>CM057006.1:0-1200000 GCA_029891345.1 Dryococelus australis
GGTAACGAATTACGGTTACGTTACGTGATATAGGTTTAGTTCGGATCGGTTAGGGTAAGTTAGGTTCGGTTTGAGTTAGGATTCGGTAAGGATTATGTCATGTACGGAAACGGTTCAGGTTCGTTAGGATATTGTTAAGGTTAATAGGTAAGGTTCGGATTAGGTTTGACGATCGAATATTGTAAGGTTAACGAGGATCGGAATCGTGAACGGTTCGGTCGTTATACGGAAAGGTACGGTTTAGGATAGGTACTGAAATCGGAACGGATCGTAACTGAATTACGGTCGGATAAAGAGTTCTGATCGGTGATACGTGTACGGTACTGTACTGTACCGGTACGGTGTACGGAACGGAACGAACGAACGTATCAGAGACTAGGTAACGGAACTGTAACGTATCGAACGGAGTAAGGATCTGATCTGAAACGGAACTTAACTGTAACCAACGTATACCTCGAACTAATCGTAATCGGAACGGACACGAGGTATCTTATCTGTAACTGAACGACCGTTAAAACGGTAACGTTAAACCTTAAACTGAACGGAACTTACAGTGGAAACGAACGGTACTGACGAATAGTGACGAACGGAACGAACGGATCGGAACTGAACTGGAAACGGAACTGAAACTGTGAACTGAACTTAAACGGATAGGAACTGAACGGAAATCTTTTCCGTGAACGGACGGAACGTAACTGAACTGAACTTGTACTTAACTTTAACTGGAACTGAAACTTGATCGGAACGGAAGTAACGAACTGACGGAACGGAACGGAACGTATACGAAACGTAACGTAACTGTAACGGAACTGAACGTAACTTAATTAACGGAACGGTTACTTAACGTATACGGAACGGAACTCGGAACTGAACGGAACTGAACGGTAACTTAACTTAACGTAACTGAACTTAACTGATGTAAACTTGTGAACGTAACTTAACGTTTATCTTGAAGCGATAACTTAACTTATGAACGTTAACGAGACTTTGAACATTAAACTGTAACGTTAAACTGAAACGTGAACTTAACGGAACAACTGAACTGCACGGTTAACTGAACTGACTTAACGTGAAAATTCGTAACGTAAACTTAACTGAAGGAACTGAAAGGTGAAACATAACTGACCGGACTTAACGTAACTGCAAACGTAACTGTAACTGTAACTAACGGAAATGGTTACTTAACTAGAACGGAACGTAACTAACTGTAACGTAGCGTGAACGAGACGGTAACTGTAACGTGATCACGGATAACGGAACGGAACGGAACTTGTAAAATGGGAACTTAAAGCGTAACTTAACGTAACTGTAACTTAACTGAACTGAACTTAACTGAACTGACGTAACTTGAACTTAACGTACGTTACTTAACGGAAACATAACTGAACTAACTGAAAGTAACGGTAAGGAACGGAACGTTACTGAACGTAACTGACTGAACGAGGATCTGTAACTGAAGGAACGTGTACTGTAACGGTACGTGAACGGAACGGAACTTAACTGAAAGGAACTGGAAACGGAACGGGAACGGAACTGAACTTAGTACTGTAAACTTAACGTAACTTAACTGACTGTAAACGTAACGTTAACTTAACTTAACTTAACTTAACTTAACTTAAACTGTAACTTAACTTAACGGACTTTGAACTTAACTTGAACTGAACGTAACTTAACTTAACGGAACTTAACTTAACGTAGAACTGAACGTAACGTAACTGAACTTAACTTAACTTAAAACATTAACGAACGAACTTGAACGTAACGGAACGTAACTTTAACTAACTTAAACGTTGAACTGACTTACCGGAACTTGTAACTTAACTGAACTTAAACTTAACTTAACTTACTTAACATAACTTAACGTAACTGTAAACTGAACGGTACTGAACTGAACTGTTAACGAAACTCGGAACGGAACTTGAACCTTAACGTGAACTGAACTTAACTTAACTTGAAAACGGTAACGTACTGAACGTACTACAACTTGAAATGTAACTGACGTAATAACTTAACTGAACTTTACTGATAACGTGTAACTGAACTGTAACTGAACTGACGACTTAACGGTTAAACGTGTAACTTAACTTACTTAACTAACTTACGAGAACTTAACTTTATCTTAACACTGAACATGAACGTGAAACCTTGAACTTAACGTTAACGGATCTTAACGAAACTGAACTTAAACTTAACAGGATAACGAACTAACTTAACTGAACGTGACTTAGACCAGAATAAACTGTAACGTAACTTAACTTAACTTAACTAACGTGAACTTAACTGAACTTAACTTAACTTACGTGAACTACTGAACGGTGAACCTGTAAACTTGAACTTAACGTGAACGTTAACGTAAACGTGACGTGAACTTAAACTAACTGAACTAACTTAACGGAACTGTAAACTTAAACCGTAACTGCACTTAACTGAACTGTAACTTAACAGTGAAACTTAAAACCGTACTATGAACGTGTAACTTAACGAATAAGTAACTTAACTTAACTTAACGGTGAACCGGACGTAACTGAACTTAACTGAAAGTAACTTAACTTAACTTTAACTTAACGTAACTGAACTTTGAAACTGAACTTATACGGATACTGAACATAACGTAACTTTAACTGGAAACTTAACGTAACGACGGAACGAACGGTGAACGGAACGTACGGAACTTAACGAACGTTAATCACGTGGACTGCAACGAACGAGAGCGACTTAGACGGGAGCGACTCGTAACTTAACGTAACGGAACGACGAAGGAACGTACTTAAACTTAACGTAACTATTTACTTAACTTAACTTAAGCAAACGGAACAGGACGGAACTATACGAAACTGAACTTAACTTAACATAACTTAACTAACTTAACTGTATGAACTTAACGTTAAACGTAACATTAACCTGAACTTAAAATTAACTTGACTACTTACTTAACTTAACGTTAACGAACTTAACTAACGAACGGAACTGGAATTAACGAACGTAACTTAACTTAACTTAACTTAAATTACGTAACGGACGTAACTTATACTGAACGTAGACTGGATCTGAACAACTTAAACGAACTTAACTGAAAACGTGAACGTTAAACAGGAACGTAAACTGAACTTAAACGTAACTGAACGTGATACTGAACTAGAACTTGAACTTAACTTAAACTTAATTGTAACTTAACTGAACTTTACTTAACTGAACTTAACTGAAACTTAAACTTAAACTGAACTGTAACTTAACTAGAACGAACTGAACTGTAACTGAACTAACTCTTAAACGTAAACGTTAACTCTAACTGTAACTATAACTTGAACGTAACTTACGAACTTGAACTATAACTTAACTTGTAACTTGAACGGAACTTAACGTACTTACTCTAACTTAAACTTAACTTACTTAACTTAACCTGAACGAGTAACGGAACGGAACTTAAACGTAACTGTAACTGAACGAACGAGATAAGGAACGGAAACGGTGACTTAACTGAACTTAAAATTAACTAACGGAACGTAACTGTGTACATGGTAACTTAACTGGTGTAACTTAACTTACTTAACTTAACTGTAACTTAACTGTGACCGGTATACGGAACTGTATCGGAACGTAAATTAACTTGAACTTAAACTTAACTTAGCGCTAACGTTAAACTGAACTTATCTGAACTTACGTTAGACGTACGTAAACCGGAACGGAACCGGAACGGTGAAACTCTACTTAACTGAACGGAACTAACTGAACTGAACTTAAATGAACCTTAACGTAACTTTAACTGAACGGTTACGAGACTGAACTGAACTTAAGTAAACGGAAACTGAAACGTAAACGGAACTAACTGAACGTAACTTAACTTAACCGTGAACGGAAACTTAACTTAACTTAATCTTAACCAGTAAACGTTACGTAACTGAACTGAACTTGAACGGTAACTTATCTGTAACTGAACTTAATCTAAACTAACGAACGTAACATAACGTAACTGAAACGTAACTAACTGAAAACGTGTATGCGAGGAACACGTAGACTGGACTGAATACGTAACGTGAACTTAGACTTAACTGAACAGGAACCTTAACTTGAACTGTAAACGTAACGGAACTTAACGTCACACTTAACACCTTAACTTAACTGAACTTAACTTAACTTTACGTATCTGAACTTAAACTTTCACGTTAACTTAACTTAACTTAACGGAACGTAACTGATCTTAACGTTAACTGGAACGCTAACTTAACTTGACTGAAACTGGAACTGAAACTGAACGGTAACTGTAACTTAACGTAACGAACGGAACGGAACTTAACTGTAGCCTTACGGAACTGATACTTAACGTTAACGTTACGTGTAACTTGAACTGAACGGAACGGAACGGAAATGTCTAAACGTAACGGAACTTTAACGGTTGATCGGAACGTAACGAACAGTAAACTTCAATGAACTTAAACTAACTATAACGGAACTTGTTAACTGAAACGAGGAACGAGCCACAACGGAATCTGAACGGTACGGAACTGAACTGAAAAATAAAATAACTTATCGTTACTTAACGGACTTAACTGATCTGTGAACTTACTAACTTAACTTAACTGACTTGACTGAACTAACTGACGTAACGTAATACTGATCTGAACGTTGTAACGTACTGTAACGTAAACTTAAGCTTTACTAAACTTACCGGTAACTTACTAACCTTAACTTAAACTTAACGTAAACTGAACTTAACGGAACTGTGAACTAACGGAATCTGAACGAACTTAACGGATACTGAACGTAACTTAACTGAACTGAACTGAACTAAACTGAACGTAACTAACTTAACTTAACCTTATACGTAACTTACTTAACTTAAACTTTTCGTAACGTAACGTTAACTTAATCTTAACTTAAGTATCCTGTTACTGAACTTAACGTAACTGTAACGGAACTGTAACTGTGAACGGAACTGTACTGTTTCGTTACGGAAACTAACGTAACTTAACTAACTTAACTTAACTTAACTAACTGTAACTGAACATTAACTTAACGTAAACGAAACTGTAAACGGCACGGAACTTAACTTATAACTGAACGTTAACCTTAACTTAACTTAACTTACTGAACTGTAACGGAACGTAACGTAACTTAACTTGAACTTAACTTAACTTAACTTAACTTAACGGAATTAACTTAACTAACTTACACTTACTGAACTAACTTTTAACGGAAACTGTAACGTAACGGAACTGAACGGAACATTAACTGAACCTTAACTGAACGGAACGTACTGAACGTAACTGAACTTAAACTGATACTAACTTAACGGTAACTAACTAACTGAACTTAACTAATTTAACGTAACTTAACTTTAACTTGAACTTAACGGAACGAACTGAAACTGAACTGAACTTAACCTTAACTATAACTGAACTGAACGACGAACTAACTTAACTGAACTGAACGTAACTTCACTGGAAACTTTAACTTAGACATTAACTTAGACGTAACGTAAATGTAACTTAACTTAACGAACTGAACGGAACGTAACGGAACGGAACGGAACGTAAACTTAACGTAACGTGAACTTAACTGAACTTGACGTTAACTAACGTTAACGAGAACCGTTACGTAACTTAACGCTAACTTAACTGTAAATGGAACTATGTAACGAACGTAACTGTAATTAACTTAACGAACTGTACTGAACTTAACGTTACTTAACGGAACAAACTTACTGTAACTAACGTAAACTACTGAAACTAATCTTAACTTAACGGAACGAACATCTCTACAGCGCGTATTAACTGAACTTAACTTACGGAACCGTAACTTAACGGTAACGTAACTTTAACGGAACGTAACTGTGAACAGAAACTGAGACTGAACGTCACTAACGTACGTAACGTAACTTACTTTAACTTAAAGTGAACTTAACTGTTTTAAACTAACTTAACCGTTAACGTGAACGTGAACGGGAACGTAACGATAACGTAACTAAACTTAACTTAACGGAACTAACGTAACCCGAAACTTAACTTAACTGGAACTTAACAGAGGAACTGAACTTGAACTTAACGGAACTGAAACTTAACTGAACTTAACTTAACTTAAACGTACACTATACTTTAACGTTAACTGAACGTAACCGGAACTGTAACTTACTGTAACTTAACTGAACTGAAACGAACTAAACTGTTAACTGTGAGAACGTGAAGCTTAATTAACGTAACTGATACTTAACGTAACTTACGTGAACTGTAAACTGAACTTACTTAACTGAACTAAACGGAACTTAACTTAAACTTGAACTAAACATTAACTTAAACCGTAACGTTAAACTTAACTTAACGTTAACTTAACTTAACTTAAATTAACGTTAACTGAACTTACGTGTAACTGAAAAATGTTAACGTAAACGGTACGAACTGTAAACTGAACTTAACTGAACTTAACTGAACTGTGACTTAACTTTAACTGAACTTAACGGAACTGAACATTAACTTAAACTGGATAAACTGAACTGAACTGTAACTTAAACTTGAACTTAAACTGAGACTGAACAGAACTAAACTAACGTCAACTTAAACTGTAACTGAAAACGTAACTTAACTTAACTTAACTAACTTAACTTAACAAACTTAACCTTAACTTAACCGACACACCTTAAGCTGAAACTTAACTTAACTTAAAACTTACTTTAACAATAACTTAACTTACGTAACATAACTTAACTGAACTAAAAGTAACTTAGGTAATGTAAGTGTTGAAGGTAAGTTGTAGTGAAGTGTAATTGAAGTGAATTTGAAAGTTTAAGTCTGAAGTTAGTGAAGGTTAAAGTGTAATGTAAGGTAATGTTAATGTGAATTGTAAGTGAAGGTGAATCGTTTAATTTATGTAAAATTTAATTGTAAGTTAAGGTTAATGGAAGTGTTAATTGAATGTTATTGAATTTATTGTGAATTTAATGTAAGTGTAATTTAAAATTGTAATTTAAGTAAGTGTAATTGTAATTGTAATTTTATTTATTTTATTTGAATTAAAGTTTAATTTAATTTAAAGATTATAAGCCTAATGTGAATTTAAGGTTAAGTTTAGTTAATTTAAGTTAATTTAACTTTGTAACTTAACTTAACGTAACTTAACTTAACTGCACTTAACGTAACTTGAACTTACTGTAACTTAACGTAACTTAGACTGTAACTTAACTTAATCTTAACTAACTTAACTGAACTTAACTTAACTGAACTTAACTTAACTTAACTTAACTACTTACCTTAACTAAACTTAACGTGAACTTAACTGAACTAACTTAACTTAACTTAACTTTGTAACTGTCTAACGTACTGAACCGGATCTAACTTAAACGGAACGGAACTGAACTAACTTACTTGTATAAGTCGAACTTAACGTAACTTAACGGTCCTGTAACCTAACGGTAACGGAACGTGCACTGACAAACTGGAACTTAAACCTTGAACTTAACTGGAACGGAAAGGAATCTTGAACTGACTTAAAATTGAACTTGTACTAACTTAACTTAAAGCTTAACTTGAACTAACTTAAACCATGATACCGGAACTTAACTTAAACATTAGAACGTAAAACTTAACTTCACTTAACGTAACTGAACTTGAACGTTAACGCTAACTGTACGGAACTGAACTTAAACTTCAACTATAGACGGAACGTACTTACATATGAAACGGAACGGATAAAAGGAACTTTACTTAACTTAACTAACAGTGTTTGTAACGTTAAACATGAATTAAACTAAACGTAACGAACTTAAACTTTAACCTTAACCGTAACGTAGACTTAACGAACGTAACGGAACTTAACTTACCGTGACTTAACTGTGAACTGAACTAGAACGGCTCTGTCTTAACGGTATCTTAACGTATCTTAACTTGAAACGGTAACTTAACGTTGAACGGAACTGAACTTGTAAACGGTAACGTTAACTTAACTTAATACCTTACAGTAACTTAACTAGACTTAACTGAAAAACGCTAAACGGATCTACCTAACTTAACTGAACTTAACTTACAATGTAACTTAACGGAAATTAACTTAACGTAAACAGTTAACTTGAACTTAACTTAACTTAACTTCAACTGAACTGAACGGTAACTGTAACTAGAACTTAACGTTGTAACGACGCTTCAAAACTTAACTTAACATACTTAACTTAACTTACCGAACTTAACTGAACTTTAACTGTACTTAGACTTAACTTTACTTAACTTAACTTAACGGAACTAACTTGACATTAACTTAACCTTAACTTAACATTAAACTTTCTGACTTACTTAACGTTAACTTAACTGATGGATACATTAACTTAACTTAACTGAACTAAACTTGAACTGAACGTACCTTAAATGTAACTAACTTAACTGAAATCTTAACTGAACTAAACGGTAAAACGGAACTTAACGGGAACGAACTGAACGTGAACTGAATCTGAACGTAACGAACGGAACTGGAACGTTAACGAACTAACTTGAACGTAACTTAACTTAACGGAACTTATCTAACTTAACTAACTGTAACTGAACTTAACTTAACTGAACTTAACTTAACTTAACTTAACTGTTACGAGTAACTCGAACGGAACTTATCGTAGAACTGAAACGTTAACTTGATCTTCAACTGAACTTAACTGAACTTAACTTTACTTTTAACTGAATTCGTGTATCTGGAAACTGGAAAAACGGAACGGAACTAAACTTCACGGAACTTAACACTTACTTAACTGGTAAACTATAACTTAACGAGAACTAAACTTAACTTAGACTGTGTGAAACTGAACTTGACCTTAAACTGAACGGAACGTAACGTAAGCGTAAACATGAACGTGTGAACTTAAACTGAACGGAACGGAACGAAACTGAAATGAAACTGATAAACTTGAACTAACTGAACGTAAACGGAACGTGAAACTAGGTTAACTTAACGTAACTGAAACTAACTTAACATATGAACTGAACTAAACGTAACTGAACTTAACTGAACTTAACTTCTAACGTGAAACTTAACTGAACTTAACGTAACTTACTGTGAACTGAAACTTAACTGAAACTTAACTTAACTTAAGCTTAATCTTAGAAACTTAACTTAACATAAACGTAACTTAAAAGCTTAACGTAACTCTGACTTAACACTGAACTGTAACGTTAACTTAACTAACTTAACTTAACTTAACTTGAACTTGTAACGGAACGAACCTAACTACTCGGACGAACGACGTAACCGTAACAGTAACGGAACTCATCTTAACTGGTACTGTAAACTTAACGTGAACGTAACTTAAACTTAACTTTAACTTAACTTAACTGAAACGGAACTGGAACGGAACTGTTACTGAATCGTAACGTTGAAACTGAACGGAACTTAACGTCAACGGAACCTGACTGAATACCGTGAACTTTACTGTAAACTTACTTAACTTAAGCTTAAAGAACTGAACTGAACTAACTTTACGTAACGTAAATTTAACGTGAACCTTATCTTAACGTAACTAACGGTAAGTTGAACAAGTGGAACCGTAATGTGGAACTTAACTTAATGTGAAAAACTTAAGGTAAGTGAACGTAATTTCAAATGTTAACGTAAGTTAATGTGTGTTAAATTAAGTTAATTTAATGATTGAATTTAAACGTTGAAGTGAACGTAGATGTGAACTGTTAAGTGAACTTTAATGTAACTTAATGTGTTACTTAACATTAACGCGAACGTAACTGAACTGTGTATCTTTAAACTTAACCTTAACTTAACTTACTAACTAACTTACGGATACTTAACGTAACTGAACGAACTGGACTAAACTTAACGGAACTGAACGAACCGTAACGTAAACGAACTTAACGTAACTTTTAACTTACTGTGAACGAACTTAACTACTTTAACTTTAACTTACGTTAGGACTGTTAACTGAATGAACTGGAACGGAACTTAACTGAACTAAACTTAACTTAACTGGAACTTAAACTGTACATTTAACTGAAACGAGAGTGACGGGAAACGTAACGTAACTTAAACTAACCTAACTGAACGCGAACGAACGGAACGTAACTCACACTCATCTCTGAAAGGAACGGAAAACTTGAACTTAACGTAAACGTAACTGTGAAACTTAACGGAAACTGAACGTAACTAACTTAACTGATCACTGTAAGTAACTTAAAGTTTCGGTTACTAACGTTAACTACGTACTAGAACGTAACTAACTTTACGTAACTGAACAACGGTAACTGCAACTTGATCCTTAAAACTTAAAACTTAACGGAACTGAATGAACGTGAACCGGAACTTATCTTTAACTTAAACTAACGTTAACTTAACTGAACTGAACTGATTAACTTAACTGTAACGTGAACTTAAACGTACTTGAACGTAACGACGAACTAACGAACTTGAACGGAAAGGGATCGGAAGGGAACGAATTTAAGTGATTGGATGGAATGGAGGGATAGGTAATGGGAAAGGGAAGGAATGTAATTGAATTAATGTTAATTTACTTAAATTAACGTAATTAACGTGAAGTGTGAACTTAATGTTAACGGAAGGAACTTAACTAGTCTAACTTGTGATTTTAACTCGATATTAACTGTAACTTAACGTTTAAACGTAACTTAAAAATTTACTTAACTGAAACGGAACTGTAACTGACGTAACTTAACCTTAACTAAACTTAACTTAACTGGAACTGTAACTTATCGTAACTTAACTTTATCTTAAACTGTACGTGAAACTTGAAATTAACTTTACTATAACCGTAACTTAACGTAACTTAGCCGGACACTAACTTAACTTAACTTAAACAATTGAACCGGAACTTAACTTAACGTTAACTTAACTTTAAATTAACTTAACTTAACTAGCTTAACTTACGGAACTGGTACGGAACGGAACGTGAAACTTAACGTGAACGTAACTTAACGGAACTTAACTTTACTTAACTGAACTTAACTTAACGGAACTAACTTAACTCTCAGACATTGAACTTTCTCCTCATTGCTCTCTCGCTATAACGTAAACTTAACTTGAACTTACGGAAAGTAACGGTAACTGAACGGAATGCTAAGGGAGCAATAGGTTAATACAAAACTTGAAAAAAAACTATTACACATTATGCTTTGTCGGGGTGGGAAACAGTAATCAAATTATATTATGTAGTTTACCGGAGTAACGGAAACGAACTGGAACGAACGAACTTAAACGTGAACTTACTTAACTTAACTGAACTTAACGTAACGACTTAACTAAAAACTATATCTTAACTTAACTTAAACTTTACGAACTGAGAACTTGAACGTACTTAACGTAACTTGTACAAAAGTAACGTAAACTGTAACGTGAACTTTAACTTAACTGTAACTAACTTAGACTTAACTTAACTGGTACTTAACGACTTAACGTAAACGTGAACTTAACGTGTAACTATTAACTGAACTGGAACTATGCGAGCTCTCATAACTAACTTAACGAGTAACTAACTTACTTAACGAGAACTTAACTTAACTTAACTGCTTACTTAACGTAACTGAACTTAAACGTAACTGACTAACTGTAACTGGAACTGTGTGTAACTATAACTTTACTTAACGTAACTGAACTTAATCGAACGGTGAACGTTACTTAACTTTAATTAACGTAAACTGAACGGAACTGTGAACTTAAGCTAAACTGAAACGTAACTTACTGTAACGTAACTTAACTTAACTTAACTTAACTTAAGCTTAACTTAACGTACCTTAACTTAACGTAACGAACTTAACTTAACTTAACTTACTTAACCTGACAGGAAACTGTAACTTACGAACGTAACTGTAACTTAACTTAACGGAACACTTAACGTATGACTTACTTAACTTAACGTTAAACTTAACTTAACGTAACTAACTTAACTTGAAACGGAACTGAAACGGAACTGTAACGTAACTTGAACTGAACTTATACGTAAATCACGTAACTTAACGTAACGTTAACTTAACCTTAAACTTAACTAACTAACGTAACTTAACTTGAACGTAACGAACTTAAACTTAACATGAACTTAACTGGAACGAACGTAACTTAACTTAAACGTAACGTGAACGTGAACGGAACTTAACTTAAACGAACGTGACGTAACGTAACTAACTTAACTTAACTTACCTAACTTAACTGACCGTGAACGAACTTGAACGCGAAACGCTAACTGAAACGTAACTGGAACTGTAACGTAAAGCTGAACGGAACTTAACTAACGTTTACTGTGTAACCAAACGAAATGATCTTGACGAACTATAACTTAACTTAACCTTATACTGTAACGGAAATTGACAACGTAACTGTAAACTGGAACTGATACTTAAACGGTGAACTTAACTGAACAGTAACTGAACTTTATCTCTGAACTGAAACGGACACTAACGTAACTTAAAACTAACTGTGAACCTAGAAGAAACGTTGAAAACTTGAACTTAACTTAACTTACTTGAACTGATCGGAACGGAACGGAACTAACTGAACGTAACTTACGAACTTAACGGAACGGTACTAACATAACTAACGGAACTTGAACGTAACTGAACTTAAATTAACTTGATCTTAACTTAACTTACAATTAACTGACTTAACTGAACTTAACTAACGCTAACTTACGTTAAGCTTACGTTAACTAACTTAGACTTTACTTGAACTGAACTGAACTTGAACTTGAACTTAACTGTGACGAAACGGAACTTAACGCTAACGAACTTATTAACCGAACGGAACGGGAACTAACTGTGTAACTTGAACTTAACGAACTAAACGAACGGTGAACTGAAGCTTAACTAAACTCTAACGTAAAATCAAACTGTACGATAAAACTGGACTGAACTGAACGTAACTGACTTAACGGCTAACTTAACTAACTGAAACTTAAGGTAACTTAACTTGGAACTTAACGGAACGAGACGGAACGAACCTAACTAGAACGGAACGTAAACGGAACCTGGTAACAACTGTAACTTAAACGAGTACATGTAAACGTAACTGACTTAACTGTAACGTAACAGTAAACGTGAACGTAACGGAACTTGTAACTTAACGTACCTGAAACTGAACTTAACTGACTGACAACGTAACGAACTGAACTTAACTGAACATAACGTAACTGGAAACTGAACTTATACTGTAACTTAACGGAACGGAACGGAACTGAACTTAACGGTTACGTTAACGAACTGAACGGAAAGTAACTTACTTATCTTAAACGGTAAAGTTAACTTAACTGGAACTGAACTTAACTTAACGGTAATACGTAACGGTTCTTAACGGAACGTGTAACTGAACTAACGTGAAAGAACTGAATTAACGTTAACTGTAACGTTAACGTAACTTACTGAAACTGGAACGCTAACGGTATACGTTGACGAACTTAACTTAAACTTACTTATCTTAACTTAACTTTAACGAACTTAAACTGAACTAACGTAACGAACTTATAACGTAAGCGAACTTAAACTTCTCTTAAACGTGACTTGAACTTATACTACTTAACTTAACTGAAACGCGTAATCGTGAACTAGAAACTGAACAACTTAACTGACTTGAACGGAACTTGAAAGTACTGTACGTTAACGTTACGTTAACGGAACGTAAATTAAACGGAATACTCTTAACTTAAACTAACTAACGTATCTTAAACTTAACTTTTTAACGGAAAAACCTAAACTTAACTTAACTGAACGTGTAAACGAACTAACGTAACGTTAACGCAACTACGTGTTAACGTACGTAACTTAACTGAACGGAACGTGTAACTAAACTGTGAACTGAACTGAACTGAACTGTCTGAACTTGAACGTAACTTAACTTAACTTACGGCAACTATACGGACGTAACGAACTGTAACGAGAGTACCTTGTAACTGAAACTGAACTGAACTTAACGTAACGGTCGGAACGGAACGAACGGAACTGAACTTAACTTGAACTTAATCGTAGCCTTAACGGAACGTAACTTAACTGTGAACTTAACGGACTGAACTAACTTATACTTAAAATGTAAACTGAAACTTAGACGCTGAACCTGGTAACCTTACGTGAACTTTACGGAACTTAAACGTAAACGTCAACGGAACTTAACATCTAAAACCGGAACGTAACGGATAACTGAACTTATCGTAACGGAACTGTAAACGTGAACGTTAACGTAACGTAACTGAACTGACACGTATACTTAACGTAACAAACTTAACTTAACGTACGTAACTGTAACTTGAAATAACGGTAACGTGAAGAACGGTAACTGGAACGTAACTTAACTTAAAAGTAACTGAACGTTACTTAACGGAACATGAACTTAACTTAACTTAACTTAACTTAAACTAACTTAAAAAACGACTGAACTTTACTGTAACGTAACTAACTTAACTTACTGAAACTGAAACTAACTTAACTTAACTGAACTTACTGAACTTAACTTAGACTGAACGTTAAATCGGTACTATACTTAACTGAACGTAACATAAACGTAAACGCTAACTAGAACTTAACTTAACTGAACTTAACTACGTTAACGAACTGAAACTGCTACGAACTTAACGTAACTGTAACTTAACGGAACGTAACTAACTTACTGAACTTTAACTTTATCTTAACTGAACTAAACTTAAGCCTTTAACTGAACTTACTTAAACTTACGCAAATTAACTGGAACTTAACTGAACGGATACTTAAAAACCTGAACTGAACTTACTTGAACGGAAACGAACTGTGAACTTAACTTATACTTGAACGGAACTTAACTGTGAACGAAAACGTAACTTAACAAACTTAAAACTTTACGTGACGTGAAACGGACTGAACTTAACTTAACGGAACTTTAACGTTAACTGAACGAACTTAACATACTTAACGGAACTATACAGTAACGTAACTTAACTTAACGTAACTGACTAACTAACTTAACTTAACTTAACTGAAACTGACGTTAACTTAACGTAACGTTAACTTACTTCACTTAACTTAAAAGGAACTTAACGTTAATTACTGTAACTGAACTTAACTTAACTTAAACTTAACTGAACTTAAAGCGAACAGTAAACGGAACGTGAACTGACTCTACTTAACCTTAAACGTTAACCTTGTCGTTTAACTTAACTTAAACTTAACGTGTAAACATTAACTTAAAGTAACTTAACGTAACTTAACGGAACTAGAACATTAAACTTAACTTAACCATTACTTAACGAACGTCCAGTTGGAGTTGTGTTGTACCTGAACGAACTGAACGAACTTTAAACTAACTTAAAACTTAACTGACTTAACTGGAACTTGAACATTTAACTTAACGGTAACTGAACTTTAACATAACTAACGGAACCTGTAATCTTAACTTGTAACGTAACTGTGAACTTAACGGAACTGTAGCTTAACGTAACCGTAACTGATCTTAACGTAAACTATTTAAACTGTAACGAACATGGTAACTTCAACGTAACGTAACTTGAAACTGAACTTACTTGAAACTGTAACTTACTTAAACTGTAACTGGAAACGAACTCAACTTAACTTAACTTAACGTACTTGTAACGTAAAACTTAACTGTTAACCTAACTTTAAACGACTTAACTTAACCTAACTTAACTGTAACATAACGGAACTTAACTGAACGTAAACTTACTTTAACTGAACATGAACTTAACGTAACGGATAACCACTTTATCGTAAGCTAACTTAACGTTAACCTAAAACTGTAACTATAACTTAACTGAAGCGAACTTAACTTAACTTAACTTAACGTAACTGTTAATCGTTAACTTACGGAAACGGATACACAGGAACTGAACGTTAACGTAACCTTAACTTAAACTGTAACTGTTAAACGTGAACAGTAACGGAACTTCAAACTTAACTGTAAACTTAAACGGTAACGTAACCTGAACTGTAACGTAACTGAACGTAACTTAACTAAACTTACGAACTGTAACGTAACTTGAACATTAACTGTAACGTGAACTTAACCGTGTAATCTTAACGTAACTGAACCGTTAATTAACTGAACGGAACTGTAACGGAACTGAAACTTAACTGAACTTAACGTAAACTTAACTGTAGCTTAGACTAACGTTACGTAACGTTAACTGAACCTAACCGTAACTGTACGGAACTGAATTAACTGAAAAACTGAACTGACGGAACGTAAACGTAACGCTAACTCTAACTAGTAAAACGTAAACTTAACTTAACTTGACTTAAAATTACGTAACGGTATCGGACGGAACTGTGAAACGGAACGTTGACAGTTAACTTAACTGAACGAGTAACTGAACTTAACTTAACACTTAAACTGAACTTAACTTAACTTAACTAACTTAAACTACGGAACGGAACGTAACTGATACTATAACGGAACGGTTCGGAACGGAACTGACGTTACTTAACGTAAGAACTTAACGTAATTCCGAGATCTGAGATAACTGAAACGAGATTAACGATCGGACAGGAACGGTAACGGAACGACGGATCGACGTGGAACGGAACTTACTGAAACTGAATCGTCTAACGGTATCAGTAAACGGACTGAACGTGAACGAACAGTAACGTGATACGAACTTAAATTAACTTATCTGGAACTGAACGGTAACGGACGGAACATGACGTTAACTGAGACGTGAATACTTAAACGGAATCGTAAACGGTAACGGAACGTGAACTGACGGAATATCTGTATCGAACTGGTACTGCAACGTGAACGGACTGTAACTGTAACGGTTCGTAACGTGTGAACGGATCGTAACGTAACTGAATACTTAACTTGTAACGGTTAGAGACGGATACGTTAACGGAACTACGGAACTTACGAAGGAACGGATCGAACGTAAAACGGTAAACTGGTAGGGTAACTTAACGAACTGTAACGTGAAACTGATACTTACTTTAACTGAACGTAACTTACTTAACTGGAACGACTGAAGCTAAACTTAAACTAAATCTGTAACGGATACGGAACTGAACGGATCTTGAAACGGATAACCGAAAAACGATCTTATCGTAAAACAAAACGGAAACGGAGCGGTACTTAACTAAACTTAAACGGAAACGGTACGGAACTTAACGGTAATACTAACGGAACGTACACGTAACTGAACTTAAACTGAACTGAACTGAGAAACTTACTAACAGGAACGGAACTGACTTAACGTAACTTTAACGTAAACTTAACTTAACTTAACGGATGTATCGGAATCGGAACGAACGTAACGAACTGAACTGGTAACTGTAAACGTAACTTAACGTGAACGAAGCGTTAACTGATCTCTAACGTAAACTGAACCGTTAACTTAACGTGAACGACTTAACGTGTACGGTATACGTGTAGAACTTGAACTAACCTGAACCTTTAACTGAACTGACTGGTACTTAACTGAACTGTTACGGAACTTAACTTAACTGACGTGTAGCTGAACGCGAACTGGTACATGAACGAACGTAACTTAAACGTAACGTGAGAAACTAACGGTAACTTAAACGAATCGGTAATCTTGAACTGAACGGCACTTAACTTAACATAACGGAACGTAACATTAGACTTAACGTTAACTTAACTTAACTTAACTGAACGGATCGGAACTGAGTATCAAGGAACGTGAAACGGCAAACTGAACTGAACGGAACGGAACTGAACTTAACTCGAACTTAACCGTTACAGGAAATTAAAACTTGAACTTAACTGAACGTCTAACTGAACGTAAAGAACTACAATCAGAACTTAACTAACGTCAATTAACGTTAACTTAACTGAACTGTGGACTGGAAACTCTAAACTGAAACTTAACCTAAACGTGAACTTACGTAACTTAACGTAACTTTAAACTGTAACTTAACTTAACATGTTAACGATAACTTAACTAACTGAACTTACGTAACTTACTTAAACTGTAACATTAACGTTAACTGAACTTACTCATATCTTGTAAACTTAAACGTAACTTAACTTAACGGAACTTAACGTAACCGTAACCCTTAAGCTGAACTGTAACTGTAAACTTACGAACTAAAGGAACGTGAACTTAAAGTGTGAACTTACTATAACGTGAACTGTAACTATAAACGTAACTTAACGTACTTAACTGTAAAAAAACAAAACAAAAAAAAAAAAAACTGGTTACGTACTGACGTAAGGAACTTAACAGAAACGTAACTTAACGGATACTACGTAACATGAACTTAACTTAACTTGTAACGTTAACGAGCGGAACGGAACTGTAACTTGAACTTAACTTAACGAACGTACGTAAACTTGAACGGATACTGTTACGGAAAAAAACAGAACGGTAACGGAACGAACGGTACTTGAACGTAACTAAACTGAACGTAACTAAACGTAACTTAACTGAACGGGAACTTACGTGTACTGAAACTAACTTTAAACGGAACATTAAACTGACTGAACGTAACTGAACTAACTTAACTGAACGTAACTTAAACACTAACTGAACTAACTTAAGCATTTAACTAGAACTTAACGTAACTTACGGGAACTGAACGGAACTTAAACTTACGTAACTTAACTGAAACGTGTGACTATAACGAAACGAAACTTACGTAACGGTAACGTGTACCGTGAACTTTACTTAACGTTAACTTAACTGTTAACTGAAACTTAACTGTAACTTAAGCTTAAACGGAACTTTAACGAAACTTAACAACTAACTGATCTTAACTAACTTTACTGAATGTACGGAAACTTAACCGCACCTTGAACGGACACGTAGAGACGACTAACGACTGAACGAACTTATTAAATTAACTGAACGGTAACGTGTAACTGAAGCTGACACGAGACACGGATCGATCAGGAACGTAACTGATACCGGAACAGGTACGGATAATGAATCTGATCTGGAACGGTAAGTAACCGGTTATGGTACGAACTTGTTATACCTATACGTTTAACAGGATCGAACGTGAATCTGCGGAACGTTAATCGGTAACTAACGGAACGGATCGAACTTATCGTAAGTGAAATCTTAACTGAACGGAAACTGACTAACGGAACTGAACGAACTTAACTGACGGAAACGTGACGTAATCGTAACTGACTACGGAACGTGAACAACGGTACATTTAACTTCGTCACGGAGAAACGTAAACGGAACGTCGATGCATCAACGGAACGGACGCCGTTACGTTAACGCGAACGTTAACTACACTGAACTTAACGGAACGGAACGTAACTGAACTAACGTTACTGTTAACGAACTGGAAATCCTTGAACTGAACGTTGTACGAACTGACGTCAAAATTAACGGTATACTGTACTTACGTAAACGGATACGTTAACTTAACTTGAACGTGAACGGAACGAACGGAACTTATCTGAACGAACTTAACTGTAACTGAACGTACTGATACGTATACGTGTAACTTGGTAATAAATTGTAGAATATGAAAAAAAAAAATTCCTAATTTTGGGAAATATTAAAAAGATATAGATATGAATTATATTAGGTTAATTATAACTGTAACTGTAACGGAACATTTATCGAACTGAACGTGGACGGAACTGAACTTAACTTAACTGTAACTTGAACGTAACGAACTTTAACTTAACCTGAACGTGAACTTAACTTACGTAACGTAACTAACTGAACGCGTAACTGAACGAACGTGTAACGTGAACGGAACTTAACTTAAACTGTAACGACGTTAAACTGAACATGTAAACGAAACTGAACATCTATTACACACTCGAGTTTCACTCAGAACGTTACTGAACGGAACGAAACGATCGGTTCTTGATAAATACAGGTGTAACTTAAACGTAACGGAACGATAACGGTGACGGAAACTTAACTTAACTTAAAACAGTACTAACTGTAACTTAACCTAACTAACTGAAACGGAACGTAAATGTACTTAAACTGAACTGTAACGTGAACTTAACTGTAACTTAAACTTAACTGATACTTTTTAAACTGAACGTAACTGGTAAACTTACTTAACTTTAACGTAACGTAACGAAAACGAGAACGTGAACGAACGTAAACTGAACGGAACTGAAACTGTAAACGAAAGCGTAACTAACGGTAACAGTACCTTGAAACGATCTCGAACTGAACGTTACACAACATGAACTTCGAACTTCACGGAACTTAACGGAACGGTTCTGAACTGATCGTAACTGAACTTAACTGGAACTAAACTAACTTAACTAACTGAACTTACTGAACTGAACTTACTACGAACGGAAACTGAACTGAAATTAACGGAACTAACGTACTGGAGACTAACATGAACTGACGTAAGCGGAACTTAACGGTAACGAGAACTTAATCTAACGGTAACTAACGAACAGTTAACTTAACTTAACTTACGTAACTAACTAACGTAACAATCGTGAACGGAAACGTAAACTGAACGTAACGTTTAACTTTAACTGAACTGGTAACTAAACTGAACTTCAACTGTAACTAACTGGACGGAACTTTACGGAACGGAACGGTAACTGTAAAGTACACTTAACTTAACTTAACTGACGGACTGGAACGTAACTGTAATCGTAACTGAAGAAATAACGTATAATGTAACGGAACGGATCTTACAACTTAACGGAACGGAACTTACTTAACATATCTGGACTTAGACGAACGTACCGAATCTAACCGGGTAACGGAACGGAACGTTACGTTTTAACTTAACGAGAACTGAACATGGAACTTAAACTGTGACTTGAACGTAACGTAACTTAACGTAACTTAACTTAACGTAACTGAACGAACTTGTAACTGAAACTTAACTAACGTAACGTAACGGACTTAAACGGATCGTAACGTAACTTAACTGAACTGAACTTGAACTGTATCGTGAACGTAACTAAACTTAACTTAACTTTAAACTGAACGTTAACGTATAACGTATCGGAAACTTACGTAACGTAACTTAACGTGTAAGAACGAATCTGAACTTGAACGTAACGTAACTGAACTTGATACGTAACTTTAACTTGAACTTGAACGGAATACGTAACGGTTCTTAACGGAAACGGTAACTGCTGAACTTCTCACTCACCCCCCCCACCACGGTGCGTGCGTCGGCAACGACGCGCGCACCCTACCCACCCCCGCCCCACCCCAAACCTCCCAACACCTCCCCTCCCCCCCCACCCCTACCCTACACCTCAACCTAACCAAACCAACCCTCCCGCCCCCACCCCACCCCATCCCACCACCCCACCCCACACCCCCTAACCTATCCCACCGCCTACCCTAACCCAAACCTCCCCAACCCTACCCAAACACACCTCACCACTACTCCAACACCGACCCTCACCTACCCTACCCTAACCACACCAACACCAAACCTCACCTACACCAAACCTACCCTAACCTAACCATCAACCTAACAACAGCCAAACCTAGACCTACCCTAACCTAAATCCACTCACCAAACCTCACCAAACCAAACCTACCCTAACTACCCTAACCTAACCAAACCTAAACCAAACCCTAACCACACCTACACCTCACCACACCTAACCCTAACCTCACCTCTCCCTAACCTAACTAACCTTACCTAACCTAACCAAAACCTATCCAAACCAAACCAAACCTAACCTCACCTACACCTAACCTAACCTACCAAACCTAAGCCAAACCCTAACCTAACCTAACCTAACCTATACCTACCCAACACCTAACCCTACCCTCACCTAACCTAACCTAACCTAACCCTAACCTAACCTAACCTAACCTACCCTCCCCCTAACCTAGACCAAACCTAACCTAACCTAACCTAACCTAACCTAACACTATCCTACCCTAACCTAACCCTCACCTAACCTAACCTAACCAAACCTAACCAACCTAACCTAACCTAACCTAACCTAACCTAACATAACCTAACCTAGACCTAACCTAACCTAACCTAACTCTAACCTAACCTAACCAAAACGCTAACCTAAACCTAACCTAACCTAAACCCTAACTAACACCTAACCTAAACCTACCCAAGACCTAAACCCTAACCTAACCTAACCTAACCTAACCTAACCTACACCTAACCTAACCTATCCTAACCTAACCAACCTAACCTAACCTAACCTAACCTAACCTAACCTAACCTAAACCTACCACCTAACCAACCTAACCTAACCTAACCTAACCTAACCTAACCTAACCTACCTAACCTAACCTAACCTAACCTAACCTAACTAACCTAACCTACCTAACCTAACCTAACCTAACCTACCTAACCTAACCTAACCTACCAACCTACCTAACCTAACCTACCTAACCTAACCTAACCTAACCTAACCTAACCTAACTAACCTAACCTAACCTAACCTAACCTACAACCTAACCTAACCTAACCAACCTAACCTAACCTAACCCTAACCAACCTAACCTAACCTAACCTAATACCCAACCTAACCTAACCTAACCTAACCTACTAACCTAACCTAACCTAACCTACTAACCTAACCTACTAACCTAACCTAACCAACCTAACCTAACCTAACCTAACCTAACCTAACCTAACCTAACCTAACCTACCAACCTAACCTAACCTACCACCCCAACAACCCCACACCACCCACCACCCCCCTCCAACCCACCTACCATCACACCACTCCACAACCCACCACACCCACCCAACCCACACACACCACACCACACTACAACCTACTAACCAACACAACCTAACCAACACAAAACCAACCACACCCCCACAACCACCAACAAACCCAACACACACACCACACAACAACAACAACAATACCACCACCCCACCAAACAACCAAAACCAACACCACACCCCAACAACCTAACCCAACACTACTACCTACAACACCCTAACCACAACAAACCCTCACTACAACCACCTAACCAACCTAACTACTACATACAACCTAACCAACCACCCAACCACCCACCCAACCCAACCAACACCACACCACCAACCAAACCCCACCCAACCCACATACCCAACCACACCAACACCACCCCAACCCAACACCCAACACCACCAACACCACCAACCCAACCCCACCACCAACCAACCCCAACCACAACCCCAACAAACCAACACAACAACCCACAACACCACAAACCCACCCAACCACAACAACCCACCAAACCAACCAAACCAACCCAACCCACCAACACTAACCAACCACAACCCCACCAACAACCCCCAACCCCCAACAACCACACCCCAACCACAACACCACCCAACCCAACCAAAACCCAACCACAACCAACCACCCAACCAACAACACCACACCAACCAACCAACAAACCCCAAAACCCCTTAACAAACCCTTTAACCTTTAACCCTTTAACAAACCAAACCCCTAACCCCAAAACCCAAACCCCAAACCCCCAAACCCAACCCCAAACCCAAAAAAACCCCAAAAAACCTTTAACCCTTTTAACCCTTAAACCAAACAAAACCCTAACCCAAACCCAAAACCCAAACCCTAACCTAACAATAACCCCAAAAAAAATTAACCTTAAACCTAACTAACCAAACCCTTTAACTAATTTAAAAACCAAACCCTTTTAAAAAAAACCCCAAACCCAAACCCTAATAACAAAACCTAAAAAACCCCAAACCCAAAAACCAAAAAACCTAATTTAACCAAACCCTTTTAAAAACCCTAACCCAAAACCCAAACCCCTTAAACCTTAACCCAAACAACAAACCCAAACCCCAAAAACCTTAAAACCAAACCCTTAATTTAACAAAACCCCAAAACCCAAACCTTAAAACCCCAAAAACCCAACCCTTTAACCTATAACCTAAACCAAACCCCCTTAACCTAACCCTTAAAAAAACCTTAAACCCAAAACAACCCCTAACAAAACCCTTAATTTTAAAACCCCTTAACTAACCTAACCAAACCCAAACCCCTTAACAAACCCCTTAACCCCTTAACCTAAAAAATTAACCAAACCCCCAAACCCTTTAACAAACCCTAACCAAACCCCAAACCCAAAAAACCCAAACCCCTAACCAAACCCCTTTAACTCCAAACCCTAACCCCCCTAACTCAAACCCTAAACAAACCCCAAAAAAAAACCCCTTAAAACCCAAATTAACCCTTAAAACCCCAAACCCAAACCCCTAACCTTAAAAACCCCAAAAACCCAAAACCCAAAACCCAAAACCCAAAACCCCTTAACAAACCCCTAACCAAAAACCCCTAACCCCAAAAACTAACCCTAAACCTAACCCCAAAAAACCCTAACCCTTAAAACCCTTAATTTAAAAACCCTTTTAAAAAAAAACTAATTTAACCAAACCCAAACCCAAAACCTTAAAAAACCCAAACCCCCTTTAACCCAAAAAACCCAAAAAACAAACCCAAAAAACCCAAAAACCCCAAAAACCCAAAACCTTTAACAAACCCAAAAAAAATTTCCCTTTAACCAAAACCCCAAAAACCCAAACCCCAAACCCAAAAACCCTTAACTTCCCTAAAAAACCCTTAACCTAATTTTAACCCCTTAACCCCTTAACCCAAAAACTAAACTAAAAAACTAAAAAAACCCAAAACCAAAAAAACCCTTAACCAAACCTAAACTAATAAACAAACCCCAAACCCAAACCCAAAACCCTTTAACCAAACCCAACCCCCAAACCCAAAAAAAACCCAACTAAAAAAACAAAACAAAACCAAAAAAACCAAAAACCCCTTTTAAAACCAAAAAACCCTTTAAACAAAAAACCCCAAACCTAAACCTAAAAAACAAACCCTTTAACCCAAACCCAAACCCTTTAACTTAAAACCCCAAAACTAAACCCTTTAAAAACCCAAAACCCAAAAACCCCAAAAAATTTAACCCCAAAAAACCCTAACCCTTAAAACCTTAACAAACCCTTAACCCAAAACCCTTTAAACAAACAAACCCCAAACCCAAAACCCTAACCCAAACCCCAAAAACCCAAAACCCCTTAACTTAACCCTAACCCAAACCCTTTTTTAACTAAACCTTAACCAAACCCTAATTTTAACCAAACCCCTTAACCAAACCCAAACCCCAAAAACTTACCAAACCCCTACCAACCCAACCTCACCCCAAACACACAACCCACAAACCAACCCAAACCCACCCAACCAAACACCCAACCCACCCCCACAACAACACCACAAACCAACCCACAACACACAAACCACCCCACCACCAACCAAAACCACCCCCACAACCAACACCACACACACCAACCACACCCCCAACCAACACAACCACCCACCACCACACCCAACCCAACCACCCAAACAACCCCACAACCACAAAACCCCAACCCAACAACCACCCACACCACCCACACAACCAAACCCCAAAACACCCACACACCAACCACCACAACAACACCCACAAACCCCACTACACAAACACACACACCAAACACCACACCCCCAAACACCCCACACACCCAAACCACCAACCCCCAACCACCCCAACCCACCCACCACAACCACAACACACAACCAACCCACAACACCACAACCCAAACACAACACCAACCCAACCCCCACAACCCACAACCCCAACATCCACACCCCAACACACACCAAACACCACCCACCCAACCCAACCCCCCCCACCAAACCACACCACAACCCACAACACACCCACACCACCAACCCAAACCCAAACACAACAACAACAACACCCCACACAACCACCACCAAACCCCCAACCAACCCACCCACCACCAACCAACACCACCACAACCACCCCAAACCCACACACAACCAAAACAACCACCACCAACACACACCCAACACCCCAACCCCACCCAACACACCACACACCCACACAACAAACCCCAAACACACACAACCACCACAACCACCACCCAACACACACCCACCACCACCACCACACAACCACAACCACACCACCCACACACCAACCACCCACCAACCACCCCACCAAACACAACCACCCCACAACACACCACACAACCACCCACCACCCAAACCCACCACCCAACACCACCACACAACCCCAACCACCCCCAACCCACACCCCCAACCACAACACACAATAACCCACCCAACAACCCACAACACCCCCACCACCCACCCCACACAAACCACACAACCCCCACAACCACCCCACAACAAACCCACCCCACCACCCACACAACACCCCACCAACAACACAACCAACCCCCCCAACCCACCAAACCCACCCCAACACCCCCACCCCCCACCAAACACCCAACAAACACCCACCCAACCCCCAAACAACACAACCACACCAAACCCAACCCACAACCACCCCCACACCACCACCCACCCAACACAACCCACCCCCCAAACCCCAAAACCCACCAACACAACCAACCCACCCACCACACCCAAAACCCCACACCAAACACCAAAACCCACCACCACCACCACACACCCCAACCCAAAACACCCACCAAACCCAACCACACCAACCCACACCACCACAACACACCAACCAAACCACAACCCCACACACCACCCACCACACCAACACCAACCACCACCAACCACCCACCCACCCACCACACCACACCCACAACACCACACACCCCCACCACACAACCCCACCAACAACACCAACCCCCACCCCAACAACCACCCCACCAACCCACCACCACCACCCACAACCCACCACCAACAACACCACCAACCCCAACCCCCACCACCACCCACCACACCACACCACCACACCCACCCCCCACAACCCCACCACAACCCACCCACAACCAACCCACCAACCCACCCCAACACCCACCCCAACCCACCACCCACCAACAACCACCAACCACAACCACACCCCACCAACCCCCCCAACACCAACCACCAACAACCACCAACCACCAACCAACCACACCCACACCAACCCAACACCCCCACCCAACAACCACACCACCACCACCCACACCCACACCACCCCACCCACCACACCACCACCCCAAACCCACACCACCCACCAACCCCCCCAACCAACCACCACCAACACCAACCACCACCCACCCCACACCCAACCAACCAACCAACCAACCCACCCAACCACCCACCCACCCAACACCAACACCACCAACCCAACCCCCAACCCACCCAACCCCCCACCACCCACCCCAACCCCAACCCCCCACACACCCAACCCACCCCCCACAACCCCCCCACCAACCCAACCCCCACCCAAACCCACCAACCACCCACACCCAACCACCCAAACCCACCCCCACCAACCAACCCCACCCACCACCAACCCAACCCAACCCAACCCACCCACCAACCACCAAACCCACACCCACCCCCAAACCCACCCCCCCCCAACCACCAACCCCCAACAACCACCCAACCAACCCAACCCAACCAACCCACCCACCCACCACCACCCCCCCCAACCCAACCCAACCCCCCCACCCCACACCACCCCCAACCCAACCCACCCACCCACCCACCCACCCAACCCAACCCACCCAACACCCCCCAACCCACAACCCCCCAACCAAACAACACCACAACCAACCACCAACCCCAACCCAACCCAACCCCACCACCCCACCCAACAACCCCAAAACCAAACCAACCTAACCCAACCTAGCTCAACCTAGCCCAGCCCAACCCTAAACCTAACCCCAACCCAACTAAAACCCAACCCTAACCTAACCCTAGCCTAACCCAGCCCAAACCAACCCAACCAACCCAAACCAAACCAAAACCAAACCAAAACCTTAACCCAACCCCCAACCTAACCCTACCCCCTAAACCTAACCTTAAACCAAACCAAACCAACCTAACCCAACCTAGCTCAACCTAGCCCAGCCCAACCCTAAACCTAAATCCAACCCCAACCCAACTAAAACCCAACCCTAACCTAACCCTAGCCTAACCCAGCCCAAACCAACCCAACCCCAACCCCAAACTAAACTATACTAACCTAACCCTAACCTAAACTAACCTAACCCTAAACCCAACCCTAACCTAATCCCAACCCAAACCCAACCTATCTAACCTAACCTCAACCCCAACCAAACCAAACCCATCCCAGACCTGACCCGACCCCAACCCAACCAAACCCAACTTAACCTCAAACCTAACCTAACCCCAAGCCATCCCAACCCAACCAAACCTAACCTACCCTAACCTTATCCAACCCAACCCAACCCAACGTAGGTTAAGAGTATTAATGTGTAAATGCAATTTATAAGAGAATTATGTCAATTTTAACGCAAAAGATGTTTTGCATAACCTGAAAATGTATAACACGTAAACGAAAAATAAATTTTTTCTCAAAACATCTTGCCAAACAAAGAATTTTGTATTCTGTTAAACTCAAGATATTATGTACCAAGGTACGTCAAGATACCTCAAGAGCTACGTACAAAAAGTACGCATATATTCTGTGAGAGTCACAAGTGTTTCTTCTATGCACTCTTTCCATGTAGGAAAGCAACTCGGAGTTAGTGTAGGCACTAAAAACATGACAGTTGTAGTGGTTATGCCCTTTTCAGGTAGACTCCCCAATAGCATTTTTATCTTTATTATGAAGGAAAGACCAGTATGAATTACTAAGTAAAAATCCTAAAAGAATTTTTCTAAATCGCTTTTGTAAGCAACCAAATATAAACAAGTTTAAACTTTAACTTTTTTGTATCTGCCCTCAAACTAGGAAGGCCATGATTTATTCCCGCATTCTTCCTTTCTCAAGTTACTCCTCCCCTTGGTAAGTGACGAGACGAAAGGACTCCAACTGCACCATGAAGCAGAAGGTACCATGGGCACCCTACCACTACGCACCAAGGGAGAGGGAGAGAGCGAAGTGGAAGAAGGGAAGAGGCCATTAACCCTCCACTGATGATAAACAGATGTTGCATAACCCAGATACGGGTGTGCTCAACCCAAGCTCAGTCAGCATGGGCACAGAAGAGGCATTCGCCTAGAAGAGCAAACGGATGTTATGCAGTTGAGGCAACCGCCTCCACCATCTGAAGCAATTGTGATTTCTACAGATGGAACTTTGGAGGGTGGCCGATTGACGCATGGCAGCATACTGCGCTACAGAGAGGCGCACTCTACGGCCGACTTCGCCCCATCTAAGCATGCCAAGCGTGGCACAAAATCTAATTCATTGGCCGCTGAGACTTGGTAATGCTAAATTAAAAAGACTTCATGCATTGGTTAGTCAATGTAATCGAAAGTCACATCTGAAATTATGATCTTGTAAGCCCGATCAAGAATGAGTATGCAAGCGCCTTCCAGAATAAAATAAAATATATTTATTTTAAGTCTACTACGATACCCTGCTTGGCCAAGAAGTTCCAAGCAACCCTAAAGATAGCAGCATCCTTGTGGCCTTATTACGTCACAGCTCGCCAGCCTCAGACTGAGGTGCATGAAAATGTCAATGCCTCCACCAGGGGCAATAAGAAATTGAGCAGTGCT
Organism: Dryococelus australis; assembly: GCA_029891345.1. Classification (NCBI taxonomy): domain Eukaryota; kingdom Metazoa; phylum Arthropoda; class Insecta; order Phasmatodea; family Phasmatidae; genus Dryococelus; species Dryococelus australis. The sequence goes on from CM057006.1 coordinate 29,386, forward strand.
CCTGCAGCACATAAACCAGCCCCTGTGTTGGAAGGCTATGCTACCTCCCGCCCCAGGGGAACTGCTGATTCGGGGCGATTTTTATTATATAAATAGAAGTCCAGCACCCTGGTTCAGAAGAGACGCCGGGCTGGCCAGCCGACAAGGTTCGCAAGCTCTCCCCTAGTCTGCAGAAGACTATCTTCCTCTCCTCAGCAGCCTGAACCAGGGCTGGAACCTCTCTCTCACCAGCAGCCTGCACCAGGGCTGCAACTCCTCACCTCAGCAGCCTGCACCAAGGCTTGAACATTCCTGGCAACTGCTCAAGATACAGCAGCGCTACATCCAGCCCAGCTGACCAGCCAAGGCAAAGCACTTCAAGGCCACTGTAAGTCACCCGCATGTACCCTATACCCTGACCTCAGTCAACTTCCCTAACTCCAGCGGTAACAGGTCGTTGGGCAATACCGTTCCCCTAAATAGCACCCCATTCAATCTCACGCTCTAAATAGTGTTAATTCATTGGTTTGTCAATTTTAATTAATTTTCCCCAGACTCGCCTTCGCCTGTCGAATAATAATATTGATTTTTTCCAACTTATTTTACTCTAGTAGTTTTTGCACTTTAATATTGCTTTTATTAGCTTAACTTTTAGACTGTACCCATTAGCCGGGACTTTCTGCAATCTTTCTTTATAATGTAATAAATATTATGTATTATTCTGAAATAGTGTTTGTCGCCGACATCAATTTTACTTTAGATCCCTTCGTCACAATTTTGTTTAATTCCAGTGTGATGTACAATATTAATTCAGATAATATCCGCAATAATTAAATTTAAATTCCTTATCCCTTACTTGGCTATGTAATGATCTGAGTACCTTAGGACGCAGGAGATTTCGAGACACCCACCGTCAACAAGGGACGTGCACGTACAGTTTTGGTACGTGTGTTGCCTATCTTATGGCAGATCCGCGGGAGTGACTGTAAATTTTGCCCCGCTCCGCATTGCTCATCTGCAAACCCCGTAGCCAGTCCTTTCCTTTTAATTTTTTATTCAACTTGTGGTTTTTACCGATGTGCAAGCAGCACGGCGGTCTAGGAAGCCATCAGAGGTGACGTGGGAGGCGCATCGCCATTAAGCAGACACTATTTAGACAAATGATCCAAGATTCTAATCCTAGTGTGCTTATCCCATGAGAATCAGATTACGAACCCCTAGACTACAATATAATTTTACCTCCAGATTTTGAGACCCCATTAAAGCGGTGATTAGGTTGGTGCCCTCCGGACGAGGACTCCTACCTGGAGGAAACCCTTGCTACTGCCAGTTCTACTACACAGCGCCTAGATCAGCCCTCACACGAGACCACTTAACGTGCCAGTATTGTTAGATTGTCATCCAACAAGGTGATTCGGGTTCGACACCCGAAGACGGAAACACTTCCAGGTTTCCACTTGGTGTAATTGGCTTCCGGGAAAACAATAAGGGTTCGAATCCCCATTAAACCAATCCTCAGAGTATCTCGCAAAAGATCTCCAACCAATTTCATCTCCGCTCAACAGCCAACAAGGCCGCGGCGGATAAACCCGGTAAGCCCTTGCAAGATGACCCATCACCACACCCACGCATGAATAGTGACTCATATTGAGCATTACACTTCATTGGGACAGCTCGTATCTCAGCTAGTGATGTTCCTAGTGGTCAGGAGGACAAGGTTGCCTGGAAGGGATAGCCTGATACTCCCAATCACCCTGGGGTTGGACTCCCCTCCACCTGGTAAATTCCAAGAGGGCAGTCAGCACTCTGACCGCTTGCCTATCAGACAGCTGCGCAACAGAGAGCAAAATCACCCCTCCATCCAAAACCCTTGACACGCCTCAGCAGCTACCGGCAGGGGTTTTCTTCAGAGGTTGATTTAAAAAAATTTTTAATTAACAACAAACCAGCAACACCTGATAGTCAAGAATACACAAAAAGATCTTGCATACCTGCACTTTATTTTTCACCATTACACATGTAATATAAAAAAAATCAACAAATTGCAATGAAACCTCTGTTTTACACTGTCAGGAGGACCATGTTGGGAAAAGGCAACAACACACAGGGAAGTGAACAGCGAGCTGCACAAGCAGTAGAGATGGAAAGGAATTGTATAACGAGGAGGTTCCACTGCAGGAGTGTCGTGAGGAACTAGAAGGCAGACTTATCCAGGACTACTGGAGGGACAGTATAGTAGCACCACAGCAGGCTGGAGTGTCACTTGAGCTGAGGTGTCACCAGCAGTCTGTCCATGACTCGTACACAGACATGTTTCCCAGCTAGGAGTCTGCACAGAGCATAGCAACTCACTAACTACCCTCCACATACAAGTAAACACCGTAATTTCTTGTTATAGCCTGTTCATGGTTAACTGAGCACTTTTGAAATAAACCTATGTAAACTGTCACTGCTCTAACCCACATGTATTTGGATAGGCACACTGGTATGCACCCAGTTAAGTTGGCAACAATGAAGGGAAAGTACTCCCATGTCGTGTTAACACTGAATTCAAAGTGTTACATAAACATTCGTGGATACTGGAAATTTTTTTTTTATGTAGGTGAAAAAATTAGAAAATTTGTAAAATACAGCCTGCTCACCTTATCTGTGGCATCTGGTTCCGGCACTACCGTGGATGTTCGGGATATGTACATAAATTGTGTAACATTGTCACATACCATATTTACACACTTATTTTTTTCAATGTATTAATTTTCTGCAGTCAAAGATACACTCCTCCACCATTTATCCGGAACACATCTGGCACCCTGTCGCACAACACACCGCTTTATGTACGTGCGAAGCAACTATCTCCCTCTCCACCAAGCAAGCATCTTGCTCCAACATAGTTTGCATGTGATAAACAGTCTATCAGATGCTCGCCATTGAACAGGTCGCTCACAAGTAGTATTAATTGCTTATAGACAATTTTGAACGTTTAGTTAGTTGTAGTGTTACGCAATGTCAGCAACAAGGACAAAAGGGTGTTCCAGTTCCAACACAAAGCGTAAGAAAATTGTTTTTTCTATTAAAGACAAAGTCGAAATTTAAAAAAAAATTGGATGCTGGTGCATCACTGTGTTTGTTACTTGTTTACAAAAATGTCCGCCAGGAGGAGTACCAGCACTACAGAAGGCAGTGATCTAACAGCCGGCACAAGCAGCGGTACACTTCACGACACTTGAACACACACAAGCCATTTGCCTACTTTAGGAATTCAGCTGTACAAATCCTTTTATGTAAGTTTTATTGCTGTGTAAAAATTTTTTATTTATAAATTGTTACAAGCAGGTAACAAGTAATGCTGCCAACTACTAATCAGAAAGACATACAGTTTATAATATGTATGCAGCTGCACGTAATTTACTACAATTGCAATACTTTTGCATGTCATTGGCCTGAAGATACACAAACAAGCAAGCTAATGGCGTGATGTGCAACGCAACTGGTTGCAGCTGGTTTGCAAGTCACTTTTCGTGGGCAGCTGTGGCATGTGAGGAAAAGCCACGGAGGGAGGGTACATTGCAAAGGGAAGGAAGAGCGACTGGTGTCGCACCACATTACTGCCGTTATCCAAGTTATTATTTATGATGGCATTTTTTTTATGTGTACAAACTTTATATTTGCATTGTCTTAGTAATGACAGACAATGTAAAGTAAAATGTAGTGCACACAATGTACGTTTTGTACCACATTTGCTATTAATATACTAACTAAAATTTGTTTCTTCAGTTATTCAGAATATTCAGATAACATGAAAGCATCATCTCCCAAACATTCTGGATATATTGTGGAAGAGTGTACTATATTTGAGTGATTACAGACTGTAAGTGAAAGGCCACAGATGAATTGACCTCCCAAATCTGAAAAAACCAGAAAACCAAGGTCAATCTACTCGATGTATACGTCAAATTGCGTGCTAAGCATAGAACAGTAGTAGTTGTTCCTGCATGGTGGCTGCCAGAGGCATGATCGATAGACAGTGCTTTCGCAGTCCCTACACATACTGAGTGTCGGGATCAAGCCAGCTTTTGCCCTTTTGCTCCGCATGATGTTTCTGTTCTCGCTGAGCTGGCATCCGGATTCCGCCGGATTGTGCATGTGCCCAGCCGCATTGTGCTAAATACACTTTTGTGGGAAATTTGAGGGAGAAAGGGGAAAATTTGAAGGGAAAAAAAAGGAAAGTTTAGATGCTTTTAAGGGAAAAAAGAGAAATTTAGAGGTTAAGGTCAAGGTCACTTTGGGTAAATAAATTCAGAGCACTGGTTGTAGTGATAAAAATCAATGAAAAGTTATTTTCAGTGTCTTTTCAACATGTATGCTGCAGGAAGTAACATAACAAACACATACCTCTCGAATAGACATACCTATGCCTATAACATTTGGGACAATAATTTCCATATATATGTCTATTTTATGTATATATCATTTTAAAATGTGCTTGCACCCATGTCACATCTAGAAACAAGATGTTGAGGTGGAACACAGAGCATGAACTGGTACATTCTTGAAACAAGGCCATGCTATTTTTAGACTGACTGACTCATAATATTTTGGGAAAGGAAACTATTTGCAGGAAAATTTGGGGATTTGGAGGGTAATTTTGAAGTTAATTCAATGAATTTCAAATGTTTTTTTTAGGAAAATGGGAAATCTTAAGTGTTTTCCAAGACGAAATGTCAAATACACCTGTAGATCAAGGTCAATGCCATCCAAGATGGTGAACGTAGGTCATGGTCAAAGTTCAACGTCACATCTAATCCACTGCCAGATGTCATATGGCACCTACCAACCTACACTTTACACATGTGCCAGATCCCCCATTATCTATCTACTGACGGTTGTTACCTTAAAAACGGACAGCAATGTGGAAACAAGTGAAGACTCGTTAGGATCTGACCACTTGCTGACTATGATAATGATCATAAGTGAACTGAATTTTAATCAATTCACCATCCACCAAATTTCAAACCAGGATTGACCATTATAAAAGTGTGTGCCAAGGCGGTTACAAAACACCTCATGATTGAGCAAGACAGAATTCTTACAATTGAAACATGGGTGAAGAAATATGGTTTTTTGAGTATGACCCGGTATCAAAATGCAAAAGACAGGTGTGGTACAATGCAAACTCTCCTTGCCCCAAGAAAGTGAGAATAAGCAAACTAAAAATCAAATCAATGCTCATTTGGTCTTTTGATACCCACAGTATCATGCACAAGGAATTCATGCCCCGATGCCAGTTTTTCAATCAGTTGTTCTATCGGTAAGTCCTTGAAAAATACTAAAAGAGTACGGCATTCCAGTTATCAGCCACTAGACACACCTTGAAGTTGCAATGTGACAATGCCATTTGTAACACTGCAATCTCCATCAATGAATTTTTAGCAAAATAACATTCCTGTGGTTTTCCAACACCCTATTTGCCCGGTCACAATCTCTTGTCACTTCTTTTCATTCACCAGGCTAAAAATTGACTGGACAAGGACACCATTTTGTTACTCTGGATAATATAAAAAAAAAAAGCATAACTGGTGAGCTGAAATGCACTGGGACTACTTTGAAGGGGAAAACCTTGATATGTACTAAAATAATTTATCACCTTGACGCATGATGTCTATTAATACTAAACGACTGCTACTCATTGGCGTAACTGCATTCGTAACAGCTGGTCCACGAGTCACACCGCAGCCGCAGCCTGCAATAATGTTTTACCTAACGGGCCGGGACAGACGTCCCAAAAATAACTTATTATTTTGTCCGATGAGCCACCGAGACCATGCAAGAGGTCTGGGGCAAGTACAGCAGTGTGCCACGAGATGCCGCCACATGCAAGATGCCTACATCCCACCGCTCTCCACTACACTGCATGCACAAATGATCTAGGCCCTGGGATTGTACCTGCAGTTCCCCCTCTCCAGACGCCTATGCCAGTGGACGAAGGGATGGCCGAGGAGTATATAAGGAGTTGCATCCTGGCCTCCGGATCGTCAGTTCTGCTACAATTCTCGATCGCCTTTCCTGAGCCCTCATCGCTCCAGCTCTTGGTGCCGAGGCTCAAACCTATCCTTACTTCACTGCTCACCTTGTGGGACTGAAGATCCTCTCCAGCGCCTAACTGAAGGAAGAACTAGCGGCGTCGACAGCTAGACACGCCTGGTCCCTTATGGACAACCTGAGAGTAGAGCTCGCACCAATGTTAAAACACGCCCCAGCTAACTGCCTATCCCACTAGCTTTGCACGGGGCGCCTTCCCCTGAATTACAATAAGGTATTTACCTTATGCATAGCCCGTGGGGAATTAGAAGATAGCACCTCTGCCATTTGTGTTTATTTCCTTTGGATAATAAACACAAATCTGACCAGTTCTCTTGACTTTCACTCCAAGCTCCTTCCCTGTTATATCGGACCTGGAGGATGCATTAGGAAACCGGGTTTCATTTCTGCTGAACGCACTCTGAACAACGGAACAATACATCCTTGGAAGGTCACCCATTCTCTGCCCGACAGTCAATGGTACAGCCACGACACTAGGATACCATCCCCTGGAAGTTGGCTTGTCGACTCACAGTCACCCTCCTACCTCATCGCTCACTTTGTGGTGCCAAGGAAAGGATCTTCTTGGAGTATTGGATGGCCACCCATTCCTTACACCAAGTGGGAGCAATGGTAGAGCCACAAAACTAGATACACTCCCGATGGGATATACTTGCTGGCCAGGGTGCTCAACTCTCACTGCTCACTAGTGGTGCCGAGAGAGTTACATTCTGGTGCAGGGAAATCTACCCCCGCGGGACAACACAGTGCGGTTCCCACAACCATCACCCCGCAGCTCACGCCGTCTCTACCTGGTAGAGTTGTCAACAGTGAGGCGGTGTTGGCAGCAGTAATTTGCACCTACACATGGACACTGACACGTCAACTGCCAACCTCCTGCAGCCTCGATTTTGTGCATAATACCTTACACTCATAGGGGTGGAGTTGAGAGTCGGGCCAAGAAGGCGAGAGCTATAGCTCAAAATACCCGGGGGCGACATATCAGTCTCAGCGGGTTCAAATTGCTTAGTCCACATGAGCAAGCTGCGCTACTGAGACGCCTCACCGTACCAACACTCATCGTCACGCCCGTGGATTTGTTCGAGCCACCCACCAAGGTCGCGGAAGGATACCACCCTATAGTGCAGGAGGCATTATTTGGCATACGACCTACCAGCAAACCAGAAACGCAGCCAGCTACCGTACCAGAGCCTATCACCCACCAGTCAAGTGCAACCTTGGTAGAGGGAACCGAAAGTGTGCAGGCACGCACCCAATCACCTCGGCGCCCTATTGCACTACAGCCTAAGCCTGCACCCTGCCGTATAAAGGTTGTCGAGCCAGACTTTGTACTGAGTCGCCCACCCACTAGTCCCAAATTGTATACCAGGCAGGCCTCCATGCCCAGATCAGAATAAACCACCTTGAGACGCGACTCGCCTAGCGCAGAGTAATTCACCCAGGAAAGGGACTGTCACCTTACATATTACAACTAGCTTGATCACAAAGAGTTTGTTGTCATCTGTTTCACACTTTTTACATCTTTTCTCTAACACTGCAACACTTCACATGCTATAAATTCTATTTTGTCGAAACAACATAAAGATGGACTGAATTATTTTTAACACATCTACACATACCCTTGAGAAAGACAGAGTTAGCTAGTATTTTGAGACTAATTTATTCCAGTATAGTCTGAGTGGCAGAAGTGCATCTCTTTGTCGTAGCCGTGGATGGAATACATCAAAATTAACTGTCTGCAGCCTGTCGAGGTAAGAGCCAATTGCTACAGCAGGTAGCAGCAAGGTAAATGCTTCCTTTGGGACCTGCTTGCTCAGGGACCGGGCCTGGAACAAAATTGCCACTTCATATCATATGTAAAAGCTTCACTATACATACCAGGGTGTGTTTAACTTTTTTCACAACCAGTTATAAAACATTTTCATTACTGTTGCGCTATATCGTAAGTGATTGGACTGAAACATATTTTGATTGATGTAATATCCAATAAATGATAAAGTGGATCATTTTATCATTACATACTTATATAAGAATTTTATTGGAACCATTGGAAATTAATGGTGGTCACCATTTTTCGGTACATGCATATTTGGAACATTGAGAGTCCGCTGCAGCTGGGAAAGGAGATACAATAACAGAGATTAAACATAATTTTGCTATTGTATTATTCCATTAGTTATTAAAATAATTTTTGTTCAAATAGATAAAACCAAATATCTTTAAACAGTAAATCTACATTTAATTGATGATTATTTTTAGTGATAATCTCAATTATTATTTAACTGTCTATCTGTCACATAGCTTTATTTATTTTTAAAACCCACAACTTTGTCGATTTATATAAAAAATTTAATAACAATCAAAATAATAAATTTTTTTGAATATTTCAAGTAATACAGTAATTAATATTTTATACAATATTTTATTATTTAAAAAAAAATAAGATTACATAATATAAGCTTCATTCTTTTATAAATAGAGAATATTTTTCATTTCCTTTAAACATCTTGATATCTGAGAACTTGATAAAAAAAAATAGGTCACATTTGAATTACTAATAATTCCCAATCTACTACATAATTTTGAAAAAACTATTCTTACTTTGAGATTGTTTACAACTAATATGTACGTATCTATGCTGATAAAGACTGTTCACGATAAAGTGAGCACTTCTGAAATGAATCTTAGGAAAAAGTTATTACCCCCTACCTGCACATGTTTTAATAGGTGCACTGAGTGACACTCGCCCATTGTAATTGGTAACGACGGATTGAAAGTAGTTCCATATTTTAACCTTGAATAAAAAGTGTTAGGTAACCATTCTGATAAATTATTTCTTTCGCTTTCTGTTTATTTTTATGCATCGAAGTATAAAATTGAGCAGATTTGTAGAATATTTACTGTTCCACCAATTTCACAGTTTCACTTGACCGACGCATTAATAAAGCGATGAGGTCTATGACAATGTTAATCTTACATAAGGCAGAAGAATACACAACGTGCGTACAAGTAGCTCTTATTCATTGTTTCAAAAGTGCTCATTTTACCGTGAATAGCCTATAGTTTCTTTGACTGCAAATCAAGCAGTTGGACTTACAGCTGAAATGACTGGCATGTCTGGGCAAATATTTTAAGTGCACAGAAAGAACAACAAGGAACGAGAAAAGAGCGTGCTGGGTAAGTGTGATTATTTTGAGAAAACTGCAATGTGCGTTACAGCTGATGCTGTCGGGTGACACATGATGACAAACGAATACACTATTAACTTTAAACAAAATTTGTGCTGTAATTAATGATAAAACTTTTTGCCAGATTTGAAAAACACTTCACCTATCCTGTTTGACTTAAGTAAATTAACAGACATGAAATGTGTAAAATCACCTATGATAACTTGATAATAGTGCAGTCTATCTTTTTTTGAGGTTCTCACATGTCCTGCTACATCACTATATAATAATTCTCCTTACGTTACTGTTTTGCATTGTTCACTAGCTTTGAAAGGCAAACATTCAGCCTTTCCTTGCTTACGTGGACTGCACACGTGTCACTATGTGGTCGATTCATTTTCAAGTTGTTGTTATTTAAATGTCCAAGACGTTGATGCCACAATGTGTCTAATTATGTTAAACAACATATTTTGCTGTTACTGGGTACACTGGAAACTAGCCACTAACAGATTTCCATAACGTTCATGTATCAATCTAAAAGTTGCATTATCTGCGATTGTTGCTACTTCCTTTTCAAAAATGACAATCTTACCTTCATTGTTTGTTCTTTTCACTGGAAATTGATTATGTGACAGTCCTGGAGCTATCAGAGCTGAAAAAAAATCGTAATTTTTTTTTATCTGCAGAAAGTCAAGGTCTTCCCTTTTCCCTTGAATACTTTTATTCCCATTCACTAATTTTTTGTGACTGGTTTGTCTAATTCTTATATGTTTTCCATTAACTTAACCAGTTTCTCTGTTACAAGGCAGTAGTAGCACCACTTTCAAGGATACACTGAATGTTACTATTGGGAAAATTTTTCGTCAATGCACATACTTCACTTGTAATAGATGACACTTCTTGATTTTCTGCTAAATTTTGTCTTCCATTGTTAGTTACTCTGCCTCTACTGTTCTTATGGCTTCTTCCTTTCCCAGAATAATTACTTTTCCCTGGTTTTGAGACCTTTTGTATTCTATGGACAATCTCCAATGAAATGGTCTGTTGATCCACATTTGAAGCACCTGTTTTTCCTGGTCTGTGTCACAAATGTAGTGTTACATCAGTAGCCATTGTTTCAAGTGCTGTTATAGCAGTGTTGTACTCCTCTGGCATTGTCAAGTGCTGTTACAACATTTTTGAATCACAAATATTGAAAAATTTGGATAGCCAGACACTCACTGCCCCAACGTAATAGAAGCAAACCAACACGCTTCCCTTAACTGTCTCAAGTGTCTTTTGGGATGGTGCTAGGTCAGTCGCACACTTATTCTAGGTGACTTAGTTGAACCTTTTACTGGACACTAATGTTGGCCGCGTTGGCTGTCAGCTAGGTACAAAGTCCGGTTCCGCTGATCTGGCAATATAGCGGACCGGAACACTGGCCCTCTTGGGCATCATCGACTTACCAGGGTTCTGTGTGTTCGGTATCTGCAGAGCAGTAGAGGTGCTGTACGATGGCCGGTTGATCTCTGCCATCTTCCAAGTCTCGTTGGTGGTGGAGCTGCTGTAGTGGTCGGTCAGGTGCTGGCGATTTCACCAGTTGCTTTCCCGGCTGCCAAAGTTGAAGTTGGCGATCCTGAGCCTGGTGTCACATCCGGAGACTAGGGCCCGAACCACCAGATGGTATCCACTGCCTATTCTAGTAGGGTTTGAAAAGTACACAAAGTTCCCGATGGGAGAAGTTGATCTCCCCGCATGTCGAGCGGCTTGAGCTTGACCCCGTGGGTGTCTCGATACTCGGGAACGACGAGGTTGGCTGCACACACCTACTTGGCAATACTGAACTCCGCCTTCTTTACCTCTCTCTGAGCCCCGTGTCTGGTGTTGAATGGTGTAGAAGTAGATCAACACTAAATACCCCTCAGTACACAGACAAGCAATTGACGGAAGCCCTGACTAGAGTGTCAGGCCGACAGTGGCTGACGGTGTGCTCCCTAACTCCAATCAGTCCGGGTAACTAGTATTTGAACGTGGAGTTGTGGGTCGTAAACCGCCTTCCTACCACTGCCGGGTGTAGTACACAAAGGTAGGGTCTCCAGACCCAGGCAAATATCCCTGCCAGCACCTTAGCCAGGTGCTCCTATCAGCGATACAACCTGAGGTGGTTGTCCTACCTCGGTGGGGTGTGAACTTAGTGGTTGAGGCTCTACCATTCTGTATACCAGGGTATACAGAATGGGTGGCTGTCGAAAGATGAGGTAGTGTGTATAGAGACGGGCAGGCTCCTGATGGGGGTCTGTCGTCCTACTCTATGTTCGGAATAATAATAAGCCCGGTCCCTTGCTTGCTCTTTGTGAAGTCAATATTCAATGAAGGAAAGGTTTTACTCCTAGGACAAAAGTACTCTCAGATACGGCAAAAAACTTGTATTTATTGTGGTAATAAATACTGGGTGACTGGTACAAAAACCAAGTAGAGCATATATGGAAGTATGCTACGTAAGTTAACGGGTGGAGGTGACCCGCTCCTAAGACTACTTAAGATTCAAAGGATAGTTGAAACAAGATACCTTGCAACTAGATCTATCAGGTTGTCTAGAAGAGACACTAGCTTACAGGGGCCACAACCAGCAAGTAGTGGTGGTTGTCGACCCAGGAGGATTGGCAATGGAAGTGTTAAATAACTGGTTGATGTCTTCTTGCAGACGAAGGCATCTGGTTTGCTGGTGATACCAGAAGGTGTTGAAGTCTCTGGAAGGTGGTGGCTGTCGAAGAACTAGAAGATCTTGGAGAGGACCGTAAGTGCCTAAGACAGTAGAGAGCCCCAGCACACAAAGTGTTGAGGCGAGCTACTGGAGATGATATCTCCCAACCTTGGCCGCACACTGCCTTATATCTGGTTCAATGACAGGAATGCGCCGGGACAGGGTGGGAGGCGTGACATGCCTCTGTGATGTATACTCTCATGTGTTCAGTGCATGGCCTGGGGCGCTCGGCGATCTTTGGCAGGTGTGACAACACACTATCTGCCAGGTACTTTAGGGAGGGTAACGTGTAATGCAGCCGCTTGGAATACTCTTGGTTTTACGTGCAGTAATTATCTGCTTGTGTTGAAATGATTCTCTGTGTACTTGTAAAACTACATGCTGGGTTTGACCCTTCTTCTGGTTTCAATACTGCATAGTAGAGAGAGGGCAGGAACAGTCCGGAAACCAAGTATCATCAATGTCCCTTCACGGGATCACATCTTTTTGACATCTTGGAGTCGTTTCCTTACGTTGGTGAAGCACATTAGGATGAGTCGTAGTCATGTTTGGTATATTCATATATGCAGCATGCGTCAAAACTTAACACCGACACATCAACATATCCTATTGCAACAAATCACACAAGTAAATCATAAAATAGTAAGAATTGCAATCACCTTAAATCAGTTCGCTGACGAGCTGACATGCACACCTAGCGAAACAGTAGTGGACGAGTGGGATGACGTACTTCCCCCTACTACAGTCACCCGCCAAACACCTGGTGAGAGCTTCGCTTGCTGTAGTCACATCGAAGCACCAATGGGAGGCAAACTCTTGCCAGACAAGCTTCCAACTCATGTACTAAACATGCAATAATCGTGTGCAGACCCACATCGTGTAACAGAAATTGCGCAAGGTAACAGGGAGTGGTGGCGTATTGAAGGAACGTGCATCGAAACCTGATCGCAGCAACCGGAAACATCATGGCACCTCTACGTGCCGAAGGATGCACGGGAGCAAGTGCTACATCATGAGTAGAGTAGTAAGTTTGCTGGCCACTCCAACCAACCATCATCCAGGTATAACTAAAACAGTAGTAGCACCTAAGCACCAAATTGTGTTGCCTGCGCCTGATTTTGCACACTGCCGCAAAGCCACCCGGCCAGTTTTGTACAACGGGAAGGCACCCGCCCCCAGGCCAAAAAGACTGGGACATCCTCTACAGAGACATACTAGTGAGTATTTGTTCCCGGTACATCACGCGTCAATATGAAGCATCAATTGGTATCCCAATCCTATTCCCCGAACATACCGGAGGTAGGGGAATGGGGGGTGAGCTTTGAAACAGAAAAAAAGGAAAGTGGGTCATGTAAGGTATCGTTGGATAGATCGTTTAAAAGGAAACGGAAACAACATTTACAAGGACACTTTTTCTGACATCCATAGTTTACGGACAATAAATTAAATCATCTAAGCATAAGGTTTGTGACGTGCGTAGTTTATGCACAGTGGAAACTGATTGCAAACGCGGTTTACATACTACAATCAAAAGGAAATCCACTAAACATGTTGTTTATCTGGCGTGCATATCCAGTGTACGTACAATCAAAAGGACATTGGGTGTACTGTAAATACGAGTATGGTGTGAGAGAACTACAATGAACTGGGAACTGGAAACACTCATTTGCACAAATCACTCTTCATAAAAGTTCGAAATGTCGACCATCCTGCATCAGACATGACTCTGCTCTCCTTATGTTTGCGGTTGCTAGGCGCTCTGATTCTGTCTTTCATGTCTTCCCTCATTGTTGGACGCACACAATAGACAATGTCTTTAATTCTCCCCCACAAAAAGAAGTAATTTGGGGAACAGTCTGGAGAATGTGGTGGCCAAGCTACAGGACCCATTCGTCCGTCCATCGTCTGGGGAATAACATGTCACCAACTAGTCGAGCTCTGCATGAAAAGTAAGCAAGACAAACATCCTGTTGAAGCCACAGTGTTAATCTCAGCGCGAGAGGGACATTTTGGATTAGATGATACAAAATATTCAGTAGGAAGTCTGCATACACTGCACCATTCAAGTACCCTTCAAAAATATATGGTCCTATGATATGACGTCCGAGAAGGTCAAATCAAGTATTAAGGCTCCACACATTGCTGGCTATCCACTTGATGGAGCCAATGTGGGTTGCCTGCAGACCTGTAATGGGGATTATGTATGTTAACATCACCATTACTCTTGAATGTGGCCTCATCAATCCACAAAATGCTGTGATGAAAAGCACGGTCCTTGCTCAAGTATCAGTTACAGAAATCAATGGCTTCGGAATGTCATTATTCATAAGTTAGTGGTGCAGCTGTACATGGTATGGATGTAAACGATTCTCACCCAGGATTCTCCACACTGTACTTTGGGACAATCCTCTGTGTAGAATCATGAGGATTAACTTCCATGGCAGCAAGTATAACAGTCCTCTCGTCTCTGACAGGTTGTTTATTGCGATGACATTTGTTGTGTGTCGGTTGCACTAGCCCGGTTGTGCACATGCTATATGCAAAATGCTGGAAGACATTGTACGAGTGATGAAATCACTGTGGGTATCTCTGCGCGTACGAACAGGCAGCAGCTCTGCAGTTCCGATGACATTCAGCTAGTAACATCAGCATGTAAAATACTTCTTCGTTTATAAACTGCATTCCATTCAGAAAGCAACACCACAGATATAGACAATGTTTGACACTGAAACAACACACACAATTAATGGTAAAAATGTAAAATGAATGACTGTCTGAATGAATGAATGACCTTTCGACTGTCAGATAACTAGCATGCAAAGCCTGCAGTTCCTGTAAGTGGCAGATGGCTTATCTGTTTGCTGTTTTGTGCTGCATTATTCTCCTCTTTTACTCAGAAACAGTCGAATACCTACTACACGAGTCCATGCAGTAAGGCACACAGGTCACTGCTAGTATCAAAGTGAGTGTCACACTCCAACCGGCAATACCGTAATGGTGCACATTGTGTAGCTGACATGCATAGTTAACGCACAACCAATGATAATTGAATACACTTAACTGTTATTATTAGACTGTTTCTGAATAAACTCGGAGAATAAGGCAACACTAAGCAGCAAGCATATAAGCCATCTACCACTTACAGGAACTGCAGGTTTTGCATACAAGTTAACTGACAATTGAACATTCATTCTTTCAGACAGTCATTTGTTTTACAATGCATGAATGATAGAATCAGAGCAGCATGTAGATCTTTCATCAATGCTGAGGTCAGCCGAGCATCTGTGAATATAAGACGGAGAGCAGAAACGTGCCTGATACAGGATGGTCGACAGTTATAACACTTGTGAAGAGTGATACACATGAATGAGTGTTCCCAGTTCACGGTAGTTCTCTCACACCATACTGGTATTTACAGTTCATCCATAATTTTGATTGTACGTTGACGCACCCTGTAGTGGCGGTAGAAGGTACCCGGCCTATACCATGATACTCCCTACCGGCACTGAGGCTCCCACCTCGTTACGGGGGCGCCTCACTGGAGGTGCTCCTATCTTTGGGGTGGATCATTAGGAGTGCCGATTTCCCTTCCGTGTGGTTATAAGAGGACCCTTAGCTGGCGTATAGGTTTCTAACGAGTGTTCCTTTGCTTGGCAAGTCGGGATTGGTCCCACGTTGGGGTCCTTATGGGGTTATCACCTAGTGGAAGGGTTGCATTTGAATGTAGGGGAATCAAACCCCAGGATGAGTTCAATTAAAAACTACTCCCTCCCAGGGAGCGCGACCTTGCTCGCAGTGAAGGTTCCCAAAATACGGGACGCCAGCTGTCCAAAATAATGAAATACCACTAGTGGGGCTGGAGAGGATAATGGAATGGGAACGAGTCCGACTTTCCTCGGATAGTTCCTACTCGGGGTCTGGTTCACTTCCGGGACGTCTGAAAGGGGATGGCCTCATAGGTTTACGAGAAGGAACAATGTGTAGTGCCATGGGACTGTGGGCATTCGACAGCAGAGAGAATATTTTTATGTGTTATTTTTCATGGGTTATCATTTCTGCAGGGGAACCTGTTTTCATTCCGATACAGCCAGCCATGATCTCAGCACCGCGTGACGGTGATTACAAACCACTTTCGACAGGGAACACATCCTGTTTTTCATGATATTTCAGCCGCATGACTTGGGTCACACACTCTCTCACACCACATTTATTTCAGTCATGTGATTTCAGTATCACACGTTGGGACCGAGGGCAAAGCTTCAGTTTATTGGCTGACACCCTCTACTCTTATTAGTGGGAGACTTTCCCCATCTACAATCAAGTCATTATATTAAGCCTGGAGATGCCCTACTTCATCAAAGGATGCCAGAGACTTCACTTCGCTGCCTGGGATGACTCTGCAGAGATGCACCCGAGACTTCACTTCTTCACCACTGCGATAGCATTCATATGAATTGGTTTCACAATTATTTAATATGTTTTATATCATTAACTATGTCAGCTCTCTTGACATCACCAAGTAAGTAAATCACAAATGTCACGTGTAGTCTTTCAGCGAGTTTATTGTATTAAATTTTTGAAGTTTAAAAGTTTGATTTCTTATCGAGGGTTTATAGTCAACCCTAGACAGCTCGGGAATCACAGAAGTTATGCAGAGGGGAAGCTTTCCAAAATTTTGGTATAGTTTTGGGAGGTATGGCGAGTTTAATTACCTTAGACGGGCTGAAAATGCTAACGTATTCGTAGCTTGGCCATGGCAAACAGATACCTAGTTGAGAATCTAGTTTGTATTCGTGTTCGCAAATTATATAGGGTGAAATCGGACGTGGTGCAGGAGCAGTGACTTCTGGTAAGGGAGATGGGGTGCAGTGTTGTGAGTGGAGTTGACTGGCGGTGCGTCGCACCAGACTGAGATAGGTCCCTCTGTAGGGCCCATAGAGCTCGACGACAATTTATGCTAGACAGTCCTCCTCCCTTTATAATCATATAAATTTATAAAAATTAACTGTACCAAACTAATGTTATATTGCAAAGTCTCTTTCTCTCTAACTGAGGCTCTTTTAATTTATTTACTGGTTGATCTCACGCCTCTCCCTAGCTTCTGTAGTACAGTCCTCGTGGGAGTATCTTATTGAGTCGCTACTGAGACACTGACGGAGAAATGACAAGCTAGAGTCTGAATGGTGTCGCAATAAAGTGCGGACGTACCGGACACTCCCAGAAATCCCAGTATGTCTTAGCAGACTATAGCCTTTGCAGGTGCTGCGATCGTGAGGGGTTTGGCCCACTACTTCGTCTGCAGTAAAAGCTTAGGTTAGCTGTTGAGCCCCAAATTAAATTAAAATTATAATGATTAAGTGTGTGCAAATGACTACCTCACCAAGGTTAGAGTTTGTCCAGCGTTTTTTTGATGCTTGAGAAAACACTGGGGATCCTGTTCTTTTATAATCTAAAATCAATAATAATTATTAAGTATTTAATTTTACACGAGGTGAAGGTGAACCTGGATGAATTCTCTCCAAGCAAGCAAACTCCAAGAATACTAAACGTCGCAATTAACAGCGAGTTAGTTATCGGAGGGGTGGTTGTCCAGAGGGGACGTCGTGATGTCCTGCTACTGTGGGGCTCAAGGAATGACTAAGGTAAGGGGTGCAGGGTTGCGGACGATGAAGTTACCTCCGGAGAGATTTCGCAAGCTGCCAGAGCTGGAGGTGCTGGAGGAGCCTTTGCAAGCTGGTGGATGAGCCTTTGCAGGCTGCTTGTAGGTGAAGGCTGGTCTTCTTCAGTCTGGGAGAGGGGGAGGTTTTGTCCAGACCCAGGAGAGCCTCCCGACCTCTGCAGTCAGCTGGCCGAAAAACTCTGGCAAGAGCGTTTTCAGGATTCCTTATATAGTTGAAATCTTAGCTTCATGGCCCTCGCAGGGGTGCGGGTGTTGCTAGTTTTCCACTGCAGGGGTTGATTATCTAAAGATAGTGGGCAGCACCACACTTTTCTTATCACCCTGGGTGGAGGCTGATGACAAGTTTACCGCCTCTTCTCGAAGCTCGGCGGATGTGATGTCACTGGGCGCAGAGATGCTGTGATCCTGTGGTGACTCTTTCAACTTCCTTATCGGTGTTGGCTATTCCGTGGCTTGTTGGGTAAAACAATCTCTGGTCGAGGGGTGGTAACCGCATGTCAAATTCTGGGCGGGTAGTACAATTTCCATAAATCAATGCATTAAATATTTTCCGTGACTGTAGTTATCCAAAGCATGGAATCAACCCTGTAGCCACTAGAATAAATGTACACCACTTCAGACTTGCCCAAAGGCTCTCAGTGCTCGCTGATGGGGCAAAGTCAACCAGTAGTGTGCGCAGTCGTGCTGCAAAGCAGTGTGGCATACGTCAACGTACATTAGGTATGCATGCCAGATAAATATGTTTAGTGGATTTCCTTTTGATTGTAATAAGTAAACCAAGTTTGTGATCAATTTTCATTGTGCGTAAACTATGCACTTGAGAAACAAAATATCTTAGTAAATGTTGTTCTCTTTTAGAGAATCTATCTAGCGATAACTTATATGACCCACATTCCCATTTCCAATTTCAATGCTCACCGCCCCATTCACCTAACACCGGTATGTTCAGGGGAATGGGATAGCTACCAATTGATGCTTCATATAAGGTATAGTTATCACACTTTTTTGCGAACGCCCAGTGTTGTGTTGTTTCTGAGAAGAAGGGGTGATACAGGTGCTGTGAATCATCATATATCACCTCACCGTCCCGCTCAGGATGCAGCCCAATACTGTACTACTCGTACACCAGCCATGCCCGGCCGTGTATTCTGTGCTTACCTCACTCTACTCATTTATGCAAGAATGGATCAGGGAACGAGCCACTACCCATTTGACCCGTGCAACGAAGAATAAACTCACCCTAATGAGTATATTGTGTCGTTTTGACCTTTGCCCCTGAAAGCAGAGCCTAAATTATAAAAGGGAAAATGTTATTTCCTTTGTGTTCCCCTTCAGTGAGGCGAAAATAGCCTAAGAGTGCAAAACCACGTGGATTACGTAATACTACTGACGCGTGCCGCTTATACCATTATTAAATACGATTACGACTCATCGCTCATCACATCAAGTATACCGTTACTTAAACCCACATGAGTCGTTACTGCAAACCAATACACGGATGTTGCGCACCGCTTAAATCTACCGGGCAGCCGAACACGTGGTTTCAAGGTTGCGCAACTAGCGAGCATGCCGCCTCCCCTCTCCCCCCCGCGCTGAGTGCCAACAAGCCACACCAGCCTTGTGGCAGGACATCACATGCTCCCCCGCATCCTGCCGCAGCAGCCTACACTTCTGACTACATAAGTCTGTGCGCAGCGGGGCTCCAACATTCATTCGTATTTCTTCTCTAGTGAAAACCCCGCGCACTCCTTAGTACTAGCGCCTCCAGCGAACCTCAAGTCTTCAGTAGCCATCATGGCTACTCCCTGAGACGACAACAGTCTTTGACACCCATCGAACATGAATATACCTTGCTACTATAGCAAAGGAACTAACTTCTTTTTGTCTCTTCCAGACATACGCAATCTGACAGTTTTAGTTCAGTAGTATATATATTCAGTTTTCTAGTTCACTTCCCTCTAGCCTAGGACCAGGTCGCCTACACCTGGCTAATGTAGGTTACCTTCAGTACTCCGTCTGCTTGGTAGGAGATATCACGGGTCACTGTGTTTATTAAGTCCTCAATAAATACATCTTTGTTCTCTATCCAACATGCTTTTATTTCTAGAGCAAATCTACTTCACCCACTAGGAATAATTCGCACTGTGCACTACCGCAGAAACCGGCGGGAGCATTTTAAATCCAAACTAGCTATGACTGAGGACCCCCTTCTGGAGTCCTCCAATCTGGTAACACACACATTAGACGGCCGCCTGTTGCTTTCTACTACCCCAAGCACTCAGGTACTGGAGGGAAGGAGCAGAGGAGTAACAACCACTAGGAATGCTTTCAACCAAAGAGACAGCAAGCCTAGGTTATTATCCCCTACCAGAGCACCCAGGTGCTGGAGGAGGTATTGGCTTGGGTGTTGTGGCCTGGTCTAGGCTGAATATCACATCCAGTACAAGCAGTGGTGGCCCACACGGCTGAACGTCTCTGATCTGCCCGCTAAAATGGGGGATCACTGGAGGCACCGAGCTCGTGCTACCAAGAGGCTGTTGGACAGCACTATTATAGAGAATAGTTTCTCGTCCGTAGTGCGTGACGCGTATTGTTCAGCGGCAAACCTAACTTTATGCCTTATAAGATAAGGCACGGCCAACGGCGTAGGGAACAAAAGATTGCTCATCTAGCTGCCAAGCAGCAGTTTACCTTAGCCCCTCCTATGAAGGAAAGATAGGCGGAATGGGACTGCGCCGCCTCACTAAGGTTACGAGCAATCCAGACTGCTCCTACTGGATGTGCTAAGAATCTTTTCCACCGCACATCCATACAAAATGTGCACTTGGTCTAGCGCACTAAAACCACAACGACCATGCCAAACAGTCTATAACCGGGCACGCGTCACTACTAATCAAAGACTTGAGACACTCATAATTAATAGTGTATTTTTGTAATGTTTGTGTCATGTCTGTTTTGTTTGAAAAGGGCATCTTGCATTTTCTTCAGTTTTGCTAATATGCAAAGTAAATGATTTCTGCACTACCAGATTCCACCATGTTAGGTGCCCAAACTTACATTCTCTAACGTAATATTATATTATTGTCAAATTAATATTGTCCTTTTGAGTGCCTGTGTTTACATGAAATGTTTTGTTTTATTTACTAGTGAATTTCTTCATGCTTTGCCGACCCATTCCGGCTTTTCCACATAATTATTATTTCTCCAGTGCTTATTTTGTGTTCTGAGGATTTTTATTGTGTACATTTGTCAAATGTTTGTATAATTAATTTCCCCTCACGGTGTTGGCGTGAGATCTCAGCGAGGTAGATGATCTCTGAGTCACCATCTTCAGTCTTGACCAATGGGCCACTGATAGTACACGTGTTTCGTGTGACGAGATCCATCAACTTCTTTGTATGGACATTTAGCTGCAATAGTAAGTTTTATTCATATCGGAACCTTTTCTTAACTTTTGCTCCCCGCGCTCATACTCTTACCTCCGTCAAACTCGTGGCCCCAAAGATTTCAACACCGTCATTCATACACTCGCTTAACAGTGTTTTTCTCCAGTGTCTGCCTATGGCAGGCCTAAATGCCATGCCCGCTTAAAGGCTAGGGTAGCTTATTGTGTATGAGTGTCTAGTGTATCTGTTCTCAGCTAAATGTAGCCATTCGTGACCCTAGTCTCTGTGTTGCTTTATTGAATGTCTCGTACCTTAGGGATCTGGCCTACTCCAGAAACCCACGTGCTCAATTTATGAACTGTGTAAATGTGCTAACTAAACTCTTCCTTTTAATTGCTTTCGTTAACGTGTGCTGCGAGGGAACACCACTTGGCTGTCTACCTGCTACTGCCCTGAGAATAAGTCTCCGCGTGCTTACCCATGTAACAGAACAGATGAGCTGGAAATTGTTGACTTCTCCTTACCACATCTTTGCATGGTTGATGCAAATAGATAAGAATTTATTTTTAAAAAAACAATTGTAGCTAATTTTCTGACTGATTGTGATATTGACTGAGCGTTTGGAGGAGCACCAAAGTTAGCTCTGCCCTTGGCATTTATCTTGTAGCAATGAGCATGCTTGCCACAGTTAAGCATGCTTGTGAGATCACAATGTAAACACATAAACAAGAAATTGACTACTGTTACCTGTAGAAACAGGTCCCACAATTTTTCCTACAAAAAAAAATTAACTATACCCATATTCATACAGTATTGAAATTGGATCTACATACATTTCCTTTAGCAGTGCCAACTTTACCAAGAGAATGCTACAACATGTTCAAGTTAAAATTCACTCAGTTAAAGGCATGACTTTTATTAAAGCTTGATTTCAAAAAGTATCCAAACAGTAATGAACCAGCTACTAAGAACTGTATTGGAATGCAGTGGGTTTAAACTAAGTGTACAATTCAGATGAAAATTATAGCAGTTAATAACTGCACTTTTGCATGTCAAACATTCCTATCATATTTGGGTTTTTAGCTCCTTTTCCAACCTTTTCCCAACGGTTTTTTGTCACAACATAAAAAAATGTTAATATTCCCTATTATTGGGTTAAATCTAGCACAGTGCAATAAAACCAGATAATTTTTTTAAACATGATATTGCAACTTCATTTTCTAAGGCCAAGCTACATGTATGTTTGCATTAATTTTTATCCCCAATAACATGTATTTCAATTATTCATGCCTTTTTCTAAATTAGAATATAGTTATAAAATGATCTGCTAGAAAACAAATTGGGTTAACCAACACAGTAACTGAGTGACGATACTATACATGTAATTGTATTATAATACCAAAATTGCTTTATGGATTATTTACCAACATCAAAAGCACATTCTTTGAAGCACTCTGTACATTTGGACTCTGCAAAGATTACTTAAAAACCTTAGCTAGTATATTTCTCTTAGTATAAATAATATAGTGGAACCTTTCTGTAATGACAACTGACAATGGTGAGATAAATTACTGCTATAGTGAATTATCGCTGTAAAACAAATTTTTGTATAATACCTTTTCATGCAGTGATATCATACACACACGTCCTAGGCACCCTGTGTTTTCAGAATGCTGTTACATGCGTGGAATCTACCCTAACTTTACTGTGCTACCTCTCCTTGCCCAGCTACTCTTTTGAAAAATACTTTATTCCAACTTTCTTGGTTTTCATAAATGTAACTCACCAGACAACAACACAATAGCCAATCAAGGATAAAGAGGAAGCAAATAGGCAATATTATACAGGATTGAAGGGGATGAAAGGTCGTTGACATTCTTTTGTCCTCTCTGAAAACAGTTACACGTGTTTTAACTTTAGAACAAGCAATACAATTGTTATAGCAAGAGAGTACACAATATATACTGTTTTTTTTTTTTTAACAAGCATACTAACCGGGTATTTAATATAAAACATGATGGTGCATTCAAAAATTGTTGATTTAGCAAATGTGTCATTACAGCCCATACTCATCATAGCGCAGTTCTACTGTACATCAATTACGGATTTAGAAAATGCTTATTTCACTGTTCCAGAAAAATTTAAACCACAGTTGTGCACCAAACACTGAATTACAATAACTTCCTTTCAGCATTCCTGTTGAACTATCCATGCTGGATGTCCATCCCTGCACTCTTTCATGATGTCTACCTGACATCCACATGTCACTAGTTGGAAATATCCTTTCTGAAACAACAGGGCAGGCAACCAACCTTGTCAAGATGTTGCTTAGCCCTATTTGCGACATCAAGCATGGCATCTTGCAGAGACTTGGAGACACGACCACGGAACACATCCTCATGCGAGATGGCATGTCTCGTGAGTACGTCCTGAGGAAGGGTGACCATACGACGAGTTGCGTTGTGGGGAACGGCACGAATGAAGTTAATGATCCCTTGGGCCTTGCCCAGATGACTGGCTGCATGGTCTGCATGTACATTCTGCAAACCTTTCATTGGAAACATTTATGCAGCAAGCAGTTTCTGGTTTACTAATGGATACTTTGCTAGAAGGAGTAGCACAAGTGTATGAGGCAGCTCATTGCTATGGTACACACATAGTTAACCTCGAAAATAAAAATACTCTTATCACACCAAAATTTGAATTTATTTAAATCCATATTAATGTTATTGTTAGCAAACATTTGGAACAATTAAATGGATAGTTGGGAAAGTTAACAAAATAATCTAACTGATTAAAGTTAAAATTCTTGCAAATTAACTGATTAAAGTTTAAGTTAAAACAACATTAACTAATTAAACTTAAAAGTGAAAGAACCACAAAAATATTTACAGTTAAAATTAAATCTGAAAAATTATCTTTGTCTATGTATATTCAATTATTTATGTTTGGTGCACATAAGACATTTAATATTCAAATTACCTGCCTTTCCTTCACTTTTGGCCAGTTCAAAAAATTATGCAATACTGGCCACAGCAACAACATTATAATTTAAACCAAAATCAGGAATTAACAATCTTCTACAAAAATCATTTAAATAAAACTTCAAAATAAACACAAATGATGCAACTTAGCATGAAACCAGACCACTGCAAAGACTAACTATCTAACGGGGCACATTGTGCAAAGACCATCAACTGTAATATTTGTGTAGCAAGAGATTGTTTTGATAGGGCGCCTTTCCTAGATCACAATCGCATGTAACTAATGATGATATGCAACTCAGTACATAGGCAAGTTGTGCAGCTTGTAAATTGTAAAATATGTTGCGTATTTTTAAGAAGTTTGTCAAGATATTATGGCATTTGCATATCTTTTGTTGTCATTAACAGGCCTGCACTAGTAATCTTGCACTGCGTAATTATCTACAAGCCTATATTAATAAAGTAATCAGGCAGTTCAAAAACTGTTCAGTATTTTAGAAAATAAGGTATCTATAATGAAATGCCCTGATTTCAGTACATTCTCGAAAAGAAGAAAATACAAATATGGCCTATTTATTGACACACTTGAGTAGTACAACATATCACATTTGTAACAAAAAATCTATGAACTTCTACACGAGCTCCCTTTATAACGAGTAGCACGTTAAATACTGTACTAGATTTCCATCCAGATTCGCTGCAACACGCTCACAGTAATGGTACAGAAAATTTCCACAATTCAAGCAAAAAGGTCTTGAAGCTGTGAAACACTACTAGTGACGTACATTGTGTCCTTATGTAGATCCACAGGAAGAAATCCAATGGTGGGATATCCTGGGAACATGAAGGCCAATTTGTTGGTTTATCTCTTCTTAGCCAAACTATCTGGAGAAACTACATTTATAGTTTGCCGCACAATGAGTGTCCAATGGCTATAAGTGTTCCAGCTGTG
Organism: Dryococelus australis; assembly: GCA_029891345.1. Classification (NCBI taxonomy): domain Eukaryota; kingdom Metazoa; phylum Arthropoda; class Insecta; order Phasmatodea; family Phasmatidae; genus Dryococelus; species Dryococelus australis. Next base: position 54,379 of record CM057006.1, read on the forward strand.
GTGTCACTCAGATCCCCAAATCTGAACATTATGCCTGTTTGCTGCACCAGATAATGAAAAATGGCTTACAAAACATTGCCTTTGACAGAAAATTGTCATCTCTGTCAATTCGGTCAAACATCTCATATGCCAAATGGTATAGTAGTGGTCTGTTCTCATGTTTCAGCTATTGCAGAATCTGCACATTGTATACACACAGATACAACTGCTGTTTGAGTAACTTATCAGCAGTTTCTCATAGTAGCTACAGTTCCCAAGAAGCCCCGTCAACTGACTGCCTTTGATTTTGATTAACGAATGCACAGCAGATGTTCCCTACATGCTCATCAGGGACATGTTTCCAGCCTGAGTCATGCTCTTTCAAAACACATTACTGTGATGCAGGTTGCATCCAGAGCCTTTAGTGCCAGTTTGTCCCACTAACTGCACAGCAACATACGCCCTCAAGGGAACTGCCACAACCCAAACAGCAGGCAGTCGAACCCGTCAGCACAGTGTCCAATCTTCATGCTTGCTGGCCCTCGATACGTGACTCCCAAGGACTTCATTATTCAGACTGGCAGAAATATGGGAAAATGGCTCCAGACCAACAAATGAGCAGGGAAATGAAGGCCCCATCTGAGATTCAGCAGTTTCCCCTAAGTCATGCACCGCGGGGCCGAAGTGACTGAGCGGTTAGCCTGCTCACCTCCCACCAAGGTGAACACGGTTCAATACACGGCCGGGTCACTCCCAGATTTTCACAAGTGGGAATTGTGCCGGACATTGCCACTGGTCAGCTGACTTTTTTGGGAATCTCCCGTTCCATTCCCCCCCTTTCATTCTGGCATTGCTCCATATGCACCTCAATCACCCTCATCTACTCTCAAGATCTCGCTGTTAAGAGCCACCTTATCTCTTCATTCACTCTTCTCCATATCTTTCTTTATTGCAAGCTCCTAGAACAGGGCGTGTGAAACCAGGGCCATTCCCATAACAAATCCAGGGATTTAAATGATTTTGTGACAGTGTCACATCAAACAACGAGCACATGTTTAAAGAAAAAATGTCCTGCAATTGTTGGCCTATAGAAACTACGTGGGAGTCGCTGACAATGTCTGAGACATGAACCTTACCTGGTAGCATGGTACCCCATTGTATTACAGTTTGAGCGAGTGCTGGTACAATACTCGGCGACAGACAGATTGCTTGGTCGCTCCTCACCACCTCCTCCTTGTTTTAAAGACCTTCTATAAGCAGATGCAAGTTGCGTTAATATGTCGTAATTAAAGAAAGAGAATTTCCCTGTGGGGCTTTGCAATGTAACATTCGAAATTGCATCTTGAAGTGATTTCCATTTGGATTTAAATGGTTTTGCAAATTATCTTTTATACTTGTTTTAATCATATTTTTGTACTTGGGTGACCACTATGGTCAGTTATTATTGTATTCTGTGATATTTTTGGGAAGTTTATAAAAAAAAAAGTTAAAGTTACTCTCGACTCCAAAATATAATATGAAAAAAAGTAATTGTATGTTGCTTTCACAAAACCCTCTCACTTTACCACTTATGGAGGGAAGAGGGATGGTGATGGAGGGGGGGTTATTTGTGGAGAATTTTCCACTGAAGGAAGTATAGACAGAGTACTGTTTTTATGTGTAACGGCAAGCTATCAGCACAATTTCATTGCCTTTTATGCAATTCGAGCATGGCTAGCTACACCCCTTACTGTGCAATGGACTTGTTCAACCAAGGCATGAATGTGCCATACATTGAGTAATAAATACAAAAATTCTTTATTTGGGAATTCCTATTAAAGTAAATTGATTCTTAAACTCTCTGTATGAAAAGACTAAAGAAGACAGTAATGAATTCATTCCAGAAATTTTTTAACTATGTAACAAGTGCCAACTCGTATAATATTTGTAACTTAAATCGTTAATTATTTAATATGTTGTAAACATATACATTTTTCTGTGTCTTTTAAGGGTTCGATTTTGGTGTGTGTTTATTGCTGTTGTATTTAGTGTTTCTTGTTTTGCAAGTCCAGTACCTTTCTGAGCCAAGCCTGGCTTGGCACAGAGTGGATGTGCTATAAGCCTCTCCCAGGCCACCAATTCTTTGTGCTGCAAACATGCAGTTTATTAAAGATAATTATAAAGTTTTGATAGGACAAGAGTCCCTCTTCCATGCACGCTTACATGCCCCAGGGATTTAACACATTTAAATTTTATTTGTGCCCCAGGCTCACTTTGTTCCACGTTGGTAGTTAGAATGATGTGGACTGACTCCATGTGTGTTATCTTTCACATGTGAGGTGTCATCTCTGCTGTTTCAGCTACTGTGCCCCTACACAGCTTAATTACATATTATGTAAATTGTATTCATGTAACAAGCAAGTTCAAAAAGCATGTGAGGAAGCCTGTAATCTCCTTCCATCAAGTTAGAAGCATTGGGAAGGGCTCACACTTCGCCATAGATATTCTGACCATGCACCAACATCTGTCACCAGTTGCTGTTTCATCAAACGAAACTCCAGGAAGGCCACATGGGCACACAGCTAACAATCCACAGCAATTCCACGCTCTACAGTTACTGGTGCACAAAAACCTCACCATAGCTGTCCTAATTGGATCAATCTACCTGCATTCCCCGACAACAATGTACCAGCTATTAAGTATAGGCTTTTCACAGTAAAGTGAGCACTTTTGAGACCCTAGTAACTTTTTCCTTACAGCCAAAATTATAGAAATGTAAAACAATGTCTACTTTAATTTGTGCTATCTTATTTTCACTATGAAATACTTCACTCGGCGTGCATAGCACTTCCACTTATGTGAACCCCATAGGCGGCCATGATAGGTCCGTGCGATGCTTGTATCTGGACAGTCTGTCGAGGAGAGCTGGCGAGGTAAGACACTGTCATGTGCGCACTACAACTTTTGTTCACCGATGTAGGTTTCCATAGTCCATGTAGTTTACCGGTTAATCTTTGCTTGCGTACGTTTTTGCCAGACATTTTCCCCAGCATTATGCTCCTGCTTTACTAATTACTTATGCCCTTGTGGCATTTTTAACTTAATAGAGGAGAAGGAGGAGAAAGATGATGGAGAGGTCACGCTACTCGCGCATTTGAATCAGACGCCATCTGCCTATGTTTATGGCATTTCATTGTAACTTCTGCATTATTGCTACACACAATTTTAAGAGATTTATTTTTATGTATGTATTTAAGGGTAATTTTGGTGTTTGAATATTTTACGGCAACATCACGTACAACCACGTGGCTGACTGAAGCCAAGTCTTTGTATACGCCATGATTACATTTAAAGAGCTTATTTATATAACATTGTATGTGCAACAATTTATTTCAGGGTTCTATGTATTTTTCATTCAGGGTTTAATGTATTTTTCACGTAAATTGATGCTTTTGTACTTGACCACGTGGTCACAGTAATGTTTGATTTTACCGCCATCAGGCATGTTACAAGCCTGTAACAACGCTAATCGTAAAGAGAACCATTTGCCAAACACAAATATTTTATCTGAATTTAGTTTGCTGTTTCCACGCAGAAATATTGCAATTTCACCTGCACCACATGGTCCGCTACGAACTTCATCGAGCAGCATCTGCACCACCTAAGCATGTTTTCACACATGTGTGTGTTTATTGTGAATATTCATCTCGTGTCCCATCTTATTTCATGTCTCATTCAAGCTGACGCTCAAATTACCAGTAAGTATTTGTGTCATCGTTCATCTCGTGTCTCACCCGACGGCGTCAATATATATTGGCTATTATTACAAATGAAAGAGCTCTCAAAATTGCTCACTTTACCATGAATAGCCTATAACAGCTTAACTGAACAATAGAATCAGACTACAGTTAACTGGTACCCAGAAACTTGGCTGTGCCATTCATTTATCCTTTTTGCATCACGTTCTGCCTTCTGACATGTCAAAAGTTCCTTCGCATCTTTACAACAGACAAATTCCAAAAACCATATAACAACATGCACTATTTTCTGAGCTGATACCATTGTTGCAATAACTAATACCAGAGACCTAGTAGCGGCCAAGAGGATGCAGGAAAATTCTGGTAAATATTTTATCTCTGGTAGTATGCAGTACTGACAGATTCTGAAAGAAACCATTTAACAAATTGTTACCAAAAATCTGAAATCAGGGCATGTCAGTGTAGAAATCCTATTTACAGAAAAGTTTTCTGCTCAACGTATAGTCTTAGTTCCTCAAATTTTCAAAAATACTTTTATAAAATTTAAAAACAATAAAACTGGTTATGACTTGGCTTTCTGGTTTTAAATACCTAAACAACAAATTTAGTTTTTATGTTTATATTATAGTGTTTGTGCTTAGCAGCTGACATGCTACAATTATAATCTAACAAGCTTAGAACTAAAAGTGGCAGCTAAACCCATGTTACCCAGGATTCAAGCTCAGAACTGCACAATCCAAAAGTAGCAGAGGTCATGTTACCCCCCCCCCCCCTTGCATTCATTCTCCACCACATTTCAAAGCGAGGCTGCAGTGGCTGTGCGGTTAGACTGCTCGCCTCCCACCAAGGCGAATTGGGTTCAATCCCTGGCCGGGTCACTCCTGGATTTTTGCAAGTGGCAATCGTGCCAGACGATGCCGCTGGTTGGCAAGTTTTCTCTGGGATCTCCCATTTCCCCTGCCCTTTCAGTGTGGCACTGCTCCATTCTCACCTCATTTCACAGTCATTGGCTCTCAAGACATCGTTAAGAGCCGCCCAAATCTGTCAACTCAACTCCTTTCACACCAAGTTTTCATTACACTGAAATTGCACTAGCAATACTTTACAAAAACTGTCACAATGTACAAGGTCAAGAAACCTAACTCTCTAAGCTGAGAACGGAACTATGTTAATTGGAGACATCAAGTTCAATTTATTTTCTTTTATAACCCCATTCCACGCTACCACACAATGTTCATTTATTGTTCTCAAAATGCCAAGTGCTTTTCTTCTTTCAGCTAATATTCAAGCTGTACAACAATGATAAAGTTGCTTCTGAATGTTGTAATGATGTACGAATAAGGATGTAATTATGTAAGTAACTTGAAATTTAATACTCTATCTCATTTGCCCCATAGGAATCGCTCATAAGCTTTCAAGAACTACTAATTTAATAAAATGTGATTAAAATAATAATTTAAGAAAATGTGATTAAATACTTTTAGCCCTTAACATTGCCCTGAAGTACAGACAACCCCAAATATTAACATACTGTCTAATTAAGTTACAATGTAGCCAGCTGAAATTCAAATTTACAACACTGTCATTACATATGATTTACCACAGCATTTTCTGGGAAACAAAGCAACAGACCCTTTTCAGTTCCCCAGACTAACTTCCGTGCATTTTAAGGTACAGCAAAAAAAAAAATCACAAATTACTGTTAATCTGATTATTTAATCACTTCATAATGTCAACTACTGACATTAGAAAATTACGAATAATTTTACTGTTTAAGCTGGATTCAATTAGTAGCAAATTATGGAGGACTTTGTTGTATCATCATATATGAGGACATTTGGTAAACCAATATAGGCAGCCACAGAGATAGGTCATGATGTGTTCTTGAGCATATTTGGCGAGACAGTTGCTGTAATTTGGAAATTATGTCGTAACCAGATTGCATGAAAATTGTAACAGATAATAAACCATTATTCAAAATGGCTTTGTCATGTGGGAAAAAATGATAAAATATAATGTCACATTGGACTATTATGAGAGTATGTTACAAAGAAAGTGTTTTGCTTGGTAACTATATATACAACTTCAAATTGCGATTTTTTTTTTTTTGTATCTAACAGCTGCTGAGCAAACTAACATTACGGATCAAGTATAAACTGTTTTACTTTTGAGCTTCATCAGAGATGATGCATTGTGTAATCACAACACCAAGTTCAGTGGTAAGGAAATAACAAGAAAAAATTGCATGATGTAGAGGCTACATTCAAACACTAACTCTTTAAAGAAAAATACCATATAAGAAAGATTGAAATTCTCTCAAATATGATAAGAAGGTGAGAGATTTGACAAATTCCCAACCTCACTTAGAAATCTGACCCACAACCGAAAGTATGAAAGCCACGAAAACAGCATCATTAGGAACCACATCTTGAGGCTTTACTTCATATTGAATTTATATCGTTTGACAAAGTTGTCCCACATTTTCACAAAGTTGAATGAAGTAAACTACAGATCAATGCAACTTTGCCTTCGGCAGTATATCGCTCAACTTCCACTGATGCAGATCAAAGAAGATCATGTCTTGTCTTAACGTTGAAACAAAAGTGTTAGATAAACAATTTGAGAAAAGTAAAAATTTTCATAATGTTTTCTGTACTTTTTATGCACACAGGTAAAATTTGTGCAAATATGTAACATATTCAATTAGAATTTCACAGTTTCTCCTGACTGACATTAATAAAGTGATCAGGCCTCTGGTAATGATAATTTTACTTATGGTAGAAAAATATACAATGTGCATATTCAAGTGCTCAGTTTGCAGTGAAGAGCCTATACCAACCTGCAGTCTCTAACAACAGGTAATACACTGACGCTACTGATGCTTCACAATACAGCTCAATGGCATCAAGGTCTGGGAAGGAAGGGCATGTGAGCTGTGCTGATCTCACTGCGATAAGACGTTTCAAAAATCTCTTGGTCAGTTTATGTCTTTTGAAAGCCTGAAAAAAAGTCACGAAAACAAACTTGAACAAAAACTTCAGTTTTTGAACTGATGAAACTATTTGGTTTTTATTGTGTTATGGGGAGTAATAATAAGCATGTTATCAATTTTCATTAATGACTAATTACTTTGTTATATCTGGACAAGTACTTACATGATGAAGTTCAATTGCAACAGGATGCTGTGGAACATTATCGGAATATATTTTCTCAATGGTATCTTCCCAAAATTTCATCCTCATCTGCCCAATTCTGCTGTCACTAACATGGTCCTGGACTCTCGCCACCTCAATATTAAAGGCACGAATGGCCAATGCTGAGGCCCGATAGCTGCTCGGTAGCAACAAGGTACACATAAAATTCTCATGGTCAAACTGCCTGAAAGTAAACAAAAGAAAAATATATTGCGACATATTTATTGAAAGGATAAGGTTCACTAAATGGATCACATAAATAAAAGGAATTGAAATCATCAAACTGGTACTCAGGGTTAGTATGTTATATAATTTCCATCTGAAAGAAAAACTCACTAACATGGAAAATGATTAACAAGTTTAATAATGGAGTAAATGAGAAATATGAATTTTACCATGTATGACATGAATGCAATCTGCTATTCAAATCACGATCTCTGAAAAACCATACAGTTAGTTGCATAACACTTCTTTCAACATAACTGAACTTAAGAAAATTTCAGTCTCCTGATATAATAAATTCTTCCGGCCATGAACCAAATTACAAATCTCTACTAAAAGTGATGATTAAGGTGACAGAAAAGTAAGACACATGACAATTATTAAATAATTATATCACTGTAATTTCTTATCTGAAATTTAAAAATCTGAGAACGGACTACTGGTCTGAACAAGTCACCAAATTGGGGTGTAAATTTGGTAATTCAGACCTCAAACTGCTGTTTATGGTTCACTTCCTTCCCAATCCAGTGTTGCTCAATTTTTTGTAGCCATCCTCACCTGAACAACATTACAAGTGGCAATCTTCTCTGAAGAAAATCAACACTTTTCATTTTCACAAATTATTATTTTTTACTTTTTTCATTTTAAAAATTTATGTAATTCCTCTAACTTACCGTCATATTCTTTCCAGTCCTTTTTTTTTCATAGATATAAATTTAAAGGCATAACTAAAATACTTAATACACTGAGAATACGGGAAAAATTTAAATAGTATAGCCTGATAAAGGGCAACATTAAATATGAAACTGACAAATATAGCAAACAGAAAAAAAAAATTGGTAAAAAAAATTCTACATATGTTACAATATGATGCCATCGGAAGAGTAACGAGGCGAACGAATACATTTTACTTACTGCAGGTGGGCACCAGACTTCGAGACTCAGGGTTCTCAGGGATGCTGTGGGTTCTGTGTGTTTGTCTCACCTGAGCGTCTTTACAAAACACTTTGCATTACTAAACATTTAACACTGAAAAAGGCAGGAGTTTGCTGGCTGACGCTACATAGAAAACATAGATTTGTCACTGAGGTTGCATTTATTGATCTCCAAGTACATACCGTGCCAGAAATATGAATTAATGATTACTCTCAGACGTGAATAGCTAACTCTGTTGGGTGATTCCCCTAGCTCGTAATTAATATAGCGCACTCCTAGATGGATGATTTCCTCCAGGAAGTTTGAGAACACAGCCCGCACAAGAAAAGGGATCTACAGCCACTAGGATGGACTGTAGAATTTTCCTGGAGACAGGACATGGAGAATTACTAAATGAACACTAACACGTGTGATTACTGACATCGCTAACACGTACTCATAGGGATGTGCATCCCACCACGTGGTGTGTGTGGTGATGGTCTATACACTTAACAGGCTAGGACGAAAATAATGTCACCGTACAAAAATTACACAAATAATGATGAGAAAACATGGGACACGATATGAACAGGCACAATAAGCACACATATGCATGAAAGCATTCTTAAATGATGCGGATGCCGCTGGATGAAATTCTTAGCGGGCCACGTGGTGCAAGTGAAATTGCAATATTTTCAGTGACATTCATGGGAATCCTGTGAGAAAAAATTACAGCGTTCTTCAAAAATATTATACTGATTGCATTTTGAACACTCAAGCATTGATAGCGTGCCTCATGGCAGAAATATCCACGTATGTGGTTGGCCGCGTGGTCAGTTACAAAACATTGATCATGGCAAAAATTGCAAGAACCCTTTTAATGAAACAATACATATTACCCTGAGAAAATTATGTTGCACAAGAATTTATCAACAAGAATACTTTAAGCGCGATGATGACGCAACACCAACTTGGCGGCAGTTAACCACGTGGTCGCGAATTATATGACGGTAAAACAATTTAACATGATAGAAACCCTAACATACATACACACAAATTTACCCTTAATATTGCCCGCTGCAATGAAGTACAAATTTTAATGCAAAAGGCTTTCACATAGGTGAATGGTGCTTGATTCAAAGTTGTGCAGGCCGCATGGCCTCTCCAACATCTTTCCTCCTTCCCTCGAATTAAGTTCAAAAAGCCGCAAGGGCTACAAAATATTTATTTAAGTGGAAGCATAATGCTGGGGATGTCTGGCAAAACGTACGCAAAGCAAATGTTAACCGGTAAACTAAACTGAACTATGGAAATCTAACTCAGTGCAAAAATATATTGTGCGTACGTGACAGCATCTTACCTCACCAGCGCTCCTCGGATGACTGCCCAGAGGCAGGGGTCATGCGGACCTACCATGGCTGCCTACGGAGTTCACACAAGTGGAAAATCTATGCACGCAAGAAAAAATTTTATTATTAAAATTAAATGGCACATAAGATAGTTTCATACATATTCACGCTAGCAATTTAAATAGTTAAATACTAGTGTTATACAACTGTTCTTTGAAGACATTCACGCCTGAATATCACCGTCTGTTTTTTCGCGCTGCGCAAATTTTGAATTTGCAAAGAACATTTTATAACACTTTTAGCCCTGAAAGAAAATGGAGAAACATACAGTACACTGCAAACAATAATAATTCCACTACGGGAAAGTCCGTGTTATGGATTCTTTGCACACATGCTTACCCACCTGTCACGTGAGTTGCAAGTGCTGTCATGGTCTTACTGCCACTGGCTGTTAATCGGCATCAAATATAAACCTCAAAATCAAAATATGCTTCACTACACAAGTGCATCTGCCTCCTCCTTCCTCAAAATAATCGTCCAGACGTGTTATGTACGTAACCAGCGAGTGTTAATATCATGGAGGAAGTTAAAAGAGAGAGGTTCACAGCAAATACGGAACAAGATGGCAGAGCAGACTGGTGTCGTAAGATAGTTGTGAAAATTGTGTATTGAACTAGAAATAAGAAAGTACTTATAAGGAATAAAGACATGGGAATAAATAAACAATACAGTAGATACATTACTTTGCATGCCCATATCTTCATGGTACTAGAGAATAGCAGTACAATGTAAATTCCTGGCCACAGTTAAAAAAACAACACTGAAAAACTGTACCCATGTCACTTCAGTTAAAGACCAAAAAAACACTGCTACCACTTGTTGACACAAGAAACTGATGCTGGCTAAGAGCCAGCGGCAGTCAGAATATGATGACAGAGTACGTGGGTAAGCACATGCCTGCAGCCCACCATGACCACTGACTTTCCCAAAATGGGATACTTATTTTCAGTGTACTAAGTATTTCTTTTTCAGGGTTAACAAGATGTTATAAAGTGTAAAAATGTTCTTTTCCAAAATGTTGTGCAATGTTTATTTTCAAATTCAAAATGTGAGCTGCGTTGAAGAACAGGACACTGATATTTAGGTTAGAACACTTTCAAAAGACATTGAATTAACAACAATATTTCCAGATTTGAATTCCTTACATTGTCCTGTATTAAAATAATTTGTGTGCCATTAAGGCAGTGTTCCATTCCCTCCACTGATGCGACAGACTGCATAGCCACCAGTTGTTCTTCCGTTACTCCATGCGTTTTTATGCTGGGCTGGGGAATGGAACAACTTCCATGCTCTATTTTCGGTCCATAATTTGAGCGTTTCGTTTACATATACAGCGATGGTAAACTTGTGACCCTGTTGCATGATTTGACAGGGTAACACGAGTCATATATGTAAACAGAGCATAATAAAATTAATTGAATATTAAATATTTAACAGCCACCACAATTACATATTAACCTTAAAGTCGTACAGACATCAGATTGACATGTGACAGGTTGGCATTCCAACCTGCTTTATTTTCGCCCAGTTACGTTTGCTTGGGTTCTGTTTACTTTATGTCAATGCAAAAAAGGAAACTGTTTTTGGAAATGGAAAAGGGTGGGGGGGCTTTAGAATAACGTCTTTCATGAGACACATTGTTTTGATGTTTTGATGGAGCAGGAAAAATTTTGCTCAAATGGAAATAACATTCAAATTATCGTAATTTCAAAAATTTTAACTTCAATGAAAAAACTAATGTGATTGATACGTTGTTTGTATTTCAATAATTATAGTAACAGTTTAGAAATATATTATTTACAAAAAACGCAAACTTACTGTTAGTTAAATTCACAACCTCTTAAAAATGTGTGTTGCTATGGAAATCCTTACAAGTTTACTTCACTAAAACACGTTTGTTCGTCATTAGCACTATATAATTTAGTCGCACGTTTCCTAAAACCAACTAACTTTCCTTTGATTATCACTGATGCTATCCTCCAAATACACACGTTTCTGGCATTTTCCCACCACTGTGATATCAGCGCATGAAGTATTTGTGCTTTTTCCTCGTGCAGGTTATGCAGGAGATTGGCTGGAAGTAGAATGACGTAGTAGGTACAACAATGCACCTGTACAAAGGAATTGGAACTACTTTGCTGCACATATTACGCATTGTGAAGGTAACGGAACATGGCCTTAATTAAGTATATTAATATTTTTTACTCTGCGTGCATAGCACTTCTGCTTGTGTGAACCCCATAGGCAGCCATGGTAGGTCCACGCGACTCCTGCCTCTGGGCAGTCGTTCGAGGAAAGCTGGCAAGGTAAGACGCTGTCACATACGCACTTCATATTTTTGCACTGAGTTAGATTTCCATACTTCACTTTAGTTTACTGGTTAACCTTTGCTTCGCATACGTTTGCCAGACGTTCCCAGCATAATGTTATCCACTTAAATAATAATTTGCAGCATTGTGACTTTTTCAACTTAAACAAGATGAGGAGGAATAATGTCGGAGAGGCCACGCGGCCCGCACAACCCATGTTTAGGACTTTTCATTGTAACTTCTGCTTTAATTGCGACAAGCAATATTAAGGGTGATATTTATATGTATATATTTTAGGGTTTTCCTCATGTCTAATTGTGTTACGACCACATTGCCCATGGTCACGTAGTTAGCTACCGCCAAGTCCATATCTGCACCATCATCATGTTTAGAGGGCTTATTCTCGTAATATCATGTGCGCCGTAATTGATTTCAGGGCAATATGTATTGTTTTCATTCATGGTATGTGTATTTTTCATGATTGATGCTTTTTATATATGACCACGTGTTCTTTTCATATGTTTGGATTTTACCGCCATCAGACGTGCTAAGAGCTTTCGTATGCTTGCATATTGAAGGGAATAATTTTCCTAACGTTGTTATCACTTTCTCCGGTAACAATTTACCGCTTTTCACGTACAATAATGCATTTTACATCTGCACACATGGTCCGCTAAGAATTTCATCCAGAGCGGCATCTGTGTCCTCTAAGATTGTTTTCACGCATCTGCGTGTTTATTGTGCCTGTTCATGTCGAGCCCCATGTTCAGTCAGTGATATTTATGTATTTTTGTATGGCGGTATTATTTTCTGTTCTAACCTGCTATGTATATTGACAGTCGTCACACATCGCTTGGTTCGGGGACATGTCCCGATGAGTAGGCGTTAGTGACAAGGATAAATGCACGTGTAGTGTTTCATGTTCATACTCTGTGTCCCATCCCAGGTAAAATCTATAGTCCATCACAGTGGCTGTAGCTCACTTACCCTGTGGAGATTGTGTTCTCATATACCGTGGAGGATCATCTATCTAGAAGTGTGCAAGTTGAGTAACGTGCTGGGGGAATCACACCCCCGGAACTGGCTAGTCGCGTCCGAGTTGTAACCGTAAAATTCATTGGCATGAACTGTAACATGAATCAAATAAACCCACTTCTACGAGAGTAAATTTATGTATTCTTGTAGAATCAGAACCCAGCTTTCTCCCAGTGTTCACAGTGAAATGTTAAATATTGAAAGTGTTTTGTAAGTACGCACAGGTGAGACAAACACACAGAATCCACAGCATCCCTGAGATCATTGAGTCTCAAAGCAGTGTGTGTAGGAATCACCGCTGGCACCCATCTACCAGTAAGTAAACAGCGTATTCGTTCGTCTAGCGTCTCACCCGATGGCATCAAAACATAGAAATGTGTGATGGAAAGTGTGGCATGACACAATATAATTACAGGTTATTAATACCTCATGTAAATAATATTAATTAAATAAAACCTGGATCATAGAACTATCAATTTCAGTCACAACCATGAGTATATTTTAAAATTAAATTGTTTGTTCTGGACAGGTTTGAGGTCTTTATATTTAGTAACCATCCAAATAAACAATGTAAACATAGCAACGTGAAAGTTTTATACAATGGAAGCAAACATTCATTTTATATTTTACTTAAAGACGTGAAAAAAAACAAGTTGGGACCCTTACATGAAATCCTTATCTAAGCAAGAATTAGACAATTCTGCATTATATATAAATTTATCAGTTCCATTTTTTTATATTTTAATTGCTAAAAGAAATTTTTGAATACATAGTACGACCAATGATTTTTGTTAGTATACCAAAAGTCCCTAAAAAAAAAAAAGACAAAATTAAATGTAAAGAAAAATTCATAACTGTAACGGCATTTGTCCACGGGAATCCAGACATCAACTGGGACGACACGGTCATCATACTGCCTGCAGTGCAACACACAGTCTATCCCTTATTCCGAGGAGGCGGAAGGGGTGACTAAATCATCGGAGAAGACAGGGTTGGCGAGCATGAACTCAAAATGTAGTTAAAGCCAGAACTCAAAATTAATAGTAGTAAAGTCCAATTCTCTGAAAACCATAATCAAATAATCCATGCTGGTTAGTGACCAATCAAAACATAAAGAAAGACACTAAAAACAAAAATGTTGTATCTCATTTACCTAACCCTGGAGGGTTCAAAGGTAATTAAATGTGGTTCATCATTGCACACGGCCAATCTCTGAATCGAAAAAAAAAAAATTAATTAAATTCTAATCTCTCTATATTGCTACATCTTCCTAATGTAAACTAACTACATGGTAATTAGTGGCAGCAGAACCAATCGACTACATCCTTCCTTGTTGTCAAAAGTACGTGTAGTAGATTCCTCATGCGGAGAAGAGAATGCTAGTCGTGTAGCACGTCTCACGTGGCAGTGAGCTTGCCCAGCTTGACCACTAGCACCCGGTGAAGATATGAACTAAAAATTTTAGTACCATGCTTCTGGATAGATGGCGCTGAGATGAACTAAGGCCACTCCAGGGGCTAGAAGTGAAGAATTATAAAGTACAATGGACAGACTGTGGCGATACGATTATCGCCACAGTAATTTTTGCCATTTTGGTGTATTTATGCAAAGGTTGGTAATGTTGTTTAGTGATTTTACTATCCCAAAACTTAAATTTGAAGATTCATATATGTACTAAGTACAACGCATTCTACACATTTCCAAAACGGAGTACTGCTACTTTGTTGTGTGGTCACCCAAGGGCATAATACATGAGGTAATTCAAAAAAATTATGATTACTGGAAAAACAAAATTCTTCCTAAGGTTCAACTGTCTGTTGCCTGAAATAGTTGACTCTAGACATACAAGGAAATTAGCCACTAGAGAACCAAGTCCTGTTATAAAGCTCAAGAGTCTTCGTCAACAAATAAAAATACCTAAAGCTGATGCAATTATGTGTTACCGTGGGCAGTGTTATTTGCTACAGAACAGCTGAGGAGATTAGCTAAAATCACAATATTTTTCTTAATAGTCATAACTATTCTATGGTGTTCATTTCCAAGAACTGTGTTCCTAAAACCAGAAATATTTTTCCTTGTGCTACAAATTCATATTTCATTTCAGAAAAAAAAATTGTTTTGGCTCCCCCTACTAATGTGTTGATAGTTCCGGATGATACATGTAAATAGTTTCTTAATACAGCAAATTTAAAGAAACATGTATTTTACGAAAATTATTTCTGACAACTCGTTCACTAATGAAAGTATAAAATTGCACATGTTTTATTGTTTCTACAGTTTCAAAATGTCCAAAAAAATTTGAGCTAAAATTTTCCTTAAGAGAAGAAGCATTTGTTTTATGTAATTTACATAAAAGTTGATTTTCTAAAGGAATTTTGTGTCTAATCTATTTGCGATAGGTTTGAATACACTAGATTTGTTGATTAAAATGTTCCAAATTTTTCTATGTCATTTGTCTCATGTAGCTTGTAGGTACAGACCATATATGTATTTTAATTAATCTCTGTCTAAATGGGTTTTAGAAGGTCTGTCACAGGAAACTTTTTTGTTTTATAAATGTACGATACTTTCCTATTACACGTACTCACACCACTCAATAGCATATTTACATTAGCTTGGTGTGGTTTTGTTTGTTGAGTTTTAATGGCAGAAGTATAATGCTGTATGGTTTATTGCTCGCAGTGTAATATTATTATGTGTACAGTGAATACTCCATATAATTTGTATAAGTGGCTAAGTGTAAGAAAAGGCAAATTGCATTGGTACTTCGCTAAATAAAATAAAGATAAATTTATTGTTATTGTTATTATTATCATAATCATTATATACAACTCCACATTTGTGTTTACTTGTCTTCTCAGCTTAAAGGAAAATGTGTGTTTCTATTAAGACTAATTACGATATCTTGTCTAATCGCGTTGTTTCCCACATTTTAATTTTTGTATTCCTGCATAATGTTTACAATTTGATTGAGAATTTGTACTGTTGTTTCTTGTTAACAGGGTTTTATGATTCACTATTGTATATAAAGAGGCAGAAATCAAACACTTTGTGCTCCATACCCACTTTGTTACTGACTCAATTTTAAAGTCAGTTATTGTGAAACAGGCTATGCATTATCACCTGTTCTGTCACCTATTCCTTTAACACTACGTTCTAACGTGCACTGTTGTTTGGTATTTTTCTGTTGGTCTTTGTGGAATGTGCATAAGGGGAAAAAAAGTGAATGCAGTTCTTAATAAACCTTCATGTGACTGGATAGGTCACAAACTCACAAAGTTGTTTAGAAAGGCTGTAATCCTTTAAAGCAAAAATGTTTTGAGGATGCTATAAAAAAAATAAGAGCCTGGTAAGTATTACATCAAGATTCTCCAAAAGACAGTGGTTATAAATAGTTTAAGATATAAACATTAATTGGACAGAACAGCACTGATACAATTTTTAGAAACCATTTACATGTCGAAAGTGTTATGTGCGTCTTCTGTAATCAGTATTTTACTCTAGGAACACTAAGCTATAGTATTGATAGTGAGAATGGGCCACATAAATAATTATCACCAAAATGAAATTGTATTCATCCGACTACAGCATTCCTAAAGTTACAATTTTAACAGTGTCCAGTAAATGTGCGAAACAGTACATCTTATTATACCTTATTAGGTACCACAAACCTTTATATGCATGTACAAATGTCTATGACATGAAGATATTTCGCCCACGAAGTAAAATTTTGACACACAATTTCTGTTAGTTGTACTTGTAAGTTACAATTTAGAGTCTTACTTCGGCATTTAACTAAGTAATTAAAACTATTTCTCATGTTTCGGGCAGAAATAATAAATGCAACTATGATAAAAGCCCTTTATGCCTTGTGCAGTGTGTAGTACAGTGTGTACTGTCATTTTTATTTTTCTTATTAGTACATATATGTATTATTATTGGTAACTGTTGTATGGCATAAGTAGTGTGCGTTTTTTTCCCATTGCAGGCTGAGAGTTTTGACATTATTTTGTAAATGGTCATTTGTGAAAAATACTTACAAGTACTGAAATACGGTGCCATACAATTTTTTATCATAACATGCTAACCCTCTCCAAACCAATAACACACAGGGTGTCAAAATCACTATTTCGTATGCAAGAAATAGCACGGGTGTGAGCCGTTGGTGTGAGCGATGTGAAAAGGAGCTCGTGTGTGAAGGAATTAGAAAGCGAGGCTTGTGACGAGGAGTGATGCTATGTGGCCGGGACTGGAGAAGTGAATCAACTCTAGTACAGGAGACTCAATAACCAGTTCGCAGCAGCTGGGTATTCTTCTATCCCACTCTTCTAAATTACTATCCCTACTCGCCACGGACGACAGAACAAACAGCTGACAGGCCTCTCTCTTTCGGCTCTGAAACAATGTGTCTGATCCTGGCGTACAACATTTTTCCTATATAGTAGGCGTATTGACGAAGGAAGAATTGGAATTATTATTTTGGAAGAAAACAACATATAAGAGAACATTCAAACAGTTAAAAAACAAATCTAATATTAAACTTATATACGTGACATAATAAAGTGAAATATTATTCTAGATTTTATACGGACTAAATTATACCATATATGTTGCATGTTCTTGCGTGACTATGACTCAGAACAACAATATTTATTTCAGACTAAAATTGTTTGATCACTCATTCAGGTCAGAATATTTAACTACACTATAAGCCCGAAACCGTGATTTCAATCAGAAATATTATTTTATTGAATATTCAGTTAATGGGCAATTTTGTGGATTTCTCTAAGGTTTTACCATCAGGCCAGTGCTATTCACTTGGAATCAGTAGAAGTCCAGTTTAATAAGCGAACAATAGCAATTAAAGTATCAGTACAATTTTACTGATTCAAGTGGAGCATTTTCAACCGATCTGTAGTCAAATTAGTCAATTTAGAGAAGTTTAAATGTTTCGATTTTAGAGTGTAAAATGCAGCATTTCCATAATATCTTTCATAAGTATCGTTAATTAGTAAACTAGCATTCAAACTCTCTTCAAGGGTGTCGATAGAGCAGCCATTAGTCTTCATGAAATAGCAGTTGCTTCAGTACTTATATTATAATTTGAAGAAATAAATAAATATATAAAGCCTTCTTAATCAATTACGTTAACTATCTGTTTCCTTATCTGGCTCTTATTAAGTTATTGAAGTAACAAAAATTATCGGTAATGAAGTAACATTTCCTATAAGTCACAAAAATCATTTTCGAATATATGTTTCAGCAGTCAGGAAACATAAATTTTTTTAGTTTGTTCATAACACGGCCTAAAGAACATTTCACTGAAAGTGTGACACACATACCCACTTCTTACAAATATAAACGTATTTTAACAGTGGACAATAATAAGTAAGGTCTGACATTAAAAAAATCACAAACACTCTTAATGAATCAGCACCATTTGGCGATTTTGGTAGAAGTAAATACGTACTACCTAAATTAACAGGAAATGAATACGGGGTGTCGTAAAAAATGCAGGTTGTGTTTTAAAAATGTATTACTCTTTACAAACACGACTAAAAAACAACATCATTCATGAATATATAAATTCAAAAAGTGTTTTGTATCTAAATAGGTGAACAGTTGCAGTGTGCTCAATTAACAAGTAGAGCGATTTTTTTATTGGTCATGCCATTCTTACACCCTATGATCAGGGATGGCTCAGATGTTAAAATAATCCAAACGAGGGTTTTATGCGGAAACTAACACTATTTGGCACTTATAATGAGCCCTTTTTTACACCCAGTATAAGATAGAAATCCTAACTTGCGAACTGCAATACATGGTTTGTAATATCTTTCCTACATCAGTATCTGCGCGACTAACACTGCACGTGCCGCAGTCTTTCACTGCGTACAGTGCACGGGCTGCTGAGGAACGAACGCATGACGAACAATGTGCACCTCTCCCTGCTACACACGCAATGCCAGTGCACAGCTCCCCTTGCGCATTTCCCCTCTCAAGCTTCCCCCACTCAATGTGCTCGCTGGCCCGATAACTGTGAGCAGACATGCCTCCTTGTTGCTGATAACTTTTTGCTCCTAGCAGAAGAAGAATCTGCAGCTAACTAGGAAATGCCCTTAATATTGCACATTGCAATAAAACAGAAATTACATTGAAAAGCTCTAGACTTAGGTGGATGGCACCTGATGCACAAGTAGCACAGGCAGCATGGCCTCTCCAATACAACACTCTCTCCTCTCGTTTACATCTCAAAAGACTGAAAAGGCTGTAAATAATTAAGTTAAGCGGACAAGCATTATGCTGGGGTGTCTGGCAAAATGTACACAAGGCAAAGGTTAACTGGTATACTTAAAGTGCTATTCAAACCTACATAAGTGAAAAAAGATGAAGTGCGTACATGACAGCGTCTTACCTCGCCAGCTCTCCTAAAATGACTGCCCAGAGGCAGGGGTCATGTGGACCTACCATGGCTGCCTATGGGGTTCACACAAGCAGAAGTGCTATGCACGCCGAGTAAAATATTAATATGGCAAATTGAAATGGCATCAAAATAATTTTAAAATAGTTTTACAGACAAAGTTTAAATTATACTTTCTGATTGGTATTTAAATGTCTTTTGAAGGCATTCTCGCCTGAATATTATTCTCTCTCTTTCTTCGGCGCAATGCGCACTTTTAATTTCAAATAGCAACTACACACAAACCCTCAAAAAGACACGTTACACTTTACAAATATTTTTCCCTGGAAAAAAAAACATAGTACACTGAAACAATTTATATCCCGTAAGTCCGTAATCTGTAGCAGTACGTGCACACGTGCTCAACCACGTGTACCACTAGCGGCAAGTGCCGTCATAGGCTGACTGTGGCTGGCTCTTAGCCGCCGTCAAATGACCCCTCCCTCGAAGACCCTGATGGTGCGAGCAGTTCAACTCTGCTCCTCTTTTCTCTGCCCGGGTCTGAACCGGGACCACTGGTCGAGGACAGACGGGGCATGGTCTTTGAAGTACTCCTACTTTGCGTCATTTGTAGGGGGGTGGGGTGTTGGCTAGAAAGACGTGGTTGAGGATAGGCTGTGGCTCGCTGTTCCTTATCCTACTGGCACGACGTGCTGTGTTTACATCACACTTTTCACTTGTCGGTGCACACACATCCCTAACTGTACTTTGAAACCCCCTAAAACTAGCCTGCTCCAGCATACTCTGCCCTACTGGCACAGGAAAACCTCTAAACAGTGTGCTACTCTCACTGACTACACTGCAATTGCCATTTTCCCCCTTGATTATTCCCCCTATATGGTGTTGAGTGTTCCGGAGGTGTGAAACCCCTGAATGATGTGGTGTCAAGACGGCTATCATTTACACTAGACTGGTACGGAGCTACTGAGCTGTTGTTATTGTTTATATGGACACTTGGGTTGCTTTCTTCAACGTACGAAATTCCTGCTGTGCTGCGCCGCACTCCACGTTGTGTTCGGCTTTCCGGCATCTCCTTGCCTTTATTCCCTAGTGGTGTGCGGGCGGTACACAGCTCATCACTGTGTCTTTTCACTATACGCCTCTGTCCCAGTTTCACAAGGAAAATAGAGTGCCCTAATTTTTCCATTACTTGTACCAGTCTGGTCCATCAAGGTGTCAATCCAGCGCAATGATTTTTGGTTCAGACAGACAGAGAATTTTCCTTTAACAAAAACATACATTCCTGGGGTTAGTTCCGGCGGTTGCTTTTTACAGTCTGGTACCCACGTGGTACAGTAAATCTCCTGATTGGCCCGTGCCTGTTCGTGTATTTGCTGTTGGTGAGCGGCAATATCAGGAGGTGGCACTGGCGGGTTTCCGCTGGGTTCTCCCGGTGCACGTAGCTTGCGGTCCTGCACCTTTTCTGATGGTTTTTCCCCTGTGGCTGCATTTATCCTGTTGCGTATGCAAAACAAGATTTCCGGGATAAGTTCCACCCATCTCGTGTGATCTACACCCAACCTTACAGGCAACTGAATTTTTATGTCCTGATTTTGACATTCAGTCGGGTTTGCCCTGGGGTGATAGGATGGAGTGCTGCGGTGTTCTGTGCTCCAGGTTGTGCAATACTCCCGCCATTTCTTCCCTATGAACTGGGTGCCGTTATTGGTGAGCAAGTACTTGGGGTATCCCCACCGCGGAAAAACCCATTCAGCATGACGTGTGCCACGGTGTGCGCGCTGACATTACTGACTGGAAATGCTCCCGCCCACCTTGTAAAAAAATTGGTTACAACCACCAGGAACGAATTCTCTCCTTTTGAGTGGGAGTAAGGGCCCATGATGTCGAGAGCAACTGTTTTGAACGGCTCGGTGGGTTGGTGGGCTTGTTGTGGAGCGCCGCAGTCTGTTCTCCGCGGCTTCCTAGTGTTACATGTGACGCAAGCTTGTACATATTAATGCACGTCTCTCTGCACGACTGGCCAATGAAAGTGTTTCTGCACGTTTCTTCGTGTCTGCTCCGAACCCGGGTGTCCATGTTCCAAGCTATCATGACCATATTGCAAAATCAACTCCCGTGTTTCTTTTGGCATGTACATCCTCCATTTACTACAATTCCCTGCCGGACGAACCTGAATTTCCCGGTTTACTACTCTCCAGTGTTCTGAAAAATTTTCTGTGCAATGCTGACGGTGCTGTGCAGCATCCGGGGAATTTTCTTGGGCAACATAGACTTTTTGCAACACACCACGGACATTCAATGATGCAAGCTCACTATCACAGTTGACAACAATGTTTTGAATGATGAGCGGTGGTAATCCCGTTACCAGCGAGGCGCGGCAGGGGGGTAGTGCCTCCTCCCACTTGGTGTCATCTGTTACTGTTATCTGCGGACAAGGATTTCTCGACAACGCATCTGCTAGCTCGTTTGCTTCTCCTGCCACAATATCTACTTGGAAGTCAAACTTTTCCATTTACTTTACTTAAGTTTACTTTTAACATTATGGATGCCTTCCAACCAAACTAGACAACCATTATCTGTTTTCAAGCTAACTTTTCGGCCTAGCAAGTATGGTCGTATTTGCGTAGCACAAACATAATCAACTGCCAAACACTTCTGTTCACTGACGTGAAATTTACGTTCCGCACTGCCAAACTTTGCACGGTGGTAATTGATGACATGTTTAAGCCCTTGGTCATCAGCTTGTTAGAGTACTGCTCCAATACCCTCTTGGCTAGTATCCGTCTGTATGGTAACCGGAAGATCTGGGTTGAATCTAGCTAGCGGTTCACAGTTGTGAAATGCAGTTTTTACATTCTGAAATGCTCGTTCTGATTGTAGGGACCATACAAATTTTCGCTTTTCTGACAACAGTTCAGTGAGTGGTGCGGTAATAACACAAAAGTTTGGAATAAATTCACGCAACCAATTAAACAGTCCAGAAAATTTTCTTAACTGTTTACATGACCTGGGGGCTGGTTTTTCCTGTATCTGTTGTAGGTGTTGTGTTTCTGGTTAATGTCATTCCCGTGAGACACAGTGTCCTAAGAACTGCATCTTACTCATGCCTACTTTACACTTGTCAACCCAACATGTCAGTTTGTTATGTTCCAATCTTTCAAACACGAGACTTAGAAGGTGTAAGTGCTCTTTTCAATTACTCGAACACACTAACACATTGTCAAAATACGTCATCATAAAGTCTCCAATACATCTGTCTAAGACATTTAGCATGAACTTTTGAAAGGTTGCACGGGGACATTTTAACCCAAGTGGCATGGAAAAAAAACAAACCTTTTCCCATCAGGTGTGGTAAAAGTAGTTTTTTACAGTCTTTGGAGTGGATGGGCACTTGCCAATACCCTGACTTCAAGTCCAGAGATGTAAATACTGTAGCAGACCCTAATGTTGACAGAGTGTTCTTAATGATGATAACAGGTGGAGGCATGTTTACTGTGATTTTATTAAGGGAACCAAATTCAACACAAAATCTCCACTCGCCATCTTTCTTAGGGGCTAGTGTAATCCCTGAATTATAGAGACTTTACATTGGTTCAATTACATGGTCACTCAACATTTCACATACCAGCTGGTTTATCACGTTCCAGAAGTAAATACCTGGGTGCCTTGGTTTCGTGAAGACAGAGTCCTCGTGTGTGGTGATGATGGCATGTTCTGTGACGTCTGTGCATCGGAGTTTCCCCTCAGCGTGGAACACTCCGGCATACTGGTCCAGTAGACGTTGCAGTCTCCTTTGGTACTGCTCCAGTACCTCATGGGTGAACTGATCCAGCAGCACAGCGTTTGTAGTGGGTGGCGGTGTTGCTCCCATAGCGTACAGTCCCACCTCCCATGTGTCCCCTTGTGCAGGTGGTCGAGGTGTGGCTCGATGACAGCTTGGTTTTCAATTAGCCACGGCAGTCCCAGGATCATCTCTTCGCACAAGTCTGGCACAACGTATATGTCGCACTTAGTCCGTAAGTCCCGTATTCCTACTGTCACGTCCATAACACTCGTTCCCTCACCCTTTTGGTGTGTGGTGGTAAATTACAATTGACGTGGTGGTACCTAGGTGGTAATGACCTGGATTAAACCCTCACGTACGAAACTATGACTCGCAGCAGTGTCTACAACGGCAATTACATTTCTCCCTTCCAGTTCAATACGCACACATAATGCTCGGATGGTACTGTCACTCATTTGGTACACTTTTGCACCCACAGTTGGCGGACTTCTCCGCTCCGGCAGCGAGATTTGTGCAGGTGCAGTTTCGCCAACCTCCCTGATTAGTTTCCTGACCAATTTCCTTGGTAGTAGTTGTCAGACGTGTTGTGATGGTAGTTAGGCCGCTGTCCACGTTGCGTCCACAATGGTGTGAACGGAGGTGGTGGTCACATGACGTCAACAAGAATTGCGGGAGGCGTGGGTGTTGGTCCACAGTGTCGTCCCTGTGTCTGGCATTCCTGCCCTGCATGTACATCTCTTTCATACAAGCAAGCTTCTCGCATGAACTGTTCTACACTACGTCTGGTGGCTTCACGCAAATAGGCCCTAATGTCCGGTGTTGACAGGGGGACAACAATCTCTAATACATAATTGGTGGGCTGCCCTGGATTCAATATTTTGTACAACCCCACTTTGCGCTGTATGAACTCTTCTATCCCTTCGCGTTCCCGCTGCTGCTCATGGTAAAGCCGGGCTTGGACTTGTATCGCGTCACTGTCTGTATCAAATCGGCCTAACAATCTCTCGCAAAACTCTTCCCACGTGACTCGATACTCGCGGAAGAGATTCCACCATGCAGCAGCAGCGCCTCTAAGGCGGTTAGCAGTTACCTCGGTCCAGTCCTCTCGATGAACCCAATGTCTGTGCAGCTTCTCCTCGCAATACTGCCAGAAATGAACTTGGGTCTACGGAGTCGTGATCCAAAAAAGTACGCAACAAAACAGTTCTGTCCGGCTCGGTCAAAAGTTGTGGCGTATACATCACTACAACAGGTGTCAATGTGTTTTTGTTATGCGGCGTTGCTGGCGACATGTTCTCTACACAGTCACTGTTCCGGCACTCTGTACAATTAATTATCCCATCATGAAAGGTCACATACTCTTCCGGCCCTATGCATCTTATGTGTACAACCTGTCGGCACTGTTGACATGTTACCCACTGCTTACCCATTCTGTCACATCCGGTGTGTGTGCACAGGCGTTGCTCTGAAGGCGATGGCGTGGTGTCGGGTGTGCACTGACACAACGCTTGTTCCCAGAGATTGTAGTCCAGTACATTAAGTTGGTTTTGCTTTCCACAGTGCACACATTGATCAATCGGTATGCCCCAATTTCTCATGCTTGGGAGTATTGCGGTTGTCGCGGGTGCGGGCGCAGTTGTCCCGACACAGATGAACACACTGGACGCACTTGGGAACACAAATTGATGCAGTTGGGCAAGACACGGAGACAATTACAATACACTTTTACCTGTGGTAGATGGGCGCCAGCTGTGGTCCCTACACACCGCACTTTGAGACTCGGGGATCTCAGGACTGCTGTGGGTTCCAGGTGTTCGTCTCACCCGTGCAGACTTACAGAATAACTTTTACACATAACACTGCAATATAAAAAACTTGGCTGAGCTGTGTAACTGACACTACTAAAAGACATTAAACTTTTACACTGAGAAGGAATGTTTATTTATCAAAGTACATCTCGTACCAAAATATGATTTAGGTTTTACGTCTCGAGCGTGTCTAGCCAGTTCCATTGGGTGATTCCCACAAGCACGTTACTAACTTGCGCACTCTGATTGGATGATGCTCCGCGGTGTTTGAACACAGCCTCTTCAGAGCAAGAGGCCTACAGCTGCTAGGATGGACTGCAGGTTTGCCCAGAAGAGACAGGACACGAAATATGAAATGAACACGTGCAACTACTCTCACAGCTAACGTCTACTCATCGGGACTAGTCCCTGAACCACATGGTGTGAGGCGATGGTCATACACATAGCGGGATATTACATAACAATAGCGTCATACAAAATACACAAATAACACTTAATGAAGGTAGGCACAACATGAGCAACGAAAATAAACACACAAATGGGTGAATTCAACTTTAGATGGCGCAGGCTGGATAAAACTTGTAGCGGACCATGTGTGCAAGCGTAAAACACAGTATTTCTCTGAAAATCCGGTCCATAATTATCTGCCAAAAATTGTATCTGCATTGGAAAAATGCTCTTTGCAATAAACAAGCATACAAAAGCTCTTGTGATGCTGGATGACTGGAAAATACAAGTGGTCAGAAACAAAATGATGAGTTTTGAAGTAAGCATTACAGTTTGTCGCGACTTGTGATCAGTCTTCAGTCCTCCAGCACTCGCTCGGACACCGACCAGCCTGCAAAACCAGTTCTCTTAATCCCACCGTGCTAGCCGCCAGGGAAGAATCAAACTGCTCCAGTCTTCAGTTGTCTAGCACTCATTGCTTAGACACAGACCAGCTAAACCCTCAACACTTTGACGCTTCAGTCTTCCAGCACTCACTGCTCAGAACTGTTTGTTAGTTAAGCCCCGTTTGCTATGAATAGTCTGACCACTCGACCTCTACGTTAGTCAGGTGTCTCTCTTCGCTACGAACCCTGCTAACCTACCTCCCAATTCTGCACGGTCGTGTCAGATCAAGGGAATCCGATTTTTACAGTCCTCCTTTGGACTAATCCAGTGCTACCCCAGCTTAGTTATCCTAGTGCCATGTCGGTATCTGACCATTACATCGAGACACACAAGCAACAATAGGAGAGGGGAATCTGCATAGTTTGTTCAATGCTATGCACCTGCCTTACCCAAGTCAGTTTCCTACCGGTCGCCCCTAGCGCATTCTCAGTGCTTTAGCTTCCCGGCAATAGCTCATGCTGACGCAAGAGTTAGAGTACGTTATCACATGTATTTCACTTTGAACTGAAATAAACCGTGTACCAGCTCAATTCTTGGGTACTGCATTCCTGTAGACTTAGCACCTTGCTCCCAGTTGACTCCTCACGGGAAGGGAACGTAGGTGATCCCGGGACGGTTACTCGTATGAGCCAAACACTCAGTTTTACCCACAAGCACCTAGAGGGCTATCCATTCTATTTACAGGGTAAATAGAATAGAGGTGCCAACACAGGTACACTGACCCTGCACCAGCTTGTTGACTCGGTGTTCGTCAATCTTCCTACTGCACATCCATGTCAGGCAAGGCGGGTGTCCCCTGAGTTGGGAAGATTCGGTCAGGGCAACACCCACATGTGTGACCCGAGATGGTACAGCCTGACTTCCAGTGCATACTGCACATCCACGCAGTCTACGGTTCTAACGTGGTCCTACATGTAAATTGCAATACAAGGAGCCTGTGTTCTTTCTCTCTAACAGGGAGGGTATTTGCATGTTCTGATGACCTACTCCAGATGGTGGGGTCTGACGGAGAGAGTGAAGCTGACTTTACTTGCCTCTGGTTGCCTGCACGAGCTATCCCCTGCTCTCGTTGCATCCATAGCTAAGCTCAACCTTAGAGAGCAAGCCCAGGCATTAAGGCACCTGCAGGATCCTGAGATACAAAGGGACTTGTTCGATGACCCAGTACGCACCTGCCCACAAGAATACCCGTGGTGGGTAGCAGGCCACCTCAGCCAGCTTGATCGTCCACCCTCTCTGGCCATTCCATACTTGGTCTCAGCTATTCTTCACCCAGTTACTGCTATTCTTCACCCAGTTCCTCAACCCAGGCCTGCAGCACATTCACCAGCTTACTCGCAGCCCCTTGTTGAGTACAATCTGACTGCACTCTGTCACCCAGGTATCCCTATCAAGACAGTGCCCCTGAAATGCAGGACTATATTAGCCGAACAAGACTTTGTGCCCTGCCGGCAAGCAGCCAGGCCAGTTCTGTATAATGGACGAGCACCAGTGCCCCGTCAGAACTAGACTCCCAGGGTATATGTGCGCCCGGCCTAGCACCTAGACAAAAAGGACCACGCCTCCACGACGTTAAGTATTTCTGTAAAATTCTAGAGTAAGGGCTTTTTTGAAAAAATAAATAAAATCTCTGAAAGTGGTATAATTCCCCTCTATTAATTACACAGAACACAAATTTACTAGGGGCATCAATATTTGACCAACAGAAACCCCAAAAACGATAGGGAGAGGGCTACGAAGATCAGGGAAATTGTGGGATAAAACAGATGAAAAATAGTACATAATATTACCAATACAAGTTACAAATACGATAGTGGGGAGGGCTATGAAGATCAGGGAAATTGCTGGGTAAAAAAATTAAAAATATGAACGTTTCCATGATAAAATTGTATCCTGCAATTTCTCTGCAGTTCATAGCACTCCCCACTATCACATTTGTAAATAGTATTGGTAACATTGTCAATTTAGGTAATGTTAAGTTCAATCTTTTTGCAATTAAACATGTTTTCATGATACAATATTACAATAATATTACAAATAGCATGAAAATATCTTAAAATTGCAAAAAACATATCCAGGTATTATTTTCCTAATTTTTGAAAAAGCCTCTATTCTAGAAAATTACCAGTATTCCACTCCTGGATACGTCACATGTCAGTATATAAAATTTTCCTACCACATCTTGATTTTCTGTGTTTTAACATGTATTTATTTTTCAGCAAGTGTATTTTCTGTTCAAACAAAGCACAATAATTATTTTAACAGGGAGAGCAGTTAATTTTAAGAATTCCAATTATTTACATTTTAAATTAATATTCAATATAATTACCAATGTTTTAAAGTGTATTGTTATTTCGTTTTTACTAGAATAAATGTAATCAAAAGATCACTCCACATAGTGTTAGGGACTTGCAACTTCAAGATAGGCCGACATATTTGCGAATCGCCTACAGGACGTCTGCCATGCTTGCGTGAAAGACGCCTTGCACACCCCAGCGGAATTTAAGTTCAAGGCACACACTGCCTCAGAAAAAACACAGCACAGCATTTCTATGGCCCACCTTGCCCGTGGATTGCTCAATAGCAATTGGCAGTTCCTTATACCTCACTTATCCGGCTATTATTGTTATTTCCTTTCAAAACTATTCCTACCGTAGCAAAGAGGACTTCAACACGATCCATATTCCTACTGCCACAAGATGAACCCCACAACTCCCAATCATCTACATAATTCATACTGAATCCAGGGAGAGACGAGGACATCTCGCTAGTGAACATTGGAGGAGATGTTATGAAGTGATCAGGCCTTAGGTAGATGGCCTTCCTGATCACATCTTCAAACATTGCACCTGGGCACGAGCGTGATTGCAGTAATCACCTCGCAAAGCGAGTTGCTGAAACCCCCTCAACCAGGCCAGTTATCAGGGCCGAATATGTTATTTATGAGGGGATCACCACATGGCTGTCAACCTGCTACCGACTTGAGAATTAGAGTCCACATGCTCGCCCGTACATAGATGGGGAGTATAGAAGATCGTGATATCAAATATTTATTTATAAGTGTGACGAAGTTAATGATGTCAGGATGTTGAACGTCTGGTTGATTAGGTTGGTAATAGATTAAAATAAAATGCAACAACTTAGGAGTTATGTTTTCGAAAGTGGCATGACTGTATAAACATACGGAATAAAATTAACGTTAGAGAAAATACAACACGTGAGTTTATACGAGTTTAGTTTAACGACAGTAATATGCCGGTTCGGATGTGTCAGATTTAGGAGTGATTTATTGACCATTTTATAGGAAATAATATTGTTTGAAGTGTTTGTTGAAATAAGTGTGTGATAGTAAGAGTGTATAAATGGTGTTATTCAGAAGAGAATTATTTAATACGGAGCTAAAATAGAACTATATGGTGCATCATGGTGTTTTCAAACGAAAATTATATATGTGCCATTGCACAAACGATATGTTCTAAGTCTGATGAAAATGAGCGTGGTATTTCATGTTGGCAGAAAATGAATATGTTTGGTAAAGGTAAGTGTTGATACATTTGGGTAGAAAAGTGTTTCCAGTGTAATAACAAGTGTTGTAGTTAGGTAATGTTAGGTCAGGATTATGTAGCAGGTACCTAGTTTTTACCATTTGTAATTAATTATTGGATATGTTTGTAGTAACATGTAGAAATACGTTGTTGTAGGTAGGCCCTGATAGGGTAAGCCTAGTATGTTTAGGCGGTATCCAATAAAGTGAAGCATATAATATAGCAGAAAAATGCACCCATTACAGTGATTCATCCACACACGATCTGTGATACACAAGGTGTGGCTGAACAACCAAAAATTGTGATTTGTCGTTTAGATACACATTTTAGGCGGATAGTTAGTAAATAATTAACTATTTTGTTTTAAATATGCATCCATTACAGTTATTCACCCACACATGACCTGTGATAAACAAGGTGAGGCTGATTTACTGAAAAATGTTTCGTCGTTAAAAAAAATCAAACGTTAGTTTAGGCGGCAAGATAGTAATATATTGACTACGATAGAAATGTGGTATCGCATCGTACACTTGGGTGGATCGGCCTAAGTACATACATACATACACTCGCAATTAGGCTACCGCCCGGTGGCAAGCTCTCTCAACTCTCTTTCACCCAACCAACTCCTTTTCCACTCCCTTCCTGAATTTACCAACCCCTCTCACAGATACCAATTCCTCTCTCAACACATTCCACTCCCTAACACACCTCACAAGCATGGACTGCCTACCCCGCTCCGTTCTCCTCCACACCCACTGAAGTTTCTCACTGTTGTTTCCTCTTCCTCTAAATACCCCCTTACTTAGCTTGCAGTGTAGCCCTCCCCATCCTCCCTCTTCATTCACCACCCTGTACATCCTGACTAACCGTTCAACTTTCCTCCTGTCCTTCAATGAGCTCCACCTCATTTCTTTCATCATCACTGATGGCCTCACAGCTGACTCCATTCAGCACCCTTCCCAGCATACCCACAGCCCTTCTTCCCTTTGCAACCTCTCTACCTGTTTTTTCCACCTGAGGTCTCCCTGCAGTACTATCCCTAGATACTTATATTCTGCTGCTTCTTCTATCTCCTGTCCCTCCCATCTGTACATGTCCCTGCTTATCATCTTCTTCCTTGTGATCCTCACTACCTTGGTTTTTCTTACATTTATCTTCATTTTATTTTTTCTGGTCCACAACCATATCTTATCAATGTCCGCCTAAAAATGTCTGCCCCCCTCTCCCACCTCAGCATATACAACACAATTGTCTGCAAACAATCTGATTTTTCCCCTAATCCCCAAACCCAGGTCATTTACCATTATGGTAAATAAAAAAGGACCCAGCACGCTTCGCTGTGGTACCCCTGACGTAACCTCCTCTTCCTCCGATATTGCCTCCCCCACTTTAACCCTCTGCCTTCGCCCCCTGAGAAAGTCCCCTATCCATTCCACTACCCTCCTGTCTGGTATCAGCGCCTCCACTTTCCTCATCAATGTCCCATGGGGCACCTTATCAAATGCCTTCTCAAAATCTATGAAGCAGGCATCCACCTGCTTCCCCTCATCAACTACCTGCACCAGATCCTCTAATAACCCAGCCATCTGAGTCTCACATGAGTATCCCCTCCTGAAACCAATGCGGAACTCCTCCAACCAATTCCTTTTACTCATAACCCTCACCACATACTGCACCACCAGCCTCTCCATTACTTTTCCTGTACTTGATGTGAGACTCCCGGTCTGTAGCTACCAGGCCTCCCCCTATCCTCTCCCTGCTTGTGTATAGGTACCACCATAGCATCCTTCCAATCTTGTGGTAACTTACCCTCTCCCAAGGACTTTTTAAACAGCACTTCTAAATATTTCGCTAACTCCTTGCCACCAAACTTTAGTGCTGAGTTTCCTATCCCATCTGGTCCCCCTGCCTTATTGCTCTCCAAACCCCTAATTACCTTTTCTATCTCCCACTCCCTCTTCTTAAATTCACTAAACACCACCCCCGAACCCTGGTTGTCACCCTATTCCAACCCTCCTTTGCCTCAAACACTGACAAGTACTGTCCTTGCAGCATCTCCAATTTTTCTTGGTCATTTGTCGCATGCCTACCATCCCTTCCTGTTAGCACAGGGATCCCTTCCTCTTCTCCCCTTAACCTCCTAACATACCTAAACAATTTCCTCCATTCCTTGCCTTTTCCTTCTTAAACCATGTTCCCCAGAAATACATTCTTTGCCTGTTTGATCTTCCTTTCAAGCTCCCTACCCATTTGTCTCATAATTTCTTTAGATCTTAACATCCCTTCATTCCTCCACTTGGCATGTAATTTTCTGCACTTCTTCATTTTCAAAATCTCCTGTCCATAATATGGCGGATCTCCCCCAGTCCGTAACCTTTTCATTGGCACAAATTGCTCCAACATAACCTCCATTAATTCTCTAAACTCCCTCCACAACCCCTCTACACCCTCCTCCATACACCATTTTTTAAACCTGTCTCTCATGAATATTTCTGCCCCCTTCTTGTCTCCTCTCCCATACCACCACACCCAACCTTTCTGCCATTTGCACTTCCCTCATTCTGCCAATCTCAATTTCCACAACCGGGATGTGATGGTCGCTTATACCATCCAATACTATTGCACCAAATACAGCATTCCCAGGTCTGACCAACACCACATCCAGCACTGACCCAACACCCTCCTCATTTCATCTCGTAGGTGTTTCTACTACCTGGACTAATCCTCTATTGACTAACTGTGCTGCGATTCTCTGCATCATGTTACCCATTCCTTCTGCACCCTCTACCCATTTCTCCCCTGGCATATTCAAATCCCCTGCTACAACAACCCACTGCCTGTCCTTTAGTCTATCGACCCTCTCCTTGATCATCTCAATTGGCTGCCATCCCTGTCCTGGTGGTCTGTACGTTGCCAACAAAGTGATTTTCTTATTACTATCACCATTCAATTTAATTTCCATTACCTCGACATCCTCGCTAATCCATTCTACTGCCCCTTTCAGCCCTTTCCTTACACACACCATTATTCCTCCTCTCCCATTCCTGTCTCTTCTGAAGATAGTGAACTTATCCTGCCTACACTCAATGTCCAGTACTTCCTCAGTCAACCAAGTCTCCACAGCTACCACTATATCCACCCCATATCCTTCAACCTTTCCCCAGAAGCCCTCCAGCTTGTTGTACACACTCCTACAGTTCACCACCATTATCTTTATACTAGTACTCTGCTTTACCATCCTACATTACTTACCTCCTATCTTCACCCCTGCGGCCTCATCAATGTGTACTTACACGATACCATATGTGGTATCGGGTAGTACAATAGGGCAGATGGGGTCTATCGTATTATCTGATACATGTGGTATCGAGTAGTTTAATACGAGCTGATGGGCTCTATTGTGGTTCGCAATATTATAGTCTAAAATGCTGAAAAATGTCCCCACCCGAAAACCTCCACATTCCCGTGGGTGTTCCGTTGGATTGTCGCAGGAAAGGAATGGAGCAATATAAAAAAAACCGAATGTCGTCATCGACGCCATATTAGTGATGTCATAAGAACAATGTAAACATTGAAGTATCGGGTTCTTAAATGATCTCCATAGATGAGCTGGCACCCTACCTGAATTTAACAATTAATTTCATAAACTTTCTAGCCCTACGCCAGGGTGTCTAAAATCTGGGGTACCTCGTCCCTCATTAATGCCAGAACCACATTAGTACGATCATCATGTTCAATGAATTCCATCATTTACTGTTGTTCTCTACTTAATCATGACTCATTATCCAGCTACGCCCTTAGCCCCTTTCACGTATAAATTGGACTTAAGAAGCCAATTTCATAACAAGGAACTGCACAAATCCACATTTATAGGTTAACTTATACAAACCTTACAGTATCCAAGCAATAATATGCTGAGCTTCGATCTACTGCAGTGCTGTACTTAAAGAGAGCATTATCACGTTTATAAGAACATAAACGAATTACTTTTACAGCATATAGACCTAACATGCGAATAATCTGCATTTAAGCGAACCGCCGAACACACACTTTCCCTTCCTTCTGCTTGAGCTAATGCTGCCATTATATTAAAAAATAATTTACTATCAAAATATTAATTAAGGAGTTCTTGAACTAAAATTGTAATACTTTATATAACAATAAAAAGTTTTGTTACTTAAAATACGTTCATTTTTTTTATATTTTCCGGCGAATGTTAGGAAATATTATTTTGAAGGGGAATAATACACCGTTGTCTAACCTGCTGTAGCGTACGTCAAAACATGCGTGGCGAGAAGTTGGTGTATGGTGGTGCTTGGATGTGGTCTGGCTGAACATGTGTTTTATTTTCTATAACGTGACTTTATTTTAGTACCGTGTTTTGAATTACTCTAGGAAATACTGCCAGGAAAGTGTTGATTCGGAATGTTTTTTAAGTCATAAAATGTTATGTCCATTTGCACGGATTTACTGCTACTTTACTGTTGTCAAATTTTTTGATTGAAGCAAAATAATTTGGGGGCATTCCATTTGCAATATTTTATCAATTCTTCAACCGTTCATTTCAACAGATTATAATTCGTGTAAGTGCAACAAATATAATATTTTATTTTATCTACAAACAATGCATATGCTACTTTAAAATATATGGTTTTTACTTTGCATAGTTATTGCCCAGAAGATGACTGGATTGCAAAATTATAGCCGGCTCAGTTCTCAGAGTGATAAGAGGTTGTGTTGGTCCAGCCCCATCACGATGAAAATTTAACACTTCATAATTGTACAACCCTTGCTGCCTAAAGCGGTTTTCACAATAGAGGGTTGTGACGTTTCACGTCAAGCATCAACCAATCAGAGCCTTGGCGTGCAGCATCGAGCGACAGACATTGGTTTTGACGCTCGTCGCCAGCGGCAGGGAATAAGAAGAATAGAATTTCTGTACTTCACAATAAATAAACTGGCGAGAAACTGAGGTAAAGAACTAATGAAAATGTTCATAATAAATGGTTTGCAGAGATACTAATTGGAGCCCATAATTTGTATAGTTTTCTTACCTTTAGGAAAAGAAAAGGATTATGTTTCCAGATGCCGGAAGAGTCGTTCATGTTCTAAAACATAATTTAGAATTTTAATATATTTTTTTAAATGAAAGTGTATATCTCTAAATAGTAACAATTTTATTAACTAATTGGCAAGATACTTCACTGCATTTCGTTTTTTATCATTTCACTATGAGCCTCCTTGCAAGATAACAAATGGCAGCACAGTCTGTGTTGCCAGCGGCCGGCGTCAGAACATCGCTCTATTGTGAAGATGCTAATAACACTCGTCGCTGGCGGCAAGCAGCAGACGTGCCGCCCTATTGTGAAAACCGCTTAAAGCATATTTTACATAATGCAAAATGGGTTTGGTGGGATTATTGACTTGCTAATTCATACGAGAATATCAGCAAATTCCTCCCAAAGCAAGCTCACTTTTACTTTTATAAAAATTCTCCTAGTTTTAGTAAACTCCTACAAATATTTAATAACCACAATTTTGTTATAAAAGCTACTGAAGACGTACAGGCTGTTCACCATAAACTGAGCACTTTTGAATTCCCTGCTTAATCACTACTTGTGTGCACTCTTGTGTGAAAGCTGCTGTAAAACTGACGAGTTGCTTGGAATCTTGGGAATGTCAACAGAATTATGATGCAGAATAATTGGTAAGGAGAGACTAGTGAATAGTAGTGGTAGATCCTAAAGTTGTTTCTCGATAGGACCACTAAACATTTTTGTATCGGTTTTGTATACAGAATTACCACTTTTAAAATTCATTAGAAAAACATGTGTGTTATTTTTTGTAGCCAACTTACATAGCAAGTAAATGTGTGTGCTATTTGTTGATGTAACCAATATACTTGACAGGATTTTGTATATTTATTTTGTTGAACTGCCAGTTTTGGAATTTAGGCCCTATTTAATTTATAGTACCTCTGATATTAGTTGTAAGTAATTTGTCTGTAACAGACCATTGTCTTGAGTGTTAACAGTTGTAGATAGCTCTTTAATGTAGCCTAATGAAAACATTATCATACTTGCCCAGATTGATTTTTCTTTCGATCATGAGGTATGGAATCAAATTTTTCTTTCGATCATGAGGTATGGTATCAAATTTTATGGCAATAAAAAAGGTAGTACAAAGATACTTATTTTGCAAAAAAAAAAAAAAAAGCATTGCGAATTTTAGCAAATGTAAAGTACTCAACTTCCTGTAGGAACCTTTTTGATAAATATAAAATTGTTCCACTTTATAATGAATATATATTAAATTTAATGAAACTTATAAAATTGAATATTGGACAATATTAAACAAGTGATAGGATTCATAATAGTACATACTACACTGGACTATGATATTACAATAAATTACCTAAAAATATCAAAGATGAAACAAATATTAAAAAATATACTAGTATAATAAAACTGACTCATAATGTATTTATAATACCAAGGAAATTTATGAATTTCTATAAAATTGTAGTTAAATAGTACTTATGCATCATGAGAAACATATGTTTTTTGTAACTTATATGTAATTGTATTGACGCAGTCGGGTCAGACACGAGACGAACGATGACGCAAATACTTACTGGTAATTTGAGCGCCAGCGGTGCTTCCCAAACACCACACTATTGAGACTCAGGGTTCTCAGCGATGCTGTGGGTTCTGTGTATCCGTCTCACCTGTGCGTACTTACAAACATGTAGGCAATACTAAACTTTTACTAAACATCACTTGAAATAAACACTTAATAAAATATATGCGGCTAGGACACTGTCACTACTGACTAAAAGAGGTAAGTTCACTGTAGACTTGTTTTTATTGTTACAATGCGTACACATCAATGTGCCAATGAAATTAATGATCATCTCTGTCATGATTAGCCTGTTCCGCTTGGGTGCTCCCCAGCCCGCAATTAATGTAGCGCATGCCTAGATGTATGATCTCACCTAGGTGTGTGAAAGCACTGCCTTCACAACGGAAGAGGGCCGACAGCCACTAGGGTGAACTGACGGTTTTTCCCTGAAGACAGGACACTGTTAATTACAAATGAATACCTTTAATACACATTAACATGAGTGATTACTAGGCATCACTAACGCAAACTCGTCGGGGCTCGCCCTCCAGCACGTGGTTAGTGTGGTGATGGCCTATACACAGAGCCAGCTAGGATGGGAATAATTGCACCATACACAAATTATAAAATTACATAAACCCTTGTAACATGCTTGATGGCGGTAAAATAAAACATTAACATGACTGCGTGGTCAAGTACAAAAAGCATCAATTTACGTAAAATTACATGTAACTCTGAAAAAATGTAACATAGAACCCTTAATAAAATATTGCATATACAATGTTACATAAATAAGCTGTCAAAACACAACGATGGCGTATACAAAGACTTGGCATCGGTCGGCCACGTGGTTATACGTAATATTGCCGTAAAATATTTAAACATGAAAATTACCCTTAAATACATACATCAAAACAAAGCCCTTGAAATTGCGCTTAGCAATAATGCAGAAGGTACAATGAAACGCCATAAACATAGGTGGATGGCGCCTGATTCAATTGCATAGGTCGTGTGACCTCTCCGACCTCTTTCTCCTCCTTCTCGTCGATTAAGTTAAAAATGCCACAAGTGCGCAATAAATTAATAAAGCGGAAGCCTAATGCTGGGAAAATGTCTGGCAAAAACATACGCAAGCAAAGGTTATCCGGTAAACTAAATAACTATGGAAACAAAATCAGTGAACAAAAGTTTTATTACATGCGTGACAGTGTCTTACCTCACCAGCTCTCCTCGACAGACTGTCCAGATACAATTGTCGCACGGACCTACCATGGCCGCCTACGGGGTTCACATAAATGGAAGTGCTATGCACGCCGAGTAATATATTTTATTGTTGAAAATAAAATGGCACAAATAAAATTAAATATTTTTTTTTACTTTTTGACTCTGTTCATGCCAGAATATCAGTGTTGTTCATCTCGGTGCCGCGAGCACCTAGAATTTTATAACCAAACAATTTAAAAATAGTAACAAACACTTGAACACATTTAAAGACATTAAACTCTGCAAAGACAAATATAAAACACATTTTCCACTGAAACATAACATTTATACGAAAGTTCAAAATTATTGGCGTCCTCCCGCAAATGCGGGACATGTGTCACGGGCATGGTGAGCACCTTCATGGGCTCTAGCACCGCTGGGCGTTAGCCGGTGTTAGTATGTTTAAGTTTTACGTATAGTAGAAGGATAAACAGCAAGCTGAAAGATATGTTTACCATCAGCTCGTTTTAAAGCGGAGGAATTTATGGACCAAGATGTGATTTTACATATTGTATTGTGTGGAGCTTTTTATCTAGGTTTTTGAGATTATTGTAATTGTTAGTTTTTATTATGTGTTTCTTACATGTTGTTTAGGGCTGTGTGGATTTTATTGTATGTATTTGTTTTTGTGAATATGTATCATTATATTCATCTTGACTTGTTCCATAGCCCTGTAGCCTGACTACAACGTGGGCTTAACAGAATAAAAATATAAATAAAATAACAATGTCTCATCGGATGTACATTACAGATTGTGTCATGTGGAATGAACCATGCTGCGCAGCAGGGCAAAGAATGTTTCTCTCAAGAAGGTCAGAGAGTTGGATGCATTTCCCAAAGTGCCAGATTCATATGTTGAGACAACACCTCTGGGAGGAACGTGTAAGTCACAGAATATTATACTGTATTATTTTGAAAAACCTAACCAGTGTTTGATTTCCTTAATCTCACCCAGTAAGTATGTTCAGCACTTGAAAAATTGTGGTAAATGGATAAGGGAAGGAAGTACTGTTATAAATAACTCCAAAGCATAACTTAGCTTGGCAGCTTGTGAGAGCGAGGGATGCCAGATTTGAGAGAACCACAGATGCATGGCTAGATATTGCTGAATAGTTATAAGTTCCTGTAGGGTGCCAGCTTATCTATATCACGGGTGAGCACGTTTACTCTGGTTCTCAGGGCTGTAGTTGGTTGACAGCCAAGTGGCGTATTGCTCTCGC
Source organism: Dryococelus australis (assembly GCA_029891345.1). NCBI lineage: Eukaryota > Metazoa > Arthropoda > Insecta > Phasmatodea > Phasmatidae > Dryococelus > Dryococelus australis. Next base: position 92,735 of record CM057006.1, read on the forward strand.
AACTCACGTTTATGAATAATGTACAACAAAAGTCTCCAATGCCTTTACATTACATAAATGAGCATGTGGACTTACACTGTGGAATGGGCCAGGACCCGAGCTGAAATTAACATTAAAATAATATAAGATGGGGAACGATGCAATTACGTATATTGATTGAGCAAGAATACACATGCAATCACAAATATGATGTCCCTCGAATACTACGGGCATGGCGTTCAAGGCCCGCCATCAGCCAACACTCTGAGAAGCACTGATTAGCACTTGGAAATTAAAGCAGCAAACTCTCTGGGGCCGCGAGTCTACGGAGATGAGGGTGCGTGCACGGGGGAGAAAAGAAGGAATTAAATTTTCCGGTTAAAGGATACATTTACTATTTCAGCTGCGTTTACTCTCCTAGGCCCGCCGAACATAGACTGAGGAGGATGGCGCTGTGATGCCGTTACCAAATGGAGATCTCCGACCAACTCCGTGAGTGAAAACCAAATTTATTCATATACACTGGATACATATATAAAAGCGGAAATAAACACACTGAGGAATTAAGGCATTAATTCCGTCACATTATTTATTTTAAATATTCTGTGCCTCTGTTGCTATGCGTGTCTGGGAAATCGCAATCACTATAAAAAGCCTGAACGGGCTTGCAAAAGAAATGAAAAATCATATTAAAATGTCATAAGACACTTGACATTAACAAAACCCTTCAATTACATTTCAATAAATTAAAACATTAATTTAGTGAAAACTGTAGAAAATCAAGTTTTAGTGCTTGGCACGGTGGTTGCCGGAACTACCAAGATCATTTACTATTTACGGGGGAAAAAATCTCAAAATTCAAATACGCCCTTTCAAAATGAAAAGAAACACAAAAATTATACTCAAAAATTATGTACCGGTACTGAATTTAGAGTGTCTCCAATTGTAGGTCTTTTTCACTATGCAGGCTACGTGGCCGGGCACTCTTTATTTAATTACAAAACACACAGGGGAAGCAAACGGGAGATAACAATTGCTTGTATTTATTTTAGACTCTGCTTTTGGGGGATCACAAAACACTCGACCACTAGCTGGTATCAATAGCCTACCATGGCTGTGCCCTGTTGCGTAGTTTGTAGTGTTACAGTGGTCACAGCAAGTCAAACAAAATGTTTCTCAAATGCGCTCATTAAATTGTGAAGATTTTATTAAAATTCAGTAACTTTTTGCAAGAGGCTAATTTTTCTAAGCAGGTGAGTGAAAATCCGAAGTCTGTGTCTTTTTCCGTTCATGTTTTTCGTTATGGAGTGTGCATGACAGCTGGCATGAACTCATGACTATTTTTCTGAATAAAGAATACTATACATTTTTCTCCTTTAAAGGAAATTGTACTTCTTAAGTATATCTAAATCTAAATCCGGTTTGCTTTATATGCAAACAATAAGAACATCTTGATTCGTGCTTAGTCAACACAAGATTGTGTAGCACTACAGCTTCCTCGCTACACACTCAGTGTTGATGTCTGCTGTAACCTGTAGCCGTAATGGCCAGTACCATGGTGGGCTTTAAACGATGCTGTTTTTGATTTGCTTGAATGTAAAGTTTTGTTTGAAATTAAGGCAGTAGATACACATTGTGTTACCACCAGTTATTGCGAACAGGAAGTGCTTCACAAACAAGCTCAATCTATATTTAGAGTACGTTGATTTTTTTTCTTGTCAACAAAATCATTAAAATAATTTCCCAAAAGTAATCATTTTAAACAAATGAACAGTTTGACTGTAAGAGAGTGTGATGTTTGTAAACATAAAGAAGAAAGGGAATAGCAGTTAGGCCTACATCAAAAGCAATGTTCGTGTCGCCTAGAAAAAAAATGGTCAGGAAGAGAGAGACAGATTTTGATGATTTTAACTTCAGAGATCGGAGGAGCTTGTATTGAAAATAAGGGAGGGGGAATTCAAACAAATATTACGACAGCTATGCCTGAGAAATTAGGTTATATGGTTTCGAAAAGTTCCATGGCAAGATTTTTTGTAAAGTGTCTGTTTTTGTTATAAGAAATCAAAAGATGGGTGATAGTTTGTAATGGAACGAAATTACATTATAACTACATGGGCAGGGATGCCCATGAAGTTTGAGTTTGTGTTACTATTACAAGCTGCAACACAAACATGAGTTATTTTTTTCTATACTATAGGAAACTGTAAGTAAATGAAAATTATTACATCTGTAAATTTTAATGTCTCAGTCTACTTTTATTATGAACTTAAAAATTTAGCACATTGTCTGCTCAGGAAGTTATGTAAACTCCCTTATGTGTGTATGTGCTGTATCAATTTTTTTTCTAATACACGTAAATGTTTATCTTAATGTATATAATTGTAATTTATACTACTACAATTAAGATTTCATGACATGTATTTTTAACAGGATAGGTGCTTGACAAATGTTGCAACAGGGCTCTGTAATGCTCTCAGATAGGCTGACATGGAATGGCCAAGAAGTTCTGTGCCACATATAATCGTGTGGCTAACAGGACTATTTTTATTTTAAAAATTACCTAAATGTAGAAATTAGCTAAAATGAAAAATTTAACTGAACCATAAAATGTGCTCACTTTACCATGAATAGCCTATACTTGGAGGTAGGGAAGAGAAACGTATAGAAATTAACACGGAGGTAGGAAAAAATGGCACCATAAGTTACACTTTAGCTAGGAGTAAATATGTATTACATATTGACAAAGATTATCTAATTTCATGTTTAGGTTTTATTAATTCTAAGTGTTACTAAATAAACATGGAAGATATTTACAACGGCTAAGAGCCAGCGGCAGTCAGACCATGACGGCACTCACAGCTAACGTGAAACATAGATAAGCAGACGACTGCCACGGTTACAAGTGTTATAAAAGTGTAAAAATGTATTTTCTAAAATATTGTGCATTATGTATTTCAAATTCAAAATGTGTGCTGCACCGAAGAACCAGACATTAATATTCCGGCGTAAACATCTATAACGAACGCTTCACTTCATCACACACCAATATTTAACTATTTAAATTGTTCTTGTTGTTATGTATTTCACTATCTTATGTGCCTTTTCATTTTAAAGGTAATAACTTTACTCTGTGTGCTTAACACTTTCGCTTGTGTGAACCCCGTAGGCAGCCATGGTAGGTCCATGAGATGCTAGCATCTGGGCAATCATTTGAGGAGAGCTGGCGAAGTAAGACACTGTCACGTACGCACTTCATATTTTTGCACTGAGTTAGATTTCCATAGTTTCATTCCACTTAAATTATTCATTTGCAGCAGTTGTTGCTTTTTCAACTTAAATTGAGGAAGGAGGAAAGATGTCGGAGAGGCCATGCGGCTTGCGCAACTTATGAATCAGATGCCATCCACCTATGTTAAAGACTTTTGATTGTAATTTCTGCAATATTAAGGGTAATCATTCTATGTATGTATTTTCAGGGTTTTTGTATATTGAATTGTGTTACGGCCACATTGCCCACGACCACACGGTCAGCTACCGCTAAGTCTGTATCTCCACCATCCACACGCTTAGAGGGTTTATTCGTGTAATATACTGTGTGACTTAATTAATCTCAGGGTAATATGTATTGTTCTATTCATGGTTTCATGTAATTTTGGTGATTGATGCTTTTTATGTATGATCATGTGGTCTTTTCACTTGTTTGTTTTTGCAGAGTCAGGTGCACTACAAGCTTTTGTATGCTTGATTATTGAAGGGAATAATTTTCTCAACATTGCTACCACTTTGTCCGGTAATGATTTACCAGTTTTCACGTAAAACTATTGCGATTCCCTCTGCACCACGTGGTCCGCTACGAATTTTTGCCAGCGGCATCTGTGCCATTTAAGAATGCTTTCACGCATTTGCGTGTTTATTGTGCCTATTCATGTCATGCCCCATGTTTTGTAATTGATATTTAGGTATTTTGTATGGCTGAATTATTTTCCATCCTAGCCCACTAAATGTATAGACCATCGCCACACATCACGTGGTTCGGGGACATGTCCTGACGAGTAGGCGTTAGTGACAAGAATAAACGCACGTATAGTGTTCATGTTCATACTTAGTGTCCCGTCTCCAGGTGAACTCTGCAGTCCATCTCAGTGGCTATTGACCCCTTACCCTGTGGAGGCTGTGCTCTCATGCACCATGGAGAAATCATCCATCTAGGAGTGTGCTAGTTAAATTACGAGCTTGGGGAGTGATCCACTGGAGTTAACTGGTCACGTCTGAGGTTAACCATAATTCATTCTGGCACAATGTGTAATCGGTGGCAAATAATAACTATGATCCCAGTGTAAGCACATGTTTCCTTATAGCGTTGCTGCCCAGCCAAACTACTGAGTACAGTGTTTTTCAAAATAATTTAGTAATGCAAAGTGTTTTGTAAAAACACTCGGGTAAGATGGACACACAGAAACCACAGCATCCCCTGAGAACCCTGAGTCTCACAGTGCTGTGTCTGGTAAAAACAGCTGGCGCTCACCAACCAGTAAGTAAATATTATCATTGTTCGTCTCGTGTCTCACCCGAGGGCTTCAATTGGCATTCCCAAGTGGGGCCAGTTTGTTCATCTGCATCGCATCAACCATGTTAAAATGATGGACACCATGCCAGAGCAATCGCGAGAAGGCATCAAGACGTCTGTGTCTGCACCCGCGATCGCGGATGCGACAACTCTGGACATACCGGTCGAACAATGCATGCATTGCGGCAAACTAAGTGAGCTAAAGCTGTTCGATGAAATCTTGTGGGACCAACTGCTGTGCCAATGCATGTCCGATACCGCGTCAATGCCTTCAGAACAATGCCTGTTTCATGCACACCGGATGTGACAGGGTGGGAAAAACTGTGGGCACAGTGCCAACAATGCAAACGGGACTCTTATCTTAGATGCATAGGGCCAGAGGAATATGTAACCTTCCGCGATGGAGTGATAAACTGTACCGAATGCCGTAAGACGAACTGGAAGGTAAGCCCACGCTGCCGCCTGTTGTAGTAACATACACACGCCACAGGGCCTAACAGGATCAGATCAAAATGTACTCTTACCTACTTTTGCAGTACATGATTCAGAAGACCCAGATACTTTTCTCGCGGTCTGTGAAGAAACACTAAGCCGTCGCTCCGTTCATAAAGGTGATTGGACTGAAGTTACGGCTAACAGACAGGGGAACAGCCGCCACGTGGTCGAATTGGTGTGCGACTCCCGAGTCACCTGGGAGGAGTTTTGTGAATGGTTACTTGGTAGATTTGATACAGATGGCGATGCCATACAAACGCAGGCAAAGTTATATCATGAACAGTAACTGGAAAGGGAAGGAATCTAGGAATTTATACAGAGAAAGTTAGGTCTGTATAAACGTTTGCACCTGTGACAGCCAACTCACAGACTATTAGAGATAATTGTAACATCATCAACACCAGACATTAGGCTGTACCTACAACGAGCAACACCTGTGAGTGTCGAACAGTTCACGAGGGAAGCATGCCTTTATGAAAGGGACATATAGCCAGGACAGGGATATCAATTCCCAAGGCAGAGTTACTGCACGTGAACGCCCACAGTAATGGTAGATGTTATAAGACCACCACCACCGCCATTTACACCAGTCCAGGCAAACCGTGGACAGAGGTCAAACTTCCACAACAATAACCATGAGAACTATTACCAGGGCCACAGGTCATGAAACTGAGGTTGACGAACCAACACCTGCACCAATCTCACCGCCAGATCGTAGGAATCCGCCTAATGTAGTTGCTAAAGTGTTTCAGGTTAGTGATAGTACCGTACGTGCTTTATGTATAAACATAGAACTTGAGGGTAAAAATGTAATTGCCGTATTAGACACTGCCGCAAGCCACAACTTTGTGCTTGAGGGACTGATACAGGCCATTACATCTAGAGTGCTGCCGCATTGCTTGCAATTCGCTTTCACCAACCAACAGGGTGAACCAAAAATTGTAATGCACGTGACTGTAGGCATTGGGAAAGCTACAGCGTACCGATGTCACCGAGCATGTCATCATCACGATGCACGAGGACCCGGTGTACTCCAAGCCACGAGACCCAGGTATCTTCTTCTGCTGGATTATAAACTAGCAGGTATGTGAGATGTTAAGTGACAATGTAATTGAACCTACGAAAAGTCTCTACAACTCAGGCATTATACTAGCCCCTAAAAAGAACGGTGAATTGAGGTTTTGTGTAGACTCCCGTCCACTGAATAAAATTGCAGTAAATATGCCACCTCCTGTAATAAACATCAAGGACACTTTGTCAACACTAGGGCCCGCTGCTGTGTTCACTTCACTTGATCTCAAGTCTGGATATTGGCAAGTGTTATCCGCCCCCAAGACCGTTAAAAAAACTACATTCACAACACCTGATGGACATTAATTCCAATTTGTCGCCATGCCATTTGGCTTACAATGTGCTCCCGCTACATTCCAAAATCTTTAGGTTAACATCTTAGACGGCTATATAGGAGAATTTGCGATGGCGTATCTTGACGATGTACTTGTGTGGTCGAACAGCCAGGAAGAACATCTTCACCACCTGAGCCTTGTGTTCTAAAGGCTCGGAACGCAACTAGCTGATGTGTATGATAGACAAGTGTAAGTTCGGAATGATTAAGATGGAATTTCTAGGGCATTATGTCACAGGAGACGGACACAAACCGGAAAAGCAACACGTACAGCAGATTCAGGAGAAACCAGCCCCCAGGCGGCGAAAACAAGTCAGGAAATTTTTTTATTGATAAATTGGTTACGAGAGTTTGTTCCTAATTTTTCTCTTATTACTGCACCACTGACTGAGTTGTTATCTGAAAAACTTAAATTTTGCATGGACACCTCAAGCTCAACAATTATTCAAAGAAATAAAACTTGCTTTCCTAAACTGCCAACCACTAGCTAGGTTTAATCCGGAACTGCCAGTAGTATTACAAACAGACGCAAGCCAAGAGGGCATTGAAGCAGTGCTTTATCAAGTAGGCGAACAGGGGCAAAAACACATCATTAATTATCACAGTGCAAAGTTTGTTCATGTTGATAGAAAATACCATGTTAATGAGCAAGAATGTTTGGCGATCGTACATGCACTGCAAAGGCACAGGCAGTATCTGTTAGGCAGAAAATTCACCCTAAAAACTGACAACAGATGTTTAGTTTGCCTGGAAGGGATGCATAACGGGAAGAGCAAACTCGCCCGCTGGTTATTTTTATTGAAGGAGTTCAACTTTCAGGTAGAACACGTGACGGGGGAAACCAACGAACTGGCGGATGCGCTATCCCGAAACCTGTGCCAGCAAATAACGGTAACAGGTGATGCCAATTGGGAAGAGGCGGTGCCACCTTGCCGTGCCACCCCAATAACAGGAACAACACTGCTTGTTTTGCAGGACATTGTTGCCGAGTCCCCAGGAGAACTTGTTTCGTTAAATGTTAGTGAGGTTTTAAGGGAAGTGCACAGGGCCCAAGAATATTCCCCGGATGCAGCACAATGCTGGCAATACTGTGCGGATAGGTATTCCGAACACTGGAGAGTAGTGGACCGGGAAATACAAGTCAAACCGCCCAGAAATTATGGAAAATGGTGGACTTATGTGCCCAGGGAAACACGCAAACTAGTGCTAAAGTATGGGCATGACTGCCTAGAACATGGTCATCCGGGCTCCGAACAGATGCGGAGAAACATCCAAAAATGTTTCCATTGGCCAGGAGTGCAAGGAGACGTACGCAAATATGTACAAAACTGTATTACGTGCAACACCCGGAAGCCGCGGAGAACAGACGGCGATGCACTCCAACAACCCCGCTTACCCACAGAACTTTTTAAAACTTAACGCGCTCGACATCATGGGCCCGTACCCACGCAGTAAAAGTGGAAAACATTTCCTGATTGTAGTTACGGGTTTGTTTACCAGGTGAACAGAAGCTTCCCTGTCAGTAATATCCAGTCACACACTGTAGCCCACATCATGCAAAGCGAATTTTTTCCAAGATGGGGTTACCCGGAATTTTTGTTGACTGACAACAGAACCCAATTTGTGGGGAGAAAACGGCGAGAGTACTGTATTGCATGGGGGACTAAATATCGTACTACCCCAGCCTACCACCCCAGGACAAATCCAACCGAGCAACACAACCAGGACATTAAAATACAGTTGAGAGTCCGGTTAGGGGAAGACCACACCAGGTGGGCAGAGCTAATTCCCGAGGTAATATTCTGTTTGAGAAATCGGGTCAATGCGGCAACGGGAAAGACACTGGCCAAGATGGTACAAGGCCGCGAATTGAGAGCACCCAGAGCACCCCGCGAAAAGACCCCGGTACCACTGGAAGAAATCAGAGTATATTGACAACAGATACATGAACAGGCAACGGAGAACAAGCAGAGGTATTGCAACATGTGGGTACCGGTGTGTATGAAACAGCCGTCAGAGCTAGTGCCAGGAATGTACGTGTACATGAGGGAAAACCTGTTGTCTGCAGGAGTTAAAGACGATTGTGCAGGACTGGAATCCAGATGGATTGGGCCAGTGAGAGTGACCGCGAAGATGGGGAATTCCACATTTTTAGTGAAACTGGAGCTGCAACATGTAACCAAAGGCCATACAATGACCTGCTTATTGCCTGCATACCTGTAGGGAAGAGAGTCAAAGAGACACCGATAAACCCAGTACCTCAGCGACTGCGGCGTAGCGTACCAGGAAGTCCGCAAGGTGACAAGAGTTACACGTGGCCAAATGTAAACAACGCCAGTCTTGTAACCCCGGGTCAGACAAGTGTAAGACACAGTTTCGTAAACACCACATCATTCAGGAGCTTTGTGCCATCCGAACACTCCACGCCAAACAGGGAGGGGGATGAAGGCGTAAATGTAAGCACAACTGCCAGTGCAACGAGTAGTGAGCAATCAGAGTTTCGGTGTTTCCCCGCAGCATTAGAAAATAGCCTAGGAAACTAAGGCAGCTTTAAGGGGTTTACCGAGGTCAATAAGAAAGTAAATTGTAACCACAGTGTAAACATAAATACTAACACAATCAATGGCAGTGATAAGCCTTTTAGAGGTTTTTCTGCATCTATAGGGGATAGCATGATAGAGTAGGCAAGTTTGAAAGGTTTGGGGAAAGCAGTAGGGAGTCGTGTGCGACGATAAGTGCTATGGAAAAGGTAAACAAACTGCATTACATCACTTGCAAGAGGAGAGGCGAGTCACCGCCTAGCTCCAACAACATGGTTCCAGCCTACACCCCACCCCCTACAAACGCCGCAGAATACGGAGACCTCCAAGGCCATGCCTCATCTGTCCGCGACCGGTGGTGCTGGTTCACAGCCGAGCAGAGCCTATTAGAGCAGGGGTGAGCTGCTCACACCGTCTTGGTTTTCGAGGGAGGGGTCATTTGACACACGCTAAGAGCCAGCAGTAGTCAGACCATGACTGCACTCACTGCTAACGTGACACATGGGTAAGCAAATGCACGCAGACGACGACCACAGTCTTTCCTGTAATGGGATTATTGTTTGCAGGGTACAGTGTGTGTTTATATTTTCATGTTACAAGTGTTATAAAAATGTAAAACTGTATTTTATAAAATATTTTGCAATATGAATTTCAAATTCAAAATTAATATTGAAGTGCGAATATTGAAAAAACTGAAATGCATATTTATCAATCTCGCAGCTGCAACAATGAAACTTCCAATAAATAAAAATACAGAAAAACATACTGTCATAAACAAAAAAGCAATAACCAAATAACTTTAAATTAAAGCATAATTAAAAATTACTCTCACAACTTGAATTAAAAAACAAAGTGAGCCACAAATATGAATTATTTATAATTAATTACATACTATTTATTGGCTCGGCGATTTGAGTGCACTTAAGTGCCTATGTCTGAAAGCATATCATTGAATGGCACCAAAAATGGTGCACTCTGTTGCTAGTGTTAGAAAGATTAGCTTCAGACAGTGTTATTGTAGATACACATTTGAGATGTGCATTGTGGACAAAGTGTTACCGTGGACTTTGGATTGCAGACAAGCTATTGTGGACAAGGCCTCGGAGAGGGGGAAATTATACTGTATGATCATGTTATTCGACCAGAGAGAAACTTGTACAATATAGTGACGCATGACGTCCTGTGCTTACTGAAGGCACGTCGCGATGCTTAGTGTTTTTGGTGGGTGTTAGGTCAGACTTACCCTGGGGAAGATTTAGGACTCTAGTCCTTATGTCGTAGTGGAGCACGTCCAGAATATAATACAAGCTATGCTGCTTTTCTGCAGGGCACGAAATCAGGTGTAGCCAGGAACCTTTTTGCATTTTGGCGGGATCCCCTTGACTAGTATACTTGGGCGATGCTTGACCATTTGAGCTTGCAAAGTTTCTGACCATGCTACGCTGGGGTGAGCTTCGATGTCTGGTGTGTTGCTGCGCAAGAGCTCGTTGGTGGTGTTTGCCGCAAGTGTAGACTGAAGGTATGGCGTTCCCCAAAATCACAAATTACCAAGGCCGAGTGACCTGTCTTGTCCACTCAAGTAGGCAGTGCTGTGGCCTGTCCTGAGGGGAACAGGTCATGCATTAACTAGGGGGATAAGAGTAACTAGACGGAAAGAGCACACAGTTACAAAACACTACTTTTATTGGCCTCTCGACAATACAAAGTCTGCTATATGAAAGCGGTTAGCAATCACAAGATTACTCAGAGATCAGCACACACTGTTCAGATATTTAAGCTAAGAGGCGTTGATGCCCCTTCTCAAGCAATACAATTAATTCACGCCTAGAGGCTACTACTCTGCTCAGAGGGACCTTAAACTAGCCTTCGCATGTCCAGACGACTCGTGCCTTGGTCTCCGTACCAGGGAATATATTTACCCTTTGAGCTGCAATTTCAACGAGGAGGCTCTCTCCGCGGTGGGCTCATCGGGCGTTGAAGCAGGACCATGGCAGGTGGTCCTCTCTGTATGCAGTCCACAGGCAGAGTTTTCGGCATCACTGGCAAGATGGCGCCCAGAGCAGCCATTGCTCCAGGCTTGTATACCTCCTTCCCGACCTCGTGCCCATTCCCCCAGAATTATTTTTCACAAACAACAGCTTGGCTGGCAAAGGTCGCCCTGCGCCTCGCATCGGCTTGCTGCTTGGCAACCCTTACTATGACCAGCCACAGCAAGGCCCCCCTCTTAGGAAAATCCAGACGTCCTCGTCTGGAAAGGCTGGGGGTCGATCGTTGTGGGGGAATGGCATGGTGAGGTTGGGCGATTGGTCTAAGAAGACGACTGCATGGACGGTTGGAAGGCCAAGTCCCTTGGGAGGAGTTGAGCCCGCCAGAATGAGTCTTGTTTCTACACGGTTGAAAGGGTAATTCCAAGAAATTTTAAGTGTCCTTCACGCACTGTATTGTAGAAGTCCCTAGGGCGATGTCAGGCAAGGCACGGAAGGTCGAGCTTGATTTACATGTAAGGCTGTATTGATGGTGATCCTGAGCCATTCTCTATGTGTTAATACATAACGCTAATGGTGCTTGTTAATATACCAAATATTTTATACAGTTTTATTTATAGTTTCTAGGTACTAGGTTTCCTTTGTGGTTGTGCCTCTGTCGGCTTAGTGTTACTATGTCATATAGAAGATTATTTACATTCATTACATTTACACATTTTGGAATATGTTAACACTGTTTGACTATACAGAATCAAATACCTTTATGCTAATAATGTTTGTGCCGGCACCTAAAACAACTATTGCGGCCGCTATTGGTTCCTGTTGCTTGTAATGGAAGGATAGGATATACTAGACTTCATGACTGTATAGAACCCTCTTAAAAGGAAAGAATAAAAGTAAAAAAAATGGCGCAGAACACTTAAGGGTGGGATTTGAAGGTGTGCGCACTTATTGAACACAACAATCTGCAATAGCGCCATATTGTATTCTGTCTAGTAATTGACATTATGCAATGTGAAAGTCTGCCTTTGTCAATTTTTAATGTTTCATTTCAGTCATATATTTTCCTACGGTACAATTATATGAAAAGTGTTATTTTATATATTGCCTTTGTTATATGTATTACTACAATGTATGACATTGAAAGCAAATTAGTTTCTTAATTTCTAGAGTATAAAACATCATGAAGTGGTATGTACATATTTTTAACAATACTTATAAGAACATAACATCAAATGTGAGTTTTAAGCATTAAAAACGAACAATATACAATTAAAAGGGGGGCCCCATGAAAATTTAAAAGATATGGCTTGGTCGCCGCACTGCATGAAAGTGCATCTAGTGCTTGCTAAAGCAAGTTAAAAGAACTGTAATAATTATGTGCGTAAGCTGCTGCACTGAACTCAGTAACTACGCATGTAAGCTGCTGCACTCTGCATTCAATTTGTGCAGTAAAAGAGCTGCACTCGCAATGTTGTCAGCTGCGCCTAAGCTGCCTGATACTAGGTTGCGCGACTTGTATCAAGGCGTGTTCGCACAGGTAAACTTTTTACATGCCCTGCCTGGTACTGCGTGTATATTGAATTTCTTTGCGTCCTACTCGTTATTTTGTAGCAACAATTTTCTGATTTTCTCGTATTGCGAGAAATAATCTATTGGATTTGACTATCCCATAGTTTCGCAGCCACTTTTATGCCTTTGCTACCATATATATATTCAATAGCACGCCACTTGTATTGAATATGAGCCTTGAAACTATATTGAACTGATGATAAAATATACAGTGGCCAAGTATGCTCGCATAATATTGTTCTCGGAATACTTCTACCTTAGGCTTATAACTCGGTAAGTAATGCCTAATGTTAATTCTCCTATTTATTTTCTTAGGTACAATAAGCATTAAGCACATAAACTTTACGGGGACACCTGCCTGTCCATTATTTGCCTCTATTATATGTATTACATAGTATGATTAGGCCGCCTGAGTCAAGAAGTTCATTAAAACTGCTATTCTGAATAATTTGTGATATATTAACGCAAGGGCAAAAATGAGGATTACAATCTTTGAAAAGCTTATATAATTGTAATGCTCTTGTGTTTAAGCGAGAAAATACATGAGTTTGTCTAAATGACGCAATGTTCTCTATATATTGGTGATGCTTTCGGGTGAGACACGAGATGAACGAATACATTTTATTTTCTGCAAGTGGGTGCCAGCGGTGCTTTACAGACACCGCACTTCAAGACTGAGTTCGCAGGGATGCTGTCGGTTTTGTGTGTTCACCTCACCCGAGCGTATTTACAAAGCACTTTGCATTACTAAACACTTAACACTGAAAAGGCAAAAGTCTGCTGGTTGACGCTAAATAGAAAAACATAGATTTGTCACTGAGGTTGCATTTATTGATTTCCAAGCACATACCGTGTCAGAAATATAAATAAATGATTACTGTCGGACGTGACTAGCTAACTCCATTGGGTGATTCCCCCAGCTCGTAATTAATCTAGCGCACTCGTAGATGGATGATTTTCTCTGGGGTGTTTGAGAACACACCCCTCACAATGAAAGGGGTCTACAGCCGCTAGGATGGACTGTAGATTTTTCCTGGAGACAGGACATGGAGAATTACAAAATAAACACTAACACGTGTGATTACTGACGTCGCTAACGCTTACTCGTCGGGACGCACCTCCCGCCACGTGGTGTGTGTGGTGATGGTCTTTACACTTAGCAGGCTATGATGAAAATAATGTCACTGTACAAAATTACACAAATAATGATGAGAAAACATGGAACACAATATGAACAGGCACAATAAACACACAGATGCGTGAAAACAATCTTAAATGATGCGGATGCCGCTGGATGAAAGTCTTAGCGGGCCACATGGTGCAGGTAAAATTGCAATATTTTCAGTGAAATTCATGGAAATCCTGTCGGACAAAATTACGACGTTCTTCAGATAATTATTTTGACTGCATTACAAATGTGCAAGCGCGTCTGAGGTGCCTGATGGCGACAGATCAAACATGGGAGACGACCACATGGTCCGTTACAAAAGCATTAATCGTGACAAAAAAATTGTAAGAACTATTTAATGAAACAAATACATATTACCCTGAAAAAAACATGGCGCTCAAGAAATTAGCAATAAGAACATTTTAAGCAAGATGTGGCGCAATACGGACTTGGCTGTGGTTAACCACATGGTCGCAAATGATGTGGCCGTAAAACAATTTAACATTACAAAAACCCTAAAATACATACACTTAAATTTACCCTTAATATTGCCAGTGACAATGAAGCAGAAATTACGTTGCAAAAACCTTTAACATAGGCGGATGGCACTTGATTCACACTTGTGTGGGCCGCATGGCCTCTCCAACATATTTCCTCCTTCCCTCGATTTAAGTTCCAAAAAGCCGCAGGGGCGCAAAATAATTATTTAAACTGAAGCATTGTGCTCGGGATGTCCAGCGAAACATACACAAAGCAAAGGGTAACCGGTAAACTATAGTGAACTATGGAAATCTAATTAATTGCAAAAGTATGAAGTGCGTACGTGACAGCGTCTTACCTCGCCAGATCTTCTTGGACGACTGCCCAGAGTCAGGGGTCGTGTGGACCTACCATGGCTGCCTACGGTGTTCACACAAGCGGAAGTGCTATGAACGCCGAGTGAAAATATTGGTATGTGAAAAGAAATGGCGCTAAAATTATTTTTAATACAATATTATCAAGCAATTTTAAATCAGAAATATCATAATCAAGAAACTTTGAAGGCATTCATGCCTGAATATCAATGTCTGTTTCTTCGCTCTGCACACATTTAGAATTTACTGAGTACATTGTGCAATATTTATGAAAAGACATTTTTAATGCCTTAAAAAACTTTTAGCCCTGAAAGAGAATGGTGAAACATACAGTACACTTGAAACAATAATAATCCAGCTATGAGAATGTCAGTGTTATGGCCTCTCTGCGCACATGCTTACCCACGTGTCATGTGAGTTGTTGTGAGTCCCGTCATGGTCTAACTGCCACTGGCTGATAGCCGGCGTCAATTGTATTGTAAGGAGTTTCGCATGTTGGATTTTCCACTCAGTATTGATACTGTTATTAATAGAATTAAATTAAATTCCTCCACTAGCCTTTAGTTGTTGTTCTGAAGCTAGTGCACGGGCGATTCACTTCACCTGTAATTGTCTTTATTTTCCCTATACTATGTTCTGCAGGCCTAATTAAAATGGTAAAATACAGCTGAAATATTGCAAGCCTGGCTTATTCTAGTGCTTGTTTTTGAGGCAGTATTTGCTAATTAAAAGTAATTTCTCAAATTCCTTGTATATCGTGGTTACCTATGGTGAATAACGCTTTATTGCAGTGAGTGCAGTTGGCATCATTAAAATGGCGGCACGCTGTGGTGTGTTTACCATTTCCACGTGGCCGTGAGCTGCTTCCACACTCTCGTTCCCGGCAGCTGTAAAAAAAAGGAGGGAAGGACACATTGCACAAAATTTACATTTATTTAATCCACACAATAAATTATCCTTAGCGATATTGCAGTGCGCTTTCGCTTGACTGTTTTGCAGTTGATTACACCATGTAGCAGCCGAACAGGCAGTAACTCTTTTCTCTTGGAGCCTGCGGTTTTGTTGACAAATGCGGTTTTGACACGATGTTGCTGCTATGACGGTGTTCCGGACTTGGTGCAGGATAGCTGCGGCTATGTAAACTAGGACGGCATGTTCCACGCAACTGGCTGCAATTTCTCTCTGCCGCACTGAAACTTGTAATTGCTGTATTAGTAGCTTTTCTTTTATTTATTTCATAATTAATTGTGGTTGGGACGTGCCATGCTTTTAATATTTGTGAGAAACTCCTCTCTCATGCAAAATATTTATCTTAATAATTTATTTCATTCTTGACGTTAAAAAAATTTTTATAACTTTAATCACTGTCAATTAATGACTGCATTTTGCTTGTGTGCTGTGTGTGTATAATTAATTTTATTTAAATATTAGTAATATTATACATTAGTGTTAACACATACTTAAAAATACAGACAGGTAAAGAAAATTGAATATTAAACTGTTGTAAACATGCAACACTTAATTTATATAACATATATCAGCACTTCCAAAACATGAAATAATAAAATACGGGAAGTGGAAATCTGCACTCAATGATTTTTTTCTCAGGAGGTTCCTTTAGCGACGTGCCCTCATGGTACACGCGCTACATACTGTGTAATGAGAATGACCCATAGTTAAAGTCCAACTCATCTCTATAATTTGCTCATCTTGTTCTTTTGGTTAGAGCACCTCGACAGCACCAAAGAAAATATACCTCGATTCTTGCACTCATGTGCAACAACATGGGCTATGTTGGTTGGTTCACTACGCCACCATATGCCCTGCTTCGTGCGTCTCACGCAAGAAAATATTTGTCCTCCCGAGTAAAACTTCATATCGCCTTAGCGTGTGGAGATATGCTATGTACTCGACTCTCACAGCCGATGTGGGTGTGACTCTGGCACTATTTCCCAATCCGTTAATATCCGTATCATTCCACTCAAGTCATCTGTTCTCACATCTGTTCCAACAGTCGGCGTATCAAACTAATTACTAGTCCAGCATATCTCTGTTACGTCTGGGACCACGGAAGTTGGTTACGCTTCCGGATTGCCATACTGCTTTGTTAGATGGTAATCAATACATCCTGTCTTGTATTACTATTAAAATGAGTGAAGTGCATGAAAATGTTAAAACTGATAAAACTCTTAATTTTGATGTAGCTGTAACATATGGCACGTTTACGGAATAGCCGCGTGCTCTTAGGCACGCTTTTGTAAACACAGTGGCGCTCACCCACACACTCCTACTGGATTGTGTGGGGGAGGGGGGTGCAGTTGGCGCATGGATCGTACAAGCTTCATCGCATATCGTACACAAAAGTATTTTGATTTTACATATTACCTTTTATGAGACAATTGCACAATGCATTAAACTGCCAACGAATCCACTCACTTTATAAATTAACTGCAGGTTTATACATAATAAATTATTTCTATCCCTTTATTTTGTCTACGACACGTAATCAATTTACTATGACGTAACACATTCAATACCGTATTATCTTTAATACAAGATTTTTATTTTGCGCACACTGACTAACTTTTTATTGTATTTTACTCATTTTCAACTCTTTATAAAATTGTTTTTTTGTTTGCCGGAATGAATCCAAGAAATGTTATTCATTTTATTCATGTTCACAGCATTATGTCTACTTAGCTTTCTGAGACTTACTTTACTGCTATACGTAAACCTATAAGACAAGGATGTCATTAATTTTTATTTGAATCGTAGATTATTATGCAATTTTAGGTATGTAACAAGGGTTACATGGAAAAAAAAAAATTAAGGTATTTTAACATATATATGATTATAAATCTTTATTCAAATATATGATGAACTTTACGATGGTGAATGGTGAACTTTGAAAAATTAAAAAAGAAACTTTGGTATGCAACATATGACAGAGCTGTAACAAAATATTTGTAATTATTATTTTGTATTTGCCAAGTGTGACATGTATGTAAATTTATGTTTCAGATGTACTTCAAAAAATTATGACTGCGAACTAAAAGAAATATACTAAACAAGGAGGAAGCTGACATGGTATTACCTCTTTTGAGTTCAATTACATTGAAAACAATTTCATAAGCTTCAAGAAACAGACACCTGTGTCAACACTACTGCACTGGCTGCTGCTAACTGATGAACTGGAGCCTGCATTTCTGTTGGCAGCCATCTCCACATCCTGCTGTTTCTGGTAGAGCTGTTATACTTTCAGACTCTATAATTCAACCAACTTCACTTTGCTGACTCGCCCAGTTACAGCTTCACTCATATGCCTTTCTAAAGTTTTTCCCAGCCCAGACAAAACTTTTATAAACGAGGGAGTGATGTAGTGCCACGGGCCTGCCATGGCCACTGGCCATCAATTTCATGAGTTACTTTTCAAGGCTTATCACACACTGTGATTCCTGAAGTGGAACCTGTTTCTGTTCCTGCTATTGTTTATACTTCATGTGAGTGAGATTAAAATCACTTCTGATGGGAGGTCACCCCACATTTCACGGGAAGTATATCCTGTTTTTTACAATATTCTTGTCACATGATTCTGAATTACATGTGCCCATTTTCCCATCATGTGATTTCTGTATCACGAGTTTGGTGCAATGAGCACATACCCGTTTGGCTTGCAGCCAATGTCCTGACCATTTTATTGGTGGGAGACTTTCCCCATCTACAGTCATATCTCTATATTATACCTCGCCCAGCCTGGAGACACCCTACTCTGTCATCTGATGCCAGACAGTTCGCTTTGTCAGCCTGAGATGGCTCCGCTGACCAACGTCTGAATTACCACCTCCTCCATCACTGCGACATTATTCACTATGAAATTATTTTTCTACATAACATTATATTTTATTTCATTCACCACTTCAGCTTTTTCAGATTCACACAGTAAGTAATTGTATTGTTACAAGTGTATCATTTCCAGTGGTTTTAACTAATTAAATATTTGAAGCTTAAAAGTTTTTGTTCTTATTAGGTGTTTGTGATCAGCCTGCCGCTCGGGCAACACAAAACATTTTCTATTCTCTAAAGTAAACTCAAGTTCAGTTTTATGTTGTACATAATCATTGAAACGTTTCCTAACTCATTTCTTGTTTTGTGTAGAATTACTTCAAGAAACATCAAGCATTTCTGATTATGTTGTAAATAATCATAAGCATTTTTTTTTTCCTAATTATTATACCTTCCATTGTGTAGAATCAATCCCTCAAGGGATCACAACCAAAACCGAGACGTTCTAAACCAAAGCAAGTTTGT
Source organism: Dryococelus australis (assembly GCA_029891345.1). NCBI lineage: Eukaryota > Metazoa > Arthropoda > Insecta > Phasmatodea > Phasmatidae > Dryococelus > Dryococelus australis. The sequence goes on from CM057006.1 coordinate 111,608, forward strand.
GATAGAAATTTAGAATGTATCATAATATTCAGTATCTTGTTTGTTTTGAAGGGTATTCTTCTTTGCACTTTACTCTTTATATGTATGGTGGTGGTGTTGATTAGTTGACTTCACTTGCCACACATTTGTTTTGCAAAGCTTAGCCATTCGGCTGAGACAATGGGAGCTCTCAATTTGACTAAACTCCTTAGCTTTCTATTACACGTAACTTCTCCTGCTGTGCGACATGTAGAAAGACCCCAGGTACAGATTGTTTTTATTCTCTGCCAGTGCAGCCACAGCAGGATAGCTAGCTCACACACGCCTTAACAAGTGAGGCTTTGGGAAAAATTTTTTATTTTTTTTTTATTTTAACAATTAATTACAATTCTCCCCAAGGGTCAAACTTTTTCCTGTGCCATCCCCATGTCTTGCAATTCTTTCTGCAGGTTCAACTACGTAAATTGTTTATTGTACGCACACAAGCCATCATCTGATATTGTAGGGTGGCACACTTTCAAAATGAAGGCCACGAGCACTATTACCGGATACCCCTATGCATCACTAACCTACACAATAAAAAGAAGACCCAGAGTCTACTTGCAGCCTGGCACAGCTGTGCAACGCAGAGAGAGAGAGAACCCAGTTTCCCATGCAAAAGAGAGCGACAACATTGTCTAGTTAGCAAATTGCTTTATGACTGAGTCAGCACTGCTGCCTGCTGCCACCTGCCATACATGTAGCCAACCAGCCACGTCGCTCTGAAACTGGGCACAGAGCAGAAACAAAGACCAGGAGACCATTGCAGATGTCGATAGAGAGAAAAAAATTGTTCTTGAGGGGACAGTTCAACATTCCCACAAAAGAATGTCTTTCTCGCCTTGTTCCTTTTGCCCAGATGTGTCTAAGCCACACCATTGAAAAGGGTAAGGGGGGGGGGGGGGAATTGATGGATGATGCATTTTTTATTAATGATTAAATGACTTTGCCTCATCAGTGCGCATACTTTTACCGCTCAATTCTACATAGTTTAATTGTTGTCACGCTTCACGAGACGTCAGAAATTGTACTGTCTACCCAATGCAAAGGATAGACGCTCCACACCAGATTGTACTGTTCATTGGTCGAGTCATCAAGAGTATACTTAAAAGATCTTTCAAGTACTTTATAGCACGCCGCCAGATGGCCCTACTAGTAAGATCTGCAAGCCTTGTTCCTGGATCCTGCACCAGACACAGACAACACAAGGAACTATGCCACGTCCACCCCCTCTCTACCTCAAGCACGGGTGCACCAGCCAGAGTATAAATACCGAGGCGAGCGCCCTGAGAAATCAGTCTGTCCCGAACCTTCACAGCACTCTTCAGTGCCAAAGGTCCCACCAGAACCATCGACTCCTCTCCTGGTCTTCACTGCGTCCTTGGTACCGAAGTCTATTCCTCTACCTTCATCTTCATCACACTCCTGGTGCCTGAAGACATCCATTGTGATAGCAGTCTTTACCGGTCGTAGAATACGTAGTTAAACACATTGACACTGTCGGCCCCTTCAGGGCATCATAGTAGAGTAGTCCAGTTCTGTTATTTTCATAATGCTCGTCTATCTACTCTTCTTAGCCTAGTAACAGATCGTCTTCACCTGTCTTATGTAGAAGCGTGACAACAATTAAACTATGTAGAATTGAGCGGTAAAAGTATGCGCACTGATGAGGCAAAGTCATTTAATCATTAATAAAAAATGCATCATCCATCAATTCCCCCCCCCCCCCCCCCCCTTTACCCTTTTCAATGGTGTGGCTTAGACACATCTGGGCAAAAGGAACAAGGCGAGAAAGACATTCTTTTGTGGGAATGTTGAACTGTCCCCTCAAGAACAATTTTTTTCTCTCTATCGACATCTGCAATGGTCTCCTGGTCTTTGTTTCTGCTCTGTGCCCAGTTTCAGAGCGACGTGGCTGGTTGGCTACATGTATGGCAGGTGGCAGCAGGCAGCAGTGCTGACTCAGTCATAAAGCAATTTGCTAACTAGACAATGTTGTCGCTCTCTTTTGCATGGGAAACTGGGTTCTCTCTCTCTCTGCGTTGCACAGCTGTGCCAGGCTGCAAGTAGACTCTGGGTCTTCTTTTTATTGTGTAGGTTAGTGATGCATAGGGGTATCCGGTAATAGTGCTCGTGGCCTTCATTTTGAAAGTGTGCCACCCTACAATATCAGATGATGGCTTGTGTGCGTGCAATAAACAATTTACGTAGTTGAACCTGCAGAAAGAATTGCAAGACATGGGGATGGCACAGGAAAAAGTTTGACCCTTGGGGAGAATTGTAATTAATTGTTAAAATAAAAAAAAAATAAAAAATTTTTCCCAAAGCCTCACTTGTTAAGGCGTGTGTGAGCTAGCTATCCTGCTGTGGCTGCACTGGCAGAGAATAAAAACAATCTGTACCTGGGGTCTTTCTACATGTCGCACAGCAGGAGAAGTTACGTGTAATAGAAAGCTAAGGAGTTTAGTCAAATTGAGAGCTCCCATTGTCTCAGCCGAATGGCTAAGCTTTGCAAAACAAATGTGTGGCAAGTGAAGTCAACTAATCAACACCACCACCATACATATAAAGAGTAAAGTGCAAAGAAGAATACCCTTCAAAACAAACAAGATACTGAATATTATGATACATTCTAAATTTCTATCACAAACTTGCTTTGGTTTAGAACGTCTCGGTTTTGGTTGTGATCCCTTGAGGGATTGATTCTACACAATGGAAGGTATAATAATTAGGAAAAAAAAAAATGCTTATGATTATTTACAACATAATCAGAAATGCTTGATGTTTCTTGAAGTAATTCTACACAAAACAAGAAATGAGTTAGGAAACGTTTCAATGATTATGTACAACATAAAACTGAACTTGAGTTTACTTTAGAGAATAGAAAATGTTTTGTGTTGCCCGAGCGGCAGGCTGATCACAAACACCTAATAAGAACAAAAACTTTTAAGCTTCAAATATTTAATTAGTTAAAACCACTGGAAATGATACACTTGTAACAATACAATTACTTACTGTGTGAATCTGAAAAAGCTGAAGTGGTGAATGAAATAAAATATAATGTTATGTAGAAAAATAATTTCATAGTGAATAATGTCGCAGTGATGGAGGAGGTGGTAATTCAGACGTTGGTCAGCGGAGCCATCTCAGGCTGACAAAGCGAACTGTCTGGCATCAGATGACAGAGTAGGGTGTCTCCAGGCTGGGCGAGGTATAATATAGAGATATGACTGTAGATGGGGAAAGTCTCCCACCAATAAAATGGTCAGGACATTGGCTGCAAGCCAAACGGGTATGTGCTCATTGCACCAAACTCGTGATACAGAAATCACATGATGGGAAAATGGGCACATGTAATTCAGAATCATGTGACAAGAATATTGTAAAAAACAGGATATACTTCCCGTGAAATGTGGGGTGACCTCCCATCAGAAGTGATTTTAATCTCACTCACATGAAGTATAAACAATAGCAGGAACAGAAACAGGTTCCACTTCAGGAATCACAGTGTGTGATAAGCCTTGAAAAGTAACTCATGAAATTGATGGCCAGTGGCCATGGCAGGCCCGTGGCACTACATCACTCCCTCGTTTATAAAAGTTTTGTCTGGGCTGGGAAAAACTTTAGAAAGGCATATGAGTGAAGCTGTAACTGGGCGAGTCAGCAAAGTGAAGTTGGTTGAATTATAGAGTCTGAAAGTATAACAGCTCTATCAGAAACAGCAGGATGTGGAGATGGCTGCCAACAGAAATGCAGGCTCCAGTTCATCAGTTAGCAGCAGCCAGTGCAGTAGTGTTGACACAGGTGTCTTTGTTTCTTGAAGCTTATGAAATTGTTTTCAATGTAATTGAACTCAAAAGAGGTAATACCATGTCAGCTTCCTCCTTGTTTAGTATATTTCTTTTAGTTCGCAGTCATAATTTTTTGAAGTACATCTGAAACATAAATTTACATACATGTCACACTTGGCAAATACAAAATAATAATTACAAATATTTTGTTACAGCTCTGTCATATGTTGCATAACAAAGTTTCTTTTTTAATTTTTCAAAGTTCACCATTCACCATCGTAAAGTTCATCATATATTTGAATAAAGATTTATATTTATATATATGTTAATATACCTTAAAAAAAATTTTCATGTACCCCTTGTTACATACCTAAAATTACATAATTTATTTACAGCTTAATATGAATAATCATTCTTTATATTATTATATTGAGAAAAAATAAATAAACACATTATAATATTTCTGTCTTTTGCTCTCTGAATTGCTGATTAGGTATTAATGCAATATTACTTGTTGATAATTGAAAATTTACACGCACTTTACTTAGCTTTGAACACACACAATCACTTAATCACTACGGCATTTTATAGAATTCTTAAAACAAGTTGTGGCAGTCAACCTCTGCCATTTGCGGAGAAAGTGGAACTGCGAACTGCGCTCGGACTCGTGTACATCTCCGTGGCATTTGCCCGAGTCTCAGGAAGTAAGATGGGCACTGCGGCTACTATCACCTTCCAACGTGGGAGGACGGTATAGAAACATCCAGTCAGCGTTCCACTCAGGCGTCGTCTCAGGCACTAGAAACATCCCAGAACGACAACTACCAGAATGATGTTGCTGTGTCACTCAGCATGATTACTCTTGAGTTTTTGATGTTTCAGATTTTGTATGTATGCGTACTTCATTATTTTCTTCACTTGATTTATTATTAACATCATCCTCATTGTCACAAATGTTTTCTATTTTATCAATAACTTTTCTCCTAAGGCAATCGTTACACTTTTCACTGTATTTCCCTACATCCTTACTTAATGTTGGCCACCAGTACAATGATTTGAGGAGTTTGTAGGTTAGTTCCAGGCCTTGGTGGGCAAATAATGGAGTGATATGGTGATGATTAATTACTTTTGGCACAAGAGATTTTGCACTAACTACCAAATTTTTATATCTCTTTCTTCTACATAGAATAATACCTTTCCTATCAATAAATAAATTTCCTTTATCTGTTTTATTAAATTTGTTTTGGCAGGTTTCATCCTCATTCTGTTCCTTTTTATAGTTTTCACTAGTCAAATCAGCCAATTCTATTGCATTTACCATTTGTGATAGTCAGTCTGTGTTCACGTGTTTCTTATCTGGTTTGTGAATCACTTAAAAATCAAATTCTGATAAGCAAAGTGCCCATCTAGTGAGTCTTGAATTCTAGTCTTTCAAATTCAATAACCGCCTCAGTACAGCATGGTTGGTGATAACCGTGAACTTGCATCTGTACAAATAAGCTCTGAATTGTTTTGTGGCAGAAACTAAGGCACATAATTCTTTCTCTGTGGTACTATAATTTTTCTCAGCTGAATTTGTCTACTAGCATAGGCAATGGGTCTCTCATGTCCGTTCCTCTTCTGAGATAGGACAGCACCTACACCATAATTACTAGCATCTGTACTCGCAATATATGGTTGTGAAAAATCTGGGTACACAAGAATAGGATATGAAATGAGTTTTTTGTCAATATATTTTGAAAAATTCTTTCTGTTCTATTCCTCAATGAGATGTTCATTCTTCTTAGTCTGTTTTGTTAATGGTCTGGCTGTTTTCGTGAAATTTGTTATGAACTTCCTATAATACTGAAATAGGCCAACTACTGAGCGAACTTCAGTGACATTTTTATGTCTGGGGAGTTCTTTAATTGCTTGCAAATTCTTTTGATATTGGTTCTACGCCTTTTGAACTTACAACATGCCCTATGTACTCTACGCTATCTTGCATAAATGAATATTTACTAGGTTGGATATGTAAATTAGCTTCTCTAGTCTTTCTAAGACTTTACTCATACGTTCAGCATGTTCTCTCTCCATACTACTGAATATTATGTCATCTAGGTACACCAAACACTGCTCACCTAAAAAACCTGTTAAAACATAGTTCTCACAAAATCTCATCTTAAATAAGCCGTCTTTATTTTTCTGTTTCACAGTAACTACAGGAATCTGCCAAGGTGACGTACTCTCTGAAATAATTACTGATTAACGTACAATTGATGGTACGTGTTTACTGATTTAGTCAAACGGGATAGTGTATTGACTGCATTCAAAGTTTATCTGTTCGTGCATGGTACTATACTCACTATTTTGGCGTTCTGTTCCTCTTCAGTGGTCGCCCCCACTTACGTAATGCCACCTGCTGTGGATATGGCTAGGTGAAGCTGATGGTGGTCCTCCAGAGAGTCTCTCGATCTCGGCCTGGCACCAAGCTGGCATGGCAGGTGCAAGGCAACTGCACTTGTCATGGAGAGTCTGCCGTCATGGAAGGACTGTCTCCGGCGATGGATGTGAGTTGACTTCCAAGTGCTGGGGGATGATATGTGATTGCGTCGTCAGGCTGAGCTACTACGGAGGTGATGGTTCAGGTGGTGCTACCACCTCCTCGGCTACAGATGCTGGAGCCGGGCACCCAGGGGTGGCCTCCAGCTCGACTCTATATTCGCTATGGATCGTTTTCCCTCATCCGGGAAGCTGCACTAGTGGATCGGCCCTTATGTCAAGCGAACTGGGCCCTTGTCAACTGTCTGGGGCAGATTTGTCGACTGACCTTCTTGTGCTGCCCCTCTGGCTGGTGGTACCAGAAACAGAGGTCAACATGGAACCCCCGTCGCATGAGTATTGGTGGGTTGCTCCTTCCCTCATCTGGGAAGCTGCACGAGCGGATCAGCCTTGGTATCAGATGACACCAAGACCACTTCAGTCATGTGGAGTAGTGGATGGCTTTCTTCGCCTACCCCTCTGACTGAGGACACTTGAGTCAGAGGCCCGTCATTAGGTGGCTCTTCTTCACGTCCATGAAGCGGGGCCTGGGAGTCGGCCTCGGCAGTGGGTGGCGCCGGAACCTGGATGGTGGCGGCCTCTGCGCTGGGTGGCATCATGGTTGGCTGGGTGGCCACGTGGTCAGGTAGATCGTGGCCGATGGCACCAGCTGGATGACGGCCTTGAGAAAGGCCTCATGTTGGCTGGCAGTTCTGGTAGGTTCCTTGCTCGTGGGAGGTGGTGTTTCAGCGGAAGCTGCAGCGTCATTCGGCACTGCAGTGTCTTCGCTGAGGTAGCCCATCAAGGCCGGTGGTGCTGGGGTTGCCGGTTGAGGTGACAGCTTCTGAAGCTCTGTCAGTCCAACAGCACTTGACTGTTCTCTCTTCTTGACGATGGGGCTTGAAGGAGGCCATCTGAGGCATGGCTCTCAGTCCAAGGGACTTTGCTGGTGCTAGGAGTCCACTTTCTAGGGAAGCGTGCGTACAGATTCAGCTGCCTTGGGCTCTGGGACCTCCACTCGAGTTGGCACCAAGTAGGTGGCTCCCTGGCTGGTTGGAGTTTCAAATTCTTGCCCTCTGGGTGGCAGCTGCCATATCTCTGGAGCGGCGATTGTTGGCTGGCTCGTCAATGTTTTCACGTTCTTGATGTTGCCTTGGGCGGCGTCAGGCTTGACTTCAGGTCTTTGTTGGTAGATTGGGGGCCGAGCGGCATACCACTTGCAGTTGTAGCAGCTGTATAGGTCCCCGTAGTTTCCACACTCTTCACTGCTCAATACTAGCAGTTGCAGATTTACCTTCCACTCATCACTTGTCTCGCTGCTCATCTTCTATCGCTCAGAACTCAGCCACCCATTCACTCATCAACTCCTCTGCTCGGAGCCTGTCACACTTTTATATTATTCGTCCTGACCATGTGGAAGGTTCAACGCAACCCGAGCCATGATGAGAGAATGAGGTCAGTAATCCAGACCATTCTTTAGATAAATATAGAAATCAATACAACCAGGGTCAGCAGCACACACCGCAAAACAAATCTTTGAGTCTGTTTACTTGCTGCCACCGCTATCATATAACTGCTTTTCTGTCCCCTTCCGCCTGCTTGTGCAGGGCGGGCCAAGGTCAGCTGTGCAGACCAGTGACATGAAACAATATGATTGTAAATATTACATAATTATGTACAAAGTCTATTATAAATTTGTGTCTTTCTAGTTTTTGGTCTTGTCATCACTGCAGAAAGGACATTTGCATTATGATACAGGACCTCTGACTGAAGAACCATTGTACAGTTTGGGGGGGGGGGGGGAGGGGCTGTCTACATCAAAGTATTCTTCTTCACACAATTGCACAGTGGTTGGTGAACTGCTTGTCAGTTCACTTTTCTTTCAGCTCTGATTTTACCTGTTGACACATTATATACAACATCTCTTTTGTTCTGATGCAGTTTCGGTGGTGACATGTGTGTTGATTCTGCTGCTGATGTATGCAGAGGTGTCCTACTACCTTGACTCTCGGTTCGTGTTCAAGTTCCTGCCCGACACTGACTACAGGGCCAAACTGAAAGTGAACATTGATTTGACAGTCGCCATGCCATGTGGAAGTAAGTTTATTTGCAACTTTCATTGCCACCATCTTCATGGTTTGTGATGGTAGTGACCACCACATAATAAAATTCGCTTAACTCAATTTCTATTGTAGGTTTAGTAATAAATGCTTCTTTGTATAACGATAATTTTGTATAATTAATTTATTTGGACTATTCTAGGATGCAAATAAAAAAACCAAGGAAAACTATTAGTTCAAACCAAAGTAACTTGTGTGAAATTCCCAAAAAAGTGGGAGAAAAAGCAGTAAAATTATACTTTTTACAGATAAATATAAAAAGTTAATTATTTGGGTATGAGTAACCCAGTTATAACAAATCAACAAATGTAAAATATTATGTTGTAGTTTTGGCTGAGAACATCATAGTACAATATGCATAAATATAAGACCAGTGTTTGCAAAAGTCATCCATAACACAAAGATGGACAGTTCATATGTAATAAAAAATTTATAAAACTCAAAACATTAGTATTGAGTCTGATAGGTATGAAAGAAGAAGCCAATTAATTAGCACAAAACAAAGAAAATGAGGGAGCTAATAATACACTACACTTAATGAATTTAGGAAAACAAATAAATTTAAATTGGTAGTCTGTAACAGAAGAACCTGAACTGCTATCATCTATTCCCATATCTGAGAGAGGACTTCTTATAAAGTCTATGACCAACTAGCTTATTATGTATGTTTTCTCCTATACATTGCTGTTCTTCATCTTGTTTGTTATATTGTGATCTTTGATTTGTGACATTCATTGCCTTTAATTTTGTACCGTCTGAATTAGATTTAAATTTTTTTATTATTGTCATATTTTTATGTATGCTATCTATGATCATTATTTTTTGAATATCAATAAAAAAAATTTCCATATACATTGGATTCCATTGTGAGCTTAATGTCATCATAGTGTAATCATATTTTCCAGTTTGACACCTGATGCTCTCTAGTCAGCGATTGCGTCATGGTCAGGGTGGTTTTTGTTTGCGCTAGATCAGGCACGCTGGGTTTAGAACTTACGTTACAGATGGTGAACACATGCCTTGCCGGTGACTAAGACTGGGTGCTTAGGCTTACGACCGGGCCTGAAATCAGGAGTACTTAGAATGGTGATTCTACAGACGGGACATGCCGTGCCGTTTCACTTGTTTCCTGATCTTACCCACATCACTAGCGAACTGCTCACTCAGTTGCTGTGGTACTGGTGCCAGATCATGGTGTGCAGCAGATGGTGCGGGCTGGCTGCCTTTTGCTCCTTCCTTCGAGCCCCTCTCCTGCGAGTGTAGACATAGAAGTATATATGACCCTGGACAATATCTCGTTTGAGGTAAGCAGGCGACGAGACCCTAGCTTTGTGTACTTCCAACAGTATTTGGCGACCGGTAAAAAATCACCCCTTGCTCCTGCAGTTAAGCATCGAAGTGCTGTGAATCTAGAGCGTGGACTGTGGTCGCCTTCCAACCACTGTTGGGTGTGGGTCGCGACAGGAGTCAGGCCCTCTGGTCCAGATGGATACTTCCTCCGGCACCGTCAGCATGGTAGATGGAGTATAACCTGGGCTGATCTTCTAGCCCCTATTGGATTGTGTGACTAGTGGTCAGGGCTCTACCTTTCTGTGCACGTGAGTGTACAGATTGGGTCGCCGTCGGGTGTCAATCTATTGATGTACAGACGTCCCTGAAAGGGAGTCTACAATCCTATTTTATGGTTTATAAATTGGTGCAGTGAATTCCCTGTCTCCTGCCTACTTCGGGCGAGGGTAAAATTGATTAACAATCAGAGAATAAATAACCTCTAGAAAGAACACTCTCGGTTTGGATCAAAATACATATTTATTCCATAGGAATAAATCCGGTGAGACATACTACCTCCTAACCAAGCATGTATGTATGGAAATTAAACTAAAGTTACAACAGGTGAAGGTGACCTGCTCCTAGACTGCTCAAGGTAGTAAAATGCTTTGATAGCTATGAAAACAACGCAATCGTAGCTAACCCTAACTTGGCGTCCAGAAAAGACTTCGGGGCCTACTATCAGAATGTCAGTGGGTGTGGTTAGTACTAACAGAAGGTAGTGGTGGTCGTCAAACCTGAAGGACCAGCGATGGAGAGTGTTGTGCAGATGTCTGCGAGCATACGCATGGAGAGCTTCTGGTAGAGAGTTTCTGATAGTAGCAGTCTCTGGGGCTGCTGGTAGGAGCCTCTGGTAGGTCCTGAAGACGATGTTGAAAACTCTGGAGTTCTTGTATTGGATCATGAGGACCCGTCTAGCAGTAGAGGGCCCCAGCGCACGAGGTGTTGAGCTGAGCTTCTGGAGAAGATAACTCTCGTTTGAGGGCCACGCACAGGTACTTATAGTACGCTTGGTCTGTCCATGCCTGAACTGGAGTGGGAGGTATGATGTCTCACGTGTGCGAGGCCGGGTGGGGTTTAGCCACCCTCTGCATCTGGTGCTCGGCTTCGGGTTTCTTTGGTGGTACTCTGGATACTTCATGGCAGGTGGCCGCTTGGTGACCTACGGCATGCTTCATAGCACTTTGGGGAGACTGGTGTTTTTTCTGACGACTTGCACAACTGACTAGAGGATTTACACTCCTGTTGGCCACCACTGAGAGTTGGAAGGGTCTGTCAGATGGCAACAGAACCAGCCTGTAATGGGTGTAAGACGTGGGGGTGCCATGTCGTTTGCCAGCCTTGGATGGGGGAACAGCCTGTAATGGGTGTAAGGCTCTGCCTGGTGGGGGTAGTGTTGACTACGGTAAGTACACTCTCTCTTTGTCCATTGTTCGGTGAATGCATGTCACTTGCTAAGGTCCGGTTGGGATTTGGTTGACTACGGAAAGCTAATCCCTCATCCACTCCTACTCCCGGATGGTCATCAAATGGGCTTAAGGCCTGGTGGGAGTACGGTTGACCACAAGGACAGCCTACTTCCTCTGCCACCCCTGTGGGCTCGGCTGGCGACCGGTGGGGTAGTAAGAGGTTGGCTGATCTGAGATGTGTTGGAGCTATTGCCAGCGCTAGTAACGGAGAGCAAGTCGATGCGTGAAACCAGAACAGACTAGTGATGCGTCTCTTATAGCTTCTCCTAGCCCAAGGGTACCATAGCCCTTTATAGCCTCAAGTGCTTGGTACCACTTATCCTGCAGACGTGGCAAACTCCGGGCATGCCCTATGCCAGGATTTTCTATAAGGGGTATCTGGGTGCCAGGCTAAGCTTGAATCATAGGCAATCATGATGGTGGTGCCTGGGGGCGGGCAGGTTGACTCTTTTACGGTCAGTAGGGCCCTAAAGGTGAATTTCAATGTTCAGAAATTCAGACTGGAGGGACCACTTTTGGGTTTGCCTGATTGTGGAAAACCCTAGATGAAAGGAAGGAGCACTGCCTGACCTCCATTTCCCTACTGGTTTCCTTTGGGATGCCCAGAGGTCAGAATTAGGTAGGACTCGTTTTGGCAGTGGTGAGTGCCTGGACTATATGCCCAGGTATCCACTAGGTAGTGGGTGTTCTCCCGAACACAGGAGAACTGGAAGGCCAGGTGAGAGCTGGCGATAAAAAGGAGAATGTTCCTGAGCTGTGGAAGGGGAAGCAGGGCCCAAGGACACGTCACCCGCAAAATGGACTAAACAACTAGACACAGCAAAAACCCCAGAAGGACCTCTGGCTGAGAAGGTTGGAGACGTTCCACATTATATGTGCTTGTGCAACGTCACGTTTCACGTGTCTGTAATTGCTCACGTTCAGGAAGCAATCCTGTAGGCATCGTGGACAGGAGTTGTCTGTTTCAATCCTTCCTCTGGTTACATAAAATTACGTGCTGGATTAGTTGTAGTCATTTATTAAATATGGTAGAGAGCGGCAAGCGTCGAGTTTAATAATTTAATGGTTTTTAATTTTTTTTTTTTTTTAATTGGTTGAATGGTATTTTTTAAATATTTTTTCTGAATATTAATTTTAGTTTGATGGTAATTTTTCCTTCATAGGAATTTTTTTTATACTTTTATAAGTTTTTGTAGATAACCTATACAGTGTATACAGGGGAGAATGTTTAAATAAATTGTTCATGTGTTCTGATATACTATTGTCACAAAGCTTCAAAAACAAGCTGATACACTTCTTGTACATTTTATAATTTCTTTATTAGTTGCAGTATGGAGAGGATAATTTATATTTTTGTCATATGATAAGTGAGTGATGATAGTTGACTGTTTGCACCAGGTATAGGAGCAGATATACTGGATTCGACTAACCAGAATGTCCTTCAGTTTGGACGCCTGCAGCAGGAAGAGACATGGTTTGAACTCAGCCCGTTGCAGAGGATGCACTTTGATGGTGTACGTCATGTGAACTCTTATCTGCGAGAGGAATTCCATGCCATTCAGGAACTCTTGTGGAAGTCTGGGCAGAATACGCTCTTTGGAGAAATGCCAGAAAGGTACTTGTGTTCCACGACAATTCAATTGTCAGGGGATTTAACTTGCCAAGCCAAATTTAGTCCTTACACTGTTACATTTGTGTTCTGTATGGTATGTGTGTTGTTGCTTTTAAAAATATACGTGTACGTTAGTGTGTACATACTGTATATATCTGAGAGAGATAGATAAATTTTCATTCTGAGTATTGTGCAAGGGTCAGAAGTTATTTTGTACTGCACTACAATGATGGAAATATGGTGGTATTTAGTTTCATGGTGGGAACTGTGAGTTAGCTACTACTGAAGTAATTTAAACACATTTTCTCAGGTTAACTGGTTTTAAGACTGTTAATAAACACAAGAGTATATGAACACCCCGAGCCAGCAAAGTCCACCATGTTACTCACATGGGTAGTGATATATCTTGATGACTATCTGTGTTGGCCATAGTTTTTCTGATGTGGTTTTCATCTTCGGATTTTAAGTGTCAATGTAATGTAAGTTCCCTTTCAGCATAAATCAGATTGATTATATTCTTTGAGTGGAGAAGAAATCAAAACTGCAGTAAAATGAAATTTTGTGGAAATTTTTTCTTAAACTTTTTATTTTGTAATACAAATGCTAGTTCTGTCATGGCCCTTACATTCAGTAGGAAGATTTTGTAGTTTGGGTAGTTCATAATTTTCGTTCTTTCATAGTGAGCACATGCAGGTACAGTATTATTTACTTGGTATAATTTCCGACAGAATACTGACACCAAGGAATATTTTAAATACAAAAAATGTAAATAAACATAAAACCATTAAATTACTATTTTTGTATGTACATTCATACTCAAGAATATAGATTTACAAAAGAAACATTCAAATCAATTGATTGAAAATAATGTTAAAATTAATTTTCTTACTTTAACTTACAACTACGGCAAAATAATTATATGTACATTTGACTGTGAGCAGTGCCAGCGGTGGAATCCTGCATGAAATGAGGATATTGGCGCTTATTTGTGTGTCTTTGGAGCTTTTATGTAAATGTACCTTCTGATGACATTGTACTGTGGGGAATCTTCCCCTACCTTTTTCATGTCCGAGCCTCGTATATGTTACTTGATTGTCCAAGACTCGTACTTGATGGACCTTAAATCGAAAGTACAGTCTCAAGACCCATCAGCCCAGCTTACCCAACTGTTGGGGGTGATCCAAGAGCCAGCTTAGGGCCTAGTTGTCAGTATAAAGGTCACACTCATCATGTTCCAAGTATGAAGAGAACTTCTCCAACCCATAAATACATGCAAGGGTCTCCGCCTCATTGGTGCCGAACTTACGCTCTGTCTCTGTTAGTGTTTGACTAGTGAATGCTATTGGAGCCAAAACCCCTTGCACCTGCTGACTTAGAACGGCCTCCAGGGCTAGGGAAGAGGCATCGACCTGAAGAACAAATCTTTTAGAGAAGTCTGATTAATGTAACATCGGGGGACAACTGCTTGATTTTTAACGTGATCTTCTCTCCTCTGAAAGGAAACCCCTTTTTTCTCTAGAAGATCCAAGAGATCACCAATTTTGGAATATCGGTCAATAAACCTAGAATAGTTCCCCATTATTCCTAGGAATTTTTGAACTCCTTTAAGTGTCTTAGGATGGGAAAAGTCAATTATAGGAGCCACGTGAACTGGATCTATTAACACGTGTCCTTTGCAAAGCAAATATCCAAGGAACTTTACCTTATTAGACCTTAATGTAACTTTCTCTGGGTTGACTGTTAAACTGACTTCTCACATTTTACCTAAAACCTGACACAAGTGTGACAGATACGACCGATAGTCCTCGCTGTAAACAATTATGTTGTTGATATAGTTGAAGACAAACTTACATTTAAAATCTGCCAACACATAATCGAGGACATGTGACAACATTTGACTACCAAAATTTGGAACCAATGGGCACACGAGTGAACTCGTATTGGTTCCATGGTGTACTGAACTGTGTGTATTTCCTACAAGCTCGATCAAGTAAACATTGGTGAAAACTATTGTTGAGGTCTAAGACCGAAAGGATACGAGCTTTTCCTAAGTGTTGGAGAGCACAATCAGTGGTAGGTAAAGGAAAGAGATCCTTGTTAATCTTTTTATTTATTAAAGAATGATTGACTACAAGTCGGTTTTTCTCACTGTCCCTTTACCTTACGCTCAACCTCAGTGAGCAATAGTCTGACATAGAAGTTATGATGACACCAGCAGCAAGCAATTACTCAATGAACTCACAAAACGCTAGAAGCTTAGGTGGCGGACACCTAAAATGACGTACTCTCACCAGTATGTTATCCGTCAGGCTAAACCTGTAGGGGAGTACATCATACTTGCCAATGCATGAAGATGTCACATCACTGAATTCCTCTTTCAATTGATTTAACTGGGAATTTAAATCAATGTCTGCCACGTCACCCCCATTGAGAGATGTAACTACCTTGGACACCGCAATCCCTCACAACCCTATCCGGATCTTAGATGAAAAACCGAAAGAGAGGAACAAAGAATCAAAATTTACGACCTCCCTGGTCTTACCTAAAAACTCCCAGTCAAGAATGATATTACTCTATAACAGCGGAAACGCATTAAAGGGAAAAGTCCAGGCAAATCTACGTATCTTGAAATGTAGGTGTACCAAAACATTTAATTTTACCAAGTCTCCATTAGTAACACACAGTCACTTCGTACGACTATACAAATCTGCCCCTTGGAAATAAGTTTTAAATGTAACAAATTATCTAAAAACTCTTGTCTAACTATGCAATGGGTGGCTCCTGTATCTATTAAGGCATCAAAATTACGCTTCCCACATGTCACAGTTACAGAACACTGATGTAAATTACGCAGAACTTGTTTTTAACGAGACCAGTCGGCCTGCGCCTCAAACCGGTCAATGACAGTTTCCTGTCCCCGGGCAAAAACTGTGTACATGTCCCCAGTGACCCCACCAAAAGCATTTTTTCTCGGGCAAAGTGCCTTTCTCCTGAGTGCAATTCCTAGCCGCTTGCTCAGTCATGACACAATTAGCGCACCTGATTTGACGCCTGATGTTTATAGACGTCCCGCATAGCGCACACCTGCCCGCGGACAGCTGAACCGGCATCATCATTCCTAGATGTAGTAGGCAAAACAGGAGGGAAAAGCATTCTGTATTCACACATCACATTCAAACTACCCTGTACTTCTACAGAAATAAACACAGTTCACTCAAGTTCTTGGGGCATGTATATAAAGCACAGTGAGGGTGTACTTGGGGTGCTAAATTTTCCAATATAATATGTGTAAGTTCTTGATCACTCAGTGTCATACAAAGGGTATGCCTATATGAGCAAATAAGATCTATAAAGTCACTAAATGCTTCACCTGGCCTTTGATAGCGATAAACGTAATCTCTTTCACACTGACGTCTAATGTGCACAGGGAAGAGAGAATGCAAAACACGTAATTTAAAACCTGCTATAGTTCCCCCATATAAACATGAAAGTTCTTCAAAAAGGAGGTGTAAAACAGTTTCTTTGCATTTGATTGACACACTCCTCAACAAATCTACCTCGGTACATAATTCCAAGCAAGCTACTTTGCTAATAGCTATGAAAAAATAAAGGATGCAAAAGGGATCTAAACTTTTGAGTAATGGTAATCTCTCTAGCGATAATAAAAACAATTTGTTGTGTTGAGAAATGCTGGCGGCGCTAACCAGGGGAGCCAGCTGGAGACATCCAGCGCTGCTGTGGAACACTCTCATTCGCGCTAAGCCTGGAGAGCCGCTTTACCAAGCTGCACCATGATATGAGTCTCCTCGAACGACACATTAAGATCACTCAGGAACGCCATAAGCTCCTCGCGGTGCAGGGTATATATAAACCCCACACTCATCATGGCAGACATGTAACAAAGCGAAATACAACCATAAACAAACAGCGGAGCTTAGCACAGACTAAGCGAAGCAAGTGCAGAGTATGCCCAGTAATTTGAGACAATCTCAAATGAACACTGAAGTATCGGTTTCAAAAGCTATATATTTTGCTCCATAAGCTTACAAAATTCATAAACATGGGCTTAGCAATTACTCAATAAGGCATGTAGAATTGAAACTAGACAAACACACATATTCCCTCAAAAGTTTTATACAGCTACTTGTGCGGCGGTACAAAGTACAATCGCTACACAAAGTTTAATTTTAGCTTCAATTGATAAAAGCCCCAGGTGGCAATTAAACAAATACAAATGTTAACACCGCCTTGTACAATACCTATTTATTGCAGAAAATTTAATATATAATACATTAAGCTACAAATATTTAATAAAGTGGGCTATATGTCACCATCAAATTTTGTTCATCTTGATACTCTTTCCCCATGCAAGTGGGACGTAGCAAGTATTACGAGGCTTGACAAACAGCATTGGATCAATAGAATCGATTGACCTTGAATATTAACACTACATGAATAATCTATAATCAGTTTGCACATAAAATATAGGGTAGCATGATATATAAAATATGAATACAGCACAGGGTATTGACTTAAAATATTTCACTTCAACCTATTACCTTGTAATTGCAATGATTAAATACATTAAAATCCAAAATGAACCTTCTATAAAAATTTAAAGATTAAAGCCCTTGGTATTACGTAGTGGGGCTACCACTTGAATGACTAGAATAGCTTTTCCAATAAGCCGTATATTCTGATATAACTTTCACCTCAATGAAGGTATAGGTTCAATGGCAGTTGCAACAGATATTTTTTATCACAATCACCTCTAATATATGGGCTTAGCATTCCAATACACACATGATAAATGGAATCCAAATAAAATTTATTTCAAATCTGCAAAAGCTCTAAAATACCTGAGAGCTCAGCAATCCAAATCAGTACTGGGTCTCAAAGCCCTTCAAGTGAAACGAACCCTGAATTGAATCAATTCGATGGTAAATTTAATAAACAGAGTAGACCTTAATGTACATGCAGCATGGCAAATACAAAACCTAAATTTAAAAATGGCTGTGCAAAATCTGACCTACAGTATGTCATGGCTGAGACTCGTGACACCAGAAAATTGGGCGCAAGTAATCATGGGTAGTCACAAGTTGTTGCAGGTAAACACAAGTTTTCGCTGGTAGTCTCAAGTTGTGAGTACTCGCAGGTAGTTGCAGGTTGTAACAAGTTGTTGCAGGTAGTCTCAGGTTGTCGCAGGCAGCCATGGGTAGTCGTCAGTTTCATGGATAGTCGCAGGTTGTCACCAGTTGTTGCAAATAGTCGCAGGTGTTGCAAGTAGCTGCAGGTAGTCGCAAATTGTTGCAGGTAGTCGCAAGTTGTCACAGGTTGTTGCGAGATGTCGCAAGTAGTCAAAGTTTTTCGCGGGTAATCACAGGTGGTCAGGGTAGTGTAGCGTCATATGGTGGCGCTACACCACCTTAGGTAGAACGCACTATGGATTATAGCTGGGCAGGTTAGTTTTATAAACATGCCATAGATCACCTGGCTATATAAGAGGCATGGATGCCTGTGCTTCCCCCCCCCCCCTCACCCAGTTACCACAAGACTTTGACGAGTATTGAGTGTGTATATGTGAAGAGGAGAGCACCTACCTATTCCTGGGCAGAGGGGTTCCGAGGCTAACTGAAGCAGAAGATAAAGGCAGAGCATAATTTGCGTAGCGGTAGGGACCAATGCTGGTATCGAGACACCATCTTCATTTCCCCTTTTGTAATAATTAATATTATTGTCAAGGACAGGGAGTAGCTGCGTCGTGTTTATCAAAGTTACAATATTGTTATTGAGTCATAACTTAGTCCAGTGTTCTGTGAGAAGTAAAAGTCTTGAGAGTTGTAAGAATTTATATCCCATTGTGTTCTTGTAATTGTTACTTGTTCATTGTGATTAGTTTTTGTTCATTAAATATATATTTTTATAATTCCCTCTATCATTCAGCTACCTATGAGCTATCCCCCGGGACACCCCTTACCTCCACTTAAGGTGAAGAGAGTAATTGTAATGGAAGGAGAAAGTGCATTTTATAAACAAGATGCAGGGAGTTGTTTCAGTAGTCACTGGCAGGTAGTCATGGATAGTAGCAGGTTGTCACAAGTAGCCACGGGTAGTCGGAAGTAGTCACGGGTACTCGGAAGTAGTCATGGGTTGTTGCAAGTAGTTGCAGGTAGTCACAGGTAGCCACTGGTAGTCAAGGGTAGTCATGGATAACAGGTAGTCAGGGTTAATCGCATATATAGGTATGTATTTCAATAACTCCATAAAACCTGAGCGAAGCAATGTTGGGCTGCTACTTTAATAATAAATCAATAAAATTCTGCTATTGTGGTTTTGTGTTACTATTTTCTTTGGTTTTATTAATTACTTAAATTCCTTGAAAATAGAAACAAGAAATACTTCAATAAAGAAATATCGCAAAGACAACAAAATAATTAATAGTTATGATTGTTATGGCACAAAATTCCTAAAATTGTTGGCAAATTGGATAGGAAAATAAATGATATCCAATATTAAAATTATTTAGTCAACCATGAAACTTAGTGAAAGACTCCTGGGATGCATCTCCAACATCTAGAAAATTATTAGTTTTGATGTATAATGCATTGGCAACAATGATAATTAAATAACTTCAGCTCACCAGCACAGCATAGCATTGCATCTGATTCATTGGAGTTTGCCATTGTTAGCCACCATGTGACTTCAAACATGTACTGTTCGCCATGGTAAGAACGAACTTTCCAGCCTTGAACTTGTGTTATTCACTGGCCCACTGAGGATATGCATCAGAGGCATTGAGTACTACTGCCACCACTAGATGGCTCCTCCAGTATGTTTCGCTATTGTCTTCCTTCATTCTCCGAGCCGGCCATGACGTCATGCCAGAGAAGCTATCCTCTCGCCACCCCCCTCTCAGCCGCAACCCCTCGCCCACGAGATGCCAACTAATGAACGCAGTGGCTGCCACCCAGCAGAGTATAAATACGGAGTCAGAATTCGACTTGGGACCAGTCTTCATTTCCTCACCGCATACTAGCTACCAAGGTACTGACAAACCTGCTCAACCAAGCTTCTAAGCTCTACCTTCCCTCTTCATCGCACTTTCAGTGCCCAAGGGATTCCTAATCCTTGGTCTCCTCGCCAACATCAATCCTCTCACGTCCTGCTTAATAATCTAAGCATTGTGCCGAAGAGACCCAACACCAAGTCATCTACACACTTAGACACTGCGGCCCCTTCTGGTCAACATTGGAATAGGGAGTTAGTCCAGTTGTAGTTGTTTTCACAGCCCTAGTCTCCCCCTTCCCTTGTAGCTCAGGAACCAGGTCATCTGTACCTGGCTTACGCAGGCATAGCTTCCCTTAAGCTCTTGTACACGTAGGAGGTAGTAGGACACCATGTGTTCATTTCCTTTCACACGGAATAAACATTATGTTAAGCCCAATTCACGAGTACCACGTTCCTGTAGACATTGCACCTACCCCAGTTAACCTCACCCTTTTAGAGAAATGCAGGTGATCCCAGGAACTCTACTCATTTGAACAAACACCCTCATTTTCAACCCACACGCACTCGCAATCAGCCAGTCTTTCTTCATACTCCGGTAGCCAGAACAGTGGAGCCTACTCACAGGTACTCTGCCTTCAGACCAGCTTGTCAGTTCGGTGCTCGCCCTTTCCACCGCACTTTGTTTCGGAGGAGATGTTGCCTGGGTTGGGAAGACTCGGCTGGAGCATACACCCACGTGTCGAGACTGTTGACGATGAGGCATGAAGTGCAGTGTTCACACCGTTTAGGAGCCGAACACTCGGATAGGCTGCAGACATGCAGTCTGCAGCCGCTCCACATGGTTCAACGCTACGTAAGGAATCACATTCTCTGCTTTTTGCCTCATGGACATGAGCATGTCTTGTGGATTTCCAGATATCATTTTCCAAACCTAGTGGTATTAGGGAGATTGTTAAACAGATGCTCATTGCTTCTGGCCGTTTACAAGAGCTGACCCCATTCCTTGTCGCCTTCATCGATCAATTTGCACCGTGAGAAAAGGCTCAAGCCATGCACCATCTCCTGGTACCTGTCTCATCTGCAATCTCTAAGGAACTGTTCGATGCTCCAACTCGTCTCAGCAGAGAGGTACACCCGTGGCTCATTGAGTACCTTCGTCAGCCGGACCAGCCATCATCAGTCCCCATCGCATATTTATGACTTGACTTTGTTGCTCTGCCCCCATCAGCACGAACTAACATCCACATTCATAACCTGCACATATCTGCAGCGACCACATGCACCACTGTACAGTCTACGGCCCAACCTAGCACAGTAGAGACACGTCGCCCAGGTATCCAACCAGTCGCCCACAATCTGAAGCGTGAAATCTTATTGCCAGAACCCGACTTTGTGGCATGCCGTGAAGTTATCAGGCCAGTCCTGTACACTGGACGTGCTCCAGTACCTCGCAAGAACTAAGAACGTCACCAGAATAGGGTGTGCCTGGTCTAGCGCCCAACAAAACCTATACTGACTAACGTAGTGTTTTCCCAGACAGCCAATGGGAAGTAAAGGTGATAATCCTTTTAAGTAAAGTAATTAACTACAATAGCCTAACTGTCTCCTGGTGTTGTTAAGGAACCTTAGCAGTGGTTAAAACTACCAGAAGGGCAGTGTTAACTATTTCAGTCATCGTCCAGTGAGGCAAGGTCCTGAAGGGAACTGACTTCTAACGTTACCAATCTCTAGTCGATAACAGGGGGTGGTAAGGAAGGAGCAGATGTCTTGGGAGCTGTTGAAGGTCTGGTCTCCCAGAAGCAGAGGGGTCTGCAGCTGCTGCAGAAGGGGCTTCTGGTGTAGTTGTCTTCACTGGTAGAGATTCCGTCCCAAGATGAGTTGTGGAATCTGCGGACATAACAGCAAGCGAATACAGCCGGTGGCTTCTTCCGGCCCAATCGTGAGCAGTGGAGGAGTGGAGACTGTCTGTTGTTCGCTGCGCCAGCCGTTTTATACTAATCTTGGTCTGGACTGGAGAGGTGAGGGGTGAGGAAGGAGATAGTCTGCTTGATGTCATCTGCAGGGCAGCTTTATCACTGATGCGGCAGGTTTCAACCCTTACCTCGGCCACAGGGTGGAAGTAGAATGAGTGCTGCCCTCCCTTGGCATGCCGTAGAACTACGTGGCCTTGGTTGGAGGGAGCTGTGTCTCAATCAGGCAGTACAGTCTCACTTCGGGGGGTGTTGACGTGATGTTTACTTAGAAAATCTGGGTGAACCGTACAAACTGGACCAATGTGTCTGTAATAGCGTCCAAATTTGCATCGGTGTATCACGTAGTCATGTGTCCAGGCTCTTCAGTGCTGTTTGGAGTGATGATGACCTGCCCAAAGGGTTGAACATTGCATCCAAGAGGAGGCAAAGTTGAGTGTGCATCAAAGATACGTAAAAGCGTCATGCGCCAATACCATAGGTAATAAGATACCAAAATGAAGTTTCAACATTATTAAAAATGGTACTCTAGCAGTGACACAACAGTGAAAATAGCTCGGTGGTTAGGCATGAAGACAGTTAGGGCTACACAACTGAGGCACTTCAGATATGTCATGTTAATCAAAGGCAATGAAAAAGAAAATTATTTATTCAAGTATAATGGATAATTTGTGTGTTCAAAAGGTACAGGATGCTCATATTATATAAACATTATGGTTGCAGCAGCATGGGGGTTGAGGTATCTGGCGTAATCTTGATCTACTTAGAGAAGAAATTACTCTCCCTGGTGCTGGTGCTGGAAGTCTCTGCTGGAGTCCTTATCAGATGAGTGGCATCTCTATGCATCATGACCTGCTGAGATGTATGCCCCTCAAATAACGGTGCTCGAGCCTAAGGTGACTCGGAGGGGAGGCCTCCTGTTCCTCCTCGCGGACAGTTGCACGAGCAATGTTACCGTTTACAGAGTTCAGCTTTCCCCAGGGATTTACAGTTTTCCCTGCCTAAGGCATTGATGGTACTCAGATAAGCTAGGTTACCAGCTCAGTCTTCAGTCCCGTGCTTACCAAACTGAATACATTGCAGGGCAGTAACAGGGTTTGAACAAGGGACCTAAGGGTGAGAGTGACCCCAGAATGCTAAGTCCGGCGCAGACGTGACACTCTGATCAACAACTGGGGACTCGTTGAGATGCCTCTGTAACAAGAGCTCGCTATGTTTTCAAAAAATACAAATTGGCAAATTACTGATTGAAGAGAAAATCAAACGTAAATACAGTGGGGTGCTGAAGGCAAGCTGTATGAGTAAGTAACACTGGCTAGCGAGAAGCTCAGGCTGAAGTCCGATCTTCAGTGAACTGTGACTATTCTGGGTGTGTGCCAAAATAAGTAAGGCCCTGAGAGCTTGGAGAGCGAGGGGCAGGTGGCAATGGCTAGAAGGTATGGGAAACCTCCCATGTGTGTGGCCTGCAGCACCTGGCTACCTAGAGCGACCACAGCAATGGGTTGAGTCCACCCACTCTAGGCAGGTGCGGCATGGCTACCAGGGGACAAACAGAACTCAGTGGCTCATAGACGCCAGTGTTTGACAGGCACAGAAGCAATTGTGCGACAACGTTTGACATTATGGTGGATCTAGAGGGAGCTTCATAGGTGGAGGCTATAGTTTAAGAATAGCCCAGAAAGATATTCTTAATTAGTCCAAGAAAATTAATAGTCTCTGTGATGTCACATGGTGGCATCACAACCACACACACTACATATGCCAAAGAGGGGAAGAGGGAGTATTGAAACTTCTCCACTGCCAGTACCGCATCAGTGCTGCGCGGCAGGAGAGGCGTCTCAAAACTGTACTGCCAGCTCGCCATCCAAATTGGGCTGTAACAGGTATGTCATTGCACACCTTCCTATACCACTCACATACATTTTTCATTATGTTCTATTGATCCATGCGTAGCATATATTGCAGTATTCGGTAATATATGTGCCGTCACACTCAGAGTTGTCAAATGTCCATCCCTAGTCATCTGCCTGCAAATACCAGTACTGAATTTTTCTCTGTAATTGTTCATGTACTACATTGGCTACATACATACGTGTTAGTTGTAAAGTAACTGACACACTGAAATTAAAATACTCTTTTGATCTGACCTTAAAAAAAATGTATCATTTTTATGAATGGAGGATAGTGTGTTTCCTATCGCTAGTCATAAATATCCCAGGTGGTTGGGAATTGTTTGGCCGATCGTGAATGGGTTGTAGGGAATGCTAAGAAAATAAATTTTTGTCCAGGAACATGTACCCGCAAATGTCCCCCAGCAACATTATGGACACAAAAATAATCGTACAAATTTGAATTTTGTGCATGGAACAGTGCAATTTGTTGGCTGGGTGGGCTGTTTGCAGGAACTCCATCCAGGGGGAGATGGGGTGAGTAGGGGAGTGATAGCATGACACTTCTTGGTACTAACTGGTTTTGATGCACATACAAAGGGGCCAAACAACAGAAAATGTATAGTTGCTGTCATTACTTAACAAGTTAATTCTTAATGTTGCAATATACATGACTCAGCTTTATAAGAGATGTTCAGAATGGCACCACTGTTTTTGCCTGTCACAATTTACTGGACACGTGTCCTTCGTAACATAAACACTGAACGCAATTAAACTGCCACTGTCAATTACAGTCGCTAGGCTGCTCATCTGTAAAATCCCCTTCTCGTCCATCCGCACCCCTCGCCGGCTGTGCCCAGGCCTACAGTGACTGGACATTCAAGCCATGGGGATGTGCTGGCCCGTGTGCAAAATTTTTACTAGCATGCTTTTCATACCTGCAACGTTGCAGGGATGTGTTTGTGGGCATATATTCCTTAACAAAGAGTTACCTTAGTATTTCCTTCAACGCATTCACCCAAACTATTTCCGAATACTGGGCATAACATGATTATTTTACTCTCTAGTATAGGATAATTGTTTCTTGTGTCTGTGGAAAGAAGTTTATACATGTCAAGACATCTCTGCTGTCTATGTCACTGGCATTAGAACACTAAAGTACTCCAAAAAAAAATTAAACTTGACTCGTATTTCAAGAGTTTGTGGCATTTTTAACGAGCCATGATGGTGTAATAGTCAAGACTACTACTCGGCTCTCAACCAAGGTGAATGTTGTTCTAGGTTCGATACCTGGTGAGTAGCATGTATAAAACATGGCAGATGTTGCAGTTGACTGGCTAGTTTTCTCAGGATGCTCTCATTTCCACTGCCCTTGCATTCCACCACTGCTCCATCCTTGCTTTATTTCGCCCTCACCATGGCTCAATATGGCTCTGTTAAGTACCAACCTAAACCTAATCACCTTTGTTGGTATTTATAAAAGAAGGCAAAAATGACACTTCTGTAAAACTGTCGTGTTGTGTTATTAATTGGAACAAGCAATTGTTGACAGGACGGTTACACCAGACCATGAGCCTGATGCATGTAGAGTGTTTGGGACCCTGACACTCAACAAGGTTGCCGGGAACTTCCACATCACAGCTGGCCGCTCACTTGCCTTGCCTAGGGGGCATATACACATCTCTGCGTTTGTGTCGGAGCACGAGTACAACTTCACCCATCGTATCAACAGGTTTTCGTTTGGTGATCCCAGCCCAGGCATAGTTCATCCACTAGAAGGGGACGAGAAGATCACCAAAGAGAGTAACTATCAGGAAATGCAATGCAGATTTGCTTTAAGTAATGTTCATGCTACCCAAAATTTGGCATGTGAATTTAATCCGGTGCAAATGTGTTTGAAAATATTACTATATTTTACAAAAGCTAACTACAATTGTGAATCAAGTAAGAGAAGAGATTTCCAGAACTGGACATGTGTAGACCAAATCTAGTTCCTCCCCTGAAAACTGTTGTAATTGGTGGTTACAAACTACTCACATGCTACAACAGAACTTGGGTGAAACCTTTCAATGTGAAACCCATTTTTTATAATGCATGATCATTTATGTTCACCAGATTATTTGGCTGTAACCTGTTTATAAAATATAAATACTGTGGCTTTTTTCCCCACAGACATGATGCTGTTCCAATATTTCATTGAAGTGGTGCCAACGGAGGTGGACACTTTTCTGCAGCGCCTTACCACATACCAATACTCGGTGAAGGACCATCAGCGGCCCATTGACCATCACAAGGGATCGCATGGTGTTCCTGGAATATTTTTCAAGTATGACATGAGTGCTCTCAAAGTGCGAGTTACCCAACAGCGAGACTCATTCCCCCAGTTCCTGGTGCGACTCTGTGCCACGGTTGGTGGAATATACGTCACCTCAGGTAACTTCCTTCTTAGATTGCTGAGAGAAATTACAGTATTTGCCCTGATATTTGCCCAAATATAACAATATGATCTATCATATTTACTGCATTATAAGTCAACCTTATTTTACTAATTTGGTCCCTACAAAATTTTGTGTCAGCTTAGAATCAAGACCAGCAATATTACATTTAGTTATAACCAAGTATATATAAAATAAACTAATAAAATGGACAGTGTATATTTACCAGTACTGTTACATGCCTAATATTATAATTTTTTTTTCTAAGAATTCAATTTTTGACAGCCAATGTGTGGCAACATGTCATAAATAAAATTAACATCATCCCATACACAAACAGCTGTTGCATAAATGATTGAATGAGAATTTCACAATACGTAATCTGATAGCCCTGCCTTCGAACAACAAACATCTGAGTAATACATGGGCATGAAGGAGTTCTTAGAAAAAATTTATGATGGGTTGTATTGATTCTTTGATGCTTCAATTCCACCAGTTCTTCTTGGAATCAAAATCGTCCGTTATTTTCTCGAGATTTCAGGAATTGTTCCCAAACAAATAAGTAAAATACAAATTTTTATTTTCATAATAGCAATGTTTGTGATTTCCTACTGCCTTATCTTAAATGTATCTTCTACAAATGAAAAGAATTAATTTTTTTTACATTGCAATAAGTTGCAGTGTTGATAATCGTAATTACTGTATTTTGGCATGTATAAGCCGCACCAGAAGTTTTTGATGAAAAATTAGGGATAATTAATATTTCAAGTATAGGTCGCACTGAATTTTTGTATTCCTGTAAATATTAAGTCACAATTACGTATAAACATAACAACTTCCTTCTTTATTTCTCCCCTACAAAACATTTGTGACAGAAAATTTATATGTTGCAATGTTACTATTCTACAGATGGTAACGTGACTTGAGAAAGGAAAACCAAAGCAACATGTTACACAAAATGGCGTCTTAACAATGTGCACTCGTGACGTGGCGGCGGGCTTGTGAACTACGTAAGATATCTTTTTCTTGTACAGCAGGGAAATTATTTTCCCATGTACAGCACCTATGGCCGAGCTCCAACATTTTTACATTTTATGCATGCGAGAGAGAGAGAGAGAGAGAGAGAGAGAGAGAGAGAGAGAGAGAGAACGAGAACCAAGGTCGCCGGCCGGCTGCCCCCACTCCACGCGTTATGTGTTTTGCTTCATCAGCAGAGCGATCGGAGCGCACGGAACACGCGCCGTTACTGTGGTCAAGCCACCTAAGCTTAAGGGTCCTGCCTATCTGACGGGAAAATTTTTTCCGTGCTTTCTGCCTCACCGCGTCTACCTACATCTACACAGACCTTCTAGACCTTCCAGAGAGGAGGCCTACGCCTTTCTCCACCACCTGTTCCACGATGAGTCTTCATCACAATGGAGGGGGACGGGGTAAATTGATGCATGCCGCTCAACATACTAAATAACAACGATTACGACTCATCGCCAATTGTTCCTACTTCCACTACTACAAAAGGAGACAGAGAATTTTCCACATGCATTCTCGTCTGTTTACCAGACAATGAAGACTTATGAGCAGATTCTCTTCACCTGAAGGTTACGCAACCTGGCAGGCATGCTGCCCCCACTACCCTGCGCTGAGAGCCTACAAGCAGCCCGCCACCGCACAAGGCTGAGTGCCGCCGACGAGGCACGAAGCAAAAACGCTGACCAGACAGGATGCTCACCCTCCCTGCAGCTCACACCGGCAGCCTACAAGCCTTGCCTACATAAGACTGGACGCTGCCGGGCTCGGGCAGTTTATTCTTTGCAAACTCTGTCGTGAGATCCCAGAACACTAATTCTGTGCTGGGACCTCCGGGAACTTCGGAAGCTACGAGTATGCCAGTGGCTACTCACCACGCCTCAATATCCGTCGAACACGTACACATATACTGATCTTCACTTTGTCTCCTCCAGACACCATTTTCTTTGCCAATTTAACTTTAATTACTTTTGCTTTGACTAGAACCAGTTACTCCCCTTTTTACTATAACCAGGTCGCCTACACCTGGAACTGTAGTTACCTTCAGCTCTCCACAGTCTGGTAGGAGGTAACACAAGGTCATGTTTTTATTGCATCTCCAATAAACACCTATTGTTCACTACCCTTCTGCTTTTCATTTACAAGGTACTTGTCTGTGTGACGATCAGGAACAGAATACGACGTACACTTCCAACAGGAACCCAGAGTACTGACATCCACATTAGATGGCTACTTGTTTCTTCCCAACCCCCAAGCACTAAGTTAGTGCTGGTGGGGAGAAACAGAAATGCCCCAACCACTAGAAACTAGAAACACCTTCATGCAGGAGGGACTGCAAGCTCATGCTATCTCTCACTTTGAGCACTAAGTTAGTGCTGAAATGACCTTAGCCTGGTGGTTGCCGCCCAACCTGGTGCGAACGCACAACCAGTAGAGGCTTGGTGGCCCACACTGCTCCACATCCCTGTTCAGCCTGCATGCGTGTGGGATCCGGAGGGGGGGGGGGGGCTCGTAACTCGTATCGAGCTCATGCCTGCAAGTCACTATTGGGCTACACTTGAGTTAAATTCCTGTTTAAATGTGCTGCGTAGGCTGTCAGACCGGTGTGCCCTATGCCTTACAAGGTGAGGAGTGGCAAGAGGCATATAGAGCTATACCTGGCTCATGCAGCTATCAAACCGTAGATAGTATTACCTCATCCTACGCAGGACATGCAGGCGGAACAGGACCGCTCTGCCCAACTTAGACGACAAGCAGTAGCGTCTGCTTCGGTAACAGTAATCTTCTTTCCACTCTATACTCACATTCACTCTTCGTGCCAGCCGGTGGTAAGAGGGTTGCTAAATTGAACAGAGGCCCGATACGGCTGGGCAAACCCCAACTTCTGGAGCAGTGAAGTCGACGACTGGAACAGCCGCTTCAGAATAGACCAAGCTCGCCGCCATTGGGTGAAACCCTCTTCAACCACAACACCCAAAATGACAGAATAAGAAAGCAATAGCCAACACCCCTCGTCTCGTACCGTAGAACCAGTGTAAACTACCCCGCTTTTGGTCTACCAGAAAAATCCTCAACGTATGTGTCAGTCAGACTTAACAGGCACGTGTCACCACTTTTATTATTATTACACATGAAACCCTTGAAACTGGTCTGATTGATCACACTGTTATCTGCTTCCGCGGGGAAGCCGTGAAACGACATTGCACTACTACACTCTTCTCCCACTTGTGTGTGTGTGTTTTCATCGCCTGTTTCCTCCCCATTTGGTGTGGAATGTTCCGATGGTACAAAACCCCTAAATTACATCCTATTGACAGAACTGTGGTTTACGTTCTCTGGCCTGGTGGTTACCGTGCTAGTGTTGTTGATTACATTTGTGTACATGTTGACATTTCCCTGTGTACTTCCTGGTATGCTACACCGCGCTCGCTGAGCTACTGGGTGTAACGGTGTTTCCTTGCTCCTCTTCCCTGCAGGTGGACGGGCTATACGCAGGTCGTTACGGTGCTGTTGCGCGACATGTCTTGGTCCCCACTTCACTAAGAATGTAGAATTTCCCAGTTTCTCTACCACTCTCACTGGCCCTGTCCACCTAGGTGCCAGTCCTGCAGAATATTTTTTGGTACCTTTCCTGATTTTCCCTAGCCTCCGTGTGGATCTCTTGTTGGTGTTCTATGGCTTCCTCTGGAGGTACGAGGGAGTTTTCCCTTAGTTCTTCAGGTGTGCGCAACTCGCAGCCCTTGACCATTTCTGCCGGGGTTTTCCCGGTGGCTGCATTTATCCAGTTTCTTATGCAAAACATTACCTCAGGAATTAACTCCACCCTCCTGGCGTGGTCTTCGCCTAGCCGAATTCTCAACTGAATTTTTATATCCTGATTCCGGCGCGGTAAGCTGTGGTGGTATGGTGTTCTGCTTCCCACTTCGTACAGTACTCTCTCCACTTTCTCCCCACAAACTAAGTGCCGTTATTGGTCAGCAAAAATTCCGGATAACCCCATCTCAGAAAAAACTCTGTTTCCATTATCTGGGAACTGTGCGGGCGCGTATATTACTTACAGGAAACGCTTTGGTCCATCTTGTTAACAAATCTGTAGCAACGACCAAAAACCTCTGTCCACTTGTGGTGCGGAGATACCGGGCCCATGATATTCAGTGCTATGGTTTCGAACGGCTCAGTTGGCAGCCTCAGTTGTTGTGGAGCATCGCCGTCTGTTCTCCACAGCTTCTGGGTATTACATGTGATGCAACTTTGTACATATATACGCACGTCTCCCTGGATTCCTGGTGAATGAAAAAAATTTTTCCACTTTCTAACGCGTCTGCTCAGTCCCTGGGTGCCCATGTTCTAGGTTGTCATGCCCGTACTTTAACACAAGTTGATGTGTTTCTTTTGGTACATATGTTCTCCATCATGCGCAGTTAACAGGGGGGTTTCACCTTAATTTCTCGGTCTACTACTCTCCAATGCTCAGAATATCGGATGGCACAGTGTTGCCGGCGTTGTGCAGCATCTGGGGAGTTTTCCTGTGCTGTGTGGGCCTCTCTTAATACATCACGGACATTCAACAAGACAAGTTCGCTGGGTGGTGTGGCGACAATGTTTTGCAAGACTAAAGTTGTGTCGGCTGTCAGGGTGGTAGCGCTTCTTCCCATTCCGCGTTGTCTGTTACCGTTCGGACAGAGGTTCCTGGACAGTGCGTCCGCGAGCTCATTGGTTTTTCCCGCCACGTGTTCTACCTTGAAATCGAACTCTTGTAGTAGCAAGGCCCATTGGGCGAGTTTACTTTTCCCTTTATGCATGCCCTCTAACCATACGAGACAACAATTATCTGTTCTTAACTTAAACTGTCTCCCTAACAGAAACAGCCCGTACTCCCTAATTGCGTGCACAATCGCTAAGCACTCCTGCTCAATAACATGATATTTGCATTCTGCCTCACCAAACTTTACACTTGGTAATTCAGGATGTGTTTTTGTTTACCATTAAGTTCTGAAAGGTGACAGGGGTACATTTTAAGCCAAACAGCATTGCAACGAACTGGAATCTACGCCCATTTGGCGTGGTGACTGCTGTTTTTTTTTTCGGTCTAGGGGGCGGATAGGCACTTGCCAATATCTGGATTTCAAATCTACTGAGGTGAAAACAATAGCTGGCCCTAGTGTTGACAAAGTGTCCTTTATATTGATTACTGGAGGTGGCATGTTTACAGTTATCTTGTTCAATGGACGGAAGTCAACACAAAACCTCCATTCGCCATCTTTCTTAGGGGCAAGAGTAATACCTGAGTTGTAGAGACTTTTTGTGGGTTCAATCACATTATCATTGAGCATCTCACATACTTGCTGATTGATGACACGCCGGAAGAAAATACCTGGGCCTCGTGGATTGGAGTACACCGGGTCCTCGTGCGTAGTGATCATGATATGCTTGATGACATCGGTGCGCTGCAGCTTCCCATCAGTGTGGAACACCCTGGCATACTGGTCCAGCAGGTGTTGCAGACATCGTTGGTGTTGTTCGGGCACCTTGTGCACGAACTCAGCAAGCGGCACGGCAGCTGTTGTCGGCGGCGGCGTTGCTCCCATGGCGTACAATGTCCACCTGTCATGTGTCCTTACGTGCATACGGTCGAGATGCTGTTCAGTTTCAGCTTGGTTGTCGATTAGCCACGGCAGTCCCAGAATCATCTCCTCTCACAAGTCCGGCACGATGTATACATCACATTTTGTACGGAGCTCACATACTCCCACGGTTACGTGCATGGCGCTTTTCACCTCGCCCTGTTGGTTGGTTGTGGCAAACTGTAGGTGATGTGGCAGCACTCTTGTTCTTATCGCCTGGATTAGGCCCTCCCGCACAAAATTATGACTTGCTACAGTGTCAGTTACGGCGATCACATCTTTACCTTCAAGTTCAACGTTGACCCTTAATGCACAAACTGTACTGTCACTAACCTAGAACACTTTAGCACCTTCATTAGGCGGATTCATACGCTCTGGCGGTGAGATTGGTGCAGGTGCTGTTTGGCCAACCTCCCTATCTAGTTTCCTGACCTGTTGCGTGGTATTATTTCCCGCGGTTAAGTTTGATCCCTGATCGCGGTTTGCTCTCGCTGGTGTGAGTGGCGACAGTGGTCTCGTCACATCGGGCATCATTACAGGTGTTGACGTGTTGTGGTGTTGCCTTGGGGATTGGTAATCCTGTCCTGCACGTACATCTCTCTCATGAACTGTTCTACACTGACACGCGTTGCACGCCGCAGGTACGGCCTGATATCAGGTGTCGCTAATGCCACAATGATCTCAAGTACTCCGCGAGTTGCCTGTCCTGGATGTAGGCATTTATACAGACCCAGTTTCCACTGTATGAACTCTTCAATGCCTTCTCTGTCACATTGTTCATGGTAGAGTTTGGCCTGCACTTCTATGGCATCGCCACAAGTATTGAACCTGCCCAGCAAGCATTCACAGAATTCCTTCCAGGTGATTCGATAATCGCGGACTAGATTCCACCATGTAGCAGCAGTTCCTCTTAGTCTGTTGGCAGTGATCTCAGTCCAATCGTCCCTATGTACGTGATGCCAATGAAGTTTCTCCTCGCATACTGCAAGAAAAGTACCCGGGTCTTTGGAATATTGTCCTGCAAAAGTTGGTAACAATACATTCCTATCTGGTCCCATCAAACCCTTTGGTGTGTATGTAACGACTACTGGCGGCTGCGTGGGCTTTACCTCTGGTGTTGTCGGTGGCGCAATATCGGCACAGTTTGTCTTACAGCATTCAACACAGTTTATGACACCATCACAGAAGGTTACATACTCATCAGGCCCTATGCATCACAAATGTAAGTCCCGTTTGCACTACTGGCATTGCGCCCATTTTGTTCCCGCCCCATCAAATCCAGTGTGCATGCACAGGTGTGGTTCTGATGGCGTAGATACGGTGTCCTACATGCATTGGCATAACGGTTGATTCCACAAGTTTACCTCAAACAGATTGATCTCACTTATCCTTCCACAATGCATGCATCGGTCGATCGGCATGTCCAGGTAGTTCGCGCTCGCAACCACGGGTGTCGCGGTTGCCGACGCGGAAGTCTTGAGGTCTTCTCACGGTTGACACAGATGACGCAACGTGGATGAACATACTGACCCCACTTGGGAATGCCAATTTATGCCATCAGGTGAGAGACGAGACGAACGGTGACACAATAAACACATGGTAGGTGGGCACCAGTGGTGTTTGCCAGTCACCGCACTGTGAGACTCAGGGTTTCCAGGGATGCTGTGGGTTCTGTGTGTCCGTCTCACCCGAGCATACTTACAAAACACTGCATTACTAAACAAATTTAATAAACTTTTTAACACTGAAAAACATGTGTGGCGAGGATACTATCACTACAAAAGAAAGACTCAGAGCACTGTGTATTTGCTTTTATTGTGCTAACCATACAAGATTCTGCCAACATTACTCTTATGATAGACTCGGATGTGTCTAGCTAACTCCGTTCGGTGTGTCTAGCTAACTCCGTTCGGGTGCTTCCCAGCCCGCAATTAATCTAGGGCACTCCTAGATGGATGACTTCTCTGTGGTGTTAGAAAACACAATCTCCAGAAGGAAGGGGTCAACAGTTGCTAGGTTGGACTGACCTTTTTCCCAGAAGGTAGGGCGCAGAGAATAATGAAATGAAACTGATTGAATGAATTGTACAAACACGTGTTATTATTTAGCATCACTAACATGGACTTGTCGGGCTCGTCTTGCCACACGTGGTTAGTGAGGTGACGGCCGATACACATAGCCGGCTAGGACGGAAATAATATCACCGTACCCTTTACATAAATACCCTTGACATATGATGGGACACGCCATGAGTGGTCACAATAAACATGCAGATGCATGAAAACAAACTTGGATGGCGCGTGTGGCACTGGATATGCTTTATAGTGGATCATGTGGTGCAGATGAATTCTCAGCTTTTCTCCATAAAAACTGCAAATTCTGTACAGATAAATTATTATTTCTATTGAAAAATTTATTCTTTTGCAGATTGAATTGGTTTTGAGCTTGTAACATGCTGGATGGCAAGAAAATCAAACATTGTAATGACCGCGTGATCAAACATACAAATCATCAATTATGTGAAAAATTACATGAAACCTTGAATTAAAGTACATAGAACCCAGAACTAAATTACAGTGCAGATGATTTTACACAAATAAACCCTTAAAGCGCATGGATGGTGCAGACATTGATTGGGCAGCAGTTAACCACGTGGTCGCATGTGATGTGGCCTCAAAACAATGAAACATGAAAACTACCCTGGAATACATACACTAAAATAAAGCCCTTAAAATTGCAAGCAGCAATAATACATAAATTACACTGAAACGCCTTTAACTTAAGTGGATAGCGCCTGATTCAAGTTGCGTGGGCTGCGTGGCCTCCTCGACATTTTTTCCTCCCTTTCTCTTCAATTAAATTCCAAAAAGTCGCAAGGGCACAAATAATTAAGTTAAGCGGAAACATAATGCTGGGGAATGTTTGGCAAAACGTACGCAAAGCAAAGGTTAATCGGTATACTAAAGTGAAGTTATTGAAATCTGCATCAGTGCAAAAAGTTTGTAGTGTGTACGTGACAGTCTCTTACCTCGCCAGTTCTCCTCGACGGACTGCCCATAGGCAGGGGTCGCGTGTACCTACCATGGCTGCCTATGGGGTTCACACAACCGGTAGTAATATGCACGTAGAGTAAAACTTTTATATTTTTAAGTTAAATGGCACATACGCAATTTAGATATTGATTTACATTGTGAAATTTTATTATTAATTTTCTGTATTCTCTGAATATCTTTTATGACGACGTTCACGCCTGAGTAATAGTGTTCATAATCTTCGTGCAGTGCGCATTTCTGAATCATAACCAAACATTGTGCAATATTACAAAACATACATTTTAACATTTTAGACACTTGAAAAACCTGAAAATAAACAAGACACATAAATTTACACTTGAAATAAATATTCTGTTATAGAAAAGTTCAAACTGAAGCCTCTTTGCGCATGTGCATGCCCACATGATACGTGAATGGTGAGTTCTGTCAAGGGCTTAGCGCTGCTGGCTGTTAGCCGGCATCAGCGTAAGCTATGGGGACAAAATCATTTCCTTTTTTCTGATTCAACACCACTCCCATGGCAATAGAACTCGCTGGCTTATTCTGTAACTAAACAGGAGACTCTGGAGAAAACCCAAAATGCAAACATTGTTTTTCACGTCCACACAGCATTGTGTTTTCCCCAGAAAATCAATACCAAGTATGCCAGAATACAAAATATCTTTAAACAATTACAATTTAACCTTCCATGAAAAATTATCAAATTTAATTTTCATGGTAGCAACTGCCTTTGAACAAACTAAACCGCAATTAGCAATCGAAAATATGGTACGCTCACTTTGTGTAATTTGCACCATTCCTACCATATTTTCACGCATTATTTGGTTGCACGTCATGACTCATTAAAAACGATGTTGCACCTGAATCAATTAAGGCATTAACATATGAGACGCCAACTCGCAAGATCACAAATAACAAACCTAGTTTTTGTATCCTGAGGAGAACTGATTCACTCTGCCTACACCCATAGGTTTTTTCTTATATGGACAAGCATATTGCAAATGGTCTTCGTTTCCGCACACACAGCATACACACAGAGGCTCTGTGTCAATTTTCCCTCATCACCTTGACTTGCCTCATATTCCCTTCTCGCCTATGTATACGCGTCATGCTTGGATGTTAATACTTCCCCATCTTTTTCAACATGCTGTTTAACTCCCTTTTGCACTAAACTCGTCACGTGTTCTTTTTGTTCCTTAACCCTGCTGTCTTTAAAGAAGCACGTTTCGCTCGGATGGTTTGTACGTGAACAATATTTGCATTGTGCTTTTGGCTTGGTCACAGCTATTTCACGTCTTTGATGACAATCACAGATTGTTAATTCAACTTAAGTAATTAAAGTTAATAATTTTTTTAAGTTTTTCGGTTTTTGTGCAAACAAAAAAAAAAACGATTGCATGGCAAGAGATTTAAAAAAAATGACCTTGGTTAAATATGCCTCATCACACGTGCTACCCAACACAAAAACTAACTTCAGAATATGTTTCACTAACTCCACCAAAGTTTTCGTGGGATTCTGGTATTTTTCCAAAATAGTCTGACGCCATCGGGTGACACACAAGACAAACAATGACACAAATTACTTACTGATGAGGGCACCAGTGGTGTTTCCCACATTGTTGAGACTCGGGGTTCTCAGGGATGCTGTAGGTTCTGTGTGTCCGTCTGACATGAGCGTACTTACGATACACTTTGCAATACTATACATTTACTAAACATTTTATCACTGTAAAAATGGTGTGGTGAGGACACTGTCGCTACAAATAAAAGATTAGAAAACTGTGATACTTACTTTGTATTTTACCACTTGTACAAATAACGTGCCAAGCAATTTAATGATGATAAACTCAGATGTGTCTAGCTAACTCCGTTTGGGTGTTCCCCAGCTCGCTATTACTCTAGCGCACTCCTGTGTGGATGACTTCACCGTGGTGTTTGAAAACACAATCTTCACAAGGGAAGGGGGTCGACAGCCACTAGGGTGGACTTACGATTTTCCCTGAAGATAGGACACCGAGAATTACAAGATGATTCAATACATGAACACACGTGATTATTTGGCATCACTAACGCAAACTCATCTGGGCTCGCCCTCCAGCACTTGGTTAGTGTGGTGACTGCCTATACACATAGCCAGCTAGGATGGAAATAATATCACTGTACAAAATTACAAAGTTACATAAATATCAATGAAACAAAATGGTGCACGATATGAGTAGTCACAATAAACACACACATGCATGAAAGCAAGCTTAGATGGTGCAGATGGCGCTGGATAAAGTTTGTAGCAGACCATGTGGTGCAGGTGAAATTGCAATATTTCTCCATAAAAACAGCAAATTATGATCAGACAAATTGGTATTTCCTTTGGGAAAATTATTCCCCTTACGATTGAAACATTTACAGGCTTGTAGCATGCCTGATGGCGGAAAAAGCAAACATGAAAATGACCACGTTGTCATACATACAAAGCTTCAATTTGCGTGAAAATTACACAGAACCCTGAATACACATACATAGAACCCTGAAATATATTATGGCCCACATGATATTACACAAATAAGCCCTGAAAACTCATTGATGGTGCAGATACGTACATGGCGATATCTGACCGCGTGGTCATACGTGATTTGGCCGTAAATGATTAAACATGAAAAATACCCTCAAATACATACATAGAATTAAAGCCCTTAAAATTGCACGCAGCAATAATACACAAATATTAATGAAACATCTTTAGCATGGGCGGATGGTGCCTGATTCAAGTTGTGCGTGCCACGTGGCCTCTCGGACATCTTTCCTCCCTTTCTCCTCGTTTAAGTTTCAAAAAGCCGTAAGAACACAAATTATTTAGTTAAGCGGAAGCATAATGCTGGGGAAATGTCTGGCTAGCGTACGCAAAGCAAAGGTTGACCGGTATACTAAAACCAAACTATGGTAATCTATATCAGTGCTCAAAAGTTGTAGTGAGTACATGACACCGTCTTACTTCGCCAGTTCTCCAAGACAGACTGCCCAGAGACAAGCGTCGCACGGACCTACCATGGCCGCCTACGGGGTTCACATAAGCAGAAGTTCTATGCACGCCACGTAAAATATTTTATATTGAAAAGTAAAAGGCACTTTAGAATATAAATATGAATTGACATTGTACATTTTAAATTGGAATTTCTTGTCTTCTTTTAATGTCTTTTGTTACAGCATTCTAGCTGGAGTATAACTGTTCTTAATCTCCGCGCTGTGGGCAGTTTTAATTTATAACCAAGTATTGTGCAACACTTTATGGACATACAAATATTAAACATAAAATCACTATGAACCTGGAATAAAAAAAACATATTTAACACATGAAAAATACAATATTCCCATTATGGGAAAGTCCAGTTTAAGGGCTCTTTGTGCACGTGCTTTCCACGTGTCATGTGGTGGTGAGTGCTGTCATGGTCTTAACACTCGCTGGCTGTTAGCTGGCGTCAAGTCATAAGCAAACGAGAAATAGCGACAGGGGTACTAACCCTCTGTAATAAATTATGACATAACACTTAAAAACCCCATTTGTTAGCAACGCTTCATAAATACTTACTGCAAATTATTCGGAACTTTGAGCAAAACAGCGGATAGATGATAGATGGCTCACACAAATCTAAGTCTAAAATATTAGACAACGCTACTAGAACAATCCACTAGATGAACCAAACTACTGTTTTTCAAACTAGGAATATTTGCGTGTATTCCAGGAGGAATAGATTTCAGAACCTTGAACAAAAATGGTACGGACTCACTCTTTTTGCCTGCAATGGTGTCTTCCTTATTCACGACCGCACGCATGAGTCTGCGAAGCGTATCCAAATTGTCCACCTCGGTGATGTCGACATTCGCCTCACTTAACCTGGATTGTAAAGTGGCCTTGGATGAAGTCTGAATCCTGTTCATAAACACTCCATCTGAAAAAGCCATTTGGGTTAGCACAAAAGAACACAAATACACTTAAATCTCCAGAAAAACACTTCTCACAATTTTGATATACATTTGCAAAAATCAACTACAAAGTACAGAATGGGTTGGCAGCAGAGTGGTGCAGGAGTCTGCTATCACTGAAGCAGGAGCATCTGGAGAAAACTCAAACTCCGTGGCAGAGACCACAGCTCTCACCAACTGTCATACCAAGCTCTAGATGTTCAGCAGAATTATTCAAAAGATGTTTAGCAGAGTTGTAAAAGGTTTTTTCAATCCCATTGATACTTATTATAGTTTTTACCGCCAAAATTGTGAGAAATTAACAAAAAAAAAAAATACACACACACATATATGTGTGTATGTATGTATATATATATATCTTTTTTCCTTTGTATTGGGCTCAATCTTTATTCTTTTTTGTGTGTGTGTGTGTGTGCACGTGTGTCTATATGTGTGTGTGTGTGTGTGTGTGTGTGTGTGTGTGTGTGTGAGTGTGTGTGAGTGTGTGAGTGTGAGTGTGTGTGTGTGTGTGTGTGTGTGTGTGTGAGTGTGTGTGAGTGTGTGAGTGTGTGTGTGTGTGTGTGTGGCGCTCACGCTCACCCCGAAAATAATTGTTACAAAATATATTAAACTTTGGCACAAGCCGCTCTCATGTATTTAATACAAACAATTACGACTCGGACTCTAGTATTCCTACTACACCCTAGTGAGAGTCAAACCCTGCCGACGTAGTACGTGAATGTTGCGGATTGCCACAACCCTGGACTGCGCTTCCGAACAAGTGGAAACTGACATTGCGCAAGCCAGGGAGCATGTCGCACGCCCCTCCCTGGCATCATTGAGAGCCACAAGCCGTCAGCCACCTCGGGGTATGGCGGAGCGCCACTGAACATTCACGAAGCCGAGACACAGACAGAGGGTAGCTACCCCCACTTCGACCTCGCGCTAGAGGGACGTCATGAGGCGACTTCACACCTCCCACTGCGGCCTGGTGCTGCACCTGTCCTTTGGACCATAGAAGTCAGTGTGCGCCTGGGCTCGCAAGTTATTCTTCCTTATTCTTGAGCTCGCTCCACCACTTCGTGTGCTGGGGTCTTCGACGAGCCACCAGAGGCTGCTACCATTACCATCACCAGAAGCTCTTCTGCACCCACAATTACCAGAGGCTTCATTGCCAACAGCCTTCATCTACCAGAAGCTCTTCAACTTCTACCACACACAACATCCTCCACTACTGGATCCTCCTGTAACAGCAGCCGCCTCTACTTGCTAATAGAAGCAACTACACTCCCTGCTATTAGAGCAGTGGATCCCTTCTATTAATTGTCTCGTGTAGATATCCCGAAGTATAGTTAACTACGCTAAGTATTCTTAATTAACTGTCGACGTCATTTGCTTTCTTGCATAGCCTAAAACCAGGTCACCTACGCCTGTTCAGCGTAGGATACTTCCATACATACTGTCTGCTTGGTTAGGAGATAACACGTGTCATTGTATTTATTACGCTTACAATAAATACAGCTTTGTTCCTTTACTGATAGAAATCTTCCTAGAGAGTTTTTCACCGTAACCGCTAGGAACCACATGTGTTGAGCACTGCAGACAGAGACCGAAGTTTTGAAGTTATCCGTACAATCTAGATCAAGAATGTGAATGCCCATCAGAAATCCACCATTCTAACACACGCACACACACCATTCGACGGCCACCCATTGGGGATAGAACGGCAGAGCCCCAAGCACTAGCAACTCATCCAACCAAAGAGAGACAGTACTCTTAAGTTGTATCCCTACCAGAGCACCTAGGTTCTGGCAGGGGTATTTGCTCAAGGGTTACTGCCTGGCCTTGTTTGCGACCTACACCAGCTCATATCTTCTGGTTTGCCGCCCTTCTGGAGCACTGAGCTCGTGCCGGTAGTCACTGCTGGCAGTACACTAAAGTAGGGATCTGTCTCTCGTCCGCGGTGCACAGCATTTATTGTTCAGTGATAGTTTACCCTCTATGCCTTTTAGAGAATGGCACGGCTCAAGGAAGAAGGAGCAAAGAACAGTTTACGACGACGCCAAGCAACAGTGTATACTTGCCCCTCCTACTTTGAGTAGGCAAGCTGAACAGGACAGCGCCGCTTTAACCAGCTTATTAGAGAGACCTACCTCTCCTGTATATAGGTATATTTGTTTCCCACCACACATACGTATCCTCAGGGAATACAATCCCGTCATGCACGGACTAATACAAGGTACAGAGGGGAGGTACGGAGTAAACCCCAGGTTTTGGAGCCCAGTCAGCCGCCTGGAACCTACGATACCGTGTTGGCCACCATGGTATCATCGTCCTACAGCCAGATGTCTGCACCTCCAGTTCCAGCCATCCAATACCAGCAGCACCATCTTCGGCCGAAGATAACATAAGTAAGCCACTTATCCCCGACACCTCCTGCCAGTCAATTACCTCCATAATCCATTCTACAGTTGGAAATAACACCAA
The DNA here is from genome assembly GCA_029891345.1 of Dryococelus australis. NCBI lineage: Eukaryota > Metazoa > Arthropoda > Insecta > Phasmatodea > Phasmatidae > Dryococelus > Dryococelus australis. Next base: position 152,914 of record CM057006.1, read on the forward strand.
TAATTTAGTTTCACGTAAACTAGCTACCTAAGCAATAGTAGAAAACTTTGTTCCAAGTCGCCAACCGACGTGCCCAGTCAGAATAAGGGGCACTGAGCATAAAATAAGTGAATACAAGTTAACACATTTCCCAAAAAGATTACATATAAAAATTGTGTTCAAAATTACTTCACAAAGTTATATTATTACTTAACTTGTATATAAATGCTCCAACTTGTGTTTTGCCCCTTTATTTAAAACATAATTATCCCTATTAAAAAAAATCCTGATTAAAACATGGCAGAAAAATGCCTTCTGCCTGTTTCCCTTTCATATTATAAATGTGTGTGTAGTGTGTGTTGTCCTCCTGTTGAGTGTCTAGTGCTGTGTGTCATCTGGGGTAGCAATATCCCTCTTTTATAGTCCAAGCATAGTGTTGTGTGTGGAGGAACATTGCAGAACAGGGTGGAAAGTTTGCCGGAAATACAAAATCAGTTAATTCAAAAATCTTCATGACTTGTGCCACCGCTTTGGGAGGTTGTGTAGCGATGGCCAACTGTGATGAAAAGCAGGAGCTATCGGGGGAGGTGTGGAGAGGAGGAGCACATGCTGGCGACGCTGCACATTCCAGAAACTGATGTTGAGGCAAGCAGACATGCTGGCCACCGGCTACTTGTTCGCCGTCAAAGGGGGCAGCATACTGGTAAGTCTTCATAACCCTAGCAGCTGAACATTCTCAGGTGGCGGTTAGGAGTTAGGTGGAATAAAATGCTGAATTCGGTACTGTGATTTTTGCCAGCACTGTTACAAACTGGGGTTTGCTCCTGCTGGAGTTTGTGCCCAGGCTCAGGACGAAGGTGATGCAGCAGAGGGTGATGCAGTTAAAGGCCTGAGTTGGGCTGCTGGCTCGGCTGAGGTTGCACCAGGGGTTTGCGAGACCCAGTGATATGTTGAGTCCTTGGCAGAGGGCGACAACAACGGGATGTGGTTCTCAGGCTGTCTTGAATGAGGGCAGAAATGAGGGGAAGGGAGGAGGGTGTTATGCTGCAAAGTGCAGTTGGGGCTGGGTTACAGCCCAAGTTAAGCTTGGATTTGGTAACTGCCTTTCTAATATGCAACGTGGTGCCACTCCTACAAGTGTAAGGCATGTAGGTAGGTTCTACGATCGGCCATGCAAGAGAGGAGCAGGCGACGAAGTACCCTAACTAAGTGTTGAGCCAAGCTGAGGCTGAGCTGATGTGTTTTGTTTTGACGTACGTGCACCCGGTTAAGGGAGCCCCCAGTCCTACACTAGGTTTGGAAAATAGCTTGGGAATGCCGCAGTCTCCTGCTCTTCAGTGGTCGGCTGTCTTCTACGGAAGTTGGAGTTACAGTCACCCTTAGCAATGAGTACTCGGAAGTTAACAGAAGACATCTTTTTTCCAAGAGGAATAACACGGTGGCGTGTACTAACTCCTAATTTACCAAGAACTGTAACAGATATTAACCTACGTAAACCAGGTGAAGGGGGAACTAACAAAGCAGATGTGGCTAGGTAGCTATGATACTGTCTAACCCTAACTGGCTCGATGCTTTTGTCCAGAAGGGTAGTGGGTGTAGAAAAGTGGTGTTTACTTCTTCAGGAGCTTCTGGTGAAGGTCTTGAAGAGTGTCTGGTAGGTCGCGAATACGTTGGTGTTAGCAGAGAGTTCCAGCACTGGAAGTGATGAAGCGAGCTGCTGAGAATGAACTGCCATTCTGCGGCTGTGCACAGACACATATTCCACCTGCCCGCGGGCGCTCTGAGGTGTGGGGGTGGCAGGTATGCTCCTCCTCCCATGAGCGGAGCTGCGCTCTCTGGTGCCATCTCTTGGTCCATAGCGAAAGCACGCATCGCTGTCATGCAGGACTGCATCTGGGGCGTGAGTTTAGCTGCTTAGCTGGTCCGCTAGGCTGGCTTTTATCACACGGGAGGGGTTGGCATAGCGTCTGATAATAAGGCAAAGTAACTTGTCTGCCTTTGTCCGTGAATGCTTTCGCATCTAGGAGCGTGCTGGTGGATTCTGGATACAAGTCCTGTGATACGTCTTTCCATGTGCAGGTGAGGCAAAGTCGTGTTTATATTTACTTATCAAAGAACGTCACACATCAATACAGTTCCTATACGTCAGACATTTGGCAGCGCACACTTAACAAGCATCATCCATGAAACTGAACTCCAAAAAGATGAGTAAATTTTCTTGCTGGATAAGATTGTGTGCAGCATTAAAACATGTTACCTTGTGCATGCTCTGCAAGCTTTCCTGCATTACACTGATGCTGTGAATTTGTGCTTGTTGTCAGGTATTATAAACAGCATGTGCCAGCTGTTGCTGAATCTTCTGATGTGCAAGTATGTGCGGTCACGCTCGGATGGAACAGTGAGTGAGAAAACGTTGGACGTGTCTGCAAAAAGTCCTCCTGTACCGACTGTATCGCTCGTCACACCAGACCTCATTCCGACAAACTTCCCTTCTGTGCATCTCGATGGTGTACCTTTACAGACATAGCCCAGCTGATGCTTAAACTTGAAAATATTTCGTTACTCGGTTCCATACTTGTGTGCCAGAATATGTTGGTTTGTTTTTGGTGGTGTTATGCAGAAAAAACTTGTTTCGATGTGGTTTTATGTGTGTAATTATTTTAGATGGTACATTTTCTAAATCTCCCAAAGTACCTATCTCTTATAGTTATAAATACAGTAGCATTATTTTTTTCATTTTGGAATGTCACTATCTAGCACTGAATACTAATGCATTTATGAGTAACCTTGTCTATTTATGAGTAACTTTGTCTTTTAAAATTTTAGGTAAAATCACAGATAATTTGTCAGAAAACTCAGTGTTACAACACAATTTTTAAAATGTAGTTGTATTAATATGTACAGCAGTCGTGATGTAAAATGTAACTGCGAACACACGTGCAATGTGGTGCAATCTTGATTATCGCATTTTATTAAAGGAATTGTTTTACTGTATTAAATTTATGCGTAGGTTTTCTGAACACTAAGTTTGTGATATATTGGTCTGTAAATATTTTGTGAAATTTTAATGGTTGGTTCCTGTGTAAACGACATCATTTGTTTACTACTATTTATTATTGTTATAACTTGCATCACATTGTCTTGTTGAGAGTTGTTTTGAGGAGCAGGGTACTTATCATTGTTTTACTGTTAACAGTAATTTTGAAATGCATTTTTCATTTATAATATGTTCAGTGTTAACCTTCTTTTGAATGGTAGTATACTTTTGTGTTTGTTTTGTTACATAATTATTAGGCTTGAAACATAACTTTATCATCAATATTTTCTTGCTGGAGTTACATACATCAAATAAAAGCCTTGGCTAGCTGGCCAGAATTGTGGCTTATCACTTGTTCATTTGGGGTCTTCTGATAATATTCTGCTGGGAAGATTAGTCCCAGCCCTGTAGCAATTCTCTTCCTTTAAAGGAGAAATATTCAGCACATTGTGCCCTAACACGGATTGCTGCTGGTCGGACGGTTTTCTCAGGGATATATAATTTCCCTCACCCTTGCATTCTGGCACTGCTCCACACTCGCCTTTCTTCATCCTCATGGGCTGATCATGTCACTCAGTACCCTCCAGACATTACTCCCTATCAGTGCAGAAGCGCTGCTGTTCACATATCAAATCATACAGGGAAGCCCGGGTTGATATCTGAAGATGGTTTTTCACACCTTGAAACTTAACATTTGCACTCTTCATATTCAGTTTTCTTTCAATAAATAATTCACAGATCATGCTTCTTTCGACAACTTTTCAGCTACTAGTTCACTATTCTTTTACTCACTACATTCATAACCTGAAAAGTATGAAGCTACACTCTCCCATCAAAGATTTACTAAAATTGGATTAACTTACATGGAATTTTATTCAATTGTTAGGTGCAGATAAGGTACACCAACATTATTTTTATTAAAATTTTTATGAACTTTTGAGGATTGTAATATTTTGCACCTGTCTTCGTAGTAATTTTAAATTATGTAATTTAAATTATTAAAAAATTTTAATTTTTTTCTTTTCCTTTTACATAACCATACACTGAGGTTTTTGGAACATATTGCTGGAATAAGTGGGGAGATGGTGAGGTACAGCATAGTTAAAATATTTTTGTATTTTGATGTGCACATTTATAAAAATTTTGCTTCCAAAACAGTGGATCACTGAGCATATATCAGTAAAAATAATTGTTTCATACAATTGTAGAATACATCGACACACAGCTTACAACAGTTCATTTTTGTGATTTTTTTTTTAGATATACTGTATTGTGATTTAGTGGATGTTGTTATAAGTGCAGGTGTATGAATAGTTCATCTGTTGATATGTACAGTGGATTCTGTATCTGTGTGACTGGCATGTAACAATTTACCATAATTATTGTATAATATTTGGGTTCCTGGCAAAAATCCAAATAATTAAGGCTAAAAAAATTTACTGATATTGATCTTCGAATACAGTTTCGATTATATAAATTGTTTGCTCCCATTACTAAAAATTATATTCAATTACCATTTTAGCACGAAGGAATTGAGGAAATATTAATATCTTCAAAAGCAAAGTATGTAAGCTAAATAAGTTGTAATCAAGGCCTTAACAGTTTTTTTTTTTTCTGACAACATATCTTACAGGCTGGCTGTACAGTTTTTAAGTGTCACATTAAAAAACTTAAACCATGTTAAGTTTGCAGATCTATGTAATTTTTATAGACGTTCTTGATTACCTGCTCATCACTAATAGATGCAGGAACAACAAATGAAAATAGTGTGTTGTAAAAGAAAACATGTCACCGCATTAGCCTTTACAAGGTCGTCACATATACTCTATGTATCAACTTTTATAACAAATTTATTGTAAAATTGAAATAAATATTTGATGCACACATGCTTGCACACACTCTCACCTCTCTCACACTCACTCTCGCACTATATATATAATCTCATTGCCATCTACAGCATTTATATTTTTTTACTATCTCACCAAGTTATATCGTGCTATCAACACGTTCCACACTGAAAAGTAACACAGTATAGGTATAATAATTGTTACACTATAGAATTTTACTTCTTAAATTACCACGTATTTAGCAACCATTAAATTGCATATTTGATAAATAATTAATGAAAGTGTAAAGTGATTTCTTTACTAAAGTTTTAGGAGGCGTTCATCGTGTAGAAAAGCATTGCATTTGGTGTTTCGGCAGCCATGTTAATGAGCAATGAGCAGACACGTGGAGTGTTAACACTCACCTCTCTTGCCAGGTGGAACTACATTCTAAGAAAGAAAGAGCAATGGAGAGAAGTATTGAGTAACTAGCAGAGAAAGATAGTTGACAACAAGGAAGGGTACCCAAGCAAAAGAGAGATGGCCACAGGAAGAAAGTGGACAAGAAGGAGCAATAATTTATCTTGCCATTATCATTTTCGGTTCTCAAGACCTCACTGTTAAGACTAACTCAAGTCTCTCTACTCTACTACATTGTTCTACTGTATTTTTGCAATTACTATTCATTTAGTTGGAATTTTTCCTACTACATGTTTTCAGTAATTACTGTATGGTATTGTCTATGTATGCTTTAAAAGTTTCCTTTTATATTGTTTTCATTTGATTCCGCTTTTAACTAAAACTAATGTAATCATACCAGTATGTTTAGCACCAATTTTCAGGCTATGCAGTGTAGTTTTTGGTGTAAAAGTCAATTCCACATCTATTGTATGTCTGCATGTATTGAATTTTTTTTGCCAGTCCCCTGAAAAATGATAGAGAATTCACTGTATGTAATACGCGTATTGTCTGTAGCGTACCCAAATTTATGTTGTGTAGTTCTAAGTGTACATGTGTTTCCAATAGTAAATAGATAGGTACAGTATTATTTTTGTTGCTAAATTTTCAGGTACCCAAATTAGCTAACTATTTTAATTTTGTTTGTTGTTAATTTTATCAGCAACCAAAATGTTTTGATATCATTGTAGGCAGCGCAGTTGTGCACTAGTAATCAAAAGTGAAGTGAATGAATCTACTTTACAAGAATACAGTTAACAAAATATAAAACATATAATAAGCCTTCACACATTGAAGTATGCTCAACAGAAGAGGAAAGTTCTAGTTGCAAACATGCAAACACATGTTCTCTGAACCTAATCAGGGAGGTCACCAGTAAACAAAGTGGCAAGACCTCTAGCTAGCTAGATATTGATGATGATGTATGTGACACACAAAGGCTGTTTGGTACTCCAGGCATCATCATGTTACAATTGAAATCATAACACATCCAAAGCCATTAGGCAGAATGATTTTAGATAGTTTTCCGTTGCCTTTCGTAGTATGAACCTACCAACCACTGGAATAATTCCAAGGTTCACTGCCGCTAATCGAACAAAGTTCCCTTAAAAAGAGGCATCAACAGTAGCCAATTACACAACCACCCCAGTGATACAACCTCTCATGATTTCCGGGAATATTTTGCGTTATTTTGGACCAATTTTGACCCACCCATACCCCTATACGTCGAAATTTAGAATTTTTCGCATGAAGTATATGTTAAATTGTCACTGGTGTAAAAATGACAAATTGTTTTAATTAAATCTATATTTATTTTAATAGTTATAAGTTTTGGGAAAAAATTACTGTATATCCAAATAAACGTATGCTTGACACACCCCCCCCCCCCCCCCCCCCAGCCAAAAATGTTCACAGAGTGGTACATAAGTTTCACTGAGCACAAAGTCCATTTTCAGTGGCTTCTTATGGGGTCATCAAAGAATTTGTTATTAAAATCCTAATTTAATTCAATATGCAAAAGTCTTCTGAATAAAGTGATGTAGTCTTAAAGCATATTCTGCACCTCCTCTTGTTGCCAAAAATGTTTGCAAACACTAAGTGTGGCCTTAGTTTTACTGAGCACAAAGTTATTTTTTTGTTAAACAAGATATGCTTATAATTGTGTGAATGGATCATCAATAGTCGTTCAATATCAAACCAGAAGCGTTACCAAATCAGCATCAAAAACTGTAATCAGAACCAAGATAAATCCAAAAACTGTGTACGAATTTCAGTTGTAATAACACTGGCAAGTTAGAAGGTCTGTCAGCTGAGTTAGAGAAAGTGGGTATTGGCTAACACTGACAGTCTAGGAGATAGTATCTGCCCTGCTTGCAATATAGTTCTTATCAAGAAATATGTAACGTGTAGTGACCAAAAAAAAATGTGCAGCAAACTTATTTGTTAATCCCTGAAATTTTGTCTTTTCTTATCCAAAATTTTCATGGTTCCTTAAAAATGAGGGTTAAAGTAGAGGTAGTGGCAATAAATTGGGCCACAACCATGAGGTTGTAGTGTCCCACTATGCTCTGGAGATACGAGTCACTAGAGATGAGAATACCATATGAGGAATCAAGAAGTTGAAATTAAATATGAATTAGTTAATGTTGGAATAAGAATACAGATTGAAAAAAGTATTCAAGAAAATAACATGAAGATGTTCTATGGCTGCAGAAGAACTAGATATCTATGAAAGTGTTTAAGGTAAGACTGAAATAAGAATTATTGCCAGACGACCACAGAAGAGATGGAAAGGTCAACTGAAATGTTTCACTTCATTACAGGCAAAGTTGCTTAAGAAGGAAGTATACTTACCATCATGGATATATGTATTTTCCTCCATAACTTAATTTTCAGAATCAATATTTAAAAACCATGCTAGTTAAGGCATAGAGAACATCTTGACTGTTATTTTCAAATCGAATGATTATGATTAGTTTCACATATGCAAGCATTATCGAATATTACCTAACTATTTAATGTCGGTCTCACATGGGAAAATACATGTATAATTGAAACTGTACAAATTTTGATAAATTCATTGAATAGTCTATGTCACGTCTAGCTTTCATTTTCATATTTCTATGCAAAGATTTGTAAGAAAAAGCGTAGATTGATGGATACTACCCCTATAATCCAAAATATTATCAAAAACAACATTATTATATTATCCTTCATTTCCTCAGAAATACTTTTAAAATAGTCCATATACAGTAATTAAATTTCATTTAACAGTGGTGCTGGTTAGATTCAGCACCGATTCATTATTTAAAAAATACCTCCCCCCTCCACATATTTTTTGTCCTCATTTCATTTGTAAAAGTGGTGGTTAGCAGTGCTATAAATATATTTGTGATAGATCAGTGGCAGTATGGGCTTGGCATTTCCTTAGAAGGTTATCAAGTTACTTCAATGCTCATCCCAGCCTGTAACCTATGCAGATGCTGGCCTCTGATTTGAGTGTACAATTTGTCCCAGTGGGAAATAAGACAATTTGTCATGGTATTTTCAGTTAAGGTTGCCCTAATGCTTGTGCAAAGAAGATCATTGTGTCACCTTATTTTCTAAGAGATAATAAGAATTCAGAGCAGGTGCAAAAGATAAATCTTTAGTTCAACTGTGTTTATTTTCGGACATTTTACTAAGTCAAGGCACACAGCTACTATGTTGATATGATAGGACTATGTCAATTGCCGACCATGAGACTAAATAAAAATTACATATTTGCAGAACTCAGCATATATATATGCGTGTTTGTTAAGGTTGTGTTGTGAATTGTGTTCATCTAGAATTAGGTTAGGTAGTATGTTAGTCGTTAGGTTGGCAACAGCAGTAGCCACAAAGCAAAACACCAATAGCCGGGCAGCCATCATGGCGACATGTACGCAATGTGAAACATGACGCATGACCGATTAGACTGACTTGGCACGTTAGTCGACGATTTTGTCCTCTAGACCAAAAGCGGGGTAGTTTGGTTTAGATAGTTGGCGTGAGGCGAGGGGTGTTGGCAATTGAAGAACACAGTCATCCTGGTTACTGCTGGAGATGCTGTTTGGGATTACAACCGAAGCAGGCACGACTGCTTGTTGACTGAGTTCGGTGGCGCAGTCCCATTCCACCGGCCTTTCCTGCGTAGGATGGGATAATACAATCCACAGTTGGAGAGTAGAGTGAGCCAGGAATTGTTCGTTACGTTTTCTACCACTCTTCTTGTAAGGCATAGGGCAAACAGTTCGACAGCCTATGTGATGCACTTAGACAGGAAGGTTTGACAGTGTAATCCAATAGTGACTTGCCGGCACAAGCTTGATAAGAGTCCCCACTGATCCCCCACAGTATGCGGGTCGATCAGGAACGTGGAGCTGTGGGGACCGCCAAGTCTCTACTGGTTGTGCATTTGCACTAGGTTAAATGGCAAAAACTTCAGGCTATGGTCACCGCTCACTGACTTAATGCGGTTGGTGAGAAGCAACCTGAGTCTGTAAGGCCTCCTGGTGTGAAGGTGTTTCTAGTGGTTGTGGCGTCGCTGTTTCTCCCCCACGAGCATTACTTAATGCTGATGTGTGTCTGGGTATAAACAGGTGGCCATCTAATATGTATGTCTTCTGACGTGCAGACACCTGAAAGGGATCCACAATCAGGCTAACTTGATTTGAACAAATCTCCCGGTTCCTTTCAGTAGTGCACAGCGTATTCTGTCTCCAACTGGTAATACAAGAAAATACCCTGGAAATGAAAAACAGAAAGGTAGAGAACAATGTGTGTTTATTGAAGATTCAATAAACACATGACCTGTGCTATCTCCTATCAAGTCGTGGAGAGCCGAAGGTATATGCGGTTCCAGGTGTAGGTGACCTGGTTCTAAGTAAAAAGGGAAAAGCTGGTTCTAGACAAACACAAATTAGTAAAAGTAAAACTGCTAAGTAAAAGGTGTCTAGAGAAGACAAAGTGAAGTTAAATTAATATGTGATGGTGTTCGTTGGTCGTAGGGTTGACTGGTCGTCAGCATACGTAGTGAGTAGCCGCGTTAGCATACTTGAAAGTAACAAGATTCTCCGAAGATCCTGAGCACTGATGTAGTGCTGTAGGTGGTCACTAGAGATGCAAAAGAATGACTCCTGAGGTCAGCAGCATCTGGACTTATATAGTAGAAGCTTGTAGGCTGCTGGTGCATGGGAGGCGTGACGTCCTCCGACCCTGGTTGGCGTGGGAATACTCTGGTTAGCGATTCTGCTACGTGCCTCGTCGTAGGCGCTTAGCCTTGCCCGAGGTCTGGGCAGCTTGTAGGCTCTCAGCACGGGGTAGGGGGGCCGCGTGCCTACCGAGTTGTGTATCCTCAAGGTGAGAAGGATTTGCTCAAAATTCCTGTTGCCTGTAAGATAGGCAACGTGTCACCCTCGTCTGTAGTAGTGGAAGAGATACTCCAGGCGATGGGTTGTATTCGCATTAGATTAGCTGTATAAGTGGCGTGCGTCAATTATAACAGTTGTCGAGGAGGTTTAAAATATTGCATGTGGTCCAGATCCACAAAAATTGCACTAATTGGAGCTACAGGCACGTTTGTCCCAGACAAGGAGTCATGGAACTCCCATCATGAATGTCTACAATTCTATTGCATCGCAAATATCATCAAGTACGGCGATGCTACGCGGACTGTGTTTTATCGGAAGTGTTCTCAAGGTTAATGGATCACTTCCACCCGAAGCCCAGTGAAATAGTAGAAACTTTTAAGTTCCTGAAGCGCGATCAAAAAGAAGGGGAAACGGTTGCTGTGTATATTGCAGAGTTGCGATGACTAAGCACACAATGCAATTTTACAAATTTGGATTGCATGTTACGAGACCGTCTGGTTTGTGGGGTTCAGGACAAAGCTGTACAACAGGCTCTCCTCGGTAAGGATAAATTGACTTTGCAAGAGGCCGTGGACATCACAATGGCAACGGAAGTGACAGAAAGGAACATGGCAGACTTGCGAGGCAGTACATTAGTGGAGGAAAATTTGCACAAAATGAACAATGCAGTTGAGAGAAATGTGAACGGGGGAGGATCGGTAAAGTCAAACAGTGTATCAGTTGACAGGCAAAGGAAGGAAATAAGTGAAGAGAATCAGCTGTGTTGGTGGTGCAATGATAACCATGCAATCGATAAATGCTGGCACACAAATACAGTGTGCCGTTTTTGCAAAAAAAACACAGGCAGGTACGAGTGTGGGGGACTTGAAGCGAACTGGCGCCACACAGGAAGTGCAGCATTTTGAGGTGGACATTGCAGACTGTGTGGGTTTATAATGCGATGTGCAGTATGCAGGAGCAAGCACATAGGAAGTCATGGTGTATCGAAGTGCAGTTGAACGGACAACCAGTGAGCATGGCATGGAAGTTGACACTGGGGCGGGTTGTTCAATCATCAGCTGGCACACAGATCAATGAGCCACTTTTGAAAAAGGGGAACATGGTATTGCGTACATGGTCCAGTGAACATTTAGAAGTGTTGTGGGTAAAGGAAGCCGCAGTAAAACTCAAGGGGCATAAGGCAGTGATGCTGGAGTTAGTTATGGTGCAAAGACGTGGGCCAAGTTTGTTGGGATGTGACTGGTTCGAGCCACTTGGAATGAAATTGATCAAGGTAAACAAAGTTCAGGAAGATGTGGGAGACTGGCTTGTTAGCAAGTTCCCGACTGTTCAAAGCGGGTGAACTGGGAAAATATGTTGGTCCACAGGTCACCATTAAAATCCCGCAAGACTGCATTCCTGTGTTTAAAAAGGCCAGACCAGTGCCCTTCGCATTGTGAGACAAGGTAAGTCAGGAAATAGAGAGATTGGTACAGGAGGGAGTTTATGAACGTGTAAATTTTTCAGAATGGGCAACACCTGTAATACCAGTTTTAAAAAAGGATGGCACAATTCGGCTGTGTCGGAATTATAAGGGAACAGTGAACATTGTATATGCCATGTGTGTATCCATTGCCCACTGTTAACAAGGTGTTGGCAGTACTGGAAGGAGGACAACTCTTCACCAAGCTCGATTTGGAGGAAGCGTATTTGCAGGTAGTAGTAGATGAGGCAACAGCCGAACTGCTTACAATTAATACTGTGAAAGGGTTTTTCATGGTCAAGAGGTTACCATTCCGGGTTAGCAGTGGTACAGCAATATTCCAAAAGTTGATGGATATTCTGCTTGCTGGCATTCCAGGGACTGTAGTATTGCTTTATGATACACTGATATCGGGAGGAGAAGATGAAGAGCACTGGAGTCGGGTGTGTCAAGTTTTAGAAAGGCTGTAACGGGCAGGACTCCAACTGAAAATAGCCAAGTGTGTGTTTGGAGTTGATTCTGTGGTGTTCCTGGGCCACAGAATTGACAAGATAGGTATTCATCCCTTGTCCAGTAAAGTGGATGCTGTGGCATGATGCACCGGAAACAATAAACAAAAAGGAGCTCCAGGCCTTTCTTGGACTGTTAAATTTCTATGAAAGATTCCTTTACAACAAGGCAGAAGTGTTGGAGCCACTTCACTGGTTATTAGATGCAAATGCTTCAAAGCGTTGGACAGAATAACACAGTAAGGCATTTCAAAATGTCAAGCTGCTGCTGCAACCAGAGCAGGCACTGACACATTATGACCTCAATAAGCCCCTAGTTCTGACGTGCAATGCCTCAGACTATGGTGTAGAAGCGATACTGGCCCATGACATGGGATGGGAGGTAAGCCCCGATAGTATTTGGCTCTAGGACCCTACAGAAGAGCGAGCAAAACTATGCGCAGGTGGACAAAGAAGCCCTGGCTGTCATTTTTGGAGTAAGCAAGTTCAAACAATATGTGATTGGTAGGAAGTTCAAGATAGTAACGGATCATAAACCTCTCATGCGGCTGCTCCATCCCAAGAAGTCCCTTCCAGATACAATATCCCCTCTGTTGTGATGGAGTCTCATGTTGGGGCTGTACGATTTTGAGTTGGAATACAGGCCAGGAGACCAGATACAACATGCAGATGCTCTCAGCAGACTTCTGCTCCTGGCACAAGAATTTGAGGTACCAGCGCCTAGTGACATTCCCATGTTGGAAGAGTCAGCAGAGGTGTTGGTAGAGCCAGGTAAAATAGCAGCAGAAATGGGTAAGGCCACGTTACTGTCTAAGGTTCTTCAGTACACTGCAAGTGGATGGCCAGCGAAAGTGGCTGTGGAAATTCAACTGTATTTTGTGCACAGTCAGGAACTGTCTATAAATAAAGAGTGTTTGTTGTGGGGAAACAGGGTTGTGATTCCATCCCAACTGTGTTCAGAGATGATGAATCTACTGCATGCTCAACATTATGGGGTGGTGCTTATGAAAGCAGTGGCCTGCAGCTATTTCTGGTGGCCAAAACTGGATGCGGCCATCGAGCAAGTGATAAAGGATTTCAACGTTTGCCAGCAGTGCCAAAATAACCCACCTAAAGTTAAAATGGTTGCCTAACCAAAAGCAGATCAACCGTGGTCGTGGTTGCACATTGATTTTGCCGGCCCATTTCAAGGTTCAACATTTCTAATAGTCATTGACGCCTTTTCCAAATGGCCTGAAGTCAGACGGCCATATCAGTCATTCCGTTGCTATGCGATATGTTCAGTTGCCTTGGGCTGCCAGACGTCATTGTAGCAGGAAATGGGACTGCATTCCGTTCTCAAGAAATTGCAGGGTTTGTGAAGAATAATGGTATAGAAATTGGTTTTTCTCCCCCATACCATCCTTCCAGCAACGGGTTGGCCGAAAGGATTGTACAAACAATGAAGCAGAAGTTAAGAAAAGTTATTGAAGGTGACTGGCGGACATGGTTGGCACGCATGTTATTGGCTTGGTGGACAACCCCAGGACAAGGAAAATAATACCTTGGAAGACTCCTGCAGAGTTATTAATAGGACGACCGCTACAGACGGTTCTGGCCAAACTGCATCCAGGTACAGACAGCCACACCTCCCAGGATACGCAGGTAGCAGGTGCAGTAGTGGTAGGGGCTCAACACTTCAGTGTGGGAGAGGCCGTATGGCTGTGTAACATGAGTGGCTTCAAATGGATACCGGGCTGGATCAGTGGGGAGGAAGGACGGTTGATTTACCAGGTCACAGATGAGCATAGCAATTCTCATAAAAGGCATGTAGACCAGCTGCGATGGAGGAGTTGTCAATCAGCATCAGATTCGAAGGCCAAAGAAGCAGTTTCCAGCAGGTACAGGCAGCAACAAATGTGTTACAGAAGTTAGGGCCCAGGATCGCTCACAGCAGTAGAGACCCACAATGTTCTGCAATAATGGGTGCTGGGACATCTGCTGCAACCTACCAGAACACCAGGGAGGATTCCACAGCTTCATGTGGAGTTGAAGCTTCAGGGCCTCCATATGTAGCTCCGGAAAAGTCAAAACAGGCAAATTGCTCAGCTGTTTCCCGAGAATTTTCTCCCTTCCGAGGGTTTTGTGCAAGTATGGCAAATGGCTCAGCTGCTTCCAGAGAATCTTCTCTCTTCCAAGGGTTTTGTTCGAGTAAAGCTCAAGGAAGTATTCAGGGCAGAGCTTCGAAATGACAGTATGTGTCCCCAAGGAAGCTGGACGATTTTGTCACATTTTAAATGAGGAAGAGCTGTTGTGTATTGTGTTCATCTAGAATTAGGTTAGGTAGTATGGTAGTCGTTAGGTTGGCAATAGCAGTAGCCACAAAGCAAAACACCAGTAGCCGGGCAGCCATCATGGCGACATGTACGCGATGTGGAACATAATAGGTTGCAAGGAGGCTGCCAGGCTACCAAAAATATATAAAAGGACAGGAATTCAAGTACGCACAGTGTAGTACTTGTTGATACACGTACATGCATGCGTTCACATGCACACACAAAGAAGGATGGCACATTTTCCACGTGGTTGTGCAATCGCGACATTTCATAGAGTTCCGAGCTATTGCTTGAAAGTGGTAGGGCTCTCACAACTCTGGTACTGTAGCAGGAATCAGAATCTTTGTTGTGTGAGCTGCATGTGCTGCAACTGGTGTGTCTTGTAGGTTATTGATGTGACCAGATATGGCTTGGTTGGTATCTGCTCTGTGGCCATTCATTCTCTGCCTGAGTGTGTTGGTGGTGAGGCCGATGTATTCTGCATTAAAATGTTGGCATTGTAGCTGATAAATCACATTTTGTGTTGTACAGTTGTTGTTGCCTGGGATGGTTTATGTACGGCTAGTGAGTCTGCTGTTGAAAAAAGTTGAGTGTTGGTGGATGGCACAGGAGCCACAGCGTGAGCTATTGCAGGGGTGGGATCCTTTGGGGGTGATAGTTTGGTTGGCATTTGTGGTGGGCTGCAGCTTTGGATGAACCAGTTTGTTGCGGAGATTAGGTGGCCTTTTGAAGACCAATCTGGGTGGTTTTCGAGAGCAGGTCTTGTGTTTGTGGTGAGGAAGCTAGAATTTTGTATCCAGAGAGGAGAATGTTTCTGAGTTTACTTAGGCTTTCATGATATGGGACCACCAGGGGTATATCAGAGTTGTTGACCTTGGTTTGTGTTGTGGTATTTGAGATGTCTTGCTGAATCTGTTTGTGGACAAGGTGCCTGGGGTAGCCCCTGTCGAGGAATGCTCTGGCGATTTGTTCACACTGTTTATTGAGATCACTGTTGGTGGAGCAAGTACATTTAGCTCTTGTGGTGAGACTGTAGGGTAGGGATTTTTGTCATTGTATGGGTGGTAGCTGTCAAAATGTAAGTACCGGAGGTTATTGGTGGGTTTGGTGTGTACAGCATTTTGGATTGTGCCATTGTGGAGAGAGAGAGAGTTCAACATCCAGGAATATGGTGTGTGTTCTGGAGTATAACCAGGTGAACTTGAGTGAACTGTGTGCATTTAAATTGTTCAGAATGTGAATTAGGCCGTCTTCAGTGGAAATCCATATCATGAAGATGTCGTCAATGAAATGCGTCCAGCAGTGTAGTTGGGTTGGTTGGTGACTGATGAAGTTTTCTTCTAACATGCCCATTAACAGACTGGCATAGGATGGAGCCATATGTGTACCCATTGCTGTGCCTTTTACCTGAAGGTAGTGTGCCTCAAAATGTGAAGTTGTTTTGCTAAGGATTAACCTGGCGAGTTCAACAAGGAATGCTGTAGAAGGTTTGCTGTGTGGGGTCTGTGCTTGATGTAATATTCTGTGGTCAACGGTACAGATGAGTGGGTTATGTTGATATAAAGATATGTGACATCTGTAGTGACCATGTATGCATCTTGGGGAATGGGGCCCAGGTGTCAAGCATTCAAAGAAGTGACTGGGCACTTGCATATAACGCCAGTGAACTGCTTGATTCCTTATTTCTTGCTTGTTTAATACATACAGTATTAATATTTGTATGTACACACATGCATGCACCATTGCAGTGGACGTTTTGAAGTATCTCCATATATTGTGACAGTATAAATATTGTGGAAAAATGTGATTTTTCACTACTGTACCAAAATCAAATGCATATATCACTTCAACACGTCAACATAAAAAATTTTTTGTCATTTTTATTGTACTGTATGCTGTATATTCTATTTCATGTAAGAATTCTTTCTTTTAACAGATTGTGTAGAAGTAGTAACCTGTAAACAAACATGCTATGTATCCTGCCACAACATGGTTTCCACCTGACTGTCAAAACATGTTTCGTCTGTAATGACGGATGTCGATGAGACGTTAATCATACTTATGCATCAAAATGTGTCGCCAAGCTGCTCATGCATAAATAATGAGGAAGAATTAATTTTGCTGTATAATTTTTTATCACTGCAATGGATATTAAGTGATTAAAATTCATGGTTTATTCACTTGAAATTGTTCTTTAAAAATTGCAGCTTTTTTGCCCAGCAAACAGAAATAATATATCATAATGCTCACAGAAAATTAGCTATATTATAAGCCTTAACTTGATTTATGAGGGTAATATGTCCACCATATTACTGCAATTTTTCTGTCAGATGCATTTATGTGGCCGCAATATATTTGAAACATTATCCACATTAAAATTCAATTCCGTATCACAAACATTTGAAATTTTATTCTAATCAAAAGACTAGACTTACGTTTGTAACTCTCTCATCCGTTTTGCTGAATGCACCTATAACTAGAGTCGTGTGGCTAGGCGTGTACTTAAAAGCACAACATAAACTGTGACGTGTGCCATTTATACCACTATACCAAACATGACTACGACTCGTCCATACATGCTTCAGCAACCCAAGGGAACAACTCCAAGATGTCTCAACAGGATGTGATCCCAGGAAGGGACATTGATGCTACTTGGTTTCCGGACATTTCCTGACCTGCCTTCTTTCTCTACTAAGGAGTATTAGTAAAACCAGATGAAGGATCAAACTTAGCATATCATTTTACAAATGCACAGTGAATCTTTTAACCCAAGTGGACGTTTCCTGCACGTAAAACTAAGAGTATTCAAAGCGGCCGCTTGACACATCAGTCTCCCCGAAGCACCCAGCAGACAGAATGTCGCCACACCGCAGAAGATGGCAGAGTGCCAGAGGCCATATATAGAGCACACGAGGGTAGGTCTCCCACTCCACTTGCTCCAGGTAAACGTCACAGGGGCACATCACGCCTCCCACCCTGGCCCGGTGTGCACGTGTCTTTGAGCCACATATAAGGCAGTGCACAGCCGAGGTCGGGAGTTATCGTCTTCAGTAGCTCGCCTCATACTTCGTATGCTGGGACGCTCTACTGACTTAGGCCCTCACTGTCTTCTCCAAGAGCTTCTAGTTCATCGACAACCACCAGTGGCCACAGCCACCATCTTCCAGAGGTGTCTACACCTTCTGATATCACCAGCAAACCAGAAGCCTTCGTCTGCAAGAAGACTTCTACCAGTTATTTAACACTTCTATTGCCAATCCTCCTGGGTTGACAACCACCACTACTTACTGGTAGTGGCTCCCATAAGCTATTGTCTCTTCTAGACAACCCGATAAATATAGTTACATAATTTATAGTTTCTTGTATCGCCTTGCATCTAAAGTAGTCTTAGGAGTGGGTCACCTCCACCCGTTAATCTTACGTAGCTTTACTTCTGTATATGCTCTGCTAGGTTTATGTAGGAGTCACCCAGTATTTACTGTCTCAATTAATACTAGTTAATTACCTTATCCGAGAGTACTTTGTCTTAGGAGTAAACCTGTCTGTCATTAAATATAGATTTCAGAAGGGGAAGCAAGGGACCGGGATTATTATTGTTACACACACAGAGTAGGGCGACAGACCCCTTCAGGAGCCTGCTCATCATCACACACAACTTAATCTTTCGACGGCCACCCATTCTATATACCCCAGTATATAGAACGGTAGAGCCTCGACCACTAGGTACACACCCACTGAGGCAGGGCAGCCACCTCAGGTTGTATCGCTGACCAGAGCGCCTAGCTTAGGTGCTGGTAGGGGCATTTGCCTGGTTCTGGAGGTCCTACCTTTGCGGACTACACCCGGCAGTGGCAGGGAGATGGTTATGACCTGCAGCTCCGGGTTTGAGTACTAGTTACCCTGACTGATTGGAGTTTGGGAGTGCACCGTCAGCCACTGTCGGCCTTATACTCTAGCCAGGGCTTCCGTCAATTGCTTGCCGCTAGTGAGGGGTATTGAGTGTTCCACTTCTATGCCATTCAAGGCAATGCAAGGCACAAGACTCGGAGAGAGGTGAAGAAGGCGGAGTTCAGTATTACCAAGCAGGTGTGTGCAGCCAACCTCGTCGCTTCGAGTATCGAAATCCCCCACGGGGTCAAGTTTAAGCCACTAGACACGCGGGGAGATACACTTCTCTCGTCGGGAACTTTGCATATTTTTCCAACCTAACTAGGACCGGCAGTGGATACCATCTGGTGGTTCAGGCCCTAGTCACCGGACGTGACACTCGGCTCGGAATTGCCAATTACAACTTCGGCAGCCAGGAAAGCAACAGGTGGAATCACCAGTACATGACTGACTACTGCCGCATCTCCACAACCCACGAGACCCGGAAGACAATGGAGACCAGCTGACCATCCTACAGCGTTTCTGCCATTTCGCAGAAACCAATCACGCCAAGCCTGATAAGTCGACGTTGCCCAAGAGGGTCTGTGTTCCGGTCCGCCATATTGCCAGACCGGCGGAACCAGATTGTGTACCTAGCCGACAGCCAGTGCGGCCAACCATAGTCTCTAGTAAAAGGCTGAACTAAGTCCCTTAAAATGAATGCATAACTGACCTAGTGTAAACCCACAAGCCACTTGCACGCAGACAGTTTAAGTGACACGTGTCAACCGTAAAGCATTGTTTGTTATAGACTGTGAATTTGGTTTGGCTTCTCTAATAATATGTTAATTGTTATTTTTATGAAGTAGCAGTTTGGACATTACAGCATATATATGTGAAACTTGGAAGGGAAATTGTTAGACAGTATATTGTCATTCATAATATAATAAAGTATTTTGTGATTAAAAGTGATGTTAGCTTATCAAACGAGCAAGATCGGGCAGTTTACAGTTTGTACACGCAAAGAGGCTATTAATAAAATAACTGTGGTGCTGAGTGCACGTGGATGACACTATATCACATTAACATAAATATAATTTGCCACAAAATAATATTTATCTTCTCTTTGTTGCTGAATTGGGAGGGGACGTAAAAAACGCACTGGGGAGCCGGTCTCGGAAAGGCTCAGTGATTACAGACTGAATCTCGAAATTATTAGCAAGAATTGCCGCAAACGAAAATATCTTACATTAAAAATACACTGAAAATATAAGTTTCTGGAAATTCGTCCATGTATTTGTATTTTACACACAAAACCCGAGTCATTTCATGAATATGTGGCTTCGGAAGCAAGCTGCACGCATTGTTGAACATATGGTCGCACAGTCGCCTATTCTGAAGTTTTATTACAATCCGCGTATTCAAAAATTCACCTGTGTATCAACTAATGTACACCAGACGTTCAAAAATTACTGTTTTGGTGGAATCTGGTTAAACAGATTTATCTACCAATTCATTCAGCACAAATATTTGGTGGATTTGATTGATATGCATCAAAATCAAAACCAATGAATTTTCATACACTTTCTCTGAAAAATAAAATTCAAGCATTCCAAATTATACTAAAGTAATTTGTACATTCAGTTTTACATTTGGGTGATGAAAAATCAAATTAGTTTGTAATGGCATTAATATGTGTCTGAAAGCAGACTAAAACATCGCTAAATATCAACCTGATTTGAAAAATCCTTCAACCAGTGTATCAACCACTGGTGCATGCATTAATGAATTTTTGAAAATGAGGATCAGTTATTTATCACGTCCATTTAAAAGTAATTTTTTTCATTTTATACGTTCCCAAAAGTATTTGGAAACTAGTCTGCGACATATCTGTGGCCTCTTTAATCAATATGAAGCATACCTGGGGCAACTTTAGCAGTACATACAAAAGAAATTACACTATCATACACAGTTTAAGTTCCATTTCATTTGAAACACCTACACATTATTCTAAAATGAAGTTTAGTTTGTGACACTAATAAGAGGTGTTTTGTAACTACTTAAAATAAAATACAAATGCATTTTGTCTTGGAACTCTTTCCTGCCCGCATATTTCGCAGATGTCTGTTGTGTGAAGGCAGGACTGTACAACAGCCAATATGAAATTCTCTTTCAATCGTTCACGCATCAGCTGATACAGGATTTTGTTTTTGGGATTATGTTAATTTCATTTATGACATATTGCCACACACTGGCTGTCAAATAAAGGAAATCTGATACGAAATAGTCTATACATGTTTGTAAATCAAAGCATCCTATTGTTTATGTTGTTCATCATAAAGTGATTTTGTGGTGCTTTGTTAATAAGTAAAACGTAGCAGACATTGTATTTGATGCGAACATAAAATTTGTTTGACAATGTTTACATTTGCATGAGGCAGAAGGATGCGCAAATTACAGAAATGAGAAACTGCAAAGGGCTTTCACTTGATTAGTCTACATACAGTGGATGAGCAGGCGCTTTCAAAATGCCACTCGTTTTATCAAACTTGCAAGTCTGTATAAAAAGCGCTGATTGTCAACAGTTGTTCACAAAATCGATTCAAAAATATTACTAAATCAAAATTTAAAAAATCTAGTCATATGTCGTTGACAAACAGTAAAAGAATCAAGTACAGTGTGAAGGCAAGCAAGTGAACGAGAGCACAATGGCAGAACAAACGTGACGGTAGCAGTGTGCAGAAACATTGTTCTGCCTGAGGTGTAGAGCGTGGGCAGAGATGGGTATTCAGTAGTTATTGGCTAGTGCTGGCAGTCTAGGGGCAGGACGGGGTGTACGTCCAGTACAATGCTCACCAAGAAAAAGGCAATGTGTACCAACAAATTAAAGTGCAACAAATTTCTTTTTCTGCCTATTTCCCTCTGATATTAAACTTTTTCACCCAAAATTTTCTATGGTTTCTTAAAAACTAGTTATTTAGAACGATGGACACTATAAATAGGATCAATATAGTGTGTTCCTGCTGTACTTTGTTATAAGTAGCAGAAATAATTTTGATTTATTTAAAGAGCCTATAAGATTGTGTGCTCATTAAGCTGTTTTGTATATATTGTCGCAGTTCGGTGAAACACGAGACGAATGATGACACAAATACTTACTGGTAATTTGGGTGCCAGCGCTGCTTCCCAATCACCACACTATTGAGACTCAGGGTTCTCAGGGATGCTGTGGGTTCTGTGTGTCCGTCTCACCCATGCGTAATTATACTAAACTTTTACTAAACATAGTTATCACTTGAAAATCATGTGGCTAGGACACTGTCACTGTAAATGAAAGAGGTAAGTTAACTGTAGACTTGTTTTTATTGATACTGTGCGTACAAACCAAAGTGCCATGAAATTAATTATACACTCTGTCGTGTCTAGCTAACTCCGCTTGGGTTGCTCCCCAGCCCACAATTAATGTAGTGCATGCCTAGATGGATGATCTCACTGTGGTGTATGAAAACACAGTCTTCACAAGGGAAGAGAGTCGACCGCCACTAGGGTGGACTGACGATTTTTCCCTGAAGATAGGACACTGTGAATTACAAAATGAAACCCTGATGATACATTAAGACGTGTGATTACTCTGCATCACTAATGCAAACTCGTCGGGGCTCGCCCTCCATCACGTGGGTAATGTGGTGACGGCCTATACACAGAGCCAGCTAGGACAGAAATAATTGCACCGTACACAAATTTCAAAATTACATAAACCCTCAAAGATACATAAAACAAGGTGGGACATGAGATGAGTATTGACAAACACACACGTGTGAAAACAAGTTTAGATGGTGCGGATGCCGCTGGATGAAGTTCGTAGCGGACCACGTGGTGCAGATGGAATTTCTTTGTGGAAACTGCAAATTAAATTCAGACACAATATTATTCTTGTTGAGAAAATTATTCTCGTTTCGATTGAAGTGGTTACCGGCTTGTTACATGCCTGAAGGCAGTAAAATAAAACATTAACATGACCGCGTGGTCGAGTACAAAAAAGCATCAATTTACATAAAATTACATGGAACTCTGAAAACATTTAACATAGAACCCTTAGTAAAATATTGCACATACAATGTTACATAAATAAGCTGTCAAAACGCAATGATGGCGTATACAGATACTTGGCGTCAGTCAACCACGTGGTTATACGTGATGTTGCCGTAAAATATTCAAACATGAAAAATACTCTCAAATATATACATAAAAACAAAGCCCTTAAAATTGCATGTAGCAATAATGCTGAAATTACAAATGAAACGCCATAAACATAGGCGGATGGTGCCTGATTCAAGTTGCGCGGTTCGCGTGACCTCTCCGCCATCTTTCGCCTCCTTCCCCACCTTCCCCCTCAATTAAGTTAAAAATGCCACAAGCCGAAATAAATTTGTAAAGCGGAAACCTAATGCTGGAGAAATGTCTGGCAAAAATGTACGTAAACAAATGTTGACCAGTAAACTAAACTGACTATGGAAACACAAATCAGTGAACCAAATTTGTAGTGCGTGCGTGACAGTGTCTTACCTCACCAGCTCTCCTCGACAGACTGTCCAGATACAAGCGTCGCACGGGCCTACCATGGCCGCCTACGGGGTCACATAAGCAGAAGTGCTATGCACACAGAGTAAAATATTTTATTACAGAAATAAAATGGCACAAATTAAATTTAATACAGTTTTACATGTTTATAATTTTCGTATGAATTTTTGTATGATTTCGGTGTCTCTTTATGACGGCGTTCATGCCGGAAAATCAGTGTTCTTAATCTCGGTGCAGCAGGCACTTTGAATTTTATAACCAAACAATTTCAAAATAGCAACAAACACTTGAACACTTTTTAAGACATTTTAAACTCTACAAAGACAAATATAAAATGCATTTTATACTGAAATATTACGTTTATATAAAAGTTCAAAATTATTGGCCTCTGCGCACGTGCGGGCACGTGACACGTCCGTGGTGAGTGCCGTCATGGGCTCTAGCGCCGCTGGCTGTCTGTTAGCCGGCATATATATATATATATATATATGTTTGTGTGTGTGACGCACGCGCAAACACTCACTCACACTCACTCCACTCCCCCCCCCCCCCCCCCCCCCTCCTTTTTGACTTTTACAATTTGTCATCACTTGCACTTATTTTAATGTATATTAAATTTTTCTAAGTACACAATATGCTTGTTTTGAAAACTTTTCAGTTGTTAAGATACTGTTGTGTAGAGCGTGAACAATAAGAGAGTGTGATTATGCTTAGGATATGTTTTTGTTCACAGTGGATTATAGTTGAGTTCCAAACATTAAGGACTTTCAGAACTGATCCATTTGTCTCCAGTATATGTTCATGCACCCCCTCTTTCTTTATTCGCATTGGTTCTCTACAGTTTATTTGTACTTTCATTTAATTACACAAGTCCTTAAACTGCAGTTAAAAAATAATGACTTTTGTTTTGCAACTTCAAATTCAAAATGGTTTCCTTAGACCATCTTACTTTCGGCTAAATAAAATTAACTGTAGATAATAAAATGTGAAACTTTTTATTATTTTTAGAGGCTTACTAATGTCCCTTGCTTAGTAGGTTACCAAACACTTAGAATAGGTAACTTAAAGGTATTTTGTGCTCAAGATTAAAATTGCAAAGAACTTTCTGTGAATGAAAGTAGTGTACTTGTAAAAGACAGCTGTTATGTGTGTAAGTAAATCATAAAATGTTTCTTATGAATTTATTTTTTATTTTGTGTACTGTTTATTTTAAAATATACATTTTGTTGCATATGTTTACTGTTACCTGGCAGCATCATAAGTGTCATGTTTGTATTTAATTTTAGTGTTATTTTAAATAATGGGGTGTTCAAATTTAGAATATTATTAATTTGGCATACCACTCAACTGTAAGTCCTGGAAATAATATGAAGTAACCTTTGTGTTGAATATTGCATTTATGCTTATGGTGCTTTGCAACAGAAGTGTTGTTTGCAAGTGATGTTGAGATAGTGTTTCTATGTAGCTTCGAACTACAGTTAAAGTGCCTTCCTCACTGCGGTCGCATATTTCTCCAGTGTAGCAGTTGGCAACTAGCATCTAGCGTACCCAGTAGGGATGTGCGAGGGTGGTTGTGCCCTAGGCCACATTTAGTGAGGGATAGCTGCAACATCGGTTTTTACCCCCAGCCCAGAGAAATATCTGGGCAGGCCTGACGAGAGTACCCTGCAACTAAAATTATGTGCTTGTGAGAATTTTCTTAGAGAGTAGAATGTGTATACATGCAATGGAACAAAATTTTGATTTTGTATAGTTGCAAAATCTGTACATTGTGATAGTAAAAGTTGTGATATGTGATATATCGGAAAGGTGTTTTTATTTGAATCATCGTACAGTATGTTCTTATGACCTATTGTTTACTGGTATGTATGTAGTAGTCTATTTTGATGCTAATTCCCAAAGTGGTTACTTTGGCCTACTGCTCGGTTTAGCGAAGATGTCATTAAGTTTCGCATCACTACCAAATTTTACCTTTCAACTATGTTGTTCTCTAATTAATTATTTATTTTTTTAATATTACTTTTTAATTGAAATACTTGGGAAACATGTAGGAAAATGCCTATTTTCAGAAAATTTTCCTAGTAGAAATGGACTTTAAATACACACGTAGCCACACCACCTTCTTCATAAGCTGGTTATTTTACAAAAGTATGGAATGACTAGAGAAGAACTATATCTTCATATTTATGCTGTCGGGTGAGACACGAGACAAACGATGACACAAATTACTTACTGATGATATGGGCACCAGCGGTGCTTCCCAATCACCGCACTGTTAAGACTCAGGGATGCTGTGGGTTCTGTGTGTCCGTCTCACATGAGCGTACTTACGATACACGTTTGCAATACTAAACATTTTTAACACTTGAAAATCACAGGTTTCAAGGACACTGTCACTACAAAATTAAAGAATGAGTCACTGTGAGACTTATTTTATTTATACAATGCGTACAAATCACATGCAATGAATTTTAATGATACAACTCTGTTATGTCTAGCTAACACCCTAACTCCGCTTGGGTGCTCCCCAGCTCGCAATTACTCTAGTGCACGCCTAGATAAATGATCTGACCGTGGTGTATGAAAATACAATCTTCACAAGGGAAGAGAGTCGACACCCGCTAGGGTGGACTGACGATTTTTTCCCTGAAGACAGGACACAGTGAGTTATACAATGAACCAACTGATGATACATAAATACGTGTGATTACTTGGCATCACTAGCACAACCTTGTCGGGGCTCGCCCTCCAGCACGTGGGTAGTGTGGTGACAGTCTATACACACAGCCGGCTAGGACGGAAGTAATAACACCGTACACAAACACAAAATTACATAAATACCCTTAGAAGATGATGGGGCACGAGATGAGAGTATTCACAATAAACGTGCACATACATGAAAACAGGTTTAGATGGCGCGGATGCCGCTGGATAAAGTTTGTAGCAGACCACGTGGTGCAGGTGGAATTGCAATATTTCTTGGTGGAAACTGCAAATTAAACTCTGACAAATTGTTATTCTTGTTGAGAAAATTATCCTCTTTACGATTAAAGCAGCTACAGGGTTTTAGCAGGTCTGATGGCAGCAAAAGCAAACATTGAAGTGACTGCATGGTCAAACACAAAACCATCAATTTACGTGAGAATTACATGGAACCTTGAATGACAATACATAAAACCCTGAAATAAATTTTTGCACACATGATATTACACAAATAAGCTCTCAAAGCACAAGAATGGCACGGATATAGACTTGGCGGAGGTTAACCACGTGGTTATACATGATATGGCCATAAAATACTCAAACATGAAAAATTTTCTTAAATACAGACCTGAAAACAAAGCCCTTGAAATTGCACACAGCAGTAATACAGAAATTACGATGGAATGCCTTTAGCAGATGCAGATGGCACCTAATTCAAGTTTCGCAGGTCGCATGACCTATCAGACATCTTTCTCCTCCTTCTCCTCGATTAAGTTGAAAAATGCTACAAGGCAAAATAAATTAGTTAAGCGGAAGCATAATGCTGGGGAAATGTCTGGCAAAATGTACGCAAGCAAAGGTTAACTTGTATATTAAGAGTGCTATTGAAATCTACATCAGTGCTCAAAAGTTGTTGTGCATACATGACAGCCTTTTACCACTCCAGCTCTCCTAGACAGACTGCCCAGAGGCAAGCGTTGCATGGACCTACCATGGCTGCCTACGGGGTTCACGTAATTGGAAGTGCTATGCACGCCGAGTAAAACTTTTATATATTGAAAATATAAGTGGCTCAAATAATTTTAATATTGTGTTAGATTTTAGTATTTTCTTGTTAATATTCTGTATTATTTTAGTGTCTATGATGGCATCCACGCCGGAATATTACTGTTCTTAATCTCCGTGCAGCACGCACTTTCATTTCATAACCAAACATTTTCAAATTGACAACAAACACTTAAAAATATTTTAAGATATTTCAAACCTTGGAAATAAAATAAGACACATTTTACGCTGCAAAAATTATATTCCGTCAGGAAATTTCATATTTGAGCCTCTTTGCGCACGTGCATGTATACGTGACACGTGCGTGGTGAGCGCCTTCATGGGCTCTAGCGCCACTGGCCGTTAGCCGGCATCAAACGACCCCTACCTTGGAGGCCAAGACGGTCTGAGCAACTCAACGTTACTCTGGCAGGCTCTGCCAGGCTGTGAAACGGGACCACTGGTCGAGGGCACAGAAAACATGGCCTCAGAAGTTTTCTGTTTCTGCGGCGTTTGCAGGGGGTGGGGGTGTAGGCAGGAACAACATTGTGGGTATGTGGTGGTGATTCGCCTCGCCTCTTGCGAGTGCTGCGTTATGGTTTGTTGACGCTTGACGTCACACTCAGTGCCCTACTAAGCTCCCCAAACAGTTTAAAACTTTCTTGCCTTACTAGGCTCTCCTCTACGGGAGCTGAAAAGCCTCTGAAAAGGATCATGCATTTACTTGTGGTTTCAAAATTTACGTTTTCACTATTTTTACAACCAAATTCAGCTATGCCTTGGGGAAACCCCTTAAAACTTACTTCACTGGCACTGGTTGTGTTTACATTTACGTGTGCACTGTAGTTACCAATGTCTTCGTGTACACACGGAAATCCCATGAAATTACTCTGATCTGTTGTGTTATGATTGGCATTAACAGAAGAACCCAGAAATAATGTTTCATTACCACTTTCTTCGCCTACTTCCTCACTACTAGGCGTGGAGTGTCCTGTTGGTACAAAACCACTAAATGACATTTCATTTCCCATGCTTGGTGTTCCCGTATTAGTGTTGTTGTTGACACTGGTACACGTGTTGACATTTCTGTGTATACTATCTGGTATACTGAACCGCGCTCGGCGTGGTACTGGGCGTAACGTCATCTCCTTGCCTCTCTTCCATACAGGTGGTCGGGCTATACGCAGGTTGTCACGGTGCCATTTTGTGACACGTCTTGGTCCCAACTTCATTAAATACGTGGAATTCCCCATCTTCTGTACCACTCTTACTGGCCCTGTCCATCTAGGTGCCAGCTCAGCACAGTACTTTTTCATCCCGGCCGATAGCGGGTTCTCCCTCACGTAAACATACATTCTGGGTACGAGTTCTGGTTGCGACCTCTTGCTCTCCGGTACCCACACATTGCAATAACTTACTTGATTGGCTCTCGCTTTATTGTGGATTTGTGCCTGGTATTTTACAATTTTCTCAGGTGGTATTGGTGGGTTTTCACGGGGTGCTCCGGGGGAATGGAGTTCACGACCTTGTACCATCTCTGCGGGTGTCTTCCAAGTTGCCCCATTTACTCTGTTTCGTACGCAAAACATTACCTCTGGAATTAACTCCGCCCACCTGGTATGGTCTTCTCATAACCGGACGCATAACTGGATTTTGACGTCTTGTTTACTTATCTCGGTTGGGTTCGTCCTGGGATGGTAGGCTGGGGTGGTACAGTGTTCTGTTCCCCACCTGTTATAGTACTCTCTCCACTTTCACTGTACAAATTGTGTGCCATTATCGGTTAGCAAATACTCGGGATGTCCCGATCTCGGAAAGAACTCGTTTTGCCTCACCTGTGCAACCATGTACACATGAACATATCTGATGGGAAATGCCTCGGTTCAACTGGTAAACAAATCCGTGGCGACAATGAGAAACTTTTGCCAGTTTTGGTGCATGGGTACAGGCCCATGATGTCAATCGCTACTGTCTTAAATGGCTCAGTTGGCAGCCTCGGTTGCTGTGGAGCATCGCCGTCTGTTCTCCGTGCCTTCCAGGTATTGCACGTGATATAGCTCTGTGCCTTTTTTCCTTACATCTCCCTGAATCCCTGGCGAGTGAAAAAATTTCTGCACGTTTCTGCTTTTTTGTTCGGATCCCGAGTGTCCATGCTCTAAACTGTCTTGTGCATACTTAAGTACAAGTTCCCGTTTCTCCTTTGGCACATACGTTCTCAATAGTGCACAATTACCAGGTGGTCGGGTTTGTATTTCCCGGTCCACTACCCTCCAGTGGTCCGTGTACTGTGTGGCACAATGTTGGCGGCGTTGCACAGCATCTGGGGAATTTTTTTGCACAGTGTGCAACACGTCACATACATTCAATGAAACAAGTTCGGCGAGGGGTGTGGCAACAATATTTGTACAACGAGAGTTTGTGTGTCTGCAGTTGGTATCGCACGGCAAGGTGGTAGTTCCTCTTCCCACTCCGCATCGTCAGATACCGTTAGATTTAGGCAAGGATTCCTGGACGAAGCGTCCGCGAGCTAGTTGGTTTTTCCCGCCATGTGTTCTACCTTTAAGTCAAACTCCTGGAGTAACAGCGCCCAGCGGGCAAGTTTGCTCTTCCCGTTTTGAATGCCCTCTAAGCACACAAGACATCGGTTGTCATTTTTTGGAGTAATCCAGAATTATTTACAGCAATCACAAGAGCAGTCGATGCCGGTACAACCCCGGCCCGATTTCAGTGGTTACCAATATTTTCAGGCCTACCAAGTGAAGACCCGCAGACATTCCTAAACAACTGCACAGCACGTTTACAGAGATACAGGTGTGCCAGAAAGAGTGGCCAAACTGTATAGGGACTCAATTGGCCAGTGAGGCAAGTAATTGGTGGAAAGCAATCAGTAACTATGGTATTGAGTGGGTAAAATTTCTTAACAGCTTTCAAAGTCGATTTGCTAATACCTACTCCTCATTGCAAGCACAGAGCAGGGCTGTGTTAGAAGTACAAAATGTGGGTGAATCCCTGACCACATTTGCAAAAAAAAAAATTGGGCAAATCAGAAACTTTCATCCACACATGAGTGAGCACGAGATCCTCGAAGTAGTTGTGTCAACTGTAAGAGCAGAAAACGGTCAAGTAATGACATTCACAGTAGAACGAAGAACTTCATGTGCTCTGCCGCATTTCTGGACCAAGCCAGCCAAGAGCAGAACACCGCAACTAGAGTGGGTGACTGATATCATTCGTGCAGGAGAAAAGATACAGAGCAGAGGGAGCGGATAGAAGAGCAACCGGCAGTGAACAAGGTAGTAGGAGCAGGTGCATTCCAGACATGAACGTACCCCGAACCCAGGATGGCAGCGGGGACATCAGCAACCTCGGGCATGGTAGGAGGCCCACATGAGCCATCATTTGCATGTCTTTATTGCAAAGGAGAAGGTAATATGCATTGGCACAATCGGTGGCCAAAACGCAACCTACCGCACAACATTAACAAACCACCAGCGGGGAACGGACCATTGGGGTAGGTGAGCTGGACGCTCACTACTCCAGGGCAAAGGGCCCCCATAGTGCAACACCTCCTCAACAGGTAGAGCAGGCAGAAATCCAAAGTCAGCAACCAAGCATACAGCAAATCAACAAAACACAAAACAGAATAATTTGAGTTGTAGTACGTTAAAATCAGCAAACCATGCCATGCATTAATAGACACAACAGCCATTCATAATTTAGTTTGCATGGGATTCGTGGACATGAGCTAAATTACACTGAGTACACAGGTACTACACCTTGCAAGGAAACAGAACACGGGGGAATCAATGGGAGAGACACTGATTACTGTCCAAATTATAAATGTGGACACCATCACTACAGCCCTCATGTCTGAGGACCTACGGGAGGATGCAATCTTGGGTATCCCCCTGACTCGTCAAACGAAAGGCCATTGTTGAACCAGCCGCCCGTAGAATTCATTTTGGCGTGAAGGAAAGGCGAACGGTGTACGACAACGAATTCCGACCCACTGGTAACGAGCCCAGAGTGCAACTAGACGAACTCCATCATGCGGTCCCCCTGAAATACAGGGAGCTGATGCAATGCATTCTGGACGAACGACGCAAAGTTTTTGCGGCAGGAGACCCACTCTGACGAACGACCATTGCTGAACATTGTATTCCACGGGAACATGACCAACCTATCTACTCTGGACCCAGAAGTTACCAGCCGCATCAATGCACTATCATTAAAGATCAAATCGAAGAAATGATAGCTGAAGGTGTGATTGAACTCGGTCGCAGTCACTATAACAGCAAAATCACCTTGGTACCCAAGAAAGATGCGACGTGGCGCTTCTGTGTGGATTTCAGAGCAATCAACCAAATCACACTAAGAGCCTCGCCTCCCTACATAAGTGTCAAAGATGCACTGCATACCTTGGGCAAAGTTAAGGTCATGATATCATTGGACCTGCACAACGGGTACTGGCAGGTGTCAATAAAACCCGCAAACCATCACAAAACTGCCTTCACAGCCCCAGATGGGAGAACGTTCCACTTCTGCGCATTGCCCTTCGGCTTGAAGTGCCCACCTGCAACTTTTCAAACAGTGATGGTCCAGGTACTCGACAGGTGCATTGGAGTTTTTGCCCTCGCATACCTGGATGATGTGGTCTGGTCCGAAACCTGGGATGACCACATCCAACACCTGTCACTAGTCTTGGGGAGACTAGCCATCAATAAGTTGTGTGCAAACCGCAAGTGTCGCATGACGTGTTCCTGATGTCCACATATCCATTGTGCCCGTTTGTTCCATCGCAGATGCTTCAAACACACAGCAACACTCGACCGATCGATATAGGTCGCGGTCTCGATCAGTGCAAGTCGACAGGAACAGCATTACACTTTTATTGCCACCCTGTAACTCGCGGCCGCGGATCATAATATTTAACATTCACCACAATAGGTAACTCTTGTGATGAATAGATATGTGATCTAAACGAGTGTGTCCCGTGAAGTCATGACCGTTAGACGCAACAGCCATTGGAGGGAGCACAGGATTCGCCAGACATGCGGCGAAACCGAAGTCATGTCTTTAGTCAGACTTCAGCACTCCAGACAACCGGCAGGGCAGATGGTAATCTCCGCCTACCCCCCTCGGCAATTCAATATAGGCGGCATTTTTCTTCATATCCATATAGTCCATTCCCGATTGGAAGCGACATGAAAATGAACCTTTGAAAAAAAACTTTTTTTTCCAATAACCTGAATTCCACAAATATATAACATTGTGGTTAACTTTAACTGTATTATTGAATAAATGAAACTTCACATTAATATCTTCTATAACTTGTAATATTTATTTCTTTTTAAATATGAATGAGTGCAGCGATGTGTTCGCAACGACCGGTGAGAAATAGTTCACAGTAAAAATATTATTTTAACCTAGTTTTTCAGAATACTATTTGTAAATTAACCGGTGCCTATTTAAATATTTAGGCAGCCCCGATGACAACATATATCATTTTTACAGTTTAAAATATCGTGGGTAGGCCGTTATGGTACGGTGTTTTTTTATCGAGCGAGAAAGCATCTGAGAAACTGTGCTGGGCGAGGCTTGTCGCTTTCTCTCTCTTTCTTCTCTCTTTCAAACTCGAGAAATTTCACTTCGCTAGTCAGCAAAGAAATTATAAATGTTTTCAACTATAGCATATTTCATACTTATTACAGTAAAATAATGATTTTTTAATTTGTAATTTACAACTAAAAAGAGATTTTAATGTTTGAATATTTAATTTAATTTATTTAGATATGATGGCGGGGCAGTTACCAAGTGAAGTTGGCAGATGTGGTGAGCCATGACATGGCGTGTTGCTTTTTGCCAAACGAAACGTAAATTATTCTTACTCCGAAACATACTTCAAGTTACCACATCACGTTTGTAGACGTTGTGTTTTAAAAACCGACCTAGGCAAGTTACGATGTTGTAATAAATATTTTTTTCCACTGCGGTAATAAATATACTGCGATATGTTTTTCGTTAACTATTGTGTCTGTGAAATGGCTTGACTTTGTGCATCATGGTTGATACGCTGGCCCTGTGTGTGCATGATTTCAAATAGTTGATTATCACTATTTATAAGTTTTAACTGTGAACTGTTTTTATGACGAAGTTAATTATTTACATCCACGTCTGTTTATTTATCACAACGTTGTGCCTTTGCCCCAAGGAGTTTGAAACACAGTCGTGTAACGTAATTTGCCACAATCCCAGAAGTAAAATATTAAGTTCAGCCCGATAAATTTCAATAAACCTAATAAACAGTAAGTAGCAATACATAGAAATATGAGCGGAATAAAAGTTATTGTAGGCTGATTTGTGTGCATGTTCACCGCTATATTTTAAAGTTTGTATGACAAAAATAAGAAACACGAGTTGCGTGCTTGAATTCAATGTGCCCTTTTCGTTGAATTGGTTGTTACTTCGTTTAAATATTTATTCCAACTGAGGCCATCCTTTTAAAGAAATGACCCACCACATATCAATAACAAAAGGATAAATATTACAGTTCTTTACCTCGCAGTTGTAACAGTGTTAAACACAGTCGCTGCAAAATATTAACGTGCATTACATGTAACGTACTATGTCGTGGAAAACAAATATGTTGATGTAAAATAACCGTAAGAACTGTCGTCAATTTAGGCATTTTTAAAACGTCATAAAGCTGACCTAAATAATGTTATAGGCCTAAACTGTGAATATTCGTATGGAATGATTTTTGGAATATGATAGAATTCTTTGAAAAGCTTTGAACAGTAAACAACACATTTGACAGGTATAAACGTAGAAGTCTTATTTCAATGTTTATTTTTATGTGTAGCGAAAGTATACGAACATATGTTCACACACAATAAAATGTAAACATTGATTTTGACAGATGCTACATAGCAATCACATGGCAATGTTTGTTTACATTTGGCGGAAGGACACGAAACGAGCCTGCAAGCCTAGGAGGGGTCTCCCTGCATCGTGACGTAACATACCAGGACTTCATGCGCGGGACGCGTTTCACGTAATTACAATCTAAGGCCCACACCTTATTTTCCCACAGTATCGACCACCGGCAGGTCCAGAGTGCCGGTTCCGCTAAACTAATGTACGCATTGACAAGTGCAGTAACATTCCGTTGTACCTTTACGGTAACAAACAGTCATGCCATAATTATACGTGTTTTATTGCATTTAACTCTCCTGAGTTCATCGGGTACTGTGCCCTAAAAGCAGCATCAAATTTACAAGTGTATTTCAGTGTGTTTTGCATTTACGGGGCCTGCCTCCGTTAAGCAGGGTAGCTTCAGTGGTAATATAGGCATGCGAAGTGGCTTGCAGCTTCGTCCACAGGCAATATCGTACCTTTATGTAATATAATGGACAAATTCACTCAGCTCTCCTTCATATTGACCATGTTTCCAGAGTCGCGTTCGGCCGTACGACCCCCATCAACAATCGTTCTCTATACCGAACGTGGCGCCAGGCACATCATCACTTCCTGTTCTCCACCTGCTCCCAGGCGGGACACGAACCCACCACCAGCACCTCTGGAGGCGCAGCGCATCAAATGGCTTTCCCAACTCGGGCGAATAGAACATCAGTCTACACAAGAAAGTCACATTCCTATGTCACGTGGTTTGCCCAACACGGGCGAATCAAACAACAGTAGAACATCGGAGTGCAGGAGAGCATCAACAACACATCGGTAGTCTGCTCAACGCAACACATGAACAACAGGCTACGCGATAAAGGTAACAGTGCGACAGTGCTTCAGAACGAACAGCTACAGTCATTGGTGAGTAACCTGCGACCTCCAGACACCTCTCTATAACAACGTAATTAGGAAAGTACAGTCAACACTACAGTCAACATCGATAAAATCAAGGATTCATGTTTTTTATTTGTCACACTAATAGTACAAATATTCATTGGTCAAATTGTCAGATGTGTTTATACTGTAGAGTGCGTGTGTTACGTCAACAGACGTATAGGGAATCGAGTGGTAAATAACGCACGTCAACTGACGTCTAGTAAGGCCCTGCATCTGTGTAAACAATCTACTAATCTGGGTTGTTTACTTGCAACGTCATCAGGCGTTTTAACTTTTGTAAACATATACTGGTTAGACATGACAACACGTAATGAAAGATACACAACTGTAAGCCAAAACAGGTGCAAGGCGAACACGCCCACTCGATACTTCAAGTGTAAATTGTATGTAAAAGTGTACCTGTATACAACACAGCAGGGTAAATGTGCATAAGTAGGAGCGAGTGTTTTGTTAACAAATGCACGAGGCGTTATCAACGTGTACAGTAATTGGCAACAGGTATCACGACAAGTAAAGACGGTATTTCCAAGCAATACCAGTCAGCAATCAAAATTTGATTTCATTATTTCCGGAACATTTCCGGAAAATTTTGCTGCAATTTTCAGTAATAATATTTTCAAACTTTTTCTAAATAAACTAAACTTTTTCAGTGTTTTCCCTTGGACAGTAACGAACTTAAAGTGCAACGGTCAATAAAATCAATTTTTAAAACTTCTTAGCATTTTCAAAAATAATTAAAATTGTAAATATTTTTCACGGACTTTCAAAAGTCAACAAAATTTTTACATTCATTTATCAAAAGCATTTTTGCAAAGCTTTTCAAAGCTGTTGTGTGGCAATCATGAGTCAAGAAGAGCCCACAGCTAATTTTCAAGAAACGTTTCCAAGTAATTTTCAGTTTCAAAGCAAGCAATACTTGGAAAACACGCGTCACGAGCGCAGCTGGAATTCGTGTTCTCAGCGGGAAAAGATGTGCCGCGGGAACAATAAATATCCCTCCCCCCCGCGAGGAGCGTCCGATGGCCAGCCCCGTAACAACACAATGTTTGACCTTGAAGCCCGCGATCCACAACATGCGGCGATACGAGATGCTGTCCGGCAGCATTTGAATTTGTGTGCAAGTGCAGGACAAGCGAGACCGTTATGCTTGTGTGTACAACCCACATCCAGTACAAATACCTTTGACGAAATAATATGTCCGTGTAGGTAAACACGGGATTTGAAAATTCGTAAAGAAAGAATAACGTCGCAAACAGAGCCCGAGTGGGCGAAACGTGGAGTCGTACCTCAGGTAGTACACCAGCAATTTTGTGTGCCGACTGTGGCAAAGTACGACCCACGCGATATGAGCAAGGTTTGCCAAGCCAATTCGTTTGTCAATGTCCGCAACCGCACTTAATCAATTTCAATTCCACAATAAATGTAATTACGCATTGGCAAGATGGCGGGTGTGCGAAACAAATTACGTGTGCAGGAAGGGGAAACGGAACCGTAATTTATGCGAAGTGTGCACGTAGTTTTCATCCGGAATGTTTGAGCCGAACTGAAAAAGCCGCCACGGATCAACAAGGCCGTATTCTCTGTGAAACGTGCGAACGCATTCTTTACCGAACAGACAAAATTTCCAAAGCAGTCGAAATAGAACATTTACAAGCACATGAGCAGTGTCGCCAGGAAATTTGTAGGCACGGGTCACAAGAAACCGTGAGGCGTGCGGACGCAAAACGCACTGGCAATGTCTAACCGGGCAAGACATGGCAAATCAAGCGGCCTGGAGATTCCGCTGCGGACAATGCGCATTTCCATCGTCGCGGTCAGAAGTCAAATCAGTAGTAGAGGCGGAATTGTCTGGCGCTCATCGCTGTGCGCGGGAACATTCGGAATGGGCCAGTATGTACCAAAGCCTACTGGCACATTCAACGCCCCTACCCAGAAGAGCAGAAGAACCACAGAAGCAGACGTCACAACCCATGCGTGTCATGTACCCGCAGCAAAACGATCGCTATAATCCAGAATTGTTTACAGCAATCACAAGAGCCATAGAAACCGGTACAACTCCGGACCGATTTCAATGATTACCAATGTTTTCAGGCCTACCAAGTGAGGACCCGCAGGCTTTTCTAAACGTCTGCACAGCGCATTTAGAGAGACACAGGTGTGCCAACAAGAGTGGCCAAATTGTATAGGGACACAATTGGTCGGCGAGGCGAGTAATTGGTGTTAAACGATCAGTCATTACGGTATTGAGTGGTTAGAATTTCGTAACAGTTTTCAAAGTCAATTTGCCAATACCTACTCTTCATTGCAAGCACAGAGCAAGGATGTGTTAGAAGTGCAAAAAATGGGCGAATTCCTGACCGTGTTTGCTACGAGGAAGATAGGGCAATTCAAAAACTTTCATCTTCACATGAACGAGCGTAAGATCCTAAAAGTAGTTGCGTCAATTGTAAGAGCGGAAGAAAGGCTAGCGATGGCATGGCTTATTCACAGTAGCACAGAGGACTTCATGTGCTCTGCCGCATTGCTGGACCAAGCCAGCCGAGAACAAAACGCCGCGAATAGAGAGGGCGACAGGTACCATTCGCGCCGGAAAAAAAAAAGGAGCAGAGGGAGCGGACAGAGGAGCGACCGCCAACTAACAAGGTAGTAGGAGCAGGTGCGTTCCGGACAAGAACATACCCCGAACTCAGGATGGCAGCACGGATATCAGCAACCATGGGCATGGTAGGAGGCCCACGTTAGCCGCCATTTGCGTGCCAATATTGCAAGGGAGAAAGTAGAATGCATTGGCACAGTCAGTGCCAAAAACGCAACCAACCGCACAACAACAACAACAACAACAAACAACATACGGAAAATGGACAATTGGGGTAGGCGAGCAGGACGCTCACTACCCCAGGGCAAAGGGCCCCCGTGGTACTCCACCTCCTCAAACAGTAGGGTGGGCAAGAATCTGAAGTCAGCAACTAAGCATACAGCAGATCAGTAAAATACAAAACCGAGTGATTAGGTTTGCAGTACATTTAAATCATAAAATATGCAATGGATTAATAGATACAGCAGCAAGTCATAATTTAGTGTGCATCGGATTTGTGAACACAAGCGACATTACACAGAGTACACAGGTACTACATCTCGCAACAAAGCAGAATGTGGGGGAATGAATGGGAGAGACACTGATTACCATCTGAATTAGAGATGTGGATACCATCACCACAGCCCTCGTGTCTGCGGACCTATGGGAGGATTCCATCTTGGGTATCCCCTGGCTCAGCGAACAAAAAGCCATTGTTGAGCCAGCCGCCCGTAGGATTCATTTTGGCCTGAAGGAAAGGGAAATGGTGTACGACAACGAATCCCGATGCACTGGTAATGAGCCCAGAGTGCAACTAGACGAACTCCACCATGTGGTCCCTCTGGAATGCAGGGAGATGGTGCAATGCATACTGGATTAACGACACGAAATATTTGCGGCAGGAGACCCATTCTGTCGAACAACCGTAGCTGAGCATTGTATTCCACGGGAACATAACCAACCGATCTACTCTGGACGCAGAAGTTACCAACCGCATCAATGTGCCATCATCAAAAAGCAGATTGAAGAAATGGTAGCTAAGGGTGTGATTGAACCCCCTCGCAGCCACTACAACAGCGCAATCACCTTGGCACCCAACAAGGATGGGATGTGGCGCTTGTGTGTGGATTTCATAGCAATCAACCAAATCACACTGAGCACCCCCCCCCCTTTTGCATAAGTGCCAAGGATGCATTGCATACCTTGGGCAAGGCTAAGGTCATGACATCATTGGACTTGCTCAGTGGGTACTGGCAGGTGCCAATAAAACCTGCAGACCATCACAAAATGGCTTTCACAGATGGGAGAAGGTTCCACTGCTGTGCAATGTCCCATTTGAAGTGTGCACCGGCAACTTTTCAAACAATGATGGTCCAAGTGCTCGATGGGTACATTGAAATTTTTGCCCTCGGGTACCTGGATGACGCGGCCATCTGGTCCGAAACCTTGGACGACCATGTTCAACGCCTGCAACTAGTTGTGGAGAGACTAACTATTAATAAGTTGCAGTGTGCGAACCGCAATTGTCACATTGGCCACGCATGTATACAGTTTCTTGGGCACATGGTAGATGAACATGGAAGCTGGCAAATAGAAGAGCATTTGGCCCTCATTAACGATTACGAGGCTCCGCACATGACGAAACAACTGAGGAAATTCTTCGGATTATTGAACTGGCTGTGGGAAAACATACAGGATTTTGCAACCATAACCGCACCACTCACTAACATGTTGTTACCCAACATAAACTACATGTGGACAGCGAAACATGAAACAAGTTTTCAAGAGATCAAGAGCAAGTTCAGGGAGTGTAAGATATTGGCTCGATGCGACCCAAGTGGCCATTTATATCTTCATACACAAGTGAGAAGCGCTTGGGAGCAGTTCTCTATCAGATTGGGGATAACCAAGAGGATCGCATCAGTAAATACAGTAGTGCAAATTTCGGGGTAACTGAGGGTAGATACGACGTGAACGAACGAGAGTGCCTGGCCATACTGTGGGCCGTGAAATGGTACAGGGCATACCTAGAGTACCAACGTTTCACACTACGAACCGACAACTGCTGATTACTCTTGGCTTCACAACATGAAAGAGCCGAGAAGTAAATTAGCAGGCTGGGCACTCCTCCAAGTGTACGATTTCGAGGTGGAGCATGTACCAGGAGATGAGAATCAGTTAGTAGATGAGATCTCATGCACACCAGCAAAAGAGTAGCGGTTGACCAAGAGGAGTGGGATGTTCTACTTCC
The DNA here is from genome assembly GCA_029891345.1 of Dryococelus australis. NCBI lineage: Eukaryota > Metazoa > Arthropoda > Insecta > Phasmatodea > Phasmatidae > Dryococelus > Dryococelus australis. The sequence goes on from CM057006.1 coordinate 192,274, forward strand.
CCCTACCACAGCCAACTGTCCAACAAATGGCGAGAGCCGCGTGAGCTGTGCCGTCATCGCGCCTCTCGAGGAAGCCGAACTCGAGATCGACGACTTGTTGCAGGACAGCATTTTAACACCACAACTGCAGTATACAGACACCCAACATCGTATCACCCCCATAATGCAGGGTGAACAGGAGTGGTGGCAAATGAACTGCATGCACGTTGAGACACGACTGCATCGCCCTGAAGCAACCTGGAAGCTGTATGTGCCCAAAAGTGCACAAGCACAGATGCTACATCATGCACATGAAGCACAATTTGCAGGCCACCCTGGTACATCACAAACCACAAGAAATCTACCTCCAGTGGGGCTACCCATGCACCCTCTTAACCGACAATGGTACCCAATTTTCGAGGAAGTATTGGAGAGAATTGTGTACTAGGTGGATAGTCTAGCATCATACAATGGCCGTGTACCACCCACACCAACCCAACTGAGGGGAGGAATCTAGACATCAAGACTCGGTTGCGCATGCGGGTAGGAACAAACGACTCAAGTTGGGCTGAACAACTGCCCGTGGCCTTGTTCACAATCAGATGGAGGGTGAACCTTGCCACGGGTCAATCATCAGCCGCCATTCTGCAGGGAAAGCAGCTGCCCCTCCCTGGAGAATTCAGAATTCGACAGGCAAACAGCGAGGCAACAGAAAGCACAGCAGGCAGGCAACAGCGTCGGGAGCAAGACCTGGAAATCGCATGCATTCACCAGGAGAGGTACATAAGACAATGGGTACCAGCAACAACCCGCCCACCAAAGAGGCTCAGACCTGGACAACATGTTTACGTCCACGAGCACAGGCTAAGCAGTGCAAAGCTCAACTTTTGCACAGCGTTTGCCCCTAAGTTGAGTGGACCACATGTAAAAGTGCTGGGGTATACAACTTACCTCATCAAGGACAGCAGCAGGAGCAAGGTGGCCGTACACCACAACGACCTTCGCCTAGTTGTGCAGGGACCCAGCACAGAAACTCCTGAATAAGAGGAAGGGCCCAATGGCCAAGAGCAGGTAGCAGAAACGCCCAATGGCGAAGCGGAGACAAGCTCATGCACAAATGGCTGTGCTCTTCGGCCCCTTTTTCCCACTGGCATATCCGGTAATCATATGCCCATAAGGTTGGCAGGGGAATATGACGAGCAAGAGGAAGAGGTCGCGTCATTTCTAACATGTAACATAAACATTGTAGGTGCTGCAAACTAAAGTGAGCCAGACCGGAGTGTCACGACACCCAGTTTAGAGACACTGTCTTTGGGAGATATCGCACAAAACGAGTCAATGAGGGCAACTGAGGGCCCGATCAGTCCACAGGGAAGCTGCCCACCAGACTACGCCACGACGTCAATGAAGACTACGATACCGGCTGACCTCGCATTGGAGGTCTGCATCAAGAGTGCAGCGGAAGGTTCAACAGAAGGAGCATCACGTTCAGCAAGGAACAGTATACCTTTCCCTCGCCAGACAAAGGAGCAATGCAGGGTCTGAAGAGCGGCATCAGCAGCAGCGACGACGAGTCGAAAGAAGAGTGGGTATCAACTCCTCCCCGCTGCTCCTAGCATCAGCATCAACATCGGCTGGTGTGCATCACGTGTGATGGGAACAACCCCATTCGGCGAGCACGGGCAGTGGCACTTCACCATCAGCAGGGTCATCGCCCTGGAGCATCGGCAGGCAGAGCTGCACAGCATCATCGCGGGCCTTACAACCTGAGGCCCTGCAACCAGCTCCGACCGCGGACATCCTGTTGCGCTTAGCAGCATGGCAGTCCCTTGGGGGTCTGCAAGGACCACCAGAGTGGTCACCAGAGAGGGGGGCGTTTGACATGTTACTGACGTCCACGTATCCCTTGTGACCGTTTGTTCCATCGCAGATGCATCAACCACGCAGCAACACTCGACCAATCGATATTAGGTCGCTGTCTCGTTCAGTGCAGGTCGACAAGAACGGCATTACACTTTTCTTGCTGCCCTGTAACTCGTGGCCGCGGGTCATAATATTTAACATTCACCACAAGAGGTAACTCTCATGATGAATGAATATGTGACCTATACGAATGTGTCCCATGAAGCCATGACCGTTAGACGCAACAACCATTGGAGGGAACACGGGGGTAGGCGCCGCCGCTTATTCCCACGACTTTCCAATGTGTGCGATGTCGACGGGCCCCATGCCCGAATCCGGAGTGTGACGTGGCTCTGAGTGGTTTCGACTAACAGGGAATCAAATTCCCGTAGGAAGTGTGAAGTGGCGAGTGGTTCTCTAGCAGCATTAATTAATAGGAATATTTTTAGGCATAATTCACTGTGATTACACCATAACTCACTAGGGAAACTGCCCGCTCCAGCATAGAGAGTCAATAACATTCCATAGAAAACAGGATGTAGCTCCAGCCTTAGTTACGAAATCCATGTGTCGTCACATCAATACACATTCCTGGAATTAATTACATAACGACACGCCGAATCTAGAATGTTAATTATAAGAGTGTACATGTAATCATCTATCGAGACTCGGCCACCTGAGGCATCATTTCATTTAATATCACCCAGCAAGTGCGGTTAAATTCTTGTGACGTCACATTCTTAGCCATATCTGGGGCTCCGGCATTCACAAGTATGTCACCAATGTGGGGAGGTCTTCCTGCATCCTGACGTAACGTACCAGGACTTCATGCGTGGGATGCGTTTCACATAATTACCATCTAAGGCCCATGCCTTATTTTCCCACAGTAGCAACCACCCGCAGGTCCAGAGTGCCGGTTCCGCTTAATTAAGGTACGCGTTTAACAAGTGCAGTAACATTCTGTTGTACCTTTATGCTTTACGGTAAGAAAACAGTCATACCATAATTATATGTGTTTTATTGCATTTAACTCTCCTGAGTTCATCGGGTACTGCGCCCTAATAGCAGCCTTCAAATTTACAAGTGTATTTCAGTGTGTTTTGCATTTACGTGGCCTGACTCCCTTAAGCAGGGTAACTTCAGTGGTAATCTAGGCATGCAAAGTGGCTTACAGCTTCGTCCACAGGCAATATTTTTACTGTACATAATATAATGGACAAATTCACTCAGCTCTCCTTCATATTGACCGTGTATCCAGCGTCGCCATCGGCCTTTGACCCACATCAACAATCGAATCATTCTGTACACCGAACATGGCGCCGGGCACATCATCAGTTCCTGTTCTCCACCTGCTCCCAGGCGGGACACGAACACACTACCAGCACCTCTGGAGGTGCTGCGTTATCACTTTGGCCACCCATGCATACAGTTTCTTAGGCACATGGTCGATTAGCTCAGAATCCGGCCAACACAAGAGCATATAGCCCTTATTAATGACTACGAGGCGCTGTGCATGAGGAAGCAACTGAGGAAATTGTTCGGGTTGGTGAACTGGCTGCGGGAAAACATACAGGATTTTGCAACCATAACCGCACCACTTACTGACATGTCACCCAACATAAAATATGTGTGGACAGCGGAACATGATACACATTTTTAAGAGATAAAGAGCAAGTTCAGGGAGTGCAAGACATTGGCTCGACACAATTCAAGTCGCCATTTATATCTTCAGACAGATGCAAGTGAGAATTGCTTGGGAGCAGTTCTTTATCAAATTGGAGACAAGCAAGAGAAGTGCATCATTGAATACAGCTGTGCAAAGTTCGGGGTAACTGAGAGTAGAATCGATGTGAACAAGAGAGTGTCGGGCTGTAGTGTGGGTCGTGAAATGGTACAGGGCATACCTAGAGTACCAATGGTTCACACTACGAACTGATAACCGGAGCTTGCTCTGGCTTGACGCCATGAAAGAAGCCAGGGGCAAATTAGCACCCTGGGCACTCCTCCTCCAAGCGTACAATGTCAGCTAGCAGACGAGCTCTCACACAAGCCAGGCGAAATGGTAGCTGTGGCCCAAGAAGAGTGGGACGACCTACCTCCCCCTACCACAGCTAACTACCCAAAAACTGGGGAGGGCTGCGTGTGTTGTACCGTCATCGAGGCTCCTGGGGAAGAGAACTCGAGGTCGACGACTTACAAGACCACCAACGTCGTGTCACCTCCATCATGCAGAGTGAACAGTAGTGGTGGCGAATGAACAGCACGCACATCGAGACACGACCATGTCGTCCTGAAGCAGCTTGGATGCAGTACGTACCCAAAAGTGCACGAGCACAGATGCTACATCATGCACATAATTCACGATTTGCAGGCCACCCTGGCACATCCAAAACACAAGAAATGTGCAGAACAATTTCCACTGGCCCGGTGTTACCAGAGACGTCCAGCAATACGTGAGGGTGTGTGTAAGGTGTAATCTCTGCAAGACTAGGAGACCAGATTGATTAACACAACAACCACAGAAGCTGCAGGGGCCATTCGAGTCAATCTCACTGGACCTCATGGGACCGTATCCACAGATCCCTAATGGCAAGAGATTCATTCTTATGGTGAGTGACTTGTTCTCAAGATGGACGGAAGCATACCCAGTTTCAAGTGCACACGCATCATAGCTTGTGTACTGGATACTGAATTCTACCCCCGATGGGGCTACCCTAGCAACCCTCTTAACAGACAATGGTACACAATTTACAGGGAAGTATTGGAGAGAATTGTGTACCAGGTGTGTAGTCCAGGATCATACAACAGCCCTGCACCACCCGCACCAACCCAACTGAGGGGAGGAATCGAGACCTCAAGACTTAGTTTCTCCTGTGGGTAGGATCAAACCACATAAGTTGGGCTGAACATCTGCCCGTGACCTTGTTCACAATCATACGGAAGGTAAACCTAGCCACAGGTCAATCACCAGCCTCCATTCTGCAGGGAAGGGACTGCCCGTCCCTGGGGAATTCAGAATCCGACAGGCAAACAGCGACACAGCAGAAAGTGCAGCAGGCAGGCGACAGCGCTAAGAGCAAGACATGGAAAATACACACATTTACCAGGGGAGGTACATAGAAAAATGGGTACCAGCAACAACATGCCCACCAAAGAGTATCAGGCCCGGACAACATGTATACGTCCATGAGCACAGACTGAGCAGCACAAAGCGCAACTTTTGTGCAGGGTTTGCCCCTAAGTGGAGCGGACCACATGTAAAAGCGCTGAGGTATACAACTTACCTCATCAAGGTCAACAGTAGGTGCAAGGTGGCCGTAGACTGCGACGACCTTCGCCTAGCCATGCAAGGACCCAGCGAAGAGGAAGGGCCCAATGGCCAAGGGCACGTAGCAGAAACACCGAATGACGATTCAGAGGCAAGCTCAAGCACATTAGGGAGTGCTCTTCGGCACCATTTTCCGACTGCCACACACAGTAGTTATACTCCCATAATGTTGGCAGGGGAAGAGGAGGAGCAAGAGGAAGAGGTCACTGTGTCTCAAACATATAATGGCATTAACATTGCAGCCATTGGAGGGAACACTGCGATAAGTGGCGCCACTTATTCCCACACGTATCTAATGTGTGCGATGTCGACTGGCCCCGTGGCCGATTCTGGAGTGCGATGTGGCTCCAAGTAGTGTCATAAAATGGCGGACCACATTCCCGCAGGAAGTATAATGTGACGAGCCGCTACCTAGCCGCATTAATTAACAGGAGAATTTTTTGGCAATTTTTAGCGGTGATTGCACTGCAATTAACTAGGTAAACTGCCCGCTCCAGCATAGAGAATCGATAACATATCATAGAAGGTAGGTCGTAACTCCCCCCTAGTGACGAAATCCGTGTGTCGTCACGTACATACGCATTCTGTAATTATAACCATTATGACACATGCCGATTTTAATATGTTAATTATAAGAGTGTAAATGTAATCATCTATCAAGAATCAGCCACCTGAGGCATAATTTCATTTACTATCACCTTTCAAGTGCGGTGACATACTCATGACGTCACATTGTTAGCCACATCTGGGGCTCCGGCGTTCACGAGTATGTCACCAATGTGGTTTAGTTTAATAATCGTAATTATGTACAATTTCAGTTTCATTTATCATGTTAGTTATTAAGTTACATTTTTTTTTCATGTTCTCTTTATAGTGCCGGATTCGCCAGATGTGCGACGAAGCCGACACCATGTCGTTAGTCAAACTTCAGCACTCCAGACAACCTGCAGGTCAGATTGGAAGCTCCGCATACCCCCCTTGTCAATTCAATATAGGCTGCATTTTCTTTCGTCGCAATAGGTAGCGTAACTCCGGAACATTTAAGTACTTTAGTTAGCCTGGGGGGGGGGGGCTCCCTCTATCCGAAATTAGCATACCAGGAGTTCACGCCTGAGACACTTTTTTTTAACGTAATTCTTACTTAAGGCCTATGCATTACTTTCCACAGTAGTGATCACCGGCAGGTCCAGAGTGCCGGGTCCGCTTAACCAAGGGTACACATGTTCACGTCCAGCAACATTTCGTTCTACCTTTGCGGTAATAAAGCAGTCATACAATAATTATATGTCTCATTGTATTAACTCCCCTAAGTTAATCGGATCCTGCGCCCTCTTAGCATCAACTTCAGAGTGTTTTTTTCAGTGTATGTTTTGTATTTATGGGACTTGCCTCTCTCAAGAAGAGTATATTCAGTGATAATATAGGCGTGCGAAGTGATCGACAGCTTCGCCCCAAAGGAAATATTTTGCATTCAACATAATTTAACTGACAATTAAATTTTCATTCCTTCATATTGACCGCGTATCCAGAGTCGCCGTCGGCCGTACGACCCCATTCAACATTGTTCACTCTACCGAACGTGGCGTTGGGCACATCACCAGTTCCTGTCCTCCACCTGCTCCCAGGTGGGGCATGAAAATATCACAGCACCTCTGGAGGTGCAACACATTAATGTTTTGGGTATTGAGATGGGTAGAGCAGTAGGTAGGTGAGTAGGTGGTTAGAGTGGTAGGTGGAGCAGAGGGTAAGAGGGCAGGAGGATAGGATGTTAGGTAGGTAGGTGGAAACAATCATAAGTAAGTCAGTAATTAAGATAAGTGTTAGGTATGAAGAGTGGCGGGTAGGACTGGTGGTGGGTGAGTATTTGAGTTGAGCCGAAGTTGGGTAGGTCGTTATGAAGGTGGGTAGAGCAGTAGGTGGATAGAGCAATGTGTTGGTGGTGATGTGGATAGAGCAGTAGGTTATAGGTAAGTATGTAGAGCGTGGGTATGTTGGTAGAGTATTGGTTGGTGTGGTGAGAATGTGTGTAGAGCAGGAGGTAGTTAGGTAGTTGGGTAGGTGGGTGGAGCAATAGCTAGGTGGTCCGGTAAGACGAGTATTGGGTGTGTGGGTAGGTAGAATGGTAGGCAGTTGGTTAGATGGGTAGAGCAGTTTATTTGCCAAGGCTCTCATGACTATACATTACATACATAATCACACTTCACGGCTTCAACCTGCTGGTGAGGTAAGACTGTAAAAATGGTGCGAAGCCGATAAAAAATGTGCAAGGATTTAAGTATCCCCAAGCAATGCAAGCACCGGCGAAGAGGGGGGTGTTGTCTCGGGCAGCTAAAGAACAACAGTTCTGGTGAATTAAAACAATGGAGATTGATTGATTGAAAAACAAAAGTTGAAGGCTGCCCAAATATGCAAAACCCAAGCCGTGGTAACATGCAACCACACCCCCGAAATGCCCATAACCGACTGCCTTGCACGCCGTGGCACGCCGGCCGAGTTTGGCAGGCCACTTGGACCTACTTTCTTAAAATTGCAAAATACATAATCACCATTTGCGTTCCTCACCTTGTGCTGAAACATGCATAAATGATTCTTAAAAATAAAATTTAATATGGTACACTGTTTACATTTGGGTGAATGATGTGAGGATGGCACAATTTGTGAAAGATACATAATGAAACACTGTAAAACAAACTTTACGTACTCCGAAATGCACTGGGGTTGTTTCCTTGCCTAAATTATGTAAACAATTGAACACCCGTGTTTACATATTACACACAAAACCCCACATAAAATATATCACTGAAAAACAATATATATTTTATATTACTACGCTACAGTGGGTGCTCTGACGTCACGTGCTCAAGTTTGCGTTGCATTCACACTTGCACTACACTGCACTTGCTACTCTGCTCGTCGAGTGCGCATCCCAACTGCGCAGCTTGGTGGCGTCGCTGCTGTCAAACAGGCTTCAGACGGGACACGTAACACACGTTAAGTTGCAATAGTTCATTAGATTTTTCTGGAACATTTAATTACTTTTTCGTTAGCCAGGAGTGTGCACCACCCCACCATTCAGACTGTTTTGCTGCACAACTGAACCATAATTATTCTTGTAATCTTTTATATGCTTCGCATCTTTTTAACCCGTTCTAGAGCTCTCCGAGATATAGTGGAGATATATAAACTTATATGTCTCATATGAGGGTAATAAGAATAAATCGTATTGTTATAAATAAGTTCTGCATATCACTGTATTTATCTGGTCGGTCTAACCATGTGACAGGAAAATTCTTAACCTCCAATAATTTATTATGAGTGTTCACGGCATTGGGTGGCCGAAACAAACCACGACGATTCTTAGTGGCATATACGGGGGCCGACAACGCATACTAGCCTAGGCCGAACTGGATTTATAGCTGCTTCAAGACTTGGAATTATTCGTCGAACAGGAATCACCACAGGAATGACGTCGGTACACCGAGAAGAGGTTCCGTGGTCATCTGCCTTCATGGCCACCAAGATTCTCGTGCTGTGTACTGGCGCTCAAACCCGCTAAAACCCGTCCTATATTCCAGCCAAGTGACCTAACCTGTAAATCCTCTTCTGTTCTGAAAACTCACGGATGGCATGGATGACAGTGTGTGGTCCCATCAATTTTGCAATGAACCCAACGCATAAGTTTTTTTGCCCGGTGGTTAATGGATGCTCACACAAATAGCCTTGTTGGCCTGTTTGCTGGGGGCAGGGGGTCTATGGAGGTCGGCACACACGTGGTTAGGTAGCATCCCTGTTGTTCCTGTGCTTCACATACTCTCCTCTCTTGTTTCCACCCTGCTTTACCCTCCAGCGGGATCAGTGGCATGCTCCCTCATCCCGCTGTGGAACTCTCCCAGGAGGGGAAGGTCACGTCCCTGGAGGAGCTGGGCTGATATTTTTCAAGTTGCTTCGTTCAGCCTGCAGCAGAGTGTAAATAAAACCGCAGGTAAATGCTCGGCCGAGGATGCGTGGTTTTCGCCCACTCATATGGGCAGCTGGTTTTTCAATTCTTGGTTCCTTCTCTCGGTAGGATTGGTGCGGGGATGGTAGATCGCAGTAGTGTGGTGGGGTATACCCCACTTTGTACAAAGGTCTCTCCAATTGCGTCCTTTGAATTGTGTTCCATTATCACTCAGCAGAATGTGCAAAAAAAAAACCTTATCAAGTGAAAGAATTCACTATGTAGTGTTTTACTAATTGCTCATGCATGTGGACATGAAAGGGGGTAGGCCTCTACCCAGCGTGAAAACAGGTCTGTAACAACAAGAATGAATCTCTTTGCAGTGGAGATTCTGGGATAGGGTCCCATGAGATTTATTGTGATTGTTTCAAAAAGTTATTTCGGTTCATGGGTGTGTTGCTGTTGCAGGCCGTCTTAACGTCTGCTTTTGTAGTGGTTACATTTCTGACACTCCCGCACGATTGCACGTGTGCATATGGCAACTCCCAGGCAATGGAAAAACTTTGTAATATTTCGCTTAGTCCGATTCGCCCCTGGGTGACCCGCAAGTCTATTTTCGTGCATGTAGCAGAGTATGGAATTGCATGCCGGAGGTGTTACGTAAGCACACCACACGCCACTGTCTATATTGGCACGTTATTCTAGGCGGCCATCAACTACACACCATTATCCAGTTCCTGTTCAAAGCATTTTCGTTTCCACTTGCGGAAAAAAGGGCACTTGTTTTGTTCGTTTATCACGTCTCGAAATTCTTAGAGTGTGCGGGCAGTTGGCACAGCTGTGATGTTCCTACAGCGAATAGGTGAAATAGTGCTGGCTTCGTGCGTGGCGGATGGGGGGAGTATGTTTTCCCACTCTTCCTCGTCTCATGCGACTGTTGTTCCAGGTGAATGGGACAGGTGGTCAGCGAGCTGTTTGTCCTCACCTGCCACGTGTTGCAACTCGAAATCGAATACTTGGAAGAACAGGGCCCATCGTGTGAGTTTACTACAGCTTTCCCAGGTGTTGTGGAGCCACAGCAAACAACGGTTGTCCGTTCGAATTGTGAACCTCCTATACTCCAGCAGTTGGCGTTACATTTCAGCGTCAAAATGACCGCAAGGCACTCGCGCTCGTTTACATCATACATTCGTTCGGCTGCTCCAAACTTCGTACTCCCGAAGTCAGTGTTCTTGCGTGCTCCATCGTCTGTCAGATGGAATAACATGGCTACTAAGCCCTTCTCGCTCATATCTGTTTGCACGCACACATGTTTCGCCGGGTCGTAACGGGCGAGTGCTGTACACTACCAGAAGCGGCGCTTCAATTCTTCAAAACTTTCTTCTTGTCTTGTGCACCGGAAGCGAACGTTCGGTAACGTCAACTCTGTTAGTGGAGCGGTGACGATGGTGAACTCTGGGATGTATTTCCATATCCAATTTGCCAGTCCGAAAAACTTTCGAAGTTGTCTACATGTTGTCGGGGTAGCATATTCTTCGATCAGCTGAAGTTGTTCTGTTGTTGGGCGGTTTCCATCCTCGTCAACGATGTGACCAAGGAATTGTATACTCGTCTTACCCAGGTGGCATTTCTAGTTGGCACATTTGAGTTTGTTGATGGCAAGACATTCTAACACTATCGACAGATGGCGTACAGGGTCGTCCCATGACTCAGACCAGATAATGACATCGACTAAATATGTCAATACGAAGTCACCGATGTAGCCATCCTGAACACGTATCATCATGGCCTGGAAGGTGGAAGGGTCACATTAGGCCAAATGGCATAGCGCAGAAGTGGAAGTGTCTGCCATCAGGTGCTGTGAAGGCTCTCTTTTGACGGTCAGCTGGTCGGACCGGTATTTTCCAATATCTACTATTTAAATCAAGTATCGTCGTGATTCGAGCCTCCAGGCTGTTTAGGGCATCTTTCTCATTTATGTATGGGGTGGAGCACTGTCGGTGATGAGGTTAAGGCATCGGAAGTCGATGCAGAAGCACCATGAGCCGTCCTTCGGGGCTAATTTAATGGTATCATTGTAATGGCTGTCCGATGGCTCTATCACACCCTCTCATAGCATTTCATCGATCTGCTCACTGATGATCTTCCTCTGATGTTGGTAATACCACACTGGCACGACGAACACAGGCTTCGCCATCGTTAGTGGAATATGGTGTTCGGCTACGATCGTCCGGTTTAGTGGGTCGGCCGCAGTGAACACACCCCATCACTCATTGAGTATTCTTTGTACTACGTCACGGTATTCTATGGGTACTGAATGGTCCAGTTCGTCCAGCAAGAAGGGCGAAGGTTGTCCAGTTGTTCGTGCGTCATTATTGTAAACTGTCAGTCGCTCTTTAACTCCAAAATGCACCCATCGGGCTGCACGTTCGACGATGGCATTTTGTTCGGAGATCCAGGGCACTCCTAGGACAACATCCTTCCGTAGATCACATGACACGAAGGTATTAGTCATGGTCGTAATGTCTGGATTTCAATGGTGACTGTGATTTTTCCGGCGATGCAGACTGTTTGCGGACACGTAGCCAGTAGGACCTCTTGTTATGTAGTTTGCATACTTCTTATATAGACGATGTCTGCACGTACGAAGTTGTGCGATACTGCTGTGTCGATAAGGGCTCGGCACGGACGGTTGTTTACAATAACAGCTATCCTGGTGAAGTTGTTTTAAAATCCTATTGTTTGGGTCAGCATTATCATTTGTGTAGACTGATTGGGAACCTTGTAACTCATCCTGGGGCAAGCAGCGCCAGGTCGCTTGGCCCCACCTCTTAGTTTCCCGAATGAGGTCTGGTTCGCTGTTGAGCCGGATAGTCGGCCCATGTCGGGCATCGATTGTTCCAATGCGGGCCTCCACACCATCTGCATGGCCTCGCGGGATCGTTATTCTCCTGTCGTGATCTGTGGTTGCTGTACATCAGGCGAGTTACATGGAACATAACTCGTGCAGGTTGCATCTTGATTACTACTTCCTGTATTACGTTGAACATAAGTTGTGTTGTTCGTTTCTTGTCTCAGTGTCGACTTCTGTGTTGCCATGGTCGCCTCTTTTGTCTTCGCCTCTTCTTTGGTGGTGCCCATATCGCGATGCGACTGGGCTGGAACATGGTCGTGGATCCCTTCAGATGCGATAATGACATTCAACAGTAGTAGTGTTTGAATGTAGTCCTTTTCTGTCGTGTGAATAATTAGAGCGAGGGCCGCTCTATACTCCTGTCACGCTGTGCTGGTGACGACTTACAAGGTCTCCTACAGGGACAGACTAGGGTGGTACGCACAGCCCAAACTGATTTTGTTTGTTGCGAAATTGTAAAGTGATTCCTCGCCCTGTTCTTCGAGAATGACACTGTTGTGGGCTCGAAGCGATGTAAAGGAACTCGCAAACCTGCAGAAGAACGTCTCACTAAATTCTTCCCTTGTCAGGCCATATCGATTTACACCTCTCCCCATAACTTAGCTTCGCTGGAAAAACATTCCTCAATGCAGTTGGGTCAATCTGCTTGGTCGACTCCATAGCGATGTAAATAGCTCTCGCAATCACATAGAAACTAATACAGGTCATCTCCCACCACTCCGGCGTATACAAGCTGTGATTGGAATCTCGTAGGTGTAGTGTTTGGCTGATTGAAGATTATCGGGTTTCCAGTAACGTAGTGTCCAGATGGTTGCATCGGGAAAACAGTAGGCAGTCCTGCTGTTGTTAAGTGCATTTGTTGTATTAGCAACGGTGACATCCCTGATACCACTGTTGTTGTTGTGGCAGCACGATGGTTGACATGTATGGTGGCTGTCCTCTGATAAACACATTCCTTGGCAGCAAAGTCCACTCGTGGCTGGTAAGCTGCATCTATCTCCTCAAATGGTTCTGTCTTGATGTGTATAGGCCATACAAAACCCATGGGTCTTACACCACGGACAGCTGGTTCATCCGGGCAGTTGTTGCAGTTTCCTATCTTCCCTTTTTCTGGACATATGACAGTTCGGTTTTCACACATGCATGTTTTTCCCAGCAAGAATTTTAATGAGAATGGGCGAGGGCTCGGTGCTAGCCAGAGACACTTTTCGCATAAGTCCGATATATTTCCTGCAGTCATATTTCAATTCACCCAACTAGGGTCGAGAATGTGGCACAGGTGGCACGATGAAGTCCCCGTTGTTGTCCCTTTAGCCATTGATTACTTTTCACTGGACAATGTGGTCTCATGGCACACTGCAGACACCCCTGCGAACGTGCACAAAGATGGTGCATGACACGGCGCGGTGCAGAGAGGGGGGGAGGTATTGGTGTCCTTCTCTAGACCGGTAATGCTCACAAAGATGTCAGAAGATAGCTGACGTCATGGCATAGTTTGCCAGTTCCAAAATGGCGGCTGATGCTCCGGACAATGGTGAATTCTGGTGTCAAAAAGCACGTGGTCAATTTTTCTGTTGAGGTGCAGTTTCTTACAATTTCTTCTGGGCCCGGTAAATAAAGACAGGTTGAAAAAGTCGCCAGTAGCGAAAATTATTAGACGATGCCATCCAAAGGATAATAGGAGCTGTACACACATGGATGCATGTGGGCATGTGGATGAACAAATTTCGAACCGGAATATACAGGAAATAAAATGCAAAACAATGTAAGGTTAACTGGCAGGAAATTTTGACACGGAGTGAGTAATGAAGCCCCACATTGGGCGCCTTTTGACGTGGTGAAGTTTTCAGAACAGAAGAGGATTTACAGGTTAGGTCACTTGGCTGGAATATAGGATGGATTTTACCAGGGTTGGGCGCCATTGCAGAGCACGAGAATCTTGAGGGTCATGAAGGCAGATGACCATGGGATCTCTCCTCGATGTTCCGACATCATTCCTGTAGTGATTCCTGTTCGACATATAATTCCAAGTCTTGAAGCAACTATAAATCCAGTTTGTCCTAGGCCCGTACACCTCTGAAAAGACTAAAACACCCCGTATACACCACTAAAGATTGTCGTGGGTTGTTTCGACCAACCAATGCCATGAACATTCGTAATAAATTATTGTAGCTTAAGAATTACACTAATTCATATGGTCAGACTGACCAGATAAATAAATTCGAACAGAGAACTTATTTATTACAATACAGTTTATTCTTATTACCCTCGTAAGAGAGGCGTAAGTTCATACATCTCCACTATAGCTCGAAAAACTCTACAACAGGTTAAAAAGGCATGAAGCCAATAAAGATTACATGAAAAATTAAGTTTCAACCATGTAGCAAAACTGTCTGAACGGTGGGGCGGTGCACACACAGGGGCAGCGAAAAATTAATTAAATATTCCAGAAGAATTAAATTAACTATTGCAACTACATGTTCGATTCAAAAGTTGAGGACTCCGGGGCGGGCACACGAAAAACCAGCACCCAAGGAAGACGAAGACGCTACTAAACAGTAACAAGGCCACGGGGGTTGGTGCCTCCACATCAATTCCCGCAGGACAACATAAAGTACCATTATCAGAACGAAACTAATTTAAGATGGAATTAGTGAAACGAAGATGTCTCATAATGATAAAAATTATTACAATACACAATTCAGGTTATATAATAAAATTCTTATATATATATATAAAGTTGTGAATGGAACACACATTTTCATAATTGGGAAGTGGGGGGGGGGGGAGTCTCGCTGCTAATAGGCTCTGTGTCGTGTAGTGTCCATTCTTAAAAAACCATTCGCGCGAGTGTGTAGTGAGCTTTCAGTGACAGTTTACTCCACGACAGCCTTTTGTAATTATTCTTCTATTTTCGTAGTTTTAAGATATGGATTTAAAATGTCGCCTCCGAAGAACAAAGTTATTCATAGTAAAGGACTTGAGGTAATAAGTCATTTTATCGATAAATGTGAGAAAGAAAATAAAAATGTGTGATTTTCTTCTCCTTCTTCTTCTCCTCAAAACTGGCAACCCACAGGCAGTGAACAAACATAAAATAAATATGTAAGAAAAACAAAAGACCTAATGAATAGACAACAAAGCGTTGTCGACTCCGAGCAACACCTTATTTATCTCTGACTCCGAGAATGAAACGAGCACACTTCCCACATCACACTGTGGGTGTTTTGTTGATGACTTTTATCCATATTTAGTTCAAAACAATAGTCATGATTTTAATGTACGGTACTTACAGAGAAGTGCCAACAATCAGGAATTTATTACCAGTGCAAAAAAAAATTATAAATATTTTTTCCGTAGGAACAAAATTACACAACAGATTATTAAAAAGCATGGATTTCAAAGAGAGAAAGTGACAAACTAAGTGTACAATACTTGTAGAGAGAGTGGCTGTTGTGACACAGTGACGTGACTATTTTCATGTTTCTAGGGCCAGTGATTGAGGCTGGGCGTTTATATGTCAGAAAGTTACTGTCGCACGGTTTTCAGAATACCGTCATGCATATGCTATCTGAATGTGATTGAGCTGTCATGAGCAAAAATAAGATGAATTATAGAAAGAAATGTGACTGGTGACTTGTCACTTACAAGGTTTACAGAACTTACAGAATCATCTCTTTCATCAGTCACCATACAAAACTGCCAAGGGTTGTTTGTATACATGTAGACAAAATAGAATAGTAGTACTGGCAAAAGACTGCATTCTTGGGGACGTAGTAGACGAAATAATCATCAATTTAGAAGCCGATAGCAGTAATAGTGAAGATGACAGTGAGATCGTTAGCAAAATGTAATTCAGAAGCTAACAGAATTGCTACTGCATGCGAGGAACCTGGTTCAGAGGAAGACTTAACCAGCCACTTTGAAATGGTGAGTAAATGTTTTTGCTACGGAGAGTTGTCTGTTACAAAACCATTACCTCTCTCTCTGTTACTACCTGCTACGTTTCAAAGGAGGGCGACACTTGCCATTCTCTTCTGCATTCCTTCCAGGGCCAGAGAGCGTAGACCTTCACAGTAGTTCGCATTTTAAGGAACTTATGTTGCATAATGTATTTTATCATTTAAAAGAACTTTTCTTATAAAGTGTGTTATGTATATATATTTTTATTTATTTTAGTTTGTGTCGTTTAATGAATGTACTTGGATTCAAATTCAAATTTAGCACCAACTGTTGCGAGTGTCATGGCCGGCGGCCTTTAGTGCCATCTATGCAGGAAAGCAGTTAGCTATCTTTACTCCGTTTTACTGGAAATCACGCAGCTGGACTGTGTTACAAAGGATATTGTGTGGAAACATGTATTTTTACAACTTATAGTGTACATTTTTATAGTGACTCTTTTTCCATATATACTTTCAAAATCGTTTGATGTCTGATAGGCTACCTGTGACGTGCCCATGTGTTGTGTATTGATGACAGTCTGTTCCCACGGTTCTGGTACTGTGTTGTGTATATACAGTAAATCCCTCAAGAAGTTTTCTGTTAAGAAGTTTTCCTGCTTAGTAAGATTTAAAAAGTATCCACTTTGTCTAATACAAATACACATAATTTTACTCTTTTAAGAAGTTTTCCTGCTTAATAAGCACACATTTTTCAGTATTTTTCCTGAAATGTCTTAACAAGGTTTCACAATATATATATAAAATACATATATATTAACTACATACCAGTGGTCAGCCTTCGTTCAGCAGTAGCTTAAATAATGTAGGGAACATGATCTGTGTGTCAATGTAAACCGGGTAGAAATAGTTGTTTGTAATTTTTTTTTAATGAACAGAATTTAACATTATCTTTTAAGCTGATAGCTGTTAATGCAGTCAACATGACGTGGGATAACAGGTTTAATGAAATTAAACCATTCCTTCTCTACATTGAGGAATGGCGAACAAAACTAAACACCCTGACTACTGGCATGTCTACATCCATCTTACTAAATCCATACAAACACACAAAAAATACAAATAAAATCATTTGCATGTGTTACCGCATATAACTTTGATGCTCAACTTGATTGGGTCGTCACAAATAGTCTCCCCCCCCCCCCCTCAACCAACTGTCTGTCTTTCAGCATCACAGAATTGCTGCTGTATTGCAGAAACTGGAAACATTTGAAATGTGCACTTTCTTCTGAGGAAATGGCATTATTATATAAAGTTCAAGTCTGCTGATGTTACATTGTCACTGCTTCAAGTTCAGGAGGTGGTCTAAGTAAGATGCACAGTTGACGGCAGGTTGTCACGCTATCAGCAGTATGAAGATTGTTGCAAACATTAAAAAACTTTGTATGAGGCGTGATTTTACTGCACTGCTGGGTGGGTTTAGTATCGCTGCCACTTCCACTACAAGAACATATACAACAATCAGCCAAGTGCATCAACAAGTACTGTAATGTAATAATAAAATATAATTCTTAGAGTATTTTAAAGGTTTATGTAAGGTGAGTTTGTCTATCATGAGCCCCTAATTACCCTTCCAGAGAACTTCGAAGGATATCTCAAACGTCTTTCAGAAAACTGTTATTTTTATAACCACTTCATAATGTGATATTCCAGAAATATTAGTAATTATGAAACCCATTTTTTATATGAATACCAGTTCTTGTTTATAAATAGGTTTCCCTTAGACTAGATATAGTTTTTAAGTTTTATTTTTATATCACTTAAAAATGACGATACAAAATTATTTTTATTTAATATGAATGTTTTTTTATCAAAGTAAATATAAATTTTGGTAAATATTATAAAATAATTAATAGTGGTTGTAAATTGTGTTAATATGAAGCTGGTATCGTCTATAGTACATACGGGCTGTTCACGGTAAAGTGAGCACTTTTTAAGTCCTTGCTTCAAAGTTCCTTTACGCTTATTTCTATCCTTTCGTCAACTGTTAAAAAATGATAATTGCAATATGATTAACAAACACAAAGTATACTTTATTAGCTCTCAAAAGATAATGATTGATGTCATAATAAAATATAATTTTTTGCTCTTATGCCTGCTGGGAGGTCCTTGAAATGGGCTCACTGCACTATGTGTTGCATATAGTAAATATTTCTCATACAGTTACGTTGAATATACCTGGCAAAGAATTTTCGTCCTGCGTGTCCATGTCTGTGCGTACATAATTGGACTCTCCTCCTAAAAAAAATATTACACATAAACAGTGCAAAGTCTGAAACACTGATAGTGAGTTGAACACAGCAAGAGTAGTGGGCTTTAGAAACAGACTTTTGTAATAGAGGAGAGAAAAGGAGAGAAAAATGAGAACGAAAAAAGTAAGAAACACAGTTGTAAGAGATAATATGAACACAAATATATACTTAAAGTAAAGATATGGAAGTTTGTGTTCTGGGAACCAGAAAGAGGAAATGGAAATAGTCCAATATATACATGGATGATGAAACTAAGTGAAAAACATTATGTACGGAGAGGCCTACAAGATGATGAAACGATGGATGGACAAAAAACCAGAAGGGATGTGTTGTTAGCTGAAGTTTTGGATAGCCTTTCCATGCAATCAATAGGTAATATACAACTGCTTCTTTCTATTCACATTACAATATGAGATTCCAAAATTGCTAAGACAGTTTCCACATGTTTAATATTCACGTCCATAAAACATTGAACTGCAGACATTAAAGAAATACCGATGTATGGATTAATATATTTTTACATGTACTTTAGTTCAGTCAACTGTTATGTCGAAAATTTTATTTGTTACTAGCAGCCAGGCATTGTTTCGCTCAGAATTTACGGAGATATTTAAATACAAACCCATATATTTGCGACTACCCGTGACTACCTGCGACTACCCGCGACCACTTATGACCACAAGTGACTACTTGTGACTGACTACCTGTGACTACTTGTGACGACTTGCGACTACCCGTGACTACCTGAGACTACTTGTAACGATTTGCGGCTACCCCTGACTACTTGCGACTACCCATGACTAGTTGCGGCTACCCCTGACTACTTGCGACTACCCGTGACTAGTGCGACTACCCATGACTACTTGCGACTACCTGCGAATACTTGCGACATGTGACTACTTGCAACTACCCGTGACTACTTATGAATACCCGTGACTACTTATGAATACCCGTGACTACCTGCGACAACTTGAGACAACTTGCGACTGCCTGCAACTACTTGAGACTACCTGCGACTACCTGCGAAAACTTACGACTACTTGCGAATTTATAATATTAAGGTAATATTAAGATCCACTGAGCCACTGCAGCTCCACTTGATATAGATATTTTTATCTACTGAGCTAATGCAGCTCCACTTGATATACATATTTTTATCTACTGAGCCACTGTGGCCCCACTTGGGATCGCTCTAGCTACTGGGTCAATGCGGCCCCACTTGAGATCTCTCTATCTACTGAGCCACTGTGGCCCATCTTGAGAGTGCTCTAGCCACTGAGCCACTGCGTCCCTCCTTGGGATTGCTCTAGCCACTGGGCAACTGTGCCACTAGTGCTCTAGCTACTGGGCCACTGCGGCCCCACTTAAGATCTTTTTATTCATTGAGCCGCTGCTGCCCCACTTGGGATCACTCTAGCCACTGAGCCACTGTATCCCCACTTGATATATTTATCTATCCACTGAGCCACTGCGGCCCCACTTGAGAGTGCTCTAGCCATTGAGCCACTGCGGGCGCACTTGGGATCGCCCTAGCCACTGTGCCACTGCAGCCTCACTTGAGATCTTTCTATCCATTGAGCTTCTGCGGCCCCTACTTGGGATTACTCTAGCCACTGGCCAACTGTGGCCCCACTTGAGAGTGCTCTATCCACTGGGCCACTGTGGCCCTACTTTGAATCGCTCTAGCCACTGAACCAGTGCATCTCTACTTGATATATTTATATCCCTTTATCCACTGCAGCTTCACTTGAGAGTCCTCTAGCCATTAAGCCACTGCGTCCCCACTTGGGGATGTGCAGTAGAGAATTGAGGTGCCGCTACGGGTAGGCGAGGGAGCGCCAGAAACCCAGGAGCAGTGGTATGTCCGTTTCTGACTGGTCGTCTTATTCAAGCACCGTTTTCTGTAGAGTTCGGTACGCTTACACCTAATTCACCGCAGGGTCTTAGATACACACAACAACCCTTTAATTGCAAATGAACGCGAGGGGAGCAATAAATAAAATAAGGTAGTTAACGAATAAAGTTTGACCTAGTATTCACTATCACGTCTTTGGAAAGCAATGGGGAAACCCGGTTGATCATACACACTCATTTAATTTCAACAATAAATTTTCGTGATTATGTTACTCAGGCGAAGGTGAGACTGGACAAGAGCCTGTTACAAAATACTCTGGTCTGAGAATTAATTACGTTATGCAATTTACAGTGACTTCCTCCTGAGGGGTGGTTGTCCAGAGGGGACATCGCAACGACCTACTACTATGGAGTCAAAGGAGTGACGGGTAAAGAGGTGCATGGTTTGGGACGTCAAGGTTACCTCTGGAGCACCTTGCCGTCTCTTGCAGTCAGCTGGTGCAATAGAATCCTTCTCAAGCTGCAGGTGAGGTTGAGCCTTCGCAACCTGCGGGAGAGAAGGAAGTCTTGATCAGACCAGGGAGAGCTCGCTGACCTATGCGGCGGGCGGGCCGACGAACTCTAACTAGAGGCGTTCCTGTACCGCCTTATATAGTTAAATATCAGTGCTTCAAGGCTCTTCCCGGGGTGGGGGTGCGGGGATGATAGCCTTTCGCGGCAGGGGCTGGTTATCGTAGGGTTGTGGCGGCGCCAGCATTCCTTATCGCCCTTAGTGGAGGCTGCTGACAAGTTTACAACCTCTGCTCGAGGTTCGGCGGGTGTGACGTCAGAAGCAGGGGTGCTGCGATCCTGTGGTGCCTCTTGTAACTTCCTTCTTCATTATTTCTGGGCAGTGGCTCGTCGGGTAAAACACTCTTGGTTAGTTATAATTGTGTCAGAGGTTGTCCAACGTGTGGAGTCAACTCGGTCGGCATGTGAGTGGTAGTCTGCCACTGTTGTGACTTGCTCCGCGCTCTTCCTAACTCGTTTATGGGGCGAAGTCGCCCGTGGGGTGAGCAGTCGTGTAACATGTTTCAACAGTTAGAAAGCTACATTTTCCAGATGGACATAGGCATATATCAAGGGGGAGGCACAGAGACCCAGTGGGTAGAGCAATGCCAAGTGGAGCCGCAGTGGACCAGTGGATAGAGCGATACCAAGTTGAGCCACGGTGGCTCAGTGGATGGAGCGATATCCCAAGTGGGGATGCAGTGGCTCAGTGGCTATAGGACTCTTAAGTGGGGCCTGCAGTAGCTCAGTTGATACATATATATCAAGTAGGGATGCACTGGTTCAGTGGCTAGAGCCATCCCAAGTTAGGCCTCAATGGCTCAGTGGATAGAGCGATCCCAAGTGGGGATGCAGTCGCTCAGTGGCAATAGAGCGATCTCATGTTGGGCCGCAGTGGCCCTATGGCTAGAGCGATAATATTATAAAGAGGTAATGTGAATTTATTTGTTTATATGTCTCGGGTAATCTCGGAAACTACACTGTCGATTCTCACAATTCTTTCTCTACTAGAAAGCTACATTCTTCCAGATGGGCATGGCCTTTGTTTAATTCTAAAAAAAAAAAAATGACAAATTTCAAAGTTTGTAAACCAAGTCAGAGAAAAATGAGCTACTTGGATGCTTTCTAAGTATCCACTAACTAAACCATTATTAAAGATAAGTTGAAACAATGTTAGAAGAAATTGTAAAGGGTTGGGGGCTTTTCTCTACAGACCCTTGGACCTTTGGCTATATAACTCCTCCTCCCCTCCCCAACCGTCCTCTTCTCACTCCTGGGAGGAGTTGGCGAGACCAAAGCAGTGTTTTTTTTTTTTTTTTTTTGCTTTCTTTTCGGCCTGGAATGTGCATTTTCTACCGATTTTCTTGAGATTTGGGGGAGGGTTGTCTTTTTATGCCCCACACTCCCCCGATAGGAAGTTAGGCCCTTCAGGGCAAGTCTTAAGTCTCATGTCTTAAGTGTTAAGTCTTTCATCTTAAGTCTTATGTATTACATCTTAAGTCTTACGATCTAAATCTTACATCTTATGTATTACATATTAATTTTTAAATCTTTATGTTCCAAATGCAACTGCATGATGGGATGTGCGAGCGAGCACCAATAGGCGCGAGGAAGCACATTCTGAAATTCCCAGACAAAGTCGTGGGTAGTCGTCCGGGATGTGAGAGCGAACGCTGAGAGGCGTGTGCGAGCACATCCCGAAGTTTCAAGACGAAATTAGGATGTGCGTGTGATCGCCTATAGGTGCGAGCGAGCACATGCCGAAGTTCCCGTAGTCACTGGTCGTCGCAAGTAGTTGCGGGTAGTCACAGGTAGTCGCAAATTGTCGAAACGACATAGAAAAAGGGTCATTCGTTTTTGGAAAAACATAGTAAAAATACATCCTACAAAAAACTCCATAACACCTGAGCGAAGCAATGGCGGGCTGCACGTGCCGAAGTTCCCGTAGTCGAATGCAGTCGCGGGTAGTCGCAACTTGTCGCAAGTAGTCGCAAGTTTTCGCAGGTAGCCGCATAGTCACAGGTTGTAAGTAGTCACGGGTAGTCGCAGGTAGTCATGGTTAGTGTCTGTTAGTCGCGGGAGTCATGGATAGTCGTAGGTAGTGACGGGTAGTCGGATGTAATCATGGGTAGTCACGGGTAGTTGCAGGTAGTCACGGGTAGTTGCAGGTTGTCACGGGTAGTTGCAAGTAATCACTGGTAGTCGCAGGTAGTCATGAGTGGTTGCAGGTAGTCATAGGTACTCACGGTAATCGCAAGTAGTCACTGGTAGTCGCATATATATGTATGTATTTCAATAGCGACTCTATGGCGGGCTGCTAGTACTAAAATAAACAAGCCGTATGTTCTTACGTTTTTTCTATTTGTGGAAAGTGCAACTCCAGAGAAAACGTTTTGGAGAAGTTCATTTTCATGTAATGGCATTTTAAAATCCAGTGGTTAGGTTCTTATGACTGAAAATTTAAAAAATGTTAATATTTCCTTAACCCAACACTGCTACGTGGAAAATTTTTGAGGTGTAATTTTGTATGAACAAAGAAATCAAGCAAACACATTCATATTTTTCACAGTGCCATTTAAATTCTTAAATTTTAAGCAATGAATAGCTTTAGAAATGTTATTCAAGCCCCACAGTGTTACACTTTGTGCATAATAGTGTATCGTAGTATAGAAATTCTTGCTGTCGCATGCTTCATTGCCATAAAAACAGTTTTAAATAAATGGAAGTCATTGCCAGTGGTATAACAGAAAATAGTACTAATAATATACTCTTGAAAACTTTTTAGTTCAAGACATATTATGACATTATTTTACATTCTGAACGCATTTCACACATGCGTGAATTGTAGTAGTAATTGGTGCCCACACCTGGACCATCTGTGGCAAATCTGAGGATGCTAGATGGCTGGCTCCAGCCAAACCTGTTCCTCGAGATAACCATAGCCTCATATGTGGTGGCGGTGGACAGACCTGTCAGCGTGTAGTACTTGGAGTGAATAGGCCCGTTGGGCGACATGTCGCTGGGGATGACGAGCCTGATCCAGGGATCTGCCTTTCCACGCGGCTGTACACAGTTTCCCAACACTCTGACATGCTACTTGCTTCAGTGCCCAGTAAAACAGCAAAAAAATAATTGATAGGTTTTCTGTTCACATTTTATTTCTAGATTGAATCCTGCAAAAATATCTGCAGAAGAATTTAAAAGCACATGAAGATTGTACTGGTAATTTGCACATTGAAAAGAATTTTAAGTCTTAAATATTTGCTGTATACATAGGTATAGTACACCAAACAATTTAAATGATGACGAAAAAAATATTAAAATATCTTTATCTCTGAATTAATTTCTAGTAAATGAACGTTACATCTTCAGTGGAATTTTTATATGTACCTATTCCTTAAATGTTTTAATCTCTCAATAAGTAATTTGTTATGCGAGTTCTTCTAGTTGCCAATTTAATAAGATGTCTCCATTATTGTGTACCTTGAATAACAACCCTGAGGTTTTATAACACACAAAAATGGTAACTTCCAAAGGTGTTTTTTTGTTTAGCATAATTTTTTTCTCTACCTAACCTGCGATAAAAATTAGACCTTTGGAAACAGAGGCTAATTGTGTAGTTTCTGGTTTGCAAGCTAGCCATGTTCTACTCTATATACTACTACCAAATTCGATTGCTGACAAAGTGATGTATTATTATTTTTTGCCACCCGCATTGTCCTTCTGAATAATTTACAGTTTTGACTCTGCAGCGGCCAGGAGATAATACAAGTAAAACTATTTTTTACTAAGTTTTAATATAAAAATTTTATGCATATATATGAAACATAAATCATCTGGGATTTACCACTAACTTATGCAACATCGTCTTCAAAGCGGAGATAGTTGTAGGTCCCAAACTTGAGGAATAAAACATTGTTTAATAGGGTTATTTTTAACAAAAATTATTTTACAATATGCTTTTTAGAATGCAGACTTCAGTTAAATAGTGGGTATATAATAATATTGTTTGACTATCACTGAAAATGTATCATTATTTGCCTTGTAACAAATATGAAAAAAAGAACAAATTATGTGCATGCTTATCCTGTGGATGTTGCCATACCTTAAGTATAGTAGTAGTACCTTTCAATACAATTCAGTTATAACAGCAGTACTGTATACAACATACTGATCAATAAAATGTAATGTGTCACTGGCACCTTGTATTTCCTAAAGAGCAAGTTATATTCTGTGATGGGGTTGTAGCTGTCAACCTCCCAGATGAGAGTGTAGTTGGTCCTTGAAGGCATCTTGAGCTTGTTCTCCTTGAATGCTGCTGGGTTTGCCACACCTGTGAAATGGAAATAGTTTTGTGTACAGTGTGCTGTGAAGATAACAGTAGCTTAGTGATTGCATCGCTCCTTGTATTTTTTTGGCATTACAACAGTGTGCAGGCCACTCTGTATCATGTATAAAACTTGCCCCCAACTCCACAACCATGTTACTTATGTTGCAAAAGTAAATTGGAGGCAAATAGAAAAGATGGAAGAACACCAATTTCAGTGCAGATTACGTTTAAGAGGGTAACTGGAAGAGGGGGGGGGGGAAACTAGGCCTATTTCCTTTTACACTTTTAATTTATGTGTACCTCTCGTAGCCTTTTTACCTCCTCTGCCCCAAAAGATAATGTAAATATGGTACAAAATAAACACTACAAACAGAGTACAAAAATAGTACGGTGTATACAAAATTTATAAATTTACAATTCCCCAATTACTTTAAAACAAAACAAAACTGATGTTAAAATGTACGGGGTTACATAAAAATGCGCCTTAAAAATAATACAAATATACAAGGTTTTTAACTGGCACAAAATCCGCAATAAAAGACCACTAAATTTTACACATCTCGCAGTGAGACAAACTTCTTAGTGTGCCTCCCCTCGCCACAACCAATCGGGCCCTCTATCACTTCGTTTGTCAGGACATTTATAATCCAGACTCCGCAACCGTCGTCCTCCCCACAGCTGTGGGGAACGTCCTTGAAATGGAAGTAGATCGTCGTCAATCAAATTAAAAAGCGGCGCTTGCGTCACAAGGCGACCCCGCAGTTTCCCATGCTGCCACAAGGTAGAAGAAACTCCGCGCATACAGTGTAACTATGACCGCTGCCTAAAGCCGACATTACGCAATACCTCCAGCCTTACTTGGATCTCGTACAAGCTTCTACAAGCCCTCGTTCACGAATCGGTATACCAGCCGCTATATGAGCCGCCATGGAATATTCATATTACACGACAGCAGTTTGCGTACTAGCATTTGGTGCGCAGTGAGTGGTTTGTAATAAATATGAACCCAGTTGAACTGCTATCACATCTTAATATTGCTGCATCACTATTCGCCTGTTACATAAATTGATTGCTTACTACTATAGTTCCATTTGTTTTCTTGAAAATGGCGCGAAGTCACTAGAACACGTGTGTGTTATTTTTAATTTTGACGAAAATGACTGACAGGTTACAAAATATAGTTTTTATTTTACGTACCGGGATATTATCAGTAAGAAAAATTTATTGATATAAAAAATATGGGTCCGACGGAGTTTTGAACTCGCACCCAAAACTTACATGTGACTTTGTCGCTGTACTACTACCAGCTGACACATGGAAGGTTGAGATGTGCTGAGCCTCCCGCGTCATAGACCGTTCGCCTGGCCTACAGCACAAGCAACATTCACAGTGAAAAGTTCGTGTGAGTGATGCGCCCGTGCGCATAGTGCAATAAGAGGGTAAAGTGCAAGTCAGTGCAAGGTAGTGCACAGAGTGTGAGGTGCAGGTAAGTGCAGCACCGGGCACGTGGGTGCCAACGGAAATAGGGCCAAGTTAAAAAGTTGCTTAAGACTGGTACTGTAGAACATTCCAAACGTAATACGCAATAACTTACGCCCTAATGTCAGCCTTATTTTAATTAAAGCCAATAAAGCAGAGTTATAGTGTTTTTTATTTTTCACCTCATTTGTTTACGTTGTTCACGCCAGTCATTGCAAGAGTGTCGTGTTTTATTTGTCAGTTTAAAATGTTTTGATAATTTGTTATGTTTCATTTTGAACATATAAGCTCTTATTTTGCAAGTGAGGGAGTTGTTAAGTGGACTGTAGAAAGTAGTGTCCACTTGGCGTGCTCCCCCACCCCCAGGCAGCGAAATCGCCAAGCCGGCCGACCAGTCAGTTAGCGTCTGAGACTCGCGAGGGAACGGCTGCGTCGTGTGCGTCCGGCGGCATTCAAGTTTGCAACTTATCATCTTCACTACAATAGACTTTAAATCACTCCGGAACTGTTTGCTTTAGCCGCTGGAACGCCTGCCCTCTCCCCCTGTGGTTTTGTATCGCCCAGTGAGACTTGGCGGGCTAATCCCAGCGCAAGTGTAAGTTTTCTCAACTGGGAAGTTTAAATAAAAGTCACTGAGAAACGCGTGAAACAGGACTTCGATATGTTCTCATTTGTCTCACCGCAAAGTTCTTCAAGGTACGGGCCCTCAGAATACCCGCCATTTTCTATGTAAGCGTTCAGTGTTTAGTGTTCATTATTATTATTGCAAGTTTACCGTATTTTTGGGCGTGTGGACCAGCCGATGGGCCACCCAGCAGTGCCGGTAATTATCATGTAACAAGGCGTAGCACCGGCTGAGAGGTTGCCGGAGGGATGTTAGCAAAACTTATTAAGCATCAACAGGAAGGAATCAGCGGAGCAGTGCGGATTTGTACGCCCTAGGTCGTCGACCACGCGGCCCGGAGACAGAAGAGTCAGCTCTACCAACATTGACACTGCTGGGACAGTGTCTGGCGCCCTGGGTAATACGTACATATCCTAACCTCAGCGTTTACCGCATTCCAATTTACCTTCACCCGTCCATGGTCCAGCCACACGGCATTATGAGTTTATATCCTATTGATATGGTAAAGATTTGAAATATATTTTTCCTAGAGCAGATAATATTTTAAGTATTTATAGTGGTTTTAAACAGTAATTGAAAGTTGTCATCGTCAATATTATTCGTCGTCGCATTTTAAATCTAGGCCTATTTCAAAGTGTTTCTACCTCACGGGTGTATAATCAAGATGGAGGCGCCATTTTCTGTTTTCTCATCAACTCGTTTCAACTAGTAACCCTACGCTCTGTATCTGTGAAATATGGCCGCACAAGGCGGGAAATGCTATGACGAGCGCCACACTAACACGTATACTGGCAGTCAATGGAAGTACCCATGATCCTAGCCAGGTTGTCGTGAGGTAGCGTTACACGTGTATGATTCATAGTGTGGACAGAATTTAGAGCAAGGAGAGTCAAGTCTCTTAGTTTCCAATAATAAACCAAGCTAAAAAATATTAATACAGTAATATAACTCGAAAAATCTCATAAAAATTTTAGTCTGCATTTGAAAGAGATTGAACAATGACAGCTGATTTTACTTAGTTTTTTTTTTTTTTTTTTTTTTTTTTTTTTTTTTTTTTTTTTTTTTTTTTTGGTCATATATTTGAAATTTTATTTCACAGTATAACGAACCCGGAGGAGTGGGCAACAACAAAAAAAATGTTGTCTTAACATGGAATGAACTTTAAGAAAGCTGGTTCTACAAAATATTGCATATTGTCTCACCAGATAGTTCAATGACTTCCTGGCTGTGACCCATTTGGTTGGCGGCCCTGCAGGTGTAGTAGCCTAGGTCAGAGACCCTGACGCTCCTCAGCAGCAGAGAGTAGTGGCCATTGAAGGGCAGGAACACTACTCGAGATGATGAGTTGATAGGCACGTCATTAAACAGCCACTCCACCTATGTCGAGTCATTGAAGTAAACATATTTATACTTTCTTTGGTAAAGTGGGGACGATTGAGCAGCTCTTGACATGGTCTTGAGAGCCAATGAAGGTGAAACAAGGCGAGTACTGGAATGCAATGGTAAGAGAAGTGGTTGATCCCCGAGAAAACACACTGACCAGCTGTTTTGTCCAACATAATTACCACAAGCAAAAATTGGAATGATCCAGCCAGTAATCTAACTCGGTTCACCTTGGTGGGAGACGAGTGCTCTATCCGCTGCTCCCCCGCGGCCCTTGGTAGTGCTCAAGGTCATTGTCAAGAGTCTGTGTAAGTGATATTCGTGTGGCTGCCTACCAAGCAAACTGTTGTAGCCCTCTCATTGGTGAAATTGAGTATGGCTGCTTTCCAGGAGCATGTGCATCATATTACTTACTGTCTATATATCCTGTCAGTTAAGGCCTATGTAAAGTCTGTATATGGTCATAGGTGTCCTTAGGTCTGTCTGAGGTTGGTCAACGCCATCTGATGGTTGAGGTTGATTGATGTCAGTTATACGTAATCTGTGTAAAAATGATCAGGGCATGAATAATTTTGAGAAT
Source organism: Dryococelus australis (assembly GCA_029891345.1). NCBI lineage: Eukaryota > Metazoa > Arthropoda > Insecta > Phasmatodea > Phasmatidae > Dryococelus > Dryococelus australis. The sequence continues at coordinate 221,345 of CM057006.1, forward strand.
GTTTGTAACATCCATGAAAATAGGGTTTTTTGGATACGATTAACTTATATTATTTTTCGTGTTCTTATTGCTACACATATTGTCATGCAACAGTTAATGTGGTATTTTTAACACATGTCACTTACATGATTTCAACTGCCTAAGTATATTTCATTTATTTTTATTAATTTTATTTCTCTTAACACGTAATATTTTTAAAACTTAAATGTATGATAGCAATAATATCTATGTGTAATTTTGATAGGCTAGTTCATTTTTCATTGTGTATTTATTTTCATATAATTAATATATGTTTTGGTGTGATCTCAATTTTGTAAGTCTTTCTACTTTTATTGTATTATATCTCATTTCCTAGATCAAGTATTCTTTGGTTTATCTTCATTAAGGTCGTTAAAAGTTGTTTATGTTGGTGGTTTGAATACTTTGGATCCCCTTTGGCCCGCAGGTTTAAATCCTGATAGTTGATTGGCTGGCGCTATAGGCCCCCTTGCTAGCGTCAACTTGCAGAGACTAACGCTCTCTTCGCTAGCAACCTCCAACGATGCCAGACGTAGGGCAGGACCTCCCGTCTGAAGTGGACGGAGAGGTAGGACTTTAAATGGGTTTGAGAGCGTGTAGACGTGTCCCTGAATCAATTTTTAAGTAAATTTGTAACCAGTAATGGAGCTTGTGTCAAAGGTCGCCCATTCGCGAATTTAAATGGTCAGGAGCCAGGTAATATCAAAACACTGTCTACGTACGTTTAGAGCGGAGCTCCTCATATCTCCACCTTAATCCTATTACGCCAAAGCCTGCAAGAGCACCCTACCTTCAATCCGCTTGGTGATTAAAAGATAGGTCCTACAAAAAGATCTGACATTTTCATGTGGACCTAATTTTATTTACAGTCTGATTCAGCTCGATGTCCGTTAGCATCAGTACACAAGTGACACCATCTTGACTTTTATAAGTACGTAAATTTCCAGCACACATACGCCCATTGTAATACCTATGATAAGAGTAGTTTCTACCAGAGCTAGACTGTTTAGTGAGGGCACAATTTGTTTTAACGTAATATTTATTAGAGATAACAGTTTAATTAATTAGATTTTGAAACCAGTATATTCAGACTCTGGCAAGCTATGTCACGTATCCGTGAAAGGGTTCAAGTAGGTTAGTCATGACCACTTTAAGCATTTTTAGAATAGTTTGTTGTCGTATTACCATCAGGTGTTTTTAATTATTTCTGATTTAAACAATTACAATACAAAAGGAAATGAAAAGTAAAATAAATGAAATCTATTCAAAGATAGTATCTGTTTTGCCGTATTCTCTACTGTAGTGTCAAGTTAACCTATGTCTTACCCAGGGTCTTAGATATGTGTTTACTACAGTTTTCAATTGTCTGCCTCATTTTGAAGTATGTACATAAATGGTGTTCGTGGCAAATTACTTGTTTCTAGAGGGTGCTAATGGTAATAAACTAGTTCCCCTACCGGCCCAGGACTGCACCGGGCAATTATACAGAGGCAGCCTAGGTAAGATCACATCCTTTCCCACTGATTTATTGCAAGTCAGCTGTGCAGCCTGGTCACTCAAGTGTTATATGTATGTGTTGTCCCATTATTGCGTATGCAAATTCTACACCATACACAGCACATATCTATTTGAATATAATATGATTATATCTCATATTGGCTATATTGGCTAATTAATTTAACCATTTCCTGGCTATGCTTGATAACTTATGCACCCTCCGATAGTAGCAATCCGTAGGCGTAGCATTCTTTCCCAGTAATCTGCGTCCGGCATAAAAGAAATTAATTTAATTAATTTCGGTAGGCTCTTCAACATTATAAACGTGGCATGTCCGGGGGCGACAACACCACACATTCTGGCCGCTTCAAGTAGTAAACAAAACACCCTCGACCCTACTTCACGAAGTAAAACGCCTTAAAAATCACCATCGTACAGATGCTCTTTTATCTGCCTTACTATATGTTGCTATTCTGTGCTCTCGTGAGTCTCATAGTTTCACGTAGCGATGTTAGGTTATATCTTCCTACAATACTATCAGTGCCTGGCATAACCAGCTTATAATAATTGGCGTAAACTTGTAGCTTTACCTCGAATGGTCCTGAAAATAAAGGAAAAAGCTTGTTGGCGACAAAATCCCAGTGTTTACTTAAAGGATTAGTTCGTACCAATACTAGTTGACCTGGTTCCAACTTACTAATTTTAGATTTCCTAGCGCTTCTCACTCTTATATCAGCTGCGATATGCAATCTCCAGAGTACCATTGTTTTCAATCCCTCACGTGTCTCTTGTGCGTTTAAGGGTGTTTCAGCCAAAATCCTCGGAATATCTGGTAATAATTCCGGGTCGTAAATAGCTGCTCGTTTTCCAGTAATCGCCTCCCAAGGAGTCAGACTCGTGCCCTCATGTACTGTGTGGTTTAAATATACTCAATAAGCTGCTCTACTTAATTTAACGTATGATAATCAGCTGTGTACTGACCAGCTGCATCAGGCCATGATGCTGTGGGGCGGACGTAAACACTTGTACGCGTGGGTCGATTGGCCTCTGATTATCAAAATAACCTAACCTTGGCTTCTCCCTATAGCCCGCTTGCGTAGAATTGTACACCGCTTGTGTGTTAGGTGGCGAATACACCAACTGTAGTGCGTTTAAATCTCTCCTCTGTATCGCTCTTTCTTGTTTACATTGCTGGGAAGTGCCTGCTACGGTGGGCTTGGCAGAATCTCGTGGCGGTGTTTGGCGACCTCTCGCCAATTGCGGTGGTTCGGATGCCCCAGGAAACTCTGTGCTACGTTCATCTCGTTGCCTTTCCTCCTCCGAGCTATTATTGCTTTCCTGGCGGTCTCGATAGCGCCTATTCCGCCTCGCATTTCGCCCGAAATAATACTTCTGGCCTCAAAATGCATGTTGCCCATTCCTTTGACTGAAATATAGGTGTATATAATAGGGCTCATAATAGTCTAGTTGATAATACTGCACCCTCGGAATCTGACCATGTCCGCCATTACCCATGAACTGTTGTTGCGGGTGGCCTTGATAAAGCGGCGATGCTCGTTCTACAGGAGCAGCTTTCTCACCTTCTCTGCCGCCATGTGTTCGTCACAAGCGGTCTTTTTGGTCGAAGGCCAATAAACCTTCTCGAAAACCCACTAATCATTATCTGTATGACTAGACCAATGCGCCTGGTAACAGTACGGCAATTGGTTTAAAACCATTGCAATGAATTTTTCATTGATCAGGGGAGGGGTTAGATATCTAGATCTTTCATACAAATCAGATAGGTGGGTTTCTAGGCTTATGTCCTTTCCAGGAAAAAACTTTTCCGTATGTAGTACGGCCCTTAAGTTCCCCTGAACTTTTGTGCTCCAGAAACGTTCCACAAATTTTGTTTTGAATTCTGAAAAATTGGCAATACTGTTGCGTGCCACCTCCCACCAATAATATGCTGTTGAGGTGAGGTATAAATTAAGGCAGCGCAACATATCGCTGTCTGTCAGGCCAAATAATACAGCGTACTCTTCGAACTTAATGAGGAAATTTATAGGGTTTTCTCCTAGGCGTCTCTCAAACTTTGGCAGTTGCTCTGCCCACAACTTGAAAGGATGATGTAATAATGTCGAGAGCGGTGCCACCAGGGCCTGAGCACTTGAAGTATTGCAACGGCAGGTGTAGTGGGCATTGGATTGGCTACTTCCGGTTGTGTGGCGCTGGAATTCCGTAGCTGAATTTCCTCCCTGGAGATTTCGTCGGCAACTAATTGCAAGTTTTGTACGCCTGCAATTACTTGTATCAATTGATCTACCTTGTCCTTCACACTGGAAAATCTATGCTCGAATGCTCCCTCTACATGTGCCAAGCGGGTCTCTACACAGCTGTTTACTCAAAATTACTAGTCACAGCTACCTCTATTAGTGTGCAATCAGATGAAGGCACTGGCCGTTGTTCGATTTCATTCAGGCGGCGTTCTACTTCGCAGGCCTGCGTAGTGTAGTTAGCCTTCACTAATTCTAGCTCCTCCCTGGCCTCTGCTACATCCTGACGTATTGTAACCAAATCCGCAGTAACCTGACACAGGTTAGCGTTTATGTCCTACTTTAATTCAGCTACTTGTCGCTGTACTAGATCGCTGTGGGTTTGAAGCTGGGATTGCAGCTGTGTGGTTTGTGCCTGCGCAATGCTCTCCAGCTTATTTCGCTCGTCCTGCAACTGTGTTTGCGTGTGTGCTCTATGTTCCTGCAACTGTGATTGCACGTTGCATTTCACCTCCTGCAGTTGCATTTGCATTTGCATTTGCACACTTTGTTAATGCAACAACATTTGCACATTTTGCATTTGTGTAGCCTGTGCCTACATCATTTGCATTAACATAGCAAACTGTTGTGTGGTGTCCGTAGGACATGTAACACTCGCCGCTGCCACTGCAGGTGTATGCGGTTCCATGTTTACTGTAGTGTTATCAACCTGGCTGGTCAGTCACATTTCCTGTTTTATCTCTACTGTATCCTCCATTTCAATAGTATACTGAAAAGTTCTGTAGTTTATGGGCGAAAGTGTACGTAGGTCATACTGTGTTCCTGTTCGCCTACTCATTTACTCGATTCACACTTTCCATCCAGCATTATTCGGCCATCACGTTATTGGCGCCAATATGAAATATTGCTTATATTTCATATAAATATGTAATATAGTGTGTAGGGAGCTACGAAGAACGCACACAAGGCCTCCTTGTTGCGATAGCCAATATGAGATATAATCATATTATATTCAAATAGATATGTGCTGTGTATGGTGTAGAATTTTGCATACGCAATAATGGGACAACACATACATATAACACTTGAGTGACCAGGCTGCACAGCTGACTTGCAATAAATCAGTGGGAAAGGATGTGATCTTACCTAGGCTGCCTCTGTATAATTGCCCGGTGCAGTCCTGGGCCGGTAGGGGAACTAGTTTATTACCATTAGCACCCTCTAGAAACAAGTAATTTGCCACGAACACCATTTATGTACATACTTCAAAATAAGGCAGACAATTGAAAACTGTAGTAAACACATATCTAAGACCCTGGGTAAGACATAGGTTAACTTGACACTACAGTAGAGAATACGGCAAAACAGATACTATCTTTGAATAGATTTCATTTATTTTACTTTTCATTTCCTTTTGTATTGTAATTGTTTAAATCAGAAATAATTAAAAACACCTGATGGTAATACGACAACAAACTATTCTAAAAATGCTTAAAGTGGTCATGACTAACCTACTTGAACCCTTTCACGGATACGTGACATAGCTTGCCAGAGTCTGAATATACTGGTTTCAAAATCTAATTAATTAAACTGTTATCTCTAATAAATATTACGTTAAAACAAATTGTGCCCTCACTAAACAGTCTAGCTCTGGTAGAAACTACTCTTATCATAGGTATTGCAATGGGCGTATGTGTGCTGGAAATTTACGTACTTATAAAAGTCAAGATGGTGTCACTTGTGTACTGATGCTAACGGACATCGAGCTGAATCAGACTGTAAATAAAATTAGGTCCACATGAAAATGTCAGATCTTTTTGTAGGACCTATCTTTTAATCACCAAGCGGATTGAAGGTAGGGTGCTCTTGCAGGCTTTGGCGTAATAGGATTAAGGTGGAGATATGAGGAGCTCCGCTCTAAACGTACGTAGACAGTGTTTTGATATTACCTGGCTCCTGACCATTTAACCTCGCGAATGGGCGACATTTGACACAAGCTCCATTACTGGTTACAAATTTACTTAAAAATTGATTCAGGGACACGTCTACACGCTCTCAAACCCATTTAAAGTCCTACCTCTCCGTCCACTTCAGACGGGAGGTCCTGTCCTACGTCTGGCGTCGTTGGAGGTTGCTAGCGAAGAGAGCGTTAGTCTCTGCAAGTTGACGCTAGCAAGGGGGCCTATAGCGCCAGCCAATCAACTATCAGGATTTAAACCTGCGGGCCAAAGGGGATCCAAAGTATTCAAACCACCAACATAAACAACTTTTAACGACCTTAATGAAGATAAACCAAAGAATACTTGATCTAGGAAATGAGATGTAATACAATAAAAGTAGAAAGACTTACAAAATTGAGATCACACCAAAACATATATTAATTATATGAAAATAAATACACAATGAAAAATGGACTAGCCTATCAAAAGTTTCAGGGCCCATGCCCTGAAACTCCTTTCGGCAACCAAATAAAAATCACTCATCAATTCATGCTATTTATTGGGGAATCTATCGTTCCCTCCAGGAGAACAGCTTACACAGTTGCACGACTTAAACCTGCGGCTAAAGCTATGCGGTAAATAAAGCACTAGGCTTGCATGAAGTTAAGTGTGATGATAAACTCCCCAGGTGATGCAATTCTTGGCGAGGCGAGGGGGAGTATCCCGGACGGCGAAAACGAAAAATGGTTCTTGATATAATTAAACTATTGCTGAAAATGACCGGTAATGAAGACTGATACTGTCCGGGTGGGAAAAGTGCGAGCGCGATTCCTTACGGTCCTCCCTCTCTGGGTGCGGCTTGCTCACTACTTCCGACTGTGGCGCGAGGACTGGCGGTGGCAGCCCACGCGCTGCGGAGGGATCTACTTGCACACGCGGATAAACAAATTTACCGTTACATCCTATAACAATCTTAAACACTGCAAATCAATAACTATCTCTGATGTTTCCCTTGCAACTGGAATGAAATGGGGTGGACATAACACTGGTGGCGTTGAAAATAAACATTTGTGAACAAAACAATAACACTTCAAAACAACAACACTGGGCCATAAGTGTTTCGAGACATATTACACTTTATTTGTGGGTCACGTGTCGGGAAATGTGCTTGCAAAAATGTCATAACCCTTTTGGATGTAATACACGTGTTCGTGTATTACTCCGCCCGCTCTCCAGGGCTGGTAGGCGCACGTGGCGCTACACTCTTCTGCACTGTATTGCACTTGCCTGATCTTGCCCGCTTCTGCACTCACACGACACTGACACTACTCGTCGGTGATCAATCGTCGAGAGCGCATGTGTGCTACTCTTGGGAGCGGCCGGTGAGACAAACGGCCTAGGCCTAAAGTTATAATTTGGGGTTGATCAGTGTAGATTTACTACGGAACCAGTTGGATGTGCAGCATTTTTTCACAGGCGATAAGTATAGAAATGCCGATTTGAGCGTAATCGCAAAAAAGTGACTCAAAAAGTTGCGTTTGGGAGCAGTTGCAAAAAAGTGACTCAAAAAGTTGCGTTTGGGTGCATCTGCAAAAATACTGCATAAAAAGTTGCGTTTGGGAGCAGTTGCAAAAAAGTAGATTAAAAAGTTGTGTTTGAGCACAACCACAAAAAAAGTGACTCAAAAAGTTGCGTTCGGTTAGATCGTAGTCTTTAGAAAAAAAGTTGCGTTAAACTTTGCGTTTGAGTGCATCTACAAAAATACGCGTAAAAAGTTGCGTTTGGGCGCAGTTGCAAAAAAAGTGGCTCAATAGATTTGAATACATAAAAAAATAAAATATTGTATATAATAAATGGACGCAAATAAAAATCAATTGATGTCTAATATGACGACCATGGCAATGAAAAAGGCTAACGCAACTGGCAATGTCTGGAAAGAATATAAATTTAAGAAAGATGTTTTTGCGAAAAGAAAGAAGAAGAAATCTCAAGAGAAGTATGTCAAGTTTGAAACTTGTAATCACTTTTACAAACCATTTCTCATAAGAAGTCATCTTAAACGTAGATTGCACAAAGGTCTTACACCAATACATAATAAATCACATGAACCAACAAATACAAGGGAAATTTTTAAAATATCACAAAATTTAATATCAAAACAGAAGTTCCCACGAGAGAAACAAGTGAAATGTGAAACTTGTAATCACTATTGCAAACCATCTCTCATAAGAAGTCATTTGAGAAGTAAAATTCATAAGTACACACCCAGATTCAGTGTAGAAGAAATCGAAACAGCATTTCAAAGTAGGATCATGACTTATGCTGTAAAGAATGTGAATGCATACATAGACCCAAATCATTTCATAAACGATGTAAAAGAAACTGTCATGGAACTAATTAATAAATATTTAAAATCACTCAAAGTGAACATGAAACTCTTCACTGAGCACAAAAGGGGAATTGGTGAGAATATTGGATATGTAGAAAGCTCCTTTAAAACAAAGAACAAAATTATACTGAAATCGACTAATCTGGAAAAATATTATACCAACAGCATATCGAAAATCATAGCTGAGATAGGGGCTTTCGAAGACAAGGGATCTCAGTGGATACTCAACATAATATGTAAACTAGAAGTGCGAATAAATAAATATGTATCATTCAAGGACAGTTCTTACGTTGATCTCCCAGAAAAAAATCAAAGCTAAGCAGGCGGTAATTAATATTAAGAATAATTATCAAAAATGTTTTTTGTGGTCTGTTCTATCTGAATTGCATCAAGTACAAAAATACCCCCAAAGAGTAAATAAATACATAGTTTACGAACATGAGTTTGATGATGCACTTAAGGGTTTGGAATTTCCAATGAAATTGGATAGCATATCAACCTTTGAGAAAAGAAGTCGAATTTCTATTAATGTATACGCATACGAAGAAGAAGATGGTGGTAAGAAATATATAATCTGCCCATTAAAAACAACAAAAAATAAGACGGATAAGCACATTAACCTACTATATATCAAAGACGAAAAGAACGACCACTACTGCTGGATAAAAAGTCTTTCGAGAATTATAGCATCACAAGTAACAAATAATGGTCACTATATATATATATATATATATATATATATATATATATATATATATATATATATATATATATATATATATATATATATATATGCGATAGATGTTTGCAATATTTCTACTCTGTAAGTAAGCTAACAGATCACGAACAAGACTGCCGAGATCACGATGGTATTAGAGTTGAACTACCATCAAGGAAAAAATGACATATTAAGATTTAAAAACAAAAATCATTCTTTGAGAGTTCCGTTTGTGGTACATGATGATTTTGAATGTTTGTTGACTAAAATTGAAACTTGCCAACCAAACCCCGACGAATCCTACACGAAACCATACCAAAAACACGAGCCTATTAGCTTCTATTACTATGTAAAATACGAACATGGATACTATAAACCACCAGTAACTTATGGAGGATCTGATGCATCTAGTGTATTCGTTAAAATGCTAATGGAAGAAGCAAAGTCTATTGGTGATATATACACAAATGAAAAACCAATGCTTCCACTAACTCAGAAAGAACAAATTGTTTATGATACAGCTACCCATTGTCATATATGTGAAAAGTCTTTGAATGGTGATTCTGTGAGAGATCATGATCATCTTACAGGGAAATTTAGGGGAGCTGCACATAGAGATTGTAACTTATCGTATAGAAATCCATGTTTTATCCCAGTGTTTATACACAATCTATCTGGTTATGGCACACATTTTTTCATAAGAGATCTTGGCATCGATGAAAATAAAATTGATCTAATTCCCAACACCGAAGAAAAATATATTTCTTTTATGAAACATGTATGTAAAAGTGCAAATCTTAGATTTATTGACTCATTTAAATTTATGGCTAGTAGTATCGATAAACTCTCTAGCAACCTTTTCAGAAGCCAATTCCGAGAAACGTGCAAGCATTTTTCCAATGAACTTCTTGACTTTGTTATAAGAAAAGGTGTTTATCCATATGACTACATGGATAGTACTGAAAAATTTTGTGAGACATCACTTCCATCCAAAGATGCATTTTACAACAAACTCAATAAATGTGACATTACAGACGAAGATTACGAATTTGCGAGAAAGGTGTGGGAAAAATTCAACATAAAATCTCTAAGAGAGTACACAGAACTCTATAAAAAAATCTGATGTATTGATATTGTCCTATATAATGGAAAATTTTAGAGATATATGTCTCAAAATATATAGCAAGATCCAGCATGGTATTTCACAGCCCCAGGGTTAGCGTGGGATGCTATGCTCAAACATACTAAAATAGAACTAGAATTATTAACAGATTACGACATGATTTTGATGATAGAAAAAGGTGTTCGTGGTGAAATTTCACAATGTTGTAAGCGATATGCTAAAGCAAATAATAAACATATGAATGCTTATAATAATACAAAGGAAATCTTTTATCTTCCATATCTGGATGCCAATAACTTATATGGATGGGCTATGAGCCAGTATTTACCCTATGGTGGATTTAAGTGAAGAAATACAAATATAGATGTAACAAAAATACAGTATGATTCTAGAAAAGGTTATATATTGGAAGTTGATCTGGAATACCCACATGAACTACACGATCTCCACAAAGATCTGCCATTGGCACAAGAGAATAAAATACCAGAAGGTTCAAAAAATCCCAAACTTAACTACTTTGGATGATAAAGAAATATATGTATTACATTACGTAAATCTTAAGCAATATCTATATCTCGAAATTAAGTTGGAAAAAAATCCATAGAGTTCTGGAGATTGATCAATCAGATTGGCCCAAGTCCTTTATTGATCTAAACACAAATATGCGAAAAAAAAAGTCTAAAAATGACTTTGAAAATTATTTCTATAAATTAATGAACAATTCTGTTTTTGGAAAAACAATGGAAAACATTAGAAACAGAGTGGCTGTACGGTTGTGCACAAGTTCTAAACAAATGGATAAACTAGTGGCTAAACCAAACTTTAAAGATAGAACAATATTTACTAACTCTTTGGTTGCAGTTCATATGATTAAAACTAAACTGTGCTTTAACAAACCCATTTATGTTGGAATGAATATACTTCATATATCGAAAGTCTTAATGTACGATTTCCACTATAATACAATAAAACCAAAGTATGGGAAAAATATTGAACTGTGCTGTCAAGATACTGATTCATATATCTATTATATAAAAACATCAGACTTCTACAGAGACATGAAATAAATGGTCGATCATTTTGATACTTCTGACTATAAAAAAGATAATACATATGGTATACTGTAAGTTAACAAAAAGATTATTGGAAAAATTAAAGATGAATGTAATGGAAAAATAATGGAAGAATTTATTGGATTGAAATAGTAAATATATGCAATAAATGTGGAAGGTTGTGTAAGGAAAAGGGCAAAGGGTGGAAAAACACTGTAGTCAGAAATGAGATTAGTTTTGGTGACTACAAAAAGTGTTTGGTTGGTAAAAAAAAGTGTTGCACAGAAGTGTGAATCTTATTAAAAGTAAGGAACATGAACTCTATACGATTGAGTTGAGAAAAAAAGCATTAAGTTCTGAAGATGTTAAATGATTTATTCTTAAAGATGGTATTAATACACTACCATGGGGGCACTACAGAATTGAAAAAGAGTGATACTATGAAATATTATATAACAGTAAATGTTTTTAATGGATAACCATCCATTAAAAAACTAATAACCATACATGTTTGCGTACTATTGAACTTCGGTGATTCTTTCACTTTTAACATCATAAATTATGTTTATTTTACTCAGTAGTACCACATTACAAATAGTTGTAGCTAATATTGGTTTATTAAAATCAACTGTAAATTTCAAATAAGTTCGATCTTTTACAATAGCGGTTTTTCTGAAACAACAATCAATAATATACAATGGTCTTCTTCTAATAAATGACCCAGAGTTGAAGCGCAGTTCATTATTACGATAAGTTTAGTCTTTGAATTTCTAAAATCAGTGTAAGCAATATACATCTTATCGAAAATTTTATCATCAGTGTTTAAATTCCAATTCTCTTTGGGAAATATTTCATTCCGTCCATTCTTATTAGAAATATTTTTGACAAAACATTAGTCAAACATTGAACCGTGTGTGAATTGTCCAGGATCTACTTTTCTGTTTTGCTGAAAACCAACAATGACAAAATCTGGCATATCGAATTGGATTTAATTGAAATGATCTTTTATATCAAACTGAAATGAGTTTGCATTAGTAGGTACTGGTTTTTAAAGACATTGCCAAAAATTAAAACTAATTGGAATTTTAGGGTGTTTATAATTTTGCTTTAATTTCGTCTCCATAAATATGATCGTATTCAACAATTGGCCTCAGAATTTCCATTTTCTCAATACAATTTTAGCAGCATCTGGTATATTATCTTCATCATCAGATCCATCTGCTTTCTTTGGGGTTCTTCTGTAAAAATAAGCATCATCATTAGAATTTCGAATGAATGTGATCTTGTACCCACCTTTCCAGAATATTTCATTGCAATCTCTCATAAACCCAAACAAATATCGTAATTGAAAGGTAATTTCATTAAGCTTATCTTTCCTAACATATTAACCTAGTTCTATCCCCGACATTTGGAAGTATGCTGATACTGATTCCGAACCTAGCAATGTATGCATCATAGTTGAAGTGATGCCAGGGTTGTCAATACTTTCGATTGTACAACCATGTTTAGAGATCCCTATTCTTGAGAACTGGAATGGGAAGAAATTCTTACAAAAATCAATAGTTGAAGTTTTTTCATAATTTGCATTTGTATCTCTTTTAGTTAGCTTATGCTGTTGGTATACATAAGCTTCATTCGGATGTGAAAATGCATCGCCAATAGGAATATCAAACTCAATGTGCTTGTTGTATTCATTAAAATAATTTTTTGTTTGGTCGTTTGGCAGAAACGGCATGCTCATAACTTTCAATTTTTTGTTGATCCATTTATTATATAGAAAAAAAAAATTTCTTAAACAACTACATTTTTCTTATAAACCCAAGAATTATGACTACTATCAAAACCCAACCATTTAATTAGCAGCTTATTTCCTTTTCTTTGCAAAACTTTTTCCGCTAAGTAGTCTTTATCATATTAAGTCTTAAGCAGCTCTGGCTCATAAAAAATACCTTTAATAAGTTCATTTTTTTAAACTTTTAAATTGTATGTCGTGGGGTTTGTGCACAATACTTCATGCACCTCAAATACTTCAGTGGACCAATTTGGTGTATATCTTTTTTTCAAACAAATTTTTACTTTTACTTATTCAAACTTTATCTCCTATTGAAAACTTTGGTTTAACCATTTTTTTTCTCCTCCATACATGTTGATTAGAATAGAACTTTCATTCCTTGCATTTACATTGGTGGGTTTCATTCCGATTGTACTCCGAACAGTGTTATTGTATTCACTTATTAATTTAGATAATATAGCCACCCATTTATAGTTTCCCTGCACAGTAAATATCATCCACATTTTCTCCTACAATGTCATATTAAATCTTTGTACAACACTAGCTTTCTTTTCACTGTCTGTTGAATAGTGTGTTATGTTGTTATTGACCATTAATGTCTTAAATGATTTATTGTAAAACTCTTTCCCTTCATCTGTCTGTAAATGTATGGGTTTGCGATCATTCAAAATAGTTTTAAATGCTAATGAAACATTTTCACCAGTTTTATCTTTGATTGGTATTGCCTATGCATATTTGGAAAAAACATATATCATGGTTAACATATATTTAAACCCTTTGTTAATTCTGTGTATACCTTTTAAAGATCCAGAATTCATCTCAACTAAATCAGCTTGAAAAAAAATCATCGATACCAAAAGATAGAACAGTTCTTCTGCGGAAGTTTTTTTGCATTGGTTTATGAATTTAATTTACATCGTTTTTATACCCCCACCAGTGAATATCGAGTTATTGGTAACACAACATCTACAAACACATTTAATTCTTACTTTGTTATTATTGGTAAGTTCATATGAACTTAGTGTATTTTTCATACATTTGAGACAGTATACATTTAAGTTATCATTGTTCATTTTATTTATTTATATAATAAATGAGACAACAAAAAATTGCAAACAATATAGAGAAGAATATAGAGAGAAGAAGACAGCTAATTGAAAAGTTTAAAACTTTAAGAAAATTTCGCCAAGATGAATATAATAAAAATAAAAAACACGATCAAACATTGATAGATGCGATAGAAGATTTGGGACAAAGAATTGGACAAGTAACAAATGCGAATAAGAGCATAATAAAAGAACTTGTTCCATTTGCTGTTAAGAATTTAGACTACCCACAGACACCAACAGAAACATCTTTTGAAAGAAAACTGTTTGGTAAAACAGGCACCAATGAATGGTATGACAATAGCATTTAACGAATTGGCGATGACGATGAACGCTATGACGATGGCGTTAAACGCATTTACGATGACGATGAACGCTATGACGAAGCATTGGGGCATTTGAAAACTGATATCTCACAGTTAACTAACTACAACACAACAGTTATTGATAAGAAAGTGGCCAATTTCTTAATTGACTGCAAAGACAATGTTTTTGGACTAAAGGCTGATAAAGGTAGATTGTATATTGGCGATAGCGAAGTAACATTCATCAATGACAAATTTACTGTAAAAAGCCGGACATACACTGGAACAGATGGTTTGATGAAATTACTAGCTAGTAAGAAAGTAACAGAAAGTTACTACACTGCAAGCGACTATGAACACTATAGTTGTATCCTAGCAGATACAAACACAGTTTTTCAAAACAATGATCCAAACTTGGGAACGCCAAAAACGAGTAAAGGGAATAAATGTAAAATTATTGTTAAACCTATTTACGATTCGATTAAAAAGAAACGTCCCTCGCCTAAAAAAGGGAAAGGCATAAAGAAATATACAGACTATCCCAAAGAATACATATGGATGGATGATGTTAGGATGCTTATTAATCAACTTCGCGTTATTTATGGCGAAGAGAAAGCTGTAAATTATAACTATTACAATGAAGAAGTTAGAATAATGAATATGCTCAACAGCAAGTTTAGTGACTTTGTTGTGAATAATCCAAATGGTATACTATATCTGATACGAATGTTAAATGCAATACCACATACTTTTTGGGAGTCGGAGCATCACGGAAAAGGGTTACTCAATGACATAATAAATTCACTACCTTTTAAGTTGCATGCACCCGGTTATCAGTACTTAGGTCCGGGTACCAGACTAAAAGAGAGAATTGAGCATGGCGATAAACCCATTAATCCACTAGATGCGGCTGCAATGGAACATGATATAACTTATCATCATCATAAAGATCTAACTGAAAGACATTAAGCTGACACAGAACTAGAAGAGAAAGCATTCAAAAGTTTGCTGAGTTCAGATGGTGATCTCAATGAGAGATTGTGGGCTGGTGTTACTGTATCTGCGATGCATATTAAATGTAACCTTGGCTGGGGAATTAAAATTAAATGAAAAAATGATTTGTTATAATAAATGAAAGTAAAAAACATTGCATTTCAAATTCCTAATGAAGAGTTGAAGGGTTTGAATATTAATTATTTCCTAACGAAAGACCAACTGGAACATAAAAAAAAAAAGAAATTAAAGGAAGACAAAGGAATGACTACCAATTTCAGTTTCACAACTTAAGAAAATGTCCAAAGAAATGAAAATTGCAAATGGTCTGACAGTTCACAGGGGTGGATTTTTACCCTTAATTTTCGCAGCATCTTGAGCTCTAGGAGCGTTAGCTGGTGGTGCGTCATCTATCACTACATCAGTAATTAATTATAAGAAGAAAAACCAAGAATTGGAAGAACAACGCAGACATACTTTAGCTATGGAGGAATATGGCAAGGGATTGAAGAAAGTTAAGTGGGGTAAGAATGCTAAACTAGTAACTCCACTCAGTAACTTTGATATTGATAAAATGGTTAAAAAATTAAACATTAAAAATTTTCGGGTTAAAAATTTTATGATCGATGAGCTACTTAACACGCCACTCAATAATGAATGTGGGATTGTTAATCTAGATGTTTCAACAAACTCTGGTACACGCTGTGTATGCTATTGGAAAAAACCAAACAACAAAAATTATTTTGATTCGTTTGATGGAAATCCACCGCGACAATTAATAGCATATCTCGGACGTAATATTTTTTGTAACGATAATATAATTCAAAATTTCAATCAAGTAACTTGTGGTAATTTGTGTGTAATTGTGCTAAATCACTTTTCACATAATTTTAAATTTCCAAAAAAATTATTTCACGATTAATAAACAATGGATATATGTGGAAATGCACTAATGAGCTCTTGGATTGAAGATCAAATTAAAGAACACACGGACAATGATACAACTACTGAGAAGGTCAATCCTAATGATTTTGTTTCCAACACATAGTTAAACGACTTTATAGTCACACTGACAAAAAAAATAAAAGATCATTGGATAAAGCCTAGCTTATTTACTTGAAAGGAGATAAAAATATAGATTTTGAACAAAAAAGACTAAGACACGTGGGAGATCCCATTGCACCGATAGATGCAATCAATTTAGAGTACAATCAGAAAAACAGAATTAACATTAGTCGTTTAGTTGGAAAATACAGTTCAAAACAAAAAGTATTTTACTTTGATAATCGAATAGAATATTTTTTTATGAGAGATGGAACCATAGTTGAAATAATAATAAAACCAGAAAAATATAAAAGTGTTATCAACTTATACCATCAACGGAAAAAAATTGACATGTATAAAACTTTTGAAGTATGCGCTGATGATATGATATATTTTTAAATATCAAAAGCCCACAATGTACCCGAAGGTACACTTGTCTTTATTGAAATAGTTATGGTATATGAATACATTTAAAAAGATCAGATTATGTTGATTTTTAATGGAAACACTTTCATTAAAAACAAAACTTACTTATAGTCTAAGAATTAAAAAAGTCTTTAATTTTATTATGGTACTTTCCATTATTTAACTTACAAGTCATATCTATTGTAACAACACCATATTCATTATTCCAACATTTTGAACAATTCTCGCTAAATTTCTCAAACGACATATCACCACCAACGAAATCACTATGAGTATGTTTAAAATTTGTATCGTGTTGTCTGAATATGCTAAGAAAATTGGTATTTTCTCTTATAAGCTGCTTGGGTACTTTTGAGTATGTCTGGGGTAAATAGAAACAATCAATATTTTGTGTCTACCGCGAGTAAAGTAATCCCTTGCCATTTAATTTACATCAACCATTTCTTCGTTTAATGGAAAGAAGTATGCTATTGGTTCATTAAATAATGTTGATGCTACATCTACATCTTTCTTTAAATTGATTTATTTGGTTGGTCCAGACTTTTTGAACACACATAGAGAGTACCAAAGTCCAACCATCCCTGAGCACATATAAAATTATTTATCATAAGTGTAGTTTTTCTACAGTTACTAAGACCCACTATCAAACATCTAATATTATTAGGTAATAATTCTTTATGACGTTTTGTCGATACAGTCTTGTCCGGTATTCTTATTTTAATATCCCAGTCTACATGTTTCATGTCTTTCTTGCTCATTTATTAATAGATTTTTTTAATTATATAATAAATGAGTAAAGTATTCAAACTAACAGATAACAAGTCAGTGTTGAAGAAAATACTACATTACCCTTTAGAGATAGTAGGGCACTCATTGGCTTTAGTTCAGTTATATACTACTTATCTAATGCATAACATTATCTCTGGGAAAAAATAAGCTATATTTTGTGGGCCAGAATGATATGAAATCAGCAATTGATATTCCAGTTGGCCAATATAGCTTAAAAGATCTTGAAAAAACTATAAAAGCAATTTTTTTTTCATTTAGTGTAGGTTCAATTAATGGGGAAGAAAATGATATATCTTTCGAGCTGGATAAAATAACAAACAGAGATAAAATAAAATGTATGCTTAAATTTCAGTTTGGAAAACGGGGTTCAATAGGAAAACTTTTGGATTTTGTAGAAAATAAAACTCTGAAAGCAAATGTGGATCATTATGGCGATACAATTCCAGTATTTGCTCCACTTAAAACAATAAATATACACTGTCATTTAGTAAATGGTATGATATTAAAACATGATGGATATAATCATAGAGAAACTAATATAATTACCACTTTTAAACCAAGAACATCATTTAGATTTGGCGACACGATCTATTACGAACCAGCTTATACATTATTTTTTCCAGTGAAAACAAATCAAGTTAATGGAATAATAGTTGAAATTAAGGATGAAAGGTTAGTTAATTAACTTTTATTTGTCCGAAAGAACATTGGTATTAGAGACGAGACCATAGATATTTTTTGGGTTGGAAGTAGTCATATTTTATATATAATAACTTTAATAATTTAAAAACTATTAAAGTTGCATGTGATAAAGATGAATAATATTTCTATAGAAAGTGTAATGAAAGATTTAGAAAAAGAATTCAATGTTTCGGCTACTTTGATATGTCGAATTTGGAGATGCATATCTAAATTTTTTATTAGACTATTTTGTAACACATTGCCGAAGTCAGAGCGATAATTGTGTTTTAATGATTGGTTAACCATTAAAACTTTATAGAGATATGGATGCAAATAAAAATCAACTGATGTCTAATTATACGACGACGATCATTTAATCTTTAAAAAACCGAATTGAATACATTTGTTTAACACCACAGTCCATCATGCTATCATATGCAAAACTTATACCTCCACAATTAACATAATTTATAACTTTTTCACTGAAAATCTGAACATATATGTCTGGTAAGGTTACTTTAGAATTTCCAGAAGTAATTACCACTTGTATCCATACCGTGTATCATTTATTTCAGCATGGTTATGGGATAGGACTGTCCAATTGTAAGTTCCGAAAGTTTTTTAAATTGTTTGGTTCCATTTAATACATTTAGCAACTGATCCATCTTTATTATATACAATATTTAATTTTTTACATGTTCAAATTTATTGAGCCACTTTTTTTGCAACTGTGCCCAAACGCAACATTTTACGCGTATTTTTGTAGATGCACTTAAACGCAAAGTTTAACGCAACTTTTTTTCTAAAGACTACGATCTAACCAAACACAACTTTTTAATCCACTTTTTTGCAAATGCTCCCAAGCGCAACTTTTTATGCGTATTTTTGCAGATGCACCCAAACGCAACTTTTGAGTCACTTTTTCGCAACTGCTCACAAACGCAACTTTTTGAGCCACTTTTTTTTTGCAATTGTGCTCAAACGCAACTTTTTGAGTCACTTTTTTGCGGTTGCGCTCAAATCCACATTTCTATACTACTCAAGCAAATATGTCGATGAACACATTTTAGGCGCACTGAATATCATATGTTTGGTTGCTGACCCGGGGGGGGGGGGATGATTTCTACTTACCCACCTCTGGAAAAAGAAGTGGAGGGGGAAATTAAGCTGGCTACATCAGTAGCACGGGGCTTGTTTCAACCGCCGGCTGCCACTGTGCTCATATGTCCACTTACAAGAAAAGTTCGTCTCTTTGTGTGACCCCACAGGAAGTAATCCACTGGCGACTAAACTGGCAAATGTGCAAGCCAATCAATTGGGCCACCACAGCCAATCCATCGTCGCCTTAATTGTCTATCAAGATGATAGTGAACAGCATGTGCAAAGTGCAGTGGAGCGCTATCATGTTTAAACTACATGGCTTACCAAATGTTCAGTGGCACATCTTCCAAGAGTAAGGGGAATGGGTCCTGCAGGAAAATCAAGTACGAGCCACCCGTGAGGTGAAGTGGCAGAAGCTATGGCCTAAAACCTGCCCACACACTGATGGCGTATTGTTCCTGAAAGACACGTGGATGTGTAGCACACGGGCTTTCCTCCGCCCATGCATTGCTAATTGAATTTGGCTTCATCCCTTAAGAAAATGTGCCATGGGAAATTGGGATGCTCCACACAATGGTGCAGGAACTATGTACAGAACCAGAGTCGTGGTGCGAAATCTGCTGGACCCATTACTTGGACCGTATAGGGGTGGTATGGGTGTATCAACTGCTCATGAATCACATGCCAGATAGTGTTGTGGTCTACAGTGAGGACATGTGCTGTTGGTACTCGTCAACGCCATCTTCTTGAACTTTTCAGAGTACAGCCTCTTCAAGACCAGGAGTGCGACACCACATTGTTGCACCACACCTCGTATACAGGAACATGGTATGTTGTGACTTTAGGGTGCAGTATGACTAAACTTTCTGCATACATTGAGGCATAGATCTAGTGAGAAGTACAATCATGTGTCTGCAGACAGTTTTGGCCGTGTCTTTGCAGAAAAAATGCCGTGATTACTGTGTATACATTTGTGCGCGGCCGTCGCTATTGCACATATGCATTTTCAAACTATTATTTTTCAACATATAACCCCCAATGAACAGGATCTAAACTAAGCTAGGTTAGTTAGTGAATAAGTGGGTCGTTCTTACAAGCGCATGCACACTAGCAATGGCTAGAACTGTCTACAGATGCTTATGACAAAACTTGTCTTCCTTCTCACTGCAGCTTCAGTTCTCGCATATGTAGAGTAGGCCTATACTGCTGCTTTTAAAATAAAACTAAACTTGTTGTCATCTTATCTTTCCAAGCAACAGGCGTACCCGACAGCTGCAATACATACAACTGCAGTGTAAGAGCAAAGTAAGTGTATTTTTGAGACTATTTGGATGTTTTAATTACTTAATTAACTGTTTGCATGTGTAATCGTAGTTTTGTCAGGGAGTTCCTGTGATTAAAATTATATTGTTGCTGAAGTACTTTTTTATGTATGAAGTTAAGCAAAAGTGGTTAATGGATAGTTATGAGTCAGATTTGGAGATATTTGATGAAATGTAGGTGGAGCAGCAATGATTTGCAGGAGCAAGATAAACAAGAAGTACCAGCGAATGGCAATGGCCATCATGTTTGCCACATTTGAAAACTGGGAGTGATTCCATCAGGATTTGTACCAGAATTGCCTTGGTGGGAGGTATATGTACTAGCCACGGCACCCTGTTATGGTAGTGTATACCAAGCTTTACACTGGTAGAGTAATATAACACAAGGATGTTTTGATGTGGAATGTAATCGATACTCACATCAGGTATGGGGTCTGCTTTGGCATAGCACACCAGATCGACACGTATCCCAGGAGCAGCATGCACCCAGTTCCTCTCCGCTCGCACCTCTGGCGGATCTACGACCCACATGTCATGCTCGAGTCACAACAACATGCATGATGAGAAACTTATAACAACCGACAGGAAGCAAGATCAGCCCAACAAAATTGCAGTACCCCAATAGCATGACTGAAGTAGATTTTGTTTCTACTTTTCATCTCGTCAGGCTCATCAGGGTTCGCAAAGAACTGCAGCAAATAATAATCAAACTAATTATGTGCCAAAATAAATTTTAGGCTTTTTTTTATATACTTTGTTCTGGTATGATTCAAATTTTTTAAACCAAAGAAACAGTAAATTCATCATTAAGTTTATGCCATAAGTATTTTACTATACCACTGGACTGTACTGTACTGTTTTTAAAGTAGCCTTAAACTATTGCATGGTTGTTATTGATAATCAGTGGTTGACTAAAATGGAGGTTACACTGCGGTACTGGATATTTGGAGAGCTAAAACAGGGTAAGTGCCATTTAATTAACCTTGAAAGGGGTGTCTCCGAGATGCATACTAATTGTAGGCATCCTTCCATGGTTAAATCAGATCACACCCATCCGCTCTCCCCATAGAGGAGTGTTGTGATTGATTATTCACCGTGGGGAGTGCCCTTTTAGTAGCTAAAGCGCCTAAGTTACACTTGCAATACTTTGAAATTTTTCAAGGGTGAGACGATAGGGGTGTAATAAAGAGGTAAAGTGCAGGAAGGGGGTTGAAAGTTTGACCAGGAGGGTTGAGGAGTCATTCAGTCCTTGCTACGAGACCTGTCGAGGGTAGTAAGATGTAGTTAGATGCTAATCACATAATGGGTAATTGCATAATGAGCAATTATATGTAATGAGTAATTGTGTAAAGCATATAAACTGAGAGTAATTACATACTAAGAACATATGTTTACCCATCAGCTACCGGAACGCAAGTTATGAGAGTAGTAGGGGCCTGTCAGTCCTACCCTACTTTTGATTAATTGAAAGGGTTAAATTGATACCAAAGGGTTAATTAAATTGATAATTTTTAATTGTGTCAATTTTTTTTCTTGATTTTCTTTCTATCTTTCTTTTTGGGTGGAGGTAGCAGGATCTCTGTACGATGTTGACAGTGTGTTGTCCTGGAGGCGACTGACCAGAGTGGTAGGTTGCAATGTCTTATACAGTCATAGAGTTTAGTGCAAAAGTGGTTTAAGGTTCATTTTCTAATTTTTCTAATTTTGTGGTGTTTGAAGTGATGTTGGTAGTGGATAGGCGATTTTTACGAATATACTCAATACACGAGACGATTTCAGAGTATTTGAACTATTTCTAAGAGTGACCTAAGTATAAATTTTATGTTTTTTGGGGGGATCTTACTCGTGTACGATGGTGGGAGACAGGCGACTTTGAAAGAGCTACATTTTATCTTCGTTTTAAATGATCTGTTTTCCGAATGCAATTAAACTTTAGAGAAATTCGGAGTATACTGTGTATGAATAAATTACACTCACCGAATCGCAAATTTCAAAACAACTAAGTGAATAATAAGGGCAATTATGCGAGTCTTAAATGTAACAAGTCTCGAGCTTAGAAATATAATTTACATGAGAGAGAATTTTACTAGGTGAATAGCATCTGATGTCGACAAGTGCAAACTCATTCAACGAAATCCAGCTAACCAGTACAAAATTGCACAATACAGAGTCAAGTTTTATGTATGAATGAATAACACGAGAGACAAGTATAACGAACAACTACTGTCTTTAAAGGAAATCCAGCTAGTCAGTGTGAATTATTAACACATAGACACGATTTAGCCTGGAGAATGTTATCTTGTGGCAAAAAAAAACTCTGAATATGATTTAAACCAGACACAAATGCGTACGTCT
The DNA here is from genome assembly GCA_029891345.1 of Dryococelus australis. Taxonomy (NCBI): domain Eukaryota; kingdom Metazoa; phylum Arthropoda; class Insecta; order Phasmatodea; family Phasmatidae; genus Dryococelus; species Dryococelus australis. The sequence goes on from CM057006.1 coordinate 244,251, forward strand.
ATTCTGATAAGTAAAATATATAGCGATATAAAATCTTACTCCAAATTATTTGTTTCAAAATAACCAACTTGTGTAGAGGTAAAATCGCACATCACGTTATATATGTAATGGAAAAAATGCACCAACTTCCTCGAAATGAAAATTCTAATTCCCACGCCCCATGACAGATGGCACCATAGGTTCTATCGTCACACTGGCCTTCAGCAGTCGTAGACTTGTAGCACTCGAGAAGCAACCAAGAGGATTGCTTCCACGACACAGAGAACGTCGCGAGACACGAACCGCCGTTTACCGTTTGTAATAAGGCGTTTACTTCGAACAGAATGTACAGCGACATGAGCGCTTTGATTGTGACACGAATCCCTGTCGTATTTTGTATTCGTGTGACAGGTGCGATAAGCAGTTCAGCCATAGCGACAGTTTACTTGGACATGCAATAGACCTGTAGATAAAGTTTATTTCTCGTTCAGTAATCGGTACCAGGTTTACTGCAAGCAGGACTCTGTGACTTTTTGTTGTGGTCAAGGTCAAGGTTACCTGGGACCACTGTGGAGTTGTATAGTCAGTAACATAATATGCTTGTTGAAACTTATGTATGTTATCTCTAGTTTTTGTTTACTAGATCATTCAAGGTCAAGGGGCCAAGGTTAATGTCATATGCACCAAATATGTTGGTAGTAGTCTGTAATGTAATATACTTGCTTACTTATGGATATTTCTCGAGTTTTAGTTCTCAAGGTCACTCAAGGTCATGGGGTAAAATGTCAATGTCACCTGCATCAAATATGATCATAAGCCGAAGGTCATGAGCCCGGCTCTCCTGGCTCGGAGTCACTGATCCGCCTTTCCTATCTCTCTCGGAACAGTGATCCCGATATCCTGTCTGGCTCCGAGTCACGAATCCTGGTCACCTGCTCCGGGAAAAATTAGAATTTTTTTTTTTAGGAGAAAAAGGAAAAATTTTTGGGAAATCCTATCGATTTTTAGTGATAAAAGGGAAATTTTGTGTTTCAACATGTTAAATCCTTCTACTGATGTGAAACTCCCGAATAGATGAGTCTGGAAAATAAATGAATGCAACAAACAAATATACTATAGGGGATTTTAAAATGAATTTATAAAGTAATTGGTGTGTAATAGGTGTAATGGTTCTAACATTTCTACTTCTTATACCGAATGCTAACTACTAAATAGAATAACATGGATGTGTATAGGTAAGGCGGTAAAATTTTCGCCTGCAGGAGAGATGAATTGGAATTCTAAAAGGAATCAACAAATTCTGTTTATCTCATCTGGATAATACTTTAACAAAATGTTTGTGTTGCATACGACACAAATATTAATTTATACTAATTTGCAATACTTTGGGATGGAAATATTTTGAATTCTGGGGCTGGGACTCGGTCATATGTTGGTGTTAAACAATTCTAATATATGTAAGTTTTCGCATGTCATTAAATATATTTTTTGGAAGGATATGTGGTGCAATAGAGATTCTTAGCATGTCCTCTAACGAAAATTTACTATGACATATAATAGATAGGAATGGTTGTGTATATCAAGAGAGAATATCCTCTTCGACTCAAATCAGTTTTGTTTAGCTGAGTGTTAGCGCGAGTTATAAACAATCCAAATTTGTATGATGGATTGATTAATATGTTGTGTTTTCGGTAGGAGTAGAGTGGTTTGATCGCTGCTCCAAAAATATGTTAGACACTATACTCCTGTGTGATCGCTGCTCCACAAACATGTTAAACACTATGCTCCTGTATGATCACTTCCCCATAAACATGTTAGACACTATACTCCTGTGTGATCGCTGCTTCACAGACATGTTAGACCCTATACTCCTGTGTGATCACTGCTCCACAAACATGTTAGACACTATACTCCTGTATGATCACTGCCCCATAAACATGATAGACACTATACTCCTGTGTGATCGCTGCTCCACAATCATGATAGACACTATACTCCTATGTGATCGCTGCTCCACAAACATGATAGACACTATACTCCTATGTGATCGCTGCTCCACAAACATGATAGACACTATACTATTATGTGATCGCTGCTCCACAAACATGATAGACACTATACTCCTGTGTGATCGCTGCTCCATAAACATGTTAGACACTGTGCTCCTGGTTGATAGATGTTCCACAAACATGATAGACACTATACTCCTGTGTGATGATGGAGTTAAGTATATTCGGAGCGATACGTTAGGTTGATGATTTCTTATTTAAATTTCGCACTTAACTCTTTCGCATAATACGAGGCGTATATGGTTGTTTGAGATTCTCATTTTACAAAATTTAGGGGGTATAGTTTGCGAGGAGGAAATATGTTCACTTCACATTTTGATATCTTTTTCTTTAAGCAAATAGGTATATGTTGTGGGATGAACATTCCAACATATCCATCTGCGAGTTGGGATTTGGTAAACTATATTTTTGCTGATAAGGATATGTTTTAATGGAGATACTTTTCATATCACCGTCCGTATTTAAAGAGTTCCTTTTATGGTTTGCTTAAATTAAATTTTTGTTTTTTAATTTACATTATTGGTTAAAGTTTATTATCATTAAGACTTCTACAAGTAGATATTTCTTCCCTGATACGATAATGTGGTAACTCGCTATATATATATATATATATATATATATATATATATATATATATATATCCCCCTCTCTCTGATAGTGATATGTATGTATGATTTGGTGAAGCGATATTTATTCCCGACTTGTTGTAAGTCTTCTTTAGTTGTGTGTTTGTATGTATTTATATATACATATGTGTGTGTGTAATGTAGGTATATCGAAGGGTATATATGAGTGTGTGTGGGCATGTGTGTGTTTAATGTAGGTATATCGCAAGGTTTCACTAACAAGAACATTATATAGTAAGTTAGTTATTATTAAAAGACAGAAACTGGGAAGGAAACGGATATGTTAACAATCCGTCATTCGCCTGGAGTTATTTCGGGAAAGCATTGGGAAAAAAAGAAATCTGAATGTTCTGGTTGGGATTCTAATCCACGTCCTCTCAACTATGGATTCTAATAAAGAATTTTACCTTGCACCACCTCGAATGGTAGGCGAGTAAGGCATAAACATTGTTTATTTCTTATAGATAGGTCGGGTATAGAAAATTTTTTAAGAGTTTTGCGGAAATATATTTTTTTCACCTCACATGATATATACTAAGAATAGTTTAATATCCCGATGGATAATTTTTATGTGTTATTTTGTCTCATATGATAATGTATTCATGAAAAGTATAAAAGGTTGTTGTGTTTGGGTAGTTACTTCATTCTTTTTGTGGTTGTTTACAAGTAATGATTGGTAACAGCGATTTTTAGATCTTTTTTTACGTGATATCATATAGCCTACTTTTTTTCTATGGAAACATTAATATTGATGTAGGAGATACAACATCTCAGACTGCTATGATAGAAGTTAACATGTTGGATATGCATTCTTCAGAAAAAACTTTACAGCAAACATTGGGTTCTAAACAAAAGTGTTGTTATTGTGGCAAGGAGTATCTCAATGTAAGTTACGTTCTCATGAATGGTATTGTCGCGGTAAACCTACTCGCCATCTACATTGTTGTTTGAAATGTCAGTGTTTGTTTGATAGTAATGCTAAATTAAACCTGCTTGGTTTGAGATGTTACAACAGGTAAACCATCGCCTATATTGATATAAAAACTTTAAACATAGTTGCAAAATTCATTCTCATAAAAGAAGTAGCTGTGTAAAGAATCCTGAGTGTATTGTATATAATTTTGCAGAGAATGCACATTTACGAGAACATCCTATTTATAAAAACATTCAGAAGTATGTAAAGCTAGTGCTCCAATAGGAGTATAACCTGTATGCTGTTTCTGTGGTCAAACATTTAACACATATCGTAAATGTGTGGTGACATGAAATGAGGGCTTGTTCTATGAAACCTTTATTGAAACTATATCGATGTACAATATGCCTTTGTTCGTTTAAGAATGTGACAACACATGAAGGAAACAAGTAGATGTATTTTACAGAACCAAGCACAACGCACTAAATTACATAAAATTCAAGCAAATTAAAGCCAAAATATAGAAAATTTCTCATTTCCTGGAAAATCTTTCAAATTGCAGCTCAAAATAGAGAAAATTTAAGGTCAAAATTAAACAAATTTCAACTTTTTTCACACTCCTTGAGCAGGGATTTTTTTCCGGTCGAATTTAAGCTAAATCATCATATTTTTGATCAAATTTCAGCAGCAATTTTTTTTCTTCTCAATAGTTTTTTCTTTGTAAATCAGAGATGGAATCTGTGCTCGACAAGTTAAATAATTCGTTTGAATTCACCAAACTACAGTATCTAGAAAAAAATTAATGGTTTACAGCCACAGATTTTTAAATTTATTAATCCAAATTTTTGGTAAAAAAAAATTAATTATCTTCTAGATGGCAAGTTTAAAGTTTCATTACCAGAGCACTGTGTCAAGATATTAGATAAAAATGCTTTGAATCTAATAAATGAGAAGGAAGTTTTTATGGCATATAGGAGCTTAAAAGAAATTTAAAATGGAAAATTTATCAATGATATAAATTTCTCATAAGAATATTCATCCAATTTTTGTGATATTTTCTTTGAATAATTGATTTGGCTTGCAGATTTAGAGAAAATTGGGCCTATTTTGACACGAAAAGTATCCTCCTCAATTAGTGTTTAAAAAAAAAAGTGTTCTTGATTTAGATTGCAATTTTGGATCAAATTAGCTTTATTTTGAGAGTAAAACTGAAGAGATAGACGATGTCCCCAGAAGACTTGAAAAAGTTTGTTTGAAAGTGAGAAATGTATTTGATTTTTAGCCTAATTATTGCGTTGCGCTTGAATCCGCAATAGACTTCTACTGAAGCATGTGATTATTTGCAAATTTTCCTTAGCAGCGAGTAGTACTTCGAATTTTTTGCCGCCAGCTACTTTGGAAGAGAATAACAACCTCGTCACCATTGTATATACTGCAAAAATAAATTTAGTTTACTTCGCAATTTGAGAAGACATCAGAAATTTATTTGTTTGGGATAAACTTTTGAAAATAATCATTGTTGTGTTAAATGTCAATGTGTGTTTACTAATCATATGTAGCTTGAAAAACATGAGCGCAATTGTTTAAGGAACTCTGAGTGTGGTGTACATCGATGTATGTTGTGTGGTCGTTTGTTTACAAGGATATCTATATTAGTGAATCTTATAGTGAAATGTAAACCTAATGTATCGCAGTAGTGTTTGTTTTTCATATGTTGTGTAGATAGTTGTAACTATTTTTTGTTTCTGTAATCTTATATAATGTTTGGTGTTTCAAGGGTGTTATAATAATTATAATGATGATATTACCTTTTTTTTATTTAGTATAGTGAAATGATTGGTTAAATTTAATTGCGGTAAGATGTATTAAGGATTTTTTTTTATATTGGTTAATATTGTGGTTCAACTTTAAATTGCTTACCCAAGGGTTTTGTTGTTTTGTGGAATGGATATGAAGTTACAGTCCCCCCCTGAGCATTTTCCACTGCGACTTTTTGTGAAGGAACAATGTTTGGGAAAATAGCGAGATGTCAGCGATGGGCGAATTCTGAACTTGGGGATAGAAAAACCATTTAATTAATGACAGATTAATAAGTATTAGTGTACGTAGTAGTATATGTATGCAATATGTTTGTATTTATGTAAGTATGTATGAAATATGTTTGTGAATTGGGTTGTCGCAATGCATATGCAAATGTTTATATATATATATATATATATATATATATATATATATATATATATATATATATATATATATATATATATATATATATATATATATATAAACATTTGCATATGCGACACACCACACACACACACACACACACACAATATATATATATATATATATATATATATATATATATATATATATATATATATATATATATATATATATATATATATATATATATATATATATATATACACACACACACACACACCTAGAAATTGTGGCAGTGAGGAAGGAATATTCTTTGGTTATAGTGTTTGTTTTGTGAAATGAATTCCTGTATTGTAGATGGAGGAAAAAATAAAGTATGGCAACAACTAAATATTTACTTTAAATGAAGAATGGTGTTACGCAAATTATCTGCATTTGATTTTCGTAAATTCTTATTTCAAGCATATTGGGAAACCATGTTTTATTAATGATCTAAGTGAGGAAATTATTCCATTTGGATAGATGTAATGGTTTTGATTTATTTTGATGTTATTTGTAGAAAATAAGAAAAAATAATAACTTTGGGAAGGATTTTATGTTTTTATTGATATACTTCAATTTGATACGAGTAAGAAATTTTATTTGCAACATTCTGTTATCATTAATAGAGCTATACACGGATATCACTGTACCCTCTGTGGTCGCATGACAGCCCGTCAGAACGGATCTGTAAAAGGTAGTATAAGTACCGCGGAGACATCTTCTTCCCGGCATAGTCTCGCCGTGCGAGGGTTGTGGGGTATAATGTGCTTGGCTTCTGAATGAGGACTACCATCTCTCCGGCATGCGCCTGGCGGTGATCAATGGAACTATCCTCGCCCCTCACCCTTCATCTTTCTTCACGGAGCACTTCGCTCGGTGTTACATATCTCGCATTTGCCAATCGATTGGGAGTCTGCGCTGCACTGCACCCCATGCGGGAAAAAAATGTTAACACACTCACTCAACTGCAGGGAATTTTCGCTAGAGTCATGCAAGTGCTCCTTTCCTTTTTTTTTTTTTTTAATCCGACACTACTTCAGTGTGGTTGTGAAGTGTTAACTATACAATATTAAATTAAAAACACATTTCTTTAATACAATGTTTGATAAAGAGTACATTGCTTTTAAATAATACTTCCCTCTTATTTAAAATCCAAGATGTTTGCGGTTTAAACAAAGGTTATTAGTGGTTTTTGATTCTATCTGCACCCATGTTCCGAGAAGTTTGGATTTCTATTTCCTCTCTATATGTGTCTGTGTTTGCTCTCGATGCGCAATTACTAAATCAGTATACACATATTTACACTCGTCGGGTTTGAAGCAAGGAATGAAATAGTATAAATGTAATTAACCTCGATGGGGGATAAAGTAAGGCATATCTCAGTAAATATGTTTTAACCCTTGCAGGAATCAAAGTGAGAACTAGCCCAATACAAATGTATTTAAGCAAAACTTTCCCTCGGCAGTCGAATCAACGTTTAAATCGATATACACCTATTTGCCCTAGATGGGATATGAACAGAGAACTGGTTTTGTTTAAGTATATTTACTGTTTAATTAGCCTTGATGGGATCTGATGCAAGGTTTTAATCGGTACACATATATTTACCCTCTATGGGATTCGAACTGTCAACTGGTTCTATATAAATATATTTATGGTATAATTATCCTCGACAAGTATCAAAACAGGTACTAGATCAGTATAAATGTATTTATGTTACACTTTCTCATAACAGGAAACAACACCAACCAAGATTGTGTACATGTATCACAAACATACAAGTAGATCACAGCTCAGTTGCGACTGAGCAGTGGCTGGGGTAGGATGTGTACTTAGTGTGTAATTATTCTCGATACATGTACTTAGTCTCATTACATGTAATTAATCTCGGTACTAATTCATTACACAATTACTCAACATGCGATTACTTACTAACCATTTAACATATAATTATCCTCTATGGGTATCGAAACAAGGACTAACACCTCAATCCTCCCCTTACCCCTATGCTTCCAACCATGTCACTTGTGTTTCGGTTTCCGAAGGCTAAACATGTGTACTTATTATGTAATTAATCCTGGCACATTTTGTTTATACAATGAATCACATTATATAATTACTAATTATGCAATTAACATCTTAACATCTAGCTATACCGAATTACCACTGACAGGCCTCGAGCAAAGGACTGAACGACTCCTCAGCCCTCCTAGTTAAACCCTACAACCCCCTTACCCTGCCCTGTGCCCCCTTACCATGCCTCTATCCTCTCGCCCTCGAAAGGTTTCAAAGTCCTGCAAATGTTGTTTGGGTGCTTTGGCTACTCAAAGGTTACCCCCACAGCCAACAGCCAATCACAGTACACCTCAGTAGGAGTGGGGCAACCCATCAGCCAATTACAACACACCTCCAAGGGTAATGGGGGAAAGGGGTGATCTGATTTAACCTTGGAAGAGTGCGTGCAATTAGTGTGCCTCTCGGAGATACACCCCTTTCAAGGTTAGTCAAATGGCATTTTGCCTATTTTAGCTCTCCAACTATCCAGTAGCATTGTGTAACCCCTACTGACTCACATTTGTGAAATCAACCTTTGAAGAATCGTCTGTCCCTTACTGCATAATGTAAATACTGTATGCACACTAATGCTGGCAGTGCATTAGGGTAAGTATGGCACTATATCTTATCAGAAGTAAGGTGTATATATTTGCTGTAGCCGAAAACTGTAGATTTTTGTTTATCGCACTTTCATGGTGTCGCACAATCGTCATACGAATTCTAGAATTACGTCTGTGTTTGTGTAAACATGTGACTGCAGAAGGATTCAATTAGCAGGAAGCCAGGATTAGCAGGGCTAGCTTTCAGGGGATCTCCACGACCATATTCACATAGCTGTTGATATTACGCGATTCTGGGTTCAAATCCCATACGAGATAAATGTACATGCTGATTTTAGAGGTTCAAAACGACCAAATTGTATTCAAGAACTATCGATTTATTCAAAGGTTTATCAAACTTTTTAATTCATATGTTTGCCCACTATGCTGTTTTTTCTAAAACCATTTTAATTTATTTAATCGAAAGTTTAGCATACTTTTAAATTTTTTTTTGCTCAGGGGACATTGTGTTTTAACTTTCCAGCTTGAGATTCAGAGATACCAAATTGTAGTCGAGGAAGTTTGAAATGTTTATCAAATATTTAAAATATATTTTGTGTTCATTTCTTTATAACTTTAATTTTGATGCCTTGCTTGAATCAAATTGTACTTTAAAAGACAAAATTTTGTTATTGTAGTGTTTTCGTTTTATATTTCTGATATTGTATCTATTATATTTAAAGTAAAGTTTTTTTCTCACTGGTCCAAGATCTAATTTTAATATGCACAGTATTCCATACAAATTACTCAAATTAATAAAATACAAACATATCTTCATATTTTAAGAAATCAGAAAATGGGGTTATAAATGAAAAATAACGATTTGGAATAGAGAACATTTTTCTTGTCATTTTCATGGCATAAATGCGAGGACATCGGGAACTAAGTGGTTTCAGTGAGGGTTATCGTGGCATAAGGCCACGGCATAAAGTGACATGTGCATATTGTCTCCCCTGCGACAATGGTCAGATACTCACACAAGATGCGCAGGTCGATGGTGGCATTGGCAGGGTCTCCCACGCCATTGATGCCAACACAGGTGTAGGGCCCCGACAAGCTCCTGTTGTCAGCCTTGAACCTCAGCCGTGGCCTGTTGTCCAGTAGCTTCAGCTCTTGTCCCTGTAGACATCACATCTGCTCATTGCATGTGCACGAGACCAAACAGAATGCGACAGTGGCAACACCTGCCGTGGCTGCAGTCTATATTAAGTTAGTACTACATAGCAATATTAGTGACCGAATTCTATCCAACGAAATACTTATCGTAACCTTATCTAGAGATTACAACAATAAAGAAAGGTGACCAAATAGAGACTAATGGCAGAGGGGAAATAATTTGATATGAATAAAATTGTGTAGGATCAAGTTTTGCCTAAAGGATTTTTATATCAATTTTCATCCAGGAGTGACTTGATGTAGGTCATGGACATGAATTTTGGGACATTAAGAACATTTAAGCATATACTCAGTGGCAAGAGTTGCAGGACGAACTACATAGCGGTAACAGATGCCACGAAACACAAGTACCCTGGATTCAGAGGTTCAACTCATTTATGGCAGATCTTCACAACACAAAACTACACATCAAAAGTAAGGAAAGCACATGGGAGTTTGCTTGAAATAAGGGTGTTTGGCTCATTGGAAATTTACAAACTTAAAACCAAAAGGGGGGAGGGACTACGAAGTGGTCAAACTGTTTTCGATACCTTGGTGAGACAGGATTGTTGCAGGACGGAAGTATAAGTGGGCTTTGATAACTTGGTGAGCCAGGATAGTTGCAGGATGGATGTAGAAGAGGGCTTGGATACCTTGATGAGCCAGGATTGCTGCAGGATGGATGTAAAAGGGGACTTTGATACCTTGGTGAGCCAGGAGTTTTGCAGGATGGAAGTTGAAGGGGACTCGGATATCTTGTTGAGCCAAGATTGTTGCAGGACGGATGTAGAAGGGGGCTTGGATACCTTGGTAAACCAGGATTGTTGCAGGATATATGTAGAAGGGGCTTGGATACTTTGATGACCCAGGGTAGTTGCAGGACGGATTTAGAAGGAGGCTTGGATTTCTTGGTGAGCCAGGATTGTTGCAGGATGTATGTAGAAGATTGCTTGGATACCTCGACGAGCCAGGAGTGTTGCAGGACGGAAGTAAAAGGGGGTTTCGATATCTTGTTTGCCAGGATTGTTACAGGACAGAAGTAGAAGGGGGCTTGGATACCTTGATGAGCTAGGATTGCTGCAGGATGGAAGTATAGGGGGGGCTTTGATACCTTGGTGAGCCAGGATTGTTGCAGGATGGATGTAGAAGAGGGTGTGGATACCTTGATGAGCCAGGATTGCTGCAGGACGGAAGTAGAAGTGGGCTTGGATATCTTTTTGAGCCAGGATAGTACAGGATGGATGTAGAAGAGGGCTTGGATACCTTGATGACCTAGGTTTGTTTCAGGATGTATGTAGAAGGGGGCTTGGATACCTTGATGAGCCATGATTGCTGCAGGACGGATGTAGAAGGGGCTTTGATACCTTGGTGTGCCAGGATTGTTGCAGGACGGAAGTAGAATTGGTCTTGGATATCTTGTTGAGCCAGGATTGGTACAGGATGTGTAGAAGAGGGCTTGGATACCTTTATGACTTAGGTTTGTTGCAGAATGTATGTAGAAGGGGTCTTGGATACCTTGATGAGCCAGGATTGTTGCAGGACGGATGTAGTAGGGGGCTTGGATTCCTTGATGAGTCAGGATTGCTGCAGGATGAAAGTTGAAGTGGGCTTGGTACCATGGTGAGCCAGGATTGTTGCATGACGGATGTATAAGGGGGCTTGGATACCTTGGTAAACCAGGATTGTTGCAGGACGAAAGTAGAAGTGGGTTTGGATAACTTGGTGAGCCACGATTTTTGCGGGATGGATGTAAACGGTGGCTTGGATACCTTTATGAACCAGGATTGTTGCAGGACGGAAGTAAAAGTGGGCTTTGATAACTTGGTGAGCCAGGATTGTTGCAGGGCGGAAATAGAAGGGGGCTTGGATACCTTGGTGAGCCAGGTGATGATGGGCTGAGGCACACCACGTGCGTCACAGCGCATGTCGACCAGATCTCCGAGCTGCACCACCAGGTCACCGTCCTCCGGGTAGCGGCGCACCGACGGTGGGTCTGCCAACATCACGTTCCTTGTACTTGCTCTGCCATCAACTTACCACTTATGTGATTAACCTTCGAACAAACTCACTCCCTCTAATTGCATTTATACTGACTGACAATGAGTCACACAGAAGTTGAGCTGAGAGAGTTTGATTAAAGATTAGCTGTAACGCCTGAAGTGTGTGTGAAATAAGTGAAGAGGGAGCAGGGGCGGACTGTAATGTTGGGGAAACTGGAGCAACGGTCGTCAATGGCAACATCCACCACGTCCCTTCACATGCGAAAATCCTGGCGGCCCTGCCAGGAATCGAGCCCGAATATTCTTAGTGGGAAGCGAGTATAGTGTGACTACTAAATCGCCATGATCCCACCAAGTGTAGAGAAGTAATGGCCCAAACTGGTTGTAATTGGGTACACGTGCAATGATCTGTATTTTTTATTACGGCCACCAAAATGCGATAGCGTTTGTTATTAAGAAGTGTGAAGGAAAGTCGCCGTAAACTGTGTGCACGAGCACTTTACTCTCTCAATAACACAAGGTTTGCATCGGTTCCTAGCTGGTAGGCAACACTACCTAAGCTCTCTAGCAGTAGCTACATACTTTAACAGTGAACACTGAATTAAAAGTTGAGTTGAGAGATTTGGGCGCCTCTTAACAACGAGGTCTTGAGAGCCGATAAGGGTGAAATGAGGTGAGAATGGAGCCGCACTGGAATGCAAGGGCGGGAGAAACGGGTGATCCCGAGAAAACCTGCCGACTAGTGGCATCGTCCTACACGATTCCCACTTGCGAATATCCAGAAGTGGCCTGGTCATAGAAAAAACCTGATTCGTTTTGAGGGGGAGGGCGAGCAGTGAAACCTCTCAGCCACCACAACCCCACTGAATTAAGAAAATGTAGGGATGTTGGCATCGATTTACGAAAACTTGCGCTATTGCTGGTCCTTGTGAGCAAGGTGACATAGTGCTCATATGAGTCGCCTCGCAAGACGACGATGTGACGCCTCAGTTTCCGCATGTTGGATACATGGCGTACGTTGCTATTCTCTGGTGGCTTTTCTCGGAATGCTCCCGATTTTTTCTCCCTTGCATTCTGCCATCGCTCAGTCTTAGTGTTTCATTCCATGCGAATCACCCTTCAGGGGTGTTGGGCTCATACAGATACCTCCTCGAGAGGAGTATTTTCTCCCTAACAGTTAACTTGGTTGTTATAATAATTACCTACTGTGTCCAAATTCAGTACCACGTTACCTCGCTCACTTTCCCTTCATATTTTTCGCGTGTAACATAACGATCTCTTGTTACTTTACTGGCTGTGATCATGTGTGAATTCGGACACTTGTTCATGCTCACCTCAATTTATTGTGTAAATAAATTTGATTATATGAGAGATTAATTTGCCTTTGTGACAGTCACAAGTATTAACACCGATCAATTAAATGTGTATTCAAATAGTAGAACATTAAAACCTTTGAATGAAGTTAACATTCTAGGGTGCATTTGTGCCCTTGAGGTGAATTTGGATAGTTCCAAAGTGATGTTTCAACCTCGGTGCATTTTTCTAGGACACGCAGTCAGATGACGGCACTTGGCAGGTGAACTTGGACGCAGCCAAGAACTTTTCAACCCTTCTCTCATCCCCCAGCTAGTAGTGAGGATGTGTTGTTACTCACAGAGAACCTCGATGGCGTGGACCTGCTGGAGGGGGCCCCAGGGCTGGGGGCGAACTACCTGGCAGCGGTACTCGCCTGTGTCGTCTGGCCCCACATACGATACCTGCAGCGTGTAGTTGCGGTACACCTTGATGCGCGACGACGGCCGTGCAACACTGTGGTTCGACGAGTCAAACAACAGCCGCTGGCCGCGCCACCATCGCACAGTGCTCGAACCTGCCACACACACTCCATACTACAAGCTGCACTGTGGCTACTCCAGTACAGGTATGTCTACCTCCAGCTTGAAATACTGCCATTTTAGACAGTATTCCATATACTGTTGGAAAACTGAGGAAATTTTTCGCAAATTAAGTTGTTAAACTAGTTAAATTGAACTTCAATTGGGCCACCTACAAATATGAATACTGCTTTTCCCTTTACTTTAATTAGGATAGCTTCAAGAAAAATTGAACAACCAGAAGTACCATGAATTCCAAAACGAATACACATATGCATCTATCACATTGGGAAACATGACAGACGATGCTGTTGGTCGGCAGGTTTCCTCGGGGGACTCCCGTTTCCCCGCCCTTATATTCCGTTGTTGCTCCATCTTCACCTCCCTTCTTCCTCAGCGGGGCTCGACACCCCGCTAGCTGTTCAGCTCTGACCAAACCTATCAATTAAACTCATAGCTGAAGATACATGACATCTACAAATATAGGCTGTTCACAGTAAAGTGAACACTTTTTATGGCCCTCCCAACAGGCATAAACTAATAATAAATATATCTTATTGCAGCCTCAGGCATTAAATTTTGAGGGTGGGGAAATGTATTCACTGTGTTTATTGCTCACATTGCAATGTTTATATTAAAAAGCAGCAGGAAGATGGAAATTGGATGAAAGGAAAAATTGGGAAGGGCCTTAAAAAGTGCTCACTTTACCGTGAACGGCCTATACCTTAGATACCTGACATGCCGATCTATGATATTGTTTATTTAGTATGGCGAAGCTTGGGGGCAATTTTTACTAGAGCACCCTCAGATGAGCAGTGTGAAACGGTGAATGAAGTTCTAAGTGTTAAGTATTATTTATTATACTTTCGCGTGATATATGCATATTTATATAACATTAATATTATTTTAATTTCTTCATCATTTTACAGGGTAAGCAAATGTTCCTGAAATTTGCAGTTCATCAGAAAGCCGCTAAGATAGCTTCAAGCATTACGATACCAATGTTGTTATTGTGGAAATACTTTTAGTCAAAAGTTGTAATGCACGCCGACATGAAAGTAGTCATTGCTTGTTCAGTCCAGCATACAAGTTATTCCACTGTGATAAGCGCGATGATGTGTGTACTCGCAGTGATAACCTGTATAGGCACAAGATGTGTAAAGGATGACGCGAACCACTTATACCTATATACTGTAAACGACTACAGCTCATCCCAAGTGATTCCACCAACTACAGAAAACAACTACCAGATGTCTGACAGGATGTGTTCTCGCCAGGGACATGGACGATACTTGGTTTCCCTGACTGTCCCTCACCTGCCAGTCTCTCTTTACTAAGAGTATTTAAACCCAAGGAAGGAGCGAACCAAGCACGTCGTTGTACGAATGTACACAGAGTTGTTTCAACTCAAATGCACCTTGTATGCACGTAAAACGCCAGCATAGGCCCTCACGGTCCTCTCCAAGAACTTCCAGTTCTCCAGTGGCTTCTGCCACTGCCACTACCAGAGGCTTCAACGCCTCCTGGTAAACGCCGTCACCAGAAGCTTCATCTGCACAAAGATACGGCCATCGACTTAACACTTCAGTTGTTGACACTTCCTGGGTCTTCAGCCGCCACTACTTGCTGATAGTGGTGCCCCTGTTAAAGTTAGGGCCACCTCTAGGCAAACCACGATAGTAGTAGTTGCGACAGTCAGTTTATTTGACCCTTTCATCTAAGTAGACTTAGGAGTGGGTCACCTTCACCCGTAAACTGCGTAGGTTAATTTACTTCCACAGCATAGACCTATTGGTAGCATGTACGAGTCACTTACGTATTTATTGCTTAGTAAATACTAAGTCTTAAACGTAACCAAGAGTTCTTTGTTGTTGTCGTATAACCTATTTACCACTAGTATTCGACCTCAAAGGTCAAGCAAGTGACAGAGCTTTTGATAAGCCTATGGTAGGACGTCAGATCCCCTTAAGGGACCTGCCAGTCAATACACACACCTCATCTTTCGGCGCTGTCCGTCAATACACATACCTCATATTTCGACGGCCACCCATTCTGTACACCTCGTTGCTCAGAATGGTAGAGCCTCCACCACTAGGATACACCCCACAGAGGCAGGATAGCCAACGTAAGTTGTATCGCTTACCAGAGCGCATAGCCAAGGTGCTGGCAGAGGTAGCTGCTTGGGATTGAAGGCCCTATATCTGTGGACTACACCTGACAGTGGCAGAAAGACGGTTTACGGCCCACAACTCCACGTGCTTGCACTGTTAGGGGCCAGGGAGCGCACCGCCAGCAATTGTCGGCTTTACACGCCTAAGTTAGGGATCGTCCATTGCTTGCCACTTGCTGTAAATCAAGTGCACTATGCGTCTATTCCATTCAACAGCCGGCACGGAGCTCTGAGGGTGGAAAAGAAGGCAGCGTTCAGGGCCGTCAAGCAGGTACGTGCGACAAACCTCGTCGCGCTGGGAGTCTGGGGTCGACACTCCTCGGGGGCAGGCTCAAGCCGCCTGTCATGCGGGTAAATCAGCATCTCCCGTCGGGAACTATGTATTCTACTCGGCCCCAGTTAGGATCTGCTACGACGTCCGGCTGGCAGTTCGAGCCCTGGTCACCGGGAGCGACAACAGGCTTGGATGGGCCAACCCACACGTCGGCAGTTGGGCCAGCACCGAGTGGAACCGTCGACATCTGGCGGAGAATTATAGCAGCTCCACCTCCCCCAAGTGCAAAGTACCCCAGGACTCTGCACGCCCAACCTGCAGCACTACTCCGACACCTGCCAAGAACATCCCGCCGAGCTGTGGTAAGTCCACTTTGCCCCAGAGGGCCAGTGTCGTTGTAAAATATATTGCCCGTCCGACTACGCCCTATTACGTACGCAGCAGACAGCATACAAGGCCAACACTGGTGTCTGGAAAGAAGGGGAACTGAGTCCTCAGCGTAAGCGCGACTGACTTAGTGCTGAAACAAAAGTTTCTTGTACGACCGGGGTTTAAGCGACACGCGTCAAGGCAATGTTTGTCGTTAATCGAGAAGCGAGTGCAAGTATTGCAGCAGGACATTCGCGACTAGCTCTAGCGTCAGACAACATGAAACTAGTAACTGTATGTTCAACACTTCATACAAGATGTATACATTTGTTAATCGTTGTGTTGTGTATGCGAATATGACTACCTTGACTGCTCACAACAGGATTTGTACTATAAATTAGAGTAAATCAGAATTATTATTGTTGAATGGAGAATACGTTTGGGTTTATGTAAGAAGTACTATGTATTTTGGATGAGTGTATGGAATAAATTGAAAGTGTACGGAAGATTATTGTTTTGATTCAGTGTACCATCGAATATATATTTAAGCCTAGCAATATATGGAAGAAAATAACACTGACGTTTTTATAATAAATCTTTTAGTAATAACTGATGGAGAGGTTAAAGCGAATGTTTGAAAGTAGTACTGAGTTCTGAACATCTACGATGATATCGAAATGGTGTGCGATTTACTAGAAGAATGAGTCTTGTATGATATAGTTCTCAAGGATATAGTATTAATATCTTTCACAGGAGTGTTTGGTAAGAATGTTCTAAAAGTTTGGGTGTTGGGTAGCATTTGGTTGACTAAATTGTTTATGTCGTGTGTTGGTAATGCTATTTTTAATGCATGGCTCTATGGCTAATATATCTTATCTATATGGATGTTAGTTTTGCTGGTAATGTTTCACGGTGTAGCGATAACCTGGCATCGCTACATCGCCTAAGGTCGTGCGGGGTATAGCTGGTGGTCGCGTGCAGTGGTAGCACTACCGTGCTCTACTTGGCCCAGCTATAACAGAAACCCAGCATGGCACTCCCTCCCCCCCCCCCCGGGCCCAGGCGGCACCACATATTGAAGCAGTTAACTTGTGAATGAGATCGTAGGCTGAAGACGGAGGAAGCAGACACCCCTAAGCCACAGAGGAGCTCTGAGGCCAGCCAGTACTACGAGATTATGTGAGCATAAACGTGTTTGCGGTAGGGAGCTATTCTGGTCTCGAGTCATCGTCCCTATCTTCACCCTCTGGCGTGCATGTTAGTGGCTAAGACGGTTGGAGAATGGGATGCGTCTCAGGACATTACGCCACAAGTCAGGATTATTATGTTTTAAAAGGGCGCATGCATCGCGGCTATAGCAGGGTTGTCTGCTGCCATGGCCGCACATGGACACACCCCGAAAGAGTACATACAGGTCTAGACGGAAGAGCACAGCAAACGCGCAAAGTGGAGAGGGCACTGGGGAAATCTGTGGAACAGTCGCGCGAGAAGAAAGGTATGTATTCGTTTATCTGGACTAGGCCGGCATAAAGTAGGCTAAGTTGTTAGTTAGCAAAGATAGACTTTTGTGAGTTTATCGCAGGGTGATATGAAATGAGTGAGGGCGGAGCTGAATTGTTACCCAGGTCGTCGACGTAGCAGGGCAGCATGACAGTGTCACCACGCGATGTCTTCACGGTTGTAGCTCTACTGCGGAACTTGGGCTGCAGACTTGCAGCCTCATCTGCAACATAAACATCAACACCTTGTACTCTATCTCGACAGCTATATTATTTGCGTATACTTTGTGCCGAATAACCAACAAATGATCGAGGAATTACGATACAATCAATAAACCACAGGGAACTAATTATACAACACAGCAGTTACTAAGGTACAAAGTACAGCAATGAATGCAAGACAGAAACACAAGAAGCCAACATAGACAATGGACAGACTGTTGCTGTCAGTGGTTATTAGAGGGGAGTTTGTCGACACGTTCGCCGACGAGAAACACGACACAATTGAAACGTCTATTAGATTCGGTACAGATATCTGCCTTCTCGTCATCTACAATTGCATGTGGATTGCCTACGCAAGCATTAAGAGCTGTTAAAATGTATGCCATTCTTGTTAGCGTCGAATGTCAAGTACTTAACTGATTCAGTAGTACTCGCATACCATACTTCCTCTTATCACGAACTATTTTCAACTTTTATCGGCTTTGTCTGCTAACATGCCACAAATGTGTTTCCGAAACTTTAGCGGACCGGAAGGTGTTATATCTTGATTGTGGCGAGTGCAGTCTCTTGTACTCATTATCATGCCTCTCCAGCACACGTACCGATAAATGTCGCTCCAATAATTATTGTATATTTACGCGAAACAATATTCAAACCGAAGACGTTAAACTGTAGGAAAATTTCATGTAATCTTGATACACTGTAGAGGAACTTTTTTGCCTGTAAATAAAATGGAAATTTTATCCTACAGCCAATATATAATTGTCGCAGTTCTGAATATCACTCAGCATTTGACTCGTTCCTATGCAAATGTTAGAAAGCCACTACGCTATGTATGTGTGCGGGGAAAAATTATAATTCGTGCTTTTTCAATGATGTACATTTGTGAAGAATTTCCTAGAGTGGAAAGTAATGTTATTTTCAGTAAAATTTAATCGACCTGTATAGTCGTGTATCGAAATCAAAATTGTACTTTTATTTAGAACACACATATAATAAACTCTCGCATCCATGAATGCGAATATTTACGTTAAAAAGATAGTGGTGAACCAGCTCGATGTATTTGTGGGGTTATCTATACACATTACTGTGGTTTACTACGAGGTATGTCCAGTATAATGTGTCTCTCGTCGTGTTTGGCAGCTGGAGTATATACGGCGACAGCAGGCCTACTTGCACAGTAGGTGTGGAGGGTTGGTATAGTAGAGAGTGACGAGTATAGACCGGGCGCATTGTCAGCTGGTTAACACACGTCGTGTGTATCATGGAGGTTGTTGAGGGAGCAGCTGCAGGCGAGGCTTTGTGCGCCAACTAGCGGCCAAGTGGAGCACAATACGTTCCACACGGCAACCATGATGGAGGACGCTAATGATGGCGGGCAAAATCGAATGAAAACAATTCCAATATTCGATTGTTGAACTATAATCGAATTCTTGATTTTTTTGTCTGTGGTATTCAAATGAATCATTCGGTTTGAATTTTTCTTTCTCAACAACAGATAGCACAAGGTGCACTACAATATTTACGTAATTTTTAAACTAATCAGCAATTGACATTTAATTTTTTGTCATTTTTGTGCAAAGACTTAACATTTTCTCTTTGAATGTTTTTCTTTAAACACAATTATAACGAGTATTATACTTAAGAAAAGCAAAATTCGACCCAACATTCACTTTATTAAATGAAGATTGATTCGTTTCACTTATGTGAATGTTCATTCATATCGCCACGAGGTGAATGTTTCATGCTAGTGTTGGGTAGTTCACGAAGTACCAGTTAATTTTGAACTGGTCTTGAAAAAGAACTAGGTGCATAGTTCACCGCGACATAAAAGAACTAGTCTCTTGTGATATCGGTCAGTCATTCTCTTATTACCAGCAACTACGCCAGGCGCGCCACTGCGCATGCTCCGTCGTTCGTCGCTCCCTGCAGCTCCCCCCCCCCCCCTTGTCATGGCAGACCATCCCTCCCCGTGACTGGCCACATCGCAACGTGCATACTTATCAATCTGCCTTCTTCTGGGGAGGGGAAATAGAACTGTGAAAGAGGTAACAGATAAATTTCCTATCCAGTTCTCGGCCCGAGGTACAGAGTAAGACCTATCTAGTTCTCGGACCAAGGTTACACTTGCGCTCTGCAGTTCGCCAGTCCATGTGATCATTCGACTGTGACCTATATAGTTCAAAAGAATGGTTTCCGATTAACTGTTCTCAGATGTGACTAGTTCGGAACAACCTAGTTCATTCTAGTGAACTATATTTCCCATCACTATTTCATTCGAATATCAGGGAAAGAGAATGGCAGCTATTGTAATAATTCGGTTTCTAAAAATAAATTTTAGCAAATTGTTTCCTTCAGTTTTGTAACTTTTCGTGAATTACAAAGAGATTTTAACATATCAAAATTAATGAGAAAATTTATTTATCATTGAAACGGTGAGCGCAGATTGTGACTAAATATGAAATACTTAACGTAAAAAGCCTTCTGTCTCATTTCCAAAGGTTTACTACAGCTCCAGAATACACATTAGGAAGAAAAATAATCGCGGACTTAAAATGTTACCTTATCAAATAGAAATAGATATTATAACTTCTTATGAACTGAAGTGTCATAACTTCAGCGAAATACGCCATTAGTTTACTCGCTTCAAAAGAAGTACTTTTCGAACTGGCAGCATTAACATTTGGAATCCGAATGATTGATTCGAATACAGACTAGACGAGACTATTCGAATAAAAATCGATTGCGAGAATAATCCGATGTTGCCCATCACAGGCTGTCCACAGCACACTGCTATGCACGGGACCCAGAGCGCAGCGAGTAGTCACTATCATCTGTCTTACGTAACGTTCATGTGATGGCAATATCTACCTTTCGCATGATTTGATTTTGCAGCATGTGTTCTCGCTGGCCAATCACAATACGGACGAAGTAGCGTTATCTTTGCATTTCGTGGGTTTGTTTTTATTTTCGCAATGTTATCTACTCACGTTTTAAGTTCATATAGCACAGGCCTATATACCTTTCTCCTAGGAATGTGTACGATAAAGTAACAAAAGTTAGACTAGGATTAAGTAAATATTATTTTTCAATTCACAAGTTTTAGGGAGATTTAGCCTGCCCCAGTTTATAAATTATGTTTCTTAAGGGTGTAAAATTGCTTGCATGAAGTGCAGAATGATACCGAGGTTACAAGAGGATTCAAATTAAAACTCATACAGAAATCAGCGAATGAAAAATACGTCAGGCACAATAAAAATTCCAGCTATTTTTCTTTTATTCAGAAAAATTCAAATTGGCGTAAGACTTAATTATTAATGCTGGAAAATGAGCT
Organism: Dryococelus australis; assembly: GCA_029891345.1. Taxonomy (NCBI): domain Eukaryota; kingdom Metazoa; phylum Arthropoda; class Insecta; order Phasmatodea; family Phasmatidae; genus Dryococelus; species Dryococelus australis. The sequence goes on from CM057006.1 coordinate 265,597, forward strand.
CAATGAACAACCCTAAATGGCAATAGCAAGACGAAAGAAGAATATTTAAACCTTTAATACTGTTAGGGAGTGGCCGGACATAAAGGTCATTAGAATGCATAAAGGTCTGATGCAACGCATGTACACTGTAAAACTCCTCTCACTCAATAACAATGTTTCAGTCAAAATATTGTCAAATTAAATACCTCGACTTGCTCAACTTAGTAAAACACGTTTACCTTTGTTCTCAGTGCTTATTATGGTTAGAATTTTTGCTGGATTTTGCTACTTAGCGCCTTGCCAACATGACATCTTACTTATAAATTCTGGAACCTTCATCATTAACGTATTTCTTAAAATTGATGTACAGTTACTCAAAATAGTTCTAGAAGTGTTGAAATAAAAAGAATCCCACGTAGATAAGATGAAATTACTAAGACTGGAATCTATAGCAGGATTCACACGAAGCGAAGATACTTTATGGTTACCAGGGCGTAACTTGACGTAGCTCAGGGCGTAGCTTGACGTAGCCCAGGGCGTAACTTGACGTAGCTCAGGGCGTAGCTTGGCGTAGCCCAGGGCGTAGCTTGACGTAGCCCAGGGCGTAACTTGACGTAGCTCAGGGCGTAACTTGGCGTAGCTTGACGTATCTCAGGGCGTAGCTTGACGTATCCCAGGGCGTAACTTGACGTAGCCCAGGGCGTAACTTGACGTATCTCAGGGCGTAGTTTGACGTAGCTCACGGCGTAGCTTGACGTAGCCCCAGGGCGTAACTTGGCGTAGCCCAGGGCGTAACTTGACGTAGCCCAGGGCGTAACTTGACGTATTTCAGGGCGTAACTTGACGTAGCTCAGGGCGTAGCTTGACGTAGCTCAGGGCGTAGCTTGGCGTATCTCAGGGCGTAGCTTGACGTAGCCCAGGGCGTAACTTGACGTAGCTCAGGGCGTAGTTTGACGTAGCCCAGGGCGTAGCTTGATGTAGCCCAGGGCGTAGCTTGACGTAGCTCAGGGCATAGCTTGACGTAGCTTAGGGCGTAGCTTGACGTATCTCAGGGCGTAGCTTGACGTAGCCCAGGGCGTAACTTGACGTAGCCCAGGGCGTAACTTGACGTATCTCAGGGCGTAACTTGACGTATCTCAGGGCGTAGCTTGACGTAGCTCAGGGCGTAACTTGGCGTATCTCAGGGCGTAGCTTGACGTAGCCCAGGGCGTAACTTGACGTAGCTCAGGGCGTAACTTGACGTATCTCAGGGCGTAGCTTGACGTAGCTCACGGCGTAGCTTCACGTAGCTCACGGCGTACGGACATCTCGGCGTCTATCTAAATCCTAAAGCTCATAAAAACAGCTGCTGATTTCTACGGAGGGGTAAAACAGGCCTCGCTCGACGTAAAAACACAAAAATACTTAAAGCTAGGAGTTAGAAACTAAAAACACCCTATTAACTAACAAAAAACCTGCGCTTCGTCCAACTCTGGACAAGCGTCCTAGCCTATGATGTTGCTCAGATGGAAGATGCTGGAAGAAAGAGTGAGATCTCAACCGAAATGGACCGGCTTACTCTATGCTATAGTCTCCAGCTAATGGAGGTGCAGAGTTTTAACCTGCTAGCCAATCGGAAGGCTCATTATTTGAAACTAACCGACTCGCTCCGAAACGGCCTAAATCCCTAAGCCACAGTTAAAGGTTTCGTAGAAATAAAATTTAAAAAATACGAAAATATTCCCTGAAGCATTAACAATCAGTTGAGACAGTGAAAATGAAATTAACATAAAATATTAATTAAAAATTAAAACTAGCTAACTAAATACATCTAAACATAGATATTGCTATTTATGTAATTATTCAGAATCCTAACCATGTGAAAATAAACATAAATAAATAAATGATACATGTGACAACGTACAGAAAATTGCAAGTGTTACATGTAAGCAGTGTTAAACTTGTAGCACATACATAAATTATGTTAACGAGGTGCAGAAATAGTAAAAAATATGGATTTTACATACTATTAAGTTTGCCATTTTTAGCATGATTTTTTATTTTTAATTTTATTTTTCTCAGCGGGTAAAAATTTATTACATTCTTACGATTTATTCCATCAACATGAAAAATGTTTCTACGTCTCACAGAAACATTTTGTTCTTAAGGCTATGGCGATATCTTAGTTATTTTCAAAGTTTGTATAAATCACAAACGCCATATTTTCGGAACCTGTTCTTACCACATCAATACTAAAACAGAGATACGCCTACATAACTTGAATTTTGAGACATTTAAATTTGAAAAACAACAAAACTTCTTGGAAAAATTTTTAAACAGTATACAAAGGTTACGGTCTTATGTGAAGCATAATAGTAACACCTGATTTTTAAATTAATTATGCGCACCAAGACATTTTATTCAGACATGCAAATTATGATTATCACGTATCATTTTTATTTATTTGCATATTATTTTGTGGCAGATGTTAATATTATTTTTCGTACAACTTGTTCATCAGATTATTTATATTTACAAGTTATTTGATTGTGTGTAATGATTTTCTCTAACTGATGAACTTTATTCGTGTTTCCATTTGTGTGTTTCTGAGGAAGTGTCACATGGCCTAGTTACAGAGAGTAATTTGTTGTGTTTGCTATGACAATCAGGTGACGTAGTAAGTCTCCTTGATATAGCCGCCATGAGATTGGTGCTTGAGTGAAGCGTCACGTAAATATTAATTAAATGTGTTTTAAGCCACCTTGATTTTACAGTCAGGCGCCGTACTTCCATCATGAATGTCGTGAGCCCGAGAGGAATTTTTTTTCTTTGGTATCTGGTTCGAGTCCCGTGTTTTAAACATAAGAATACTGACAGGCGAAGACGGTCTACGAAGAAAGAAGATTATTTTAAGTCTGCTCGCGCTTCATACGCGATATAGATTAAAGTTTGGTTAGCCATTCACGAGTACATCACATCCATTCCCTAGGTGTGTGTACTTCACTTCCGTGCATCTGGATGTGTGTACCTCACTTCCGTGCACCTGGATGTGTGTACCTCACTTCCGTGCACATGGTTGTGTGTACCTCAATTCCGTGCACCTAGGTGTGTGTACCTCACTTCCGTGCACCTGGTTGTGTGTAGCTCACTTCCGTGCACCTGTACATGTGTGCCACACTTCCGTGCACCTGATCGCGTGTACCTCACTTCCGTGCACCTGGTCGCGTGTACCTCACTTCCGTGCACCTTGGTGTGTGTACCTCAATTCCGTGCACCTGGATGTGTGTACCTCTTTTTCATGCACCTGTACGTGTGTACCACACTTCCATGCACCTGGTCGCGTGTACCTCACTTCCGTGCACCTGGATGTGTGTACCTCACTTCCGTGCACATCGATGTGTGTAATTCACTTCCGTGCACATGGATGTGTGTACCTCACTTCCGTGCACCTTGATGTGCGAACCTGGCTTCCGTGGACCTGGATGTGTGTACCACACTTCCGTGCACCTGGATGTGTATACCTCACTTCCGTGCACCTGGATGTGTATACCTCACTTCCGTGCACCTGGATGTGTGTACCTCAATTCCGTGCACCTGTTTTTGTGTACCTTTCTTCCGTGCACCTGGATGTGGGTGTGTATGCGTGTTTGTTTGTGTATGTGTGTGTGTGTTTAATGTAGCTTTCGAGGACGAACTTATGAATTTTAGAAGGTGCTGCGAGGACCTCGTCAGGTCCTCGGAAGGAAATCGCGGGGTTCTGATGACTTGACGATGTTATCAGCTCTCTTGCCAAACTTAAAGTTATTCTAACGGAGTCCTCGTAATGTTTGTGGAGTTTCACACGAGTAGTGCAGCGATTATTAGCCAGGAAGTGCTCTAGTCGAATTTCTATACAAACTGTGTGTATCAGAATGGTCGTCTGCATATGTAACGAGAACGTGGATAGACACGTCTCATTTACACACTAAAGTGAATGCCTACGGTACCTATGAGGACCTAGCTTCCGGCCAATCGGAAGAGAAAGTTTGAAATTTGAATCAGTCTATTAACCCATTTTTCTTAGGACATGTGTAATGCAAACCTTCCTAAAATGCTGACGATTATTTTAATGTGAAATAATATTAGTATCAGGGTATTATTTTATCTAGAGAGTGCAGAATATTTTATTACCCTTAGTAATTTTACAGATGCTTAATGTAGTGGTTTAGAATAATTTCTATAGGTAGTTATCACATTATTAGGGGCAGTGATATTTCGTGAAATTATTTTGAGACATGATACTGTTAAAAGTACTGTACCGTCGTCCAACTTTTTTGATTGACTGAAGCATGTTCTGGTCCGTGATAACTGTTTGCGTAGAAACCACGAAGATATATTGTCGGAGTTACGGAATCCTGTGTCACTCGGTCAAATGCGGAAACGACACTAGCAGCCAATGGAAGTATGACAACACATGATGTGTATATATAGTATTTAAATATACTGTGTGTTCCGAGCTATTCGCGAAAAATCAGTGGCCCTACACATTATTACTTTTCCTTGCTATGTCGCCACATATAACTAACGCCTTCAGCTGATTGCAGTTAACTTATTTAGAAAATTTTGTAACAAATGTTTGAAAAATTGTCATAATAACTACAGATTCAGTGGATTTTATATTTAAAAATATTTGATTAATTTTGCAAGTACTTTAATAGTAATGACAGTTGCAAAACCATGTAAAAGTCTTTATTGGCAAGAAAGGAATTATTATATAGTGTACAGCTTAGCTTTTATAAAACACATGGAAATTTTTGACCTCTTATTAAAATGGAATTAATCTTGTCTTTTTGGAGGAACTTGGGGAAAAGACATCTTGCAAGTCACGTCCTCTGGTAGTTCCCTTTTTTTTTACAGTAAACGTTTTGAGTTATTTGCATAAATATTATTAAACCAGTATTCTAGTGATGCTAGAATTTTGGTATTTTCGTTATTAAATTGTATCGTGTTATTGATCGTATAGAATATATACACCTCCTGCAAAAATAAAGTATTTGGAGGATAAAAATGTTTGTTCAACTTTACAAGAACCTAATGAAAACTGAAACTGAATATCAAATGCAGATTTAATTATTGTGTGTGTGTATATATATATATAAATATATATATATATATCCATGGGAGATTTCCACGAAGAAAAGTGATAATATGGTAAAGATGATTTATGGCAAATCGATTTATTTCAAATAGATACAGGATATTTAAAAAAGGTATATCGTCTATAAATAATGGATTGAAGCGTATTCTAACAATAATTAATGTTATTTCTAAGTATGCGTTTTCTATGCGTATTAAAGATAAAACTACTAAATATTTTGTAATTTAAATCAATTAGAAGAATTTTCATGAAGGGAAAACCAAACACTGTACAAAGTGATAATGGTGCAGAGTTATAAAAACATAATTTCAGCGAAGTTAAGCAAAATATAACATAAATCATAATTCAACATACTATGAACTTAAGGTGGCCGCTTAGATAGGTCCCTGGTGTGCAGTGCTCCAGCAGAAGTTTTTTATTAAAAGACCATCGAACGTGTCTGAGTGAAGTCTGCTTATGAATTGCATTTAAGAAACATTATGTGTCTGTATACATTTTTGAGTTCCTCAATTTCTCCCTAAAGCATGTCTTTGTGATAGTGAAGATGGCTCAAATGGGTGTTTTCGCTGTCATTTTAGGCATGAAAATTTCGGTACAAAACATTAAAAAAGTTATAAGGACATGAGTAGTATGGTATATCTCCTTGTGGGAAAAGATGGGATCATTATAAAGTGAGATGTTCGAGGGGCCATCTTGGAGTCCCGACTTCCTGCTCTGTCGTTTTGGTCACCCAACCACGATCCTGGACTCTGCCGTCTTTATAGCCAGTACACTGCAATCTTGGACCCACCATCTTGGTAGCCAGGATGTCATTTTTCATGCTCCATCATTCTATGTTGTCTCTCTGTCATTCCATTATGTTTTTCATGCCCTTGCATTCCATGGGTTTCCTCACAGTCCTTCCATTTTTTCTCTCTCATTCCATCTCTTTCCTTTCTCACTTTCTCTCTGGTTTTTTCATTTGTCATCTGTCTCTCACCTTTGTTCAACCAATTAGTCACATTTGCTCCACCGCCATAATGGTTTTTCATATGTAATTTGTCTCTCACGTTCATTCGACCACCATCTTGTTTTTTGTCTTTTGTTTACATCGGCTGATGCTAGGAGTGATTATGTCGATCTCGTTCGACCACCATGTTTGTTATAGAGTTGACTGCTAGAGGTGCTGGTGTCGCATTCGCTCCACCACCATATTTGTTTATAGAGATGGCTGTTAGGGGTGCTGGTGTCATTCGCCCACCATATTTGTGCTAGAGTTAGCCACTAGAACTAGGGGTGCTGCTTTTTAGAGCTTAAAATACGATCTGGAAGAGTGTAGGATTGAACTGCCGAACCTTAGGTCGCCATGCAGTTACCTTAGACTACTTGGCTTTCGGGACATGTGTTGGGGCAAAAAATTACAAATAATTTGTAAAAAAAACCTTAAATAAATGGATTTCAATACCTCGAATTTTTATTAATTTTCCTAGAAAAAAACTTCATTTTTCTTAGAATTCCACACTCACATGACTCATGCTAGAGTGTGCGAATTGCCAGTGTGTATATTTCTTTACGGAACTAAAGATGTAATTATCTATACACGAGAAGTTATATAAAATATTATTGTAAAATACATTCCAGGCAGGACTTTGCAAAAAATATTAGAATTTTCAGTTCATATTCAGTTGCATATATTACACCTTGAATGGAAAAGAAACAGTATAGAAAAGGCTATTTTAGAAGATACTATAGGTTTCTATTATGAAATAAAAGAACGTCATACATATAGAAATCACCTAGATTTAAAACCATTGATAACCTATGTAGAAGAGTTTCTTACATGGAGAGTAAATATGCTGGGCGAAAATGTATTTATTAATAAAGTTATGTGTATTTATGTGCTGCTACATAATAAATAACTTATTATATTATACATTCTATAATAACTATTACACTAAGGTACCTTATTTCCGATTTTATTCCTATATAATACCATCTTAATCCTCGCAATTATTCAGTTAATTTAACAATGTAAATTTGTTAAGGTTTATTGTCTACTTCATTCATCACAATATAGTGAAAATCATACATCAACTCTCTCGATAGATCTAATATCGACATACCGAAATATATAGGTTTATTAAATGTCACTCTTATATAATTTACATGTATAGCTGCAAGGTTATAATTTAGTACGGCTCTTCTTTCACTGTTTTGTTTAGCAATTAAATTTTCACATTTATTTGCATCTCATACTAATTTTATATCTATTCTTTTTTAAATATTTTCCATAATATTCCCAAAATGAGAGTTATTCATCAGCTTGTAGAAGTCCTTTTTGAAGTCATTTTTTGCATTAGTTATCTTTTGTATATTCAAATCAACATACTTCTTTAGCCAATAGGATTGCTTAAACTTTAGTTTTTTTTTTTCACATTTTAATCCTTTAGCTAGACATTGGTTTCAATCACAGTAGTGTAATTCACACTTATTTTCATCACATAATGTTCTTAAAAATTTAGACTAATTTTTTCCTGAAATTTCCTATATGTGTAGAGATATACATCTTTTCTAATAACTTTGTTCATAAAATATTATGGAAAACCTTCGAATATGTTTTATTTGATGTTTACTTAAATTAAATGTAAATTCATATAAGCTACTTGCCATAAACTTAAATGTATGACAAAGTCTAATTTTTAGCCTATTAGTTTCATTCTAACAAATTATTCACAAATTTACTACATGAGTCTATACATAGAGTCAGATAATTGATTGAGCATCAAGAAACAGGAAGTTCTCGTGCTTTGATTAGATATATTCAGTCGTTCGTAAACTGAAGGATACAGGGATATATCGGATGAAGTGATGAACTACTTTCTTCTGAAATTGTAATTATAAAATAATAATACATTATTATTATAAAATATTCGTTTTTTCCCTTTTATTTTGTGTGTAGTATGGTTTTGTCCGTCACAACTTTAAAGTGGTGCTTTAAGCACTCACCTAAAGACGTAAAGAGTTATTATTATCATTCTATAATGATAATAATTTCTCTAGTATAAATATGCACGGATAGTTGACTGCATACAAAAACATGAATCGTGTCGTAATGTAAGAATTTTGTATGACAGTTGACGAATCTTTTCTTTATTATATATGCATAGCGACAGACGACAAACACATCGATTGTTGATTGATGCAAAGATTGTGCAATGTTAATGAGAAGATTGAAATAATTGAAAAACTGTGGTTCTGATTGCAAAAGATGAAAAGATTGTGGTGCTGATTAATTATGGTGCTGATTATAAACTATTCAATTATTTTGGTGCTGATTGCAAAATAATGAAGGGCTGTAGTGCTTATTGTGAAGGTGATTGCAAAAGATTGAAATAGTGTGGTGCTGATTGTGAAGCTGTTTGCGATAGATTGAAATATTGATGGAAAGATTGCTAAAGATTGATGGAAATATTGCAAAAGATTGAAAGATTGCAAAGATTGCAGTGATTGCAGGATTGAAAGACTGTGGTACTTATTGCAGTACTGATTGCATAAGATTGATGGAAAGGTTGAAAGTTTGATGGGTATATTGTGAATGATGGTAATATTACTGAAAAATCGTCATAATTTTTTTTTATAAATTCTTTCTTGAATGTTTGAATATAGTCATATTTCTTTCAAAGAACAAAGATATCGGATAGTAGATCATCAAATTTAATATCAAACTTTAATTTTTCCAATATTATATTTTTCATATAGTCATTTGTTAGTTCAATGTTATTAGATGAAAATGGTTCAATTGAATTTATAGTTTCATTTAATGATTCAATACTATGTTGTCCTCTAGGTATATTTATAAATTCAGAATTATCAATCAATGTTATAGTATTGTTGTTTATATTAGATATTACAAATTTTGTATGAAAACTACTCTAAGCAATTGATATATCTTTATGGATATCATAATGAAATTTCTTCTTTAGAATGAAGCTATTATTTGTTAACTGAATTTTTTTTGTCCATTTAATTAAATAATTATATTATCAAATTAAAAAAGTTGATTAGGGTGTTGGTATTTAATTTCCAAATAAAAATCTAAAAATGGAAAATGGAGAGCTGTTGTCTGGCAACAGGAAGACCATAATAGTGAGTCCAAGTAGTGTAGAAAAACTAATTTGATGATAAATATTTTTCAAAAGAATGGATGGTTAAATTTTAAGAAATTGTATGTTAGCACAAAAAGTTTAAATCAACTCAAATATATTGAGTTACAAAATGAGATTGATATTCTATCCAGAAAGCTAAAAGTTAAAGCAAATGGCACACTTTTTTAATAACAATGATGAAATGATTACTTTGGATCAATATGAAAATGATCCTCTCATTATATTTGCGAATGTTATTTTTAACAATCAATATATAATTCGAGAATATTTGACTAAAGGAAGGCATAAAAATACTGATATGTTTTATTTAGCTCAGACTTATTCTAAAGTACCTAAGCAACTGGTAAGAGATAATACAACTTTTCTGTAATTATTTAAACAAGATTATACTAACTTAAACCACATTCATAATGATTTTGTTGGTGGAGATATGTCTTATGAAAAATTAAGACATTTGTACAAAATGTTAGAATGAAACTTATGGTTTTGTTACATTAGATTTGAGTAGAAAAATGAAAGATGAGAAGTATAGAAATAAAATCAGAAACTTTATTGTATTTTTAAAAATTTTCTAAAATACTCTTTCTATTTTTAAGATTTGTTGATTATATGTTATGAATTTCAGAATGAACATTAAGACAAAATTTGAGCATGTGCCATGAATGTGTTATGAATGTTAAAACAATGTTGCATTTTAAATAGATAATTACAGACAATATTTAAAATTCACAAAACATCTGTTTTATTAATCCAAGAGTTATGAGAATGGTCATAACCTAACCATTTAACATGAATTTTATTACATTTAGTATATAAGACTTTTCCAATCAAAAATTCATCAGGATAATTAGTTTTCATTATTTCATATTCATAAAAACTATCTTTAATTTCTTCTCCTTTTATATCTTTCAGTTTGTAAGTAGGTACATAATAATTTAAAACTGTAACAATATTACATCATTATGTTGACCTGTTAGAAGTATAAACTTTTTAAAATATTTGTTTAAGTTTGCTAACACGTGCAACATCACTAACTTTGTATTTTGGTTTAGTAAACATATTCACATAATCTGATTGAATTTTTATTTATTTATTTATTTTTCATTTTTCATATTAACATCAATGAGTTTCATGCCAATAGTTCTGTTTTGTATTGTTATATTATTTCACTATTTCATCTAATATATTTACCGATTTTTAATTACCATTCAAAGCAAATTTCTTCCAAATTTTGTTTTTAATTGTGCAATTAAATATTTCTACAACACTAGCCTTCTGCTCACTGAATGTAGAATAATGAATGATGTTATATTTCTGATGTTATATATGCCTTATTACAAAATTCAGAGACATTATCACTTTGTATATAATACAGTTTTATTTTCATCAATATTCATTCTGAGCCATTTACTACATTTTCAGCTGTTTTATCTTTAATAGGTATAGCAAATGCATTCTTTGAAAAAAAATCAATAATAGTCATAATTGTCATTGTAGCCATTATTTATATTTGGTATTCCTTTCAAATTACCAGATTTCATCTCAACAAGATCAATTTGCCATAAATCATGCATTCCATACAATATTACTTTTCTGCTTGGAAAATTCTTTCTTGTAGGTTTATATAATTCATTGATTATTCCTTCTATTATGTCTGGCATTTTTTTTTAATTTTGAGTTATTGTAATTACATATCGAACATTTACTTTTCTGAACTAATTAACGATGATTTTGTATTTTAAATTTTTACGTTATTATTTTAGTAACCTTCTTACACTTCAAGCACAAAGTATTTTCCATTTATATAGTAAAAAATATATTTATTCTTTATATTTCACAAATATTCCTATTGTAGTCATCAATCCATCATCATTTTCAGGTTTTTTATTTTTTTATCATAAAAACCAAATTATTACCTCTGTTAATATCAAAAGGCTTACTGTAATCTATTTTTTTATATTCCTTAATAACAGTCACAGTATCGTCAGGTAAATTTAAACTAACAGTAGTTATATTATAAACAGTACAATCCATCAAAAAAGAAAAAAAATTGATTACCTATGTGAAAAATATTAGGTTTTTTTATTCCAGGTAAATAAAATATTTGAGATTTTTCTTCCTTGTATTTTTCAACTTTCGAGTTAACAAGTGTATCACAATAATTCAATACTGTTTGGTTTAAATTGTGCCAGTAATCAGCTTTTTCTTTATCAAAAAATCTTTTATTGACTGTGTTTTTTCCATTTATAGGGTCAGCTAAATTATTAATTCTACAATTTTGAAGAGAAACGTAATCTTTTGTATAAAGAAAAACTTTACTTAGTTGCTCTCGTAAAGCAGAACAATAATATTTTATCTTGAATCTAGATATGTTTTTAATGCATAAGCATCAGCATCAAAGTTTTTATTGAAAAATTAGATTAATGGTTTCCCAAATATATCCATCATTTAATAACAAATATATTATATCATGAAAAATACATTCGCTACAAAAAAAGATATAATAAAATTAAACATAGATGTCTATATATAACTGAATTAAAATCCTGTACTCGATTATCATTGTAATAAACATTTCCCTTTTTGAATTAATTAATTAAATTACTAGGAATATTACCTCCGAGTGATCCAAAGTAGTAAACATCATATACTTTCTTTAAAAGAACAAACCCAGTGATCACCAGGATTTGCTGAAATGTCAAAATTAACCACAGCACATTCATTTTTGTGTATTCTTTTTAGTAATTCATCAATCATGTAAACATTTCTGAAATATTTAATTTTTATTGTTTTTACATGTTTTTGAATATCAAAATTAGATAATTGTGATACATAATTTTATTTTTTTTTTATCTCCCTCATTTTGCAACTAAACCACTTCCTGATTTATTTTCCATTGCTAAGCTATGTCTCTGTTGTTATTCTAATTCTTTTTTTATTTTCTTTGTTTTTTCAACGGAATTATAAATTGCACTAACTCCTCCAGATAAAGGTCCAAGTGCAGCTGAAACTGGAATTAAAAATGGTAAAAAGCCTCCATGATGTAAACCGTTTCCAGATTTATCTTTTAGTAATTTTTTGATTATGAGTATTGGTAAAGTTATTTTGAAAACTTTTTCTTCTTTAAATTTTTCGTTTTTTCCCTCAAGTTGATGTTTTGTTTAAAATTTATCTATACCCGAATCTCTTAATTGATCAATAGGTATATCGAAAGTTATGTTTGTTATCTTAATTTATAAAGGAAAAAATTGTTATTTATTAATTAATTTTATTGCCCCAGCATAATTTTTATATTGTAATCATGTTTGAAGCAACAGTAGCAGAAGCAATTTTTTCACCAATTGGAGTTTCTTTATCTAACACAATTTATTTTGCTTATCTTTGTAATAATCTGTCATCTTCATGTCTAGATTCTAAATCTTTGCATTTCAGGCAAATTTAAGTTGTTTAAATACCAATTTATTATTCTTCTGCTATGATGTTCCGAATTCCAAAGTGAATGTGTTACATTTAAAATCTTATAAGATATGGAATTCCTTTAGAATTATTAATAACAAATTCAGAAAACTTATTGTACAACATATTCATTATGCTTACTTTTGCATTGTAGTAACTGTTATTACCTACATTTTCTTCGTCATGGATAACTAACAATCTATTAATCAATTTTCTAACATTATTTATTGCGCTGCGCTGGTAGCCGCGTTTGTATACTACTATTATTGCTGCTATGAAGATCGTTACCGTTCACACAGTTCTATAATTTTTTCAAGTTAAACAACGCACATCATAAAACTCTTCTGAATCACCGCATAAGCTCTACTTTCGGGCAACCCACTACGAACCCCTCCTCTACATAAAGACAACCATGAATCTAAAAGTAACACCGAGATGAAGACAATAAACCATATTTCTGCGCTGGACAGACAACCACAACAGATGTGGCAATACATTACAATAAAATAAGTTTCCTACAGTTGTATCTTAACATGTAAACAGATCGGCAAGAAACGTTTACTTTACAAATAAGACTCAGCTTAATGAAATTTTTCATAGGAAATATTTCTTACAAATCGCTACCAACATATGACTTTTTTCTCTATGTGTACTGACTATGTTGTAGATATTTTAACATGTGGGCAAACTATAAGTGAAAGTTCCATTTAACCAATAGGCTAAATGAGGAACTTTAAATTGAACGTAAGTATAAAACGCTCGTGTTTGAGGAAACTGCTCAACAAAGAATAGTTTTTAAAAGTTTGTTTTAAATATTTTGTCGCTACCATGGGTAGACAATAGCGTGTACCAGGCTTGTGTACCGAGCGCGTGGTACTTCTAAGAACGAGAGAGCAGATCTCAAGGCGAGGACTGTAAAAGCCACAGACTATAGACGAGGTAGAGCGACCCCGCTGGCTGCGCACAACCAATCTTCATGTCCCAACATTGAATTGCTACACTGCCAATACGACAAGCAAACACGGCGTGGATTGAATTTGAGGTTAGGACACTAAATGCTTTGTGTTGTTTTATACTTCAGCTAACCAATTTGTAATGTAATTTTATTAAATCGTAATTAGTAAAAGTAGTTTATTAATATAAGAGTGTTAGGCATTTAAAAACATATTTATAAACAAACACAGCCATCATTGTTGACCATGTGACTTTGGCAACAGTGTTGGCGTGGGGTAGGTCAGTGTTGGGTACATGAGCACAAGGTCTACCTCATCTGTAGTGTATGGTGACGCAGGGGCGAAATCCAGCGACGTACCTGCAGCGAACATCAGAACCAGCAAGACGAGACTCCGCATGACTGGCGCCAACACACGCACACTGGCGACTGGCAGTTAGCGGTCCAGCGCGCAGCATCCTAGGCACGCGCAACTGCACATGCGGGCAGGCCTATTGTACTCAACTCGCAGCCTCTCCTGCTCCTCCCTCATTAGGCGCCCACGAGATGTCACTCTGTTGAGAAACAAGTATCCTTCCATCTTGGATTTACCTATTTTCCTCTACAGCTCAAGTGAATATTAGAAACCAAGCTACCCAAGGGATACGGAACACCTCAGCAGTTATTTTGAAATCCAGCTTATTCTTCTTAAATGATTAGTTTCATATATCGTAACCGTAATAAAATATTTTACCTAATTGTACAATATTATCAATCCCTTACGGGAAAATACAGGTACAATTGAAACCGCACAAATATAAAAAGAAAGTCGTTAAGTAATTCTCTACGTCATGTATAGCTTTGATTTTTTTGTGTCTGGTCATAAAATTTACATTACGAAAATTTGCAACGAAAATGATAATTGGAACGGATACTATCCCCTTAACCCGGTTAGAGTGGCACTAAGTGTACTCGGGTCCTTCGATAAGCGACCTGGTTGAAGTTTACCCGCACTCGGTATGTCTATCGAGTTAACTCCGGACTAACCCAGCTCGACACCAGGGTCAATGAGCTTTAGCAGACGACTCAGGCGAAATGGCGAGAAAATATGTAAACAGTGCAATTAAAACAAACATTGTAGAGGCAATCGTAAATGAGGCGTTGAAATGAGAATGAAAGCAAATATAGAATTTTTGTTAGATCAGACGGGATACGTTTTTCAAGTAGCTACGGTGGAATACGATTTTATACTAACCTGCCGCGGAATACAAAGGAACTGTATTTATGTAATACTGCTTAATACAGTGTCTTTTTTTCTAGTTGCGAGTTCACATGGACATAAAATAATTTAACAAAAACTCTTCTTTGTCGTTATCTTCATAGCCAAGCTCAGCGCTAAATAAATCCACTAAATATGCAGGCTTATTTCGAATCCTCGCCATCTCAAGATCCTTAATTGCTTTTAAGAGTTCAGTAACAGATGAATTCCCAAATTACGAATTCGGAAAGATCTTATTTAAGTGTTCTTGGAAATACGATAACAATAGTTTAACTGAATTACAGCGTGTGTTCAGGAAGTCCTCCTTTGCCAAGTTCGACAACTAATTCATTTGTGTTATCTCGCATTTTCTGTTCTTCGTCACATTTCTCACTGCGTATAATAATGCACCAGTTGGCTAGGACGTGAGTCTCTGTTATAGGCTGTTCACGATAAAGTAGACACATTTGTAAACAACCTTGGAATAAAATAACTCTTGCTAACAGCGTATCGTACACACTGTCATGCACGCTGCTAGTAAAGTTGGTAATAACTCTTGCTAACAGCGTATCGTACACACTGCCGTGCACGCTGCTAGTAAAGTTGGTAATAACTCTTGCTAACAGCGTATCGTACACACTGTTATGCACGCTGCTAGTAAAGTTGGTAATAACTCTTGCTAACAGCGTATCGTACACACTGTCATGCACGCTGCTAGTAAAGTTGGTAATAACTCTTGCTAACAGCGTATCGTACACACTGCCATGCACGCTGCTAGTAAAGTTGGTAATAACTCTTGCTAACAGCGTATCGTACACACTGTCATGCACGCTGCTAGTAAAGTTGGTAATAAATTAAGTAAGATAGTTCAATTCTTGAAATTTATACAGTGAGGGGGTAATGATTACACTTATGGTAAATTCACTTCGTATTTATACAGTGAGGGGGTAATGATTACACTTATGGTAAATTCACTTCGTATTTTTTTTGTTTTGTTTCTGGGGCTTTATACGTTTTAAGAGTACGAACTGGCATACTAGTAACACTGAAGTTCCTATAAATAGCATGTTTCACTAATCCAGCACATACATTAATGTCATGAGGTCCGTGACAATGTAAATTTCACAAATGGCAGGTAGGACGATACAAATGAGTAGGAAAGTAGCAGGGCTTTCAGAAGTTCTCGCTTTACCTTAAACAGACTAATTGCTACAAGTTGAAGTTGATAGTTAAAAGATATGGGCGGCTCTTAACAACGAGGTCTTGAGAGCCGATGAGGGTGAAATGAGGTAAGAATGGAGCTGCGCCGGAATGGAAGGGTGGGGGGAAAGGGAGATCTCCGAGAAAACCCACCGACCAGCGGCATCGCCCGACATGATTCCCACTTGCCAAAATCTGGATTGACCCGGTCTGGTGATTGAACCCGGTTCACCTTGGTGGGAGGAGAGCAGTCTAACCGCTCACCCACCGCGGCCTCTTGAATTGCTACAAAGATTTGCAACACTGTTTCACGGTGAATTTTTTCAATTTATATTTGGATCAGTTTTCTGCGCCGATCACCAGAACGAGAGAAGTTAGGTTATATTTTTGGATGTTGCAATTCCTTTCTCCATTTATTCGTGTTATATATTTCAAGAGACGCATTTTTCGTAAACAAAGAGTTCCGTAAACAATACGTAGCACTGTAGCCAATATTCCGTGCACAGATAGCTCTCGCCGCAGTTGATAATGTGGTGCTGTAGTGTGAAAGTGTGGCAGATGGCTAGTAGCAGAGGAGATGGTCCAGTGCGCAGATGGCAGTGCTAATTGGGAGGCTGACGGAGTGCGGGCGTCAAGACAAACAGCAATTATACTCGCTAGTGTCTCCTCGCCATGCGAATGTTGCCGCCCTCATGGAGGCAGCCTCTTCTTTCTCTAGCAGAACACATCCTTGGCCGCATGTAACTTTCTGCGCACCTTATCAATTGCTCTCATCTGTAAGGCAAACGTAGCTACTCAGCTACTGTCCACATGATCCAACTGAGGGCTGTGTGTAATTGTGTGTGTGTGTATGGTGTGTGTGTGTGGTGTTGGCTGGTTATCATAGGATTGCATATAATGGGTGGCGAAGGGTATCTGAATTTTGTAGGAAAATAGCATGAAAATTACAATGATGACTATTATACTCATCATATATGGCTGTATATGTCATGGAAGAGCCTTACGCACGATAGGTTCTTCCTATCCTTACGCAAATGTGATAAACGTTCTATATAGTGAATAGTTAAGAGCCTTACGGAAGATATGTGCTTACTACGCTTACGCAAATGAGGTATACGTTCTACATTGTGCCAAGCATTTATATACTAAATGTAAATTGATACAAACATATTAATTTGAAGTAAAGTTTACTACGGCTGTTCGACTACATCTTACAAGTTCTACAAATTGTGTAACTATTACAATAATTTTTCTCTTTTTAGTGCATTTATAAATAAAAAGTTGGTTTTAAAGGTTTTTTTTTTTTTTACATTTATTTTACATAAAGTCAATACTGTTTGATAGTCACTATTTTTGTCACGTGTACTGAAGTAAATCAATAAATGTCTATTTCCTTTTTGCCAAATCCTATTCATCGTCTGGGCGTCAAACGTTTATTGCATGTGATATACACTTGATTTTTTAATTTTAAAGTCACCTAGGTAATTTTTAAGGTCATCTACATCCACCTAGGCGGCCCGAGCAGGTAGTTAAATTTGTTTCTGGATTTTTATGAGTTTCTTTCGGTTTTTCTAAAATTCTTTCTCAAATTTTCGGGTTAAAAGTTAAGATCATCAACATCCAAAATGATGGTCGGAGCCAGTGAAGTCTGCGGCTGACCGGAATGACAGATCATTAAGAACTTCGACCAGCGACGCCCCACGCACTTGTGCCGGAATATACATTTTCATACTACTTACCATACATGTTTTTATTTTATACTACTAATTAATACTCCATATTTTATATCAATATCATTACCGGGGAAGGTATGAGGAATGGCTAGCAAACTTATTTACTAGTTGTTGAAACTCGCTACTTTTGAAAAACAGTTCTAAATATTCAAAACACGTTTCCTTGAGATAAGAACACCCAGCTTACAACATTCGGGACTAAAACTTGCAAGAAATCTTGTTTACTCGGTAAAAGAAATTAGTTTAGAGCAATTCAACGTAACGAAGAAGTCTATTTCATACTTCTATGAACTGTATGCGAAAATGCGAATATGTGGCTATCGTTTGATTGGTGGAAAATCTATACTGAAATTCAGTTCAAATGCCTATACAAGTTTCGCATAGTTTGAATATAACAGTGTGAAATAGCGATATTTGTTACGTTGAAATGCTTCAAACTAATGTCTGCAATACGCCAGATGTGAAAGTTTTACTCTCAAATTGCCTGAGCTACGTGTTCTTTTCGTAAATGAACTTATTAATTTTTTTTTTGTACTGTGTTTAGAAACTTACGTCAAAGCAGGCGGGCGCATTAAATATTATCCCAAATCAAAACACTCACAGACGAATTGAAGACACGTTCAGCAAGAAACCTGGCGGCACTTGTTTGAAACTGCATCTGTTATGAACATTTTATTGAATTGAAAAAGTTAGAAATCTCCACAAGAAAAAAGTACCGAAAATTCCTAGTGTATCGCACTACGTGCCATAAGATGAAGTAACAGATGTGAGCTCTCTCTCTCTCTCTCTCTCTCTCTCTCTCTCTCTCTCTCTCTCTCCCCCCCCCCCATGTTAACGAACAACTTACACGAAGTATAGTTTTATGTAATAATATGTCCATCTGTTGCCTTGCTAGAGGGGCAGTGTGTTCTGTGCTCGGATGCTAACACTGCAGATAGTCGTGTACGCCAAGCAATCCAGCGCTCATCCACGCCAACTCCTTGTCCTCTTTGTCAATGAGCTTCCGGTCAGTTCTCATAGTAATGGCCATTGCCCGATAACTTAATGACTGCCTCTAATTGTGCAGGGGAAGTGAGCGTTTTTTATGTCTGTCTTTAATTGGTCGGCTTGAGGCAGTGTTGCCAGGTTTCGGCACTCATGAACTTCACGTTGGCAACAGAGCAAAGAAACGGAACAGCGGGTCTTATTTAGTCAAATATATTAGCGGGGATGATAAAACTATTTGATTCGGGCAGACGGGTAAGACATAAAATTGGCGCTAAACACGATAATTGATCAAGAGCATTAAAAAACAAGAAAGAGCCGTGCTAGATAACGTTTTTGAGGTCAGCTTTGTGGGAAAATACTGAGTGTGAGTGATAAATGACTGAGGCAGTGCAGTGGGGGCAAACTTGACTCGATTCTGGAGAACCCAGATTCGAGTACCTTTCCAGCCATCACGAGTTTGGCTTTACATGTTTTTTTTTCTTTTAATATATATATTCGATGCTTTATGTATAAAAAAACAACAAATACTGCTGACCGCCAAACTACAAAAGAATTACAGTATCACAAAGCTAAACGTTTACTATTATACCATGCTGTATTCAATTTTTATTTCGAAAAGGTTCATTTGTTTTTCCACGTGATATTTTCCTGCAATATGGTAGCCAACGATACAAATAATACATTTTCTCGCTTCGGAACTGGCACTTGTATGCAAAAAATTATTGTGTATGGAAATTTTTGATTTTGTGGCATTTCGCGATTTAATTCTGGTCGTAATTTAAGGCACTTTATTAAATATCGAATTAATTAGAGTATATTGGATAGTATGAATCAGGATTAAGATTTTGTAGCATCCAATTTAAAATGGGGCCGCGGTTCACATAGTGGCTAGAGCACTCGCTTTCAACATTGCGAGCTTAATTCGATTCCCGGCGGGGTCACTCCCAGACTTTCACACATGGAAGATCTCCTGCTTTCTCCGGTCTTGCTTCCCAGCGCTGCTCCGTTGCTACACCCTTATCGGCTCTCAAGACCTCGTCGTGAACCATCCATACGTCTCCACTCCGACTTGAACGACGCAGTAACACGTTACTCCCGCTAAAGGTGACGGGATCTTCCTTAAGCAGTTGTGAAGCAGGAGGAGGAGTGGATAGCTGGGATGATGTATGGTGGGCTGGGCATCTCTGCGCGTCCTCTGCCCTCAATTGGCGGTAATTGTGTTAGCAGTGAGGTTAAGAAGCGCCCTTCATCTCGGCTACTGCCTAACCGTCTGCCCTGGACGTCACGTGCCCAGGTCTCAAGACCACACAGTCCCTCAGCTTCCTATGTCCCTAGCTTATCTTCCAGTAGACGTACGGCAGGGCCTTAGTAATTAATAGCTGGAGAAAGCGGGAAATGTTTGAGCCAACATATATTCGATAACATTCGAGTTCGTTTATCCTTTTATGATTGGGTGATCAAGTCTTTGACTCAGCTACGACCTTTGCGAACAAATAACAAACATGCTGTTTCAGAGTATAAGAACCATTATTGGCCAAACGAAATGGAGCAGCAGCTTCATGCGTATATGACGGCACATTCCCCGCGGTAAACCATAGTCTCTAATAACATTCTTAGACTGAAACACATTCGCTGTCAGTGCTTCTAAGATGTTGTAGCAACATTGTACCTGGGGAAGTCCTACTGCCGCGCTGACTCTCAGAGACACATGCCGCGTCCATACTGGCCGTCCTGTCCGTCGATAATGTTCTCGAAATGTTGTTGCAACGGTGTAGTCCAAGTGGAACTCAAGAGTTTTCTTCGACTCTTTGGTTTAGGTTGACATTCACTGTGTTTGGTCCCTTCTGACTTGTAACTGCCAATAAGAAATAAGTGATTTGTTTGTACTGGCAACTGCATTGGTACTGCAAGTTGCAAAGAAAGGAAAAACTCAAGAAAATATAGTGAACAATGACCTGTGCTCTGTCAGTTAGTAAAAAAAATTACACCAAATACATTTCTACAGGTTACAAAGGAAAAGGCATGTTCCAAGATGAGGAAACCTGTCACGCTTAGTGTCTGCCCCCTTCATTAATATGTTCCGTCGTTTTCCTAAAGTAGTTTTGTCTAAAAGAGCGTGTAGCAAAGTAATTAGCCATTCCTCCACAACTCCTCAGTATCCGTTGAGATATCACATCTATAGAGGGAATGAATTATCGGTCATGCCGACACAAACATGACTTACGGTTACTCGGGCTTGCTGGAGGTAATAGTAGTTAGAAGAACGGTAAAATGAGCACTTTTGAAATCCCTTCTTAAGATCTACTTGTATGCACGTTGTGTGTTCTTCCGCTTTAGGTAAAGTGGTCATTGCCATGCGCCCCATCGCTTTCTTCATATGACGGTCAAGTGAAACTGTAAAATTACTAGAAAAGGAAATGTTTAAAAAAATCTGCTAATTTTGCACTTCGGCGCATTAAAAAATTCAAAGTGAAATAAATAATCTAAGTTATCACAAATGCTTACCTAACACTTTTTATTTGACGTTGAGATATGAAACTATTTTTTCCTCCATCGTTACCAACTTTACTGGATGCATGTCACTCGGTGCGCCCGTTAAAATAAATGCTGGCAGAAGCAGTGTTTTTTTTCTGAGGCTGATATCAGAAGTGCTCACTTTATCGTTAACAGCCTTTAATTTACGACCTCTTCACTTTAACACTGAATAACTCAGTGGAAAGTGATATGCGGTAGTAGAAGGAAAATGATAAGTCGGGGACAAAGGGCTGGGGGACAGATGCCAGGAGCCGACCACCGCCATCTTTAATTTCCCTTATTCCTCTCAAAATTTTCCTTTTTCCCCTAATTTTTTGCCCCTCAAAATCGATTAAATTTTCCTAACAATTTTCATTTTTTCTCATACTTTCCCTTCTTCTTTAAAAAAAATCCCTTTTCTCTCTCAAAAAAGCACCGAGTCTCCCACCTGCAAAAACCAGCCCCAGAAAGGCAATTTTTAGCCAATTCACGTGATTTGAGGGACTCGCTAAGGATTAGAGTATATGGCTATGGCGGTCATATTGGTTTTATAGCCATAAGGTATGCCAAATCGATACACGGGATGGAGGATAGGAGCCAGACCTAGCCGTCATTCATTTTGGTTCTGTCAGCTATCTTAGTCACCATATGATATGCAGATGACCTTGATCTTGACACCTTTACCTTGAATAACCTAGTACCCAAATATTTCCCAAAAAATTCCATAAAAAATTTTAAAAACGATAGAAAAATATTAGAAATCCTAAACTATTCAGAAATAATTATAAAAAGGTATTAAAATATTTATTTGAAAAATTTGCGACGCCCTTCTGTAAGGGCGTCTAAACGAGTGTTCCACAATATACAGGTCTTCCTTGGAAATTTATTCAGACTCATTTATTTTCTTAACCTTCCTATTATTTTACTAGCAAAGTGGACTATATATTTAAAAACATTGCTGTATTTCAGCATTAAAACCGTCATCTAAAATTCTTCAGTTTTATTCCACAAATGTCTGAGTTACTAAAGCAATTTTTTGAATTTTCATAAATCATGGTTGATCACAAAATGGCTGTTACTTCCAGCATTGAAAACTTGTACAAAATTTCTAACAGCCAATTACCAAGGAATTGCATCTTTAAATAAATTTTAAAACGCCCTGTCTTTAAGGACGGGCATAGCCGCCATCTTGCCTATTTTCAGACCTGAAGAGTCAAAGTTACATTTAAGGTGAAATACTTAACTGGTGGAGAAGTCCAGCAGGAAAGTCGGTCTCTGAAGCTACCGACCACCTCCCAATGTTTTATACTCTAGGCTCGGGCCGTTGCCCCTACTCCACAACACCATATTTTAAATCCGGCCAATCAGGGCTCAAGAGAACATTCGATAATAGTCTTGGGACGGCAACAACTTCTTGGTTGGTGGCGACTTCCGTTCACGTGGCCTTCATTCCGGCGACCACGTCACCAGTGGCGCCACTGTTTCGCATGGCTGCCGCTCAAAGCTCCACCGTCCACAAGTTCGCCATTATACCCTTGGAGCTGGTTGTGCCCGGAGGCTATGTTGTGTCGCGAAGTGAAGTGTTGTCAGTTGTAAAGTCCCGTGTTGTAACAAGGGTAAATACAACAGTTCGCCATTATACCCTTGGAGCTGGTTGTGCCCGGAGGCTATGTTGTGTCGCGAAGTGAAGTGTTGTCAGTTGTAAAGTCCCGTGTTGTAACAAGGGTAAATACAACAGTGCGCCATTATACCCTTGGAGCTGGTTGTGCCCGGAGGCTATGTTGTGTCGCGAAGTGAAGTGTTGTCAGTTGTAAAGTCCCGTGTTGTAACAAGGGTAAATACAACAGTTCGCCATTATACCCTTGGAGCTGGTTGTGCCCGGAGGCTATGTTGTGTCGCGAAGTGAAGTGTTGTCAGTTGTAAAGTCCCGTGTTGTAACAAGGGTAAATACAACAGTTCGCCATTATACCCTTGGATCTGGTTGTGGTCGGAGGTTATGTTGTGTCGCGGAGTGAAGTGTTGTCAGTTGTAAAGTCCCGTGTTGTAACAAGGGTAAATACAACAGTTCGCCATTATACCCTTGGATCTGGTTGTGGTCGGAGGTTATGTTGTGTCGCGGAGTGAAGTGTTGTCAGTTGTAAAGTCCCGTGTTGTAACAAGGGTAAATACAACAGATCGTTCAGCAAATACATAACGACGGTTGGTGTTACATTTGCGTGTAGGAATGTAATTTTAAGTTTTAATGATAAAACTGTCTTTCGTGTTTAAGAACGGTTTTTAAGTCGTGTCGTAGAACACAGTATTTTTCCGTTGCCTCGTAGTCAAGCAGTATGTTGAGCGGACAGTCAAAGGCGAGCACTGGGACACTTGTATCAAATTGTAAAAATTACATTTTAATTCTTTTGTTTTAGAGGTTACGAGGGACTGTAACCTACCAGCTGACATGTAACACCACCCAAACACCATGTTGTAACACCACCCAAACACCATGTTCGACCCAGGTGAATTTGACCTTGACCCGCGTCTCTATCAATATGACCTTGGATTAACTTGAAAACAGAAACTCGAGATAAAGTTGTAAAAATTGAATAAATTCATAAAAGTCAGCGAACATGTTACATTACTGACTACTACCACTATCTTATATCCAGCTGACCTTGACATTTCCCCTTAGCCCGGTAACCCTTAACCTTGAACCCAAAAAATGAAAAAAAAAAAAAAAAAACTTAGATAAAAATTTTAAAAAAATATTTGCAAATAAATTAATGAAAGACTTGTTTTTTCATCAAACTTTCGTTCAATTTCGCAATGTTTTCATCAATCAGCACCACAATAAGCATCACAATCAGCACTGCACTTAGCACCATAATTAGCACCACAAGTAACATAATCAGCACCACACATGCACCACAGTCTTTGTCAATCATCATCACAATATTTCAATCTTTCATCAATCATTTAATATTTCCATCAATCTTTTGCAATCAGCACCACAATCAGTATCGCAATCTTTCAACATTTCTATCAATCTTTTGCAATCAGTACCACAATCATTCAACCTTTACATCAATCTAGTTTGTCTGGATTTGTCGTCTGTCTCTATTCATACATATTAAAAGAAAGATTAATCAACTCTATCCCGAATTTGTACATGATAATTAATGTTTTTGTCTGCAGTCCCCTACCAATGTATTTTTATATTAAAGTCTTTAATGCCATTCTATATGCAGATATTTACGTTTAGAGGCGAATGCTCACAGCACCAATTTAAAGTTGTTAGGGATAAAATGATACGACACACAAAAATAAAGAAAAAACTTATTTTATAATAATAATATGTTATTATTTTGTAATTACAATTTCAGAAGAAAGCATTTCATCACATCATGCAATGTATCCCCTTTCCTTCAGTTTGCTAATGATTGAAGATATCTCAACAAATTGAGAAAAATTCCCAGGTTTTTGAAGGGCAATCAAATATCTGAGTCTACCAAGAAGTTCATTGGAGTCTTTAGGAAATAGGTAACCAATATTCTCGACGTCTTCTGCCTTTTTCGTGTAGCTCATTGCAGCAAATGTGTTGGAAGGGTGTGTCAGTGCAACGAAAAAATCTCCATTATCGCCTTCAACATGTTCACTTTCATGTATGCTGTCTTAATGATCATCTTCACTTCCTGGTTCATCCTCAGTATTATATTTGCTTTTCTTTGTAGCGTGAATTGTGTGGTCATCAGCATGTAGAGCCGACGACCATTTATTTCGATGTTCGTCGACTTCACACGAATGTCATGCAAGTGTGAATTCCCCACAAACCGACTCTACGGCAATCATTCCATCTTTAGCATTAACTGTCTCGTCGTAATCACCAATCGTATCGGTTCCTATCGATGGCGCAAGAGATATATTTATTGGTGGCAACACTTGCTGACTCCCAGTAGACTAATCCTTGGAGATCTTGGTAGGTTCTCTCAATGTATCACGTTGCATAAACTGCATGGGGCCAGTGTCGCAATGCTTCATCACACGAAAAGGACTCTTCGTATTGACCGTTTTCTCATGTCGACGAGCAATTTGTCCATAGGTGAGAACTTGATCACAGAATCGGCACTGGCGACAACCAGTTAGCAATGATGCTGGTCGCGGCTCCATATTCGTCGAGGTCAAAGGCAGGCCTTCGTATACGCAATTCATTTTTGTGGTATGACGAGAGAGTACTTCCAAATCGATGTTCACCTAATGGTGTCAGAACGTCAACTGTCATTTTTTTCTGTATAAATGCAGTAATTTTTTTTAAGCAAAGAGTTCAGCTTGTGCCCACGAAAGGACTTCCACCATAAAATTTGTATGTAAAAAATATGGCAGCACTCTGAGAAAACTCACATACTCATTCGCTCTGGAAGAAAACTCGCATATATTTATGTTTACATGAATATATAAATATAAAATTATTTTTAAATGATGTTATGCATAATTATGCGTAAGTATATAAATTAGTAAATAAATCTTATTTTTAATTAATTTTATGCATAATTATGTAGATATTTAAATATGGGAATATCAAATTATTTTTAATTTTTTAATTTATATGTACATATGTCTACAAGGATATTTAAATAACGCATTATGTAAGTATATGAGTGTTTTCTTTTGGGGCGAACGATTAGGCCTATGTGGGTTTTCTCAGAGTGCTCCCATATTTATTTAGATGTAAATTTAATGGTGGAAGTCCTTTTGTGGGCAAAAGCTAGTCTCTTTGCTGTAAAAAGAAATAACTGCATTTTATATATAAAAAAATACAGTTGACGTTCAGTAGTATGGAAATGTATGTTGACGTGCAAAGTCATCGGGTATCGGATCCGGAATCGACCGACCGCCATGTTGTGATGTCAGTTGTCCGCCATCTTTAATCCATGTGCCCTTGACCTTGAACTTTGACCCTTGACCCCGGTGACCTTTTTTTCAAAAAAACCTAAAAAAAAAATTCTGAAAAAATCTCTAAAAATCGATTTTAAAATGTTATTATAAAAATGTATTTAAGAAATTGTTGAAAATTTTATCATTAATAAACTACTGAAATATTGGGTAAAATTATTTTAAAATTATTATTAACAAATTAATAATTTAAACTCAATAAAAATGGTTTAAAATATTTATATAAAATCGGTTAAAAATTATTGAAAAAAACATTATTAGTAAAAATATTGTATAAAAAATGCAAAGTAAAAATGTATTATTAAAATTGTTAAAAAAAGTTATTACAATTATATTTAAAATAGTTACATTTCTGGGAATCATCCCAGCACCATGCCCAGCAGACAACTGACTCCCTCTCCCCTACATCTCTCACCTATTCTTATTCCATCTTGATTTTTTCGTCTTACATTTGTTTATACTTTGCTGGAGGCCATTATCTTGGTAAGCGACCACCATATTGATAGGCGACCATCATCTTTGTAGATGACCACCATCTTGATAGGCGATCGCCATCTTGATAGGAAACCACCATCTTGGTAAACATCGCCCATTTGCCATATTGGAAGCCAGTGACCTTTACCTTTAATGTATGACCTTGAATAAAAACTCGAGAAAAATGCTTAAGTCAGCAAGCATAATACATTACAGACTACTACCATCATATTAGATGCAGTCTACCTTAACCTTGACCCCATGAACATTAATGACCTTGCAAACAAAAACTCGAGAAAAATTCATACGAGTCAGCAAGCCTTATACATTACAGACTACCACCAACATAATGGATGCAGACTAACTTGACATTGTCCCTATGACCTTGAATGACCTTGAAAACCATGAGCCAATGACATTGAAAACAAAAACTTGAGAAAAATACATAAATATCGAAAAGCATTACTAAATGCTACCCCTATATTAGATGCAGACTGCAACAACCTTGATCCCATGACCATGAATGAACTTGAGAAAAAAACTCGAGAAAAAATACATACAAGTCAGCAAGCTTAATAGATTAATAATATAGTATGATACTAAAGCCTTTGATATAAAAATACATTGATAGTTGACTGCATACAAAAACATTAATTCTCTCATCATGTAAGATTTTTGGAGACAATTGGTGAATCGTTTTTTATATGTATGGATAGAGACAGACGATAAACTCATGTATTGATAATTAATGGAAATATTGCCCAAGATTGATGGTAAAATTGAAAGATTGATGGAAAGATTGAAAGATTGTGGGACTGATTGTGGTACTAATTGCAAAAGATCGATGGAAAGATTGAAATATTGTGGTGTTGATTGCAAAATATTGATGGAAAGACTGAAACATTGTGGTAGGGATTGTTGTGCTGACCAGTAGTGATTGTGGTGCTTATTGATGGAAATATTGCGAGAGTGATCGAAAGATTGATGAAAAAAGTATATTTCATTAATTTTTAATATATAAATGTTTTATTTATTTTTTTATTTTATAGAAGTTTTTAGAATTTTAGGGTTCAACGTTTAAGGTCACCAGGTCAAGGTCAAAGGTCAATGTAACCTGGAACCAAGTTGGTGGTAGTAGTCAATAACACAATATGAGCACTGACTTTTACGAGTATATTAGATTTTTTAAATTTTTCCTCGCGTTTTGGTTTACATGTCATCCAAGGTCATGGTATATGGTCAAGGTCAAGGTCACCTTGGTCCAACATGGTGGTTGGGTGGCGTCACAAAATGGCGGCTTGTCGGTTCCAGTCCCTCGTCACCTCTAGGCAAAACATTTAAAATTTCAATTTAATTTTTTTAAATTAATATTTTAATTTCTTTTATATTTAAGGATTTTTTTAATTTGTTATAAATTTTTTAAAGATTATTATTAATTTTTCGAGAATGTCATGGGGTCAAGGTCAAGGTAATCTGTATCCCATAAGGTGGCTCAGACGGCTGACAGAACCAAGATGGCTGATGGTTAGGTCTGGCTCCGATCTTGGATCCCGTGTATCTATTTGGATTACCCTATGCCCATAACACCAATATGGCCATCATGGCCATGTCTGCTGGTGTTCATTGAGCACCTAAAATAACTTAAATTGGCTGAAAATTGCCTTTCTAGGGCTCGTTTTTGCAGCTAAGAGACGCGGTGCTTTTTAGAGGGAAAATGGGAATTTCTAGGGAAAAAAGGGAACATTTGAATGGAAAAGGGAAATTTTTAGGGAAAAGGGAAATTCAATATGGCTGTAATCGGCTCCTGGGCTCTGATTACGAACTCTCCGATAGCAGTCGTAATGCTCCAGAGACACAACAAATCACAAAGCGAATGTAGTGATTACGAACTGTAATACGGTACGCATTTCGTTAAACTTCGATGTATATCGAAAATCTCTGACGTCACAGAACCAACGAATATACAAAAAATAGTTATGTTAATTTATTTAGTACTTTTGTCCAGGCAGACGTAAGTATCTACCTCAAATGATCGATTTAATTGAAAAAAGTCACTATGAATAACGTGTGCGACAATGTCGTTAACAATATTTATACACTATCTACGAAAAAGTAATTGGGCACCTGTCCACTGAGTTGTAATAATATTTTGTTTCTTACTAGGCATTACCAACACACCAGTTTTCTCCCTGTTTCTGGTAATATTAAATATAAACGAAATATTATAATTTATATATAAAAATAAGCAATAATTCAGTTTAACTAATAACAGAATATCATATTTTAACGGAAGTAGAAAATGCTTGTGATACATGGTGCATACAGAAAACAAACAAGAAACAGTGTGTTTTGACATTATTCCTCGCGCAGTTACATTTCTCAGGCGCATCGCAATCACAAAGCCTGTGAAGTGACATTAACGTCGCAAGAATCAGTCACATAAACTGAAGCATGGCTTATGTGCTTGTTGTGTTTATTGTCGAGACTATGTGTGTGTCCACACCATTCCACGTTTTAAAGTTAGATCCCTGTTCCCATCGAAGGTAGCTCCGAAATAGTTGCCATTTTAAAAATATGTGGAAGTCCGTATAAATTGCATACATTTACATGCCCTACCATAGTGATACAGGAATTTGGTGGGAATACTCTTACAATATAACGTTAAAGTTAATTTTTTTTATAAGGTGCTATCTTCCAAAATGGCAGAGGATTTCTTATTTAAATATATTCATGATCTGTCTAAGTATGGAATTTGGTTTACACTAGTTAAATAATACTTGAGATATGAGAAAATGCCCTAGATATTAGAATGGCCATCGTTTTGGAAATAACCATATGGCGCGGTAGAAAACTATACACGTCGGATGTCCTTAAGTGCTGCATGTATACCAGGTTTGGTGACAGATCTTTGGGTGATTCCACAAGCCTATCTTTTCAAGGAAAGTAGGCTAATAAAACGGTGGACAGAAACGTGCATGCACAGTCCTGGTGGCTGCCATATCACAAGTGAGTTAGCAACAAAGTCATCAATTATTACGCCGGTTCCCCGCAGTAAATCAGCTAAATCAGTATGAAGTATTCTGATTGACTATCTTTAAAAGTTGCATCTTTTAAGATCAGTGTGTCCATTTAGTTGTTTACTCAAGAAGGACATAGCCTATCCTACTTATCTCTTTGTTTTGTTGCACACTGTTGACCAGTAGCCTGCTAAAAGTGGTACTGAATACCAGCAGTGGAATGGAGGAGGTGCGGTCGTTTGGTGAGACATAAATTAAGTCTGAAAATGTTAATTCAAGGCAACAGATTTTGAAAGATAATGGAGAAACTCCAAGAATGTGCAATGCCTATATAAGGCATTTTGCCAACTTCATGAGCATTTGCTTTGGTAGAGTAACGCATGTCTGTCTAGCTATTTATTTTGTCGTAAATGTGTAGATTTTATGGCATTTTACGTTTCTATAGGAAAGGAATGCGTTGTATCATATACATGTCCAGAGAAAAGAATATAAAATTGTATCAATCAACATTGCCTGCTGTAGAAATATCCTAAAACGATTGGCATCGGCGATAGTCAACCCTTTGCTGGTGCGCCCTCATATTTTTATCGAAAATTATGTATTGATAGGCGTGGACCCCGTGCCAGACATGTGACCCATACTTCGCTGGCGGGAGGGATCATAGACTGAAGATGAAGTAGACTGCTTATTCGTTTTCTGCGCATGTACCCAACATTGATTGACCTACCCAAAACGATCTCAACTGTCCAAGTCACATGATAAACAGTGATGAATGTGTTCGTTTATATCTTAATTTTTAAATGACAAGCAATAATATGAGAATAAAGTACTTTCACCAAATTCAATTTAATTAAACTGCAGTACAAATTAGTTAGATGAAGTATAAAAAAATTTCAAAACATTTCTTTACAAATCAGTTTTCTAACTTAACATCAAAACCATCCCATTTTCGCAAGACGTGTTGGCAGAGAAGAAGTTCAATGCTGGGATACGGAGATAGGTTGTACGCAGCCAGCGAGATCGGTCTATCTTAACTTTAATATATGGGCGGGATGATTGGTAAGTACCTTGACTGGAGTCGCCGTACCTCTATCGCCCTCCATCCACTTCTGGAGTCAGCGGCGGAGGGCTATTACACGAACTTTCTGGATATCTCCTCCCTCGGTGCAACTCGACATGTGAAGAAGGTTCTGGACCAGGACGCCTGCCACTATAAGTAACACAATAGTCGGTGATAGTCATCTGGCGAAGTGCGGCGAAGAGTGAAGTACTGTGAGAGATGGTGTGTGAGAGAATGGGGTGGACGAGTGTGTGTGAGGGCGAGGTATCCAACGAGTAGGGTCGAGACCAGGTTGGTGGTCGCGGTAGAGTGCGGCAGTGCACAGTAGCGCTCGGGACGTTCCACAACTTTCTCCAGACAGTAAAGACTGGTGATATCTTAACTGTAACAATATGGAATTAAATAGACGAGTGATACGAACTTGTACTGTTAAAAACAAATATACAATTTCAAAGTATTTCAGTATGTATTCAAAAAATGTTTATGGAGACTAATTTTAAGTGATTTCAAGTGTTAATTTCTGTTAGATGACTGGCGATTGTGTAAATATTAGTTTTATATAGCTAGTGATGACTATTTACTGTCGAAACATTACGTTTATAGTAAGTGTTTGTAAATAAATTACCAAATTTTAATTAACTCATTGACTTAATTAAGACTGTTTTTCTTGGCATTGTCTAGGATTCAAATTAGTAGCATATATTGCCAACCTCCCCCCCCCCATCCCTACCCACCAAAAAAAGCTATCTAAATTTTTGTATTAAAAGTATAGAAATGTGACTAAGAGCTGGTAGGGAACTCGCTCGCAGGAAGTGATGCACGAGTGGCACCTGTGGCAGTGACTCCGCGGGCAGCATGTGGGAGGTGAGATGTCGCGGGGTCAACTGGCTAGTTACTGTCGCTCTGCTCTGCTGTCGTCACTCTGGAGCTACTGCTCCAGCACCACCTGGCGGCACGAGCCTCAAACACGTTTTTTCTGCTGGCGCATGCGCGGCGGCTCACAGCAACCTTACAACATAGCCTTATTCTGTTATAACGAGGCAGATATGTTGGAGAAATGTAGCTACCTTGTCACTTAATTTAGGCTCTCTGCGGTAATGCTATTTGTATGCCAAATTTTCTGGGGCGGGGAAAAAAAGCCTCATGTTCCAAGTGGTGCAATCTTAAACAAGATGTTACCGACATAACTTATTAAATATGTCTGCAGGCTTTCGTGGCTATTTTCTTTAGAGCTATCTCGGTTTCTGCCTCCTGCACTGTGACGTCAGAGAACACTTCCACAATGGCGACACGACTAGCTCAACCTCGAGAGCCAGGGTAGCTCCAGACATAACCTCGCTCTCCTCAACATTATGTATGCGAGTACATTTGATGAAGTTAGGCGTTCTCTAAAACTAGATCAAAGAATCACGTATGTTATAATTAAGATATTTTTATTTCCATTACTTTGAAAATAGCTGTCTAGCTTAATTTTTGTGAAATTCTATTCTCAGGTTCAAAATATATATTAGGTGAGAAAGGGGTGGCTAAGGCAGATACACAGAAAGTAAAGTGATCTAATCTATTTTCTTCGGAAAGTAGGATAAAAAGAGCGAAAAAAAATCAACAAAGCTTAGTTACAAATGGTGTATGCTGTTACCTTGCAAGAGCTGTAACGGTTCGGTATATGTGAGATACTAACCTAAAATATTCATTAGATCGCCGTTTTAGAAATAAGTAATTTATTTAGTTAAATGATGAAACTTCACATGTCCTACCATAGCTTTAATTGTTTGTTAAACTAAGCAGACATCGTGGAAGTAATTCTTCGAAATACATAATGCAAATATTTATTTTTCAGTTCTGTTGTCTTACAAAATGGAAGACTTGATGTCGTAACCCAGCATATCCAGTGCCTGCATTAGCTGCTGCCAGCACGTCAGGTTTGGTTGTAGAAAGCTTAAATATTATGTTGAAATGTCGTGCTAACCTTCTATACTATTTATAATGTAGTATGTTTATAACAAATACATGTGTTTATATATTAAAATAAGTTTCAGTTCCCTACTACAATACTACTTATGTGCTAAAAATGGTGGGTGGGTAACAGTTTAATAACTCCTGAGTTATTATGTAATAGCATTAGTAGTAGGGTTACGCCGGTTCGGGCACAACGGATTCCAGAGAAGGAGCCAGACACCGGGGGTCCGCCATATTTTTTCCCCCATTTCCCCTCAAAGTCGATTAAATTACCCAGAAATTTTCTCTTTTCCCTAAAAATTTTCCTTTTTCCTTAACATTTTCCCTTTTTCTATTTGCAAAAAATGACCCCCAAAAAATTCTCGTTTTTTTTCAGAATAGGAGAGACGTATTAGTGACCCAGGTGACCTTGACATTTGACTTTGGCATTTAACCCCTAAATTCCAAAAAATTTAAGAAAATTCCACAAAAATCCAAAAAAGAATTTTAAAAAATTAGTAGAAAATTATTTTAAAATGTATTTAAAAAATTTAATATCCTGAGGTTTCCCCTCAGTTTCCTCACCTAACAATTTAGTCGGCAGGCCTCCATCCCCCTCGCCTATATCCAGTCAGCCGTCTTGGTGCTGTCAACCTTCGTAGCAGTCATATTACATTCAGATGACCTTAACCTTCACCCCATGACCTTTAATGACCTTGAAATCAAATGTCGAGAAATATCCCTAAAAGTCACCAAGCATATTACGTTACTGACTACTACCGCCATATAAGATGCAGATGACCTTGACCTTGATCCCATGTCCCTGAATGAACATGAAAACAAAAACTCGAGAAAAATTCTATAAAAGTCGACAAGCATATGACATTACTGGCTACTGCCACCATATTGGATGCAGGTGACCTTGATGTTGACGCTATGACCTTGAATGTTATTAAATCAAAAAATTTGCTTATAATTTCCCTCTTTCCCCTAATGATTCTAAATTTTTAATTATATAATTGTAGATGTAGTACGATGGTATTTTATATAATACTTTTCAATTAAATATATTTTATTTCTGTGCCTTTTAAAATTTAATTGTATTCTGCCAAATTAGGAAGACATGAAATAAAATACACTTAATTTTTCATGCACATTTTACATTTTTTTATTCAATTAATTTATTACAGTCGTTCATGACCACTAAAAATTTCAATATTCTTCCTTGCACACACATACATACACACATATATATCTTATTAAATGCAACTTTGTTGCGTGGGTTACAGTTTTTTATTTATCTCGCTAGTTACACTCGTGTTGTACTTGTGCGAAAATATCGTGACATTAAGTCACAAGAAACCTGCTTGCAGCAAACCAGGTACCGAGTAGCTGATGAGAAATGCACTTCGCCTTTACAGGTCTTTGCATGTCTAAGTAAATTGTCGCTACGACTGAGCTGCTTACCGCACCTGCCACACAAATACTGGCCATGTTCAAGGTCATCGGGGCGATCGATTTCGCCAAATTTGACAATTTCCCCGTGACTCGTAGTTGAATTCGTAGTATAAACTGATAGAATCCGCGCCTGTACCTGCCTTATGTAGAGGTCAGTCCTAACGACCGCCAAAAATCCGTATTTCTCTACCCAGCACAAGACACACATATCTTTGAAATCTGATAGCGTCATGCCCGTGTTTACGTGATCATCGAAAACGTGGCATAAATTCATATTATCCATGCGAAACAGCACCAACATGTTTGCATTGTCGCGAGGCATCTGTTTGGGTATGCGCGAATAAGTCTGCCCGAGGTACACACAGTCCACATACGTATGTCGTCTCATACTCTCATGCTAAAGTATTCTTGAATGCAAGTTTGCTAGTAGCAGGGAAAAGCATATTCCGGCATAATGGTGTCGGCGTTCGGATTCGGATTCGGATTCGCCCCACCGCCATGTTGTTATATCACCCGTACGCCATTTTATACCCTTGACCTTGAGCCCAGTGACCTCTAACCCCAAAATCCACCAAAGAATGCAAAAAAAAACATAAAATATATATTTTTACAAAAAATTTAATTCAAAATTGTAAAAAAAATGGTTAAAAAATTGTTATTTCAAATTGTTAAAAAATTTATTTAAAAGATGTTATTATAATCGCTTAAAATTATTAAAAAAGTTAATTTTAAATACTTTTCACCAAGACTGATTAGTCGAATGCGCTTCAACGCCATATTGGTAAGCGACTCCACCAAGTAGCAGAGTTCGATGCCATATTAGTAGGCTCCCACCTATGTTCACCACCATGTTGGGAGGCATGTTCGACGCCATCTTGGTATGCTCTCAGTTACGTTCCGACAATTAGTCACCATCATTCCACTGCCATCTTGGTATTCTCTCACTTTATAAAAAATTTATAGAAAAATTATTTAAAAATTTAGTATCAAAAGCTGTATAAAAATATTTATGAAAAAACTTACATTTATGGGAGTAATAAGTGTTCAGTCGGCAAGCCTCTACCACACGCCCACTCCACACCCCCTCCCCAAGCATTAATTTTTTTTTTAATTCTAAAAAATATATATGATTTACTGTCTCTCTCGCCTTCATTCCACCGCCATATTTGTTCCATTGTTTGTCATTTGTTTCGAAGTTTGTCTCTCATATTTGACTCCCAGCATGCAACTAACCCCCGCCACTCCTAATAAGTTACCTCCGTTCCATCCCTTGCAATATGTAAGTGTTCAAGTGCCCCGCCAATGCTTCCCATTGGCTAATTACTCACGTTCGACTCCCGCCAATGTTTCTCATTGACTAATTGTAGCCCCTCTTTCCATTAGTCACCTCTGTTCCACCCTAACCAATGATGCTCGTTGGCAAATTACTGTTTAATCGGCCGGACTCCATTCCGCCAATGCTTTTCATTAGCTAATCAGTCACATGACAAACCTTCCGATTGGCTAATTTGCTCGGGTGTTTTCGGAAACCTTCGTTCCACCAAACAGATATATTCGCAACATCCCCTCCAATCTCTCCGATTGGCTAATCACTGTTTAGTCGGCAAACCTCCATCTCGCCAATGCTTCGAAATGGCTAATTAATCGGAAAGCCTTCATTACCCTTCGTTCGAATCACTATAGTTCTGTAGAGTCCACGCCAACCTCCCATTAAGCTCTGGCTTTATAAGACGTGCCACGGGGATCTCTGGATAGTTGTACCACGTTCGTAAAAATGAATGCATGTTATCCAAGCGGTCATAAAATCCTTACATCCATTTTGAGATTCGGAAGGGTGCGTTTGCTTAGTTCCTTGGACAAACGGGACGAGTTACCGTACCTGCCCAAAGAGTTCCTGCTAACATACACACCATTCGAAATCGGCAGTATTTGCCAAACTACTTACAGCTGGACGAAGAAATATGGGACTCCCTCCCGTGCAATGAGTTTTCGAGGGATGCACCAATTCGGTTCCCGACACGCCGCACTGCAGGGGCTTGTGCAATGCACGCCGAGCAGCCTTGCTCCTTTTATACATTTTCGTTTCAGTGTCATTCTACATGAGATAACGACCTGCGGAATGAAAAGTTCGAGTGTGACTTTTGAATGCAGGTACAATATTTATTCTTTGCATATTCTTATCTTATATATTTTATTCTAAAAATAATTATGTTTATTCCTTTCTTATATTTATTATTCTATATGTTACTGTGTATATTCCTAACTTATGTATTATTCTATACATTAGTATGCAAAATCGTATCTTATATATAGTATTCCATACATAATTATGTATATTCTTAACTTATATATTATTCTATATATAAGTATTATATACGTATCTTATATATAATAGTACTTGCATGTTTTCTTCTGGAGCGAATGATTATTTGGTTTCTCAGTGTGCTCCCATACCACGAGGATGAACTGTGAATACGAAAGTCTGTTTTTGACCTTGACGATCATGGAGCCGCGATAACTGGCTAACGCCAGTTGCCGATTCTGCGATCAAGTTTTCACCTATGTTCAAAATGCTCATCGCCATGAGAGGGCGATCTGTATGAAGAGTCCTTTTCGCGCGATGAAGCGTTGGCCCCATTCAGTTTGTGCAAATAAATACACTGAAAGAAAATACCAAGATTTGCATTGGGAAGCGTGGCGAGGGCCTGTTGTGGTGCTGCATTGTTCAGTACAAAGTCAAATTTGTGCATCGACCAATGGCGAAGCGTGGTGAGAGCCTGCCGTAGTTCTAGACACTTTTAGTGCAAAGTGCATATACAGTGTACCCAGGAAATTATTAAATATAGTGAGGGACCTGGATATATATACTTTTTAAAGCGAGACTATTAAATAAAATATCTCCCTTTCAGCTTTGGAGGCAGGACAACATAATTTGATTTTTAAATACGTGTAATTTATTTCATCTTACAACCTACATACACACCGCACTTAGCACCGAACTTATCACCGAACTCAGCATTGCCATCAGCACCACAATCAGCCCCGCAATCAACACCACAATCGGCACCACAATCAGCACCACACTCAGCACCACAATCGCAATCAACAAACAGCACTGCAATCACAATCAGCACCGCAATCGTAAAAGGCACTGAAATCAGGAGTCATGAGTCGTTTGGAGTCATTATAAGTCATTTTTGGTCAACGGATCAGTGTTTCAATGGGTCAATGTTTCAATGGGTCAATGGGTCAGTGGTTCATAGGTCAATGGATCATGGGTTAATAGGTCAGTCTTTTGAGGGGTAGGTCTGACAGGAGTCAGTTGTCTGCTTTAAGTGTGACTATGATTTAAAGGTAAGCCAAGAACTTGTCTGATAGAAACTGTTGAAGATATAACTGCATGGTGATGTGATCAAGGAACTAGCGTCTAAAGCCTACCTACATGCCTGTGTGCGGTGTCTCAATGCCTTTATGCGATTGGTCAGCTGCAATCACATGGCAACTCGTTGATTGGCTTGTCGGTGTCTGAACAATGTATTGTTATGTGTTGATGCTCAGTGCTGTGTGGGCGAGCGAACAGAAGGACAGAAGTTGAGTGATAACGGCAGGCGACTGCGCGGTGGCACGTACCAGTTACACATAGATCATGCCGACAAGATAATATTTTGCGGAACGACGCAGCTGACCCTGATTGTAGTGATATCAGTGTTTATCTGACGACTGCTCTAGACTACTAACCTCGTCTCTCAGCGCAACTCGGGGTATGCTGAACCTTCAAACTGGTCAGGGCCTATGCTATGTAAGTGTGACAGGCCTTCGGGCAAACAATTGAGTTGGATTCTGAGTTGGAGTGGGAGCTAATGGATTCCTAGTGATAGAAGAGCGAGCGGCTATCTCAGTTGTGGGAAAAGGAAGGCGGCGACTGCGAGTGTCAATGTTTTGAAGGACTTGGCTGGAGCCTGTGCTATTGGACCAAATGATGTATGAGTGAAATACATTACAAATGATGGAAACGTATAGACTGGACATGTGCTAATAGTGGAGATCAGTTAATTGACTGTAATCAAGAGAGACATTAAGAAAAAGGACTTTAATTGAGTCGAAATAGACATTTAATATTGCGCTCACTGTTAAATAAAACAAAAAGTAAAAGTATAGATGGATAATTTGATGTATATAGCAGCAGAATGAATAAATTAGAAATCAAATTTAAATTTGGTTTTGAATTTATTTTTACTAAGACTTCAATCCATCACGAACTCAGATACGTCCCTCAGACGTCCTCCTCACATGTAACACTGGTGTCAGAAGTGGTATAGAGGCAATTATTAATTAATCAACTGTAAATTAAGTAAAGCAGTAGGTTAGTAATTAGTGATATTAGGACTTATTAATGTAATAACAGCGAATGTTAACCAGAAAAATGTCTTCATAACTGGAAGCACTGCCTGCAATGACTGAGTGGTTAGCTAGCCAAGTGATCGCAAGTGTTAGGTAGCCAAGTGAGAGTATTGAAAGCCTAGATAGCAAGATTAGTAGTGTGAAAGAGAGTGTGAACGAGACTGTAAATACCCAAATTATCAATGTAAACGAAACTGTAAATAACTATTTTGGTTCTGTAAAGAAACTGTAGATAGTGTTAATGAGAAAATCGACAGGAAAATTGACTCTGTTAATGAGAATGTAGACAGCAGATAGAAGGCATTTGCGAGTTAGTGAACACGAGAATTGACAGTGTAAATAAAAAAGTGAAAAGTGTAAACAACAGGATGGACTGTGGAACTGAGGTAGTGGGCAGCATCAGTGGAATAATGGACAGTGTAAGTGAAAAAATGCACAGTGTGGGGAATTAAGTGAAACAGGAAATAAGTG
The DNA here is from genome assembly GCA_029891345.1 of Dryococelus australis. Lineage (NCBI taxonomy): Eukaryota > Metazoa > Arthropoda > Insecta > Phasmatodea > Phasmatidae > Dryococelus > Dryococelus australis. Next base: position 304,667 of record CM057006.1, read on the forward strand.
CGATGAAAAAGGAATGGAAGGAATTTCTGCAGGAGAGTAGTTCACCGACCACCACATCGAAAGCTGAGAAAAGTGAAGAAGCAGTACAAGTCGTCACTAACACAGCGACCTCGGAGGATAGCAAGCAGCCCAGCAGCATTGGTGTTGTGCAACCAGCAGTTGGGAAGGGGGTATCAAGTCCGCCCCTTACGATGGTCAGACTTCATGGCGGCAATGAAGAACACCAGTTTGAAATAGTCGTTATCCCAAATAGCTGGACAAATGAACAGCGGACATAATACCTCGCTGCTGTACTGAGAAGCCCCGCACTGAGCATACTACGGTCTCTGCCAAAGCGACATCGACTGGAGTACCCCACACTGTTATCAGCCTTCGAGCTACATTTCAGCGACTGGATAGCGGTTCCATGGAGGAAATGACTCGTGGGATAAATAACCAGTTGCGTGAACTCAAGAAAGAGAGTAAAGCAGTTGACAGAAGCTACCAGTGCTTTATTGTACGTCGAACGAGGATCCAGCCACAACCTGCAGCATCCACCACAAGTTTCAGAACTTTTCAGATTGGTAGATACGACCTAATGGAATATTCAAGGGGAAATTATTGAGTTTCTTCAGCTTTTCAAACCATTGATGAAAGGATTAGTCCTGTAAGGTCAAAACGATCATATAGTACCAGGATGAAGACCTGGATTGAGAGGAGAATATCGAGCGAGGTATTTCAAGAAGGACAAATAGTTGAACTGTACAACCCACAGAGGAGAAAGGGATACTCGAATCTACAGAAATGTTGGGAAGGCACCTACAGGATTCTGAAGAAGATCAATGATGTGATCTTTCGAATTTTCCATCAAGGCTCTCGGGCGGATCCGAAGATTGTCCACATCGACCGACTGGCACACTACGAAGGATCTGTGTTTATCTGAAGAATGCTCTGGATTACTAACCTTGTCTCTCAGCGCAACTCGGGGTATGCTGCATCTTCGAGATGGTCAGGGCCGATGCTATGTAAGTGTGACAGGCCTTCGTGCTGGTAGTTGAGTTGTAGTCTGGATGGAGTTGGAGCTGATGAATTCTGAGCGATAGAATATTGAGTGCATGATCAGCTGTGGGAAAAGGAAGGTGGCGACTGCGAGTGTACAGGTTTTGAAGGATGTGGCTGGAGCCTGGACTATTGTTGGATCAAATGTGTGAGTAAAAGACATTATATATGATGGAAATGGATAGATTGAACACATGCTAATAGTGGAAATGAGTTTGTGACGAAAACACAGGAGCACAAACGGATTCAGTTTCAAATTACGTTTATTCAGTTTTCCATTTACTCAGATCACAGATTTTACCAAATTGCATTAATATCAAAAACATTTAAAAAGGGAACCCTGTCACCAAATGGCCGTCAAAGCATGGCGCTCCAATAAAACAGTAATATTACACATTCTTGCAAACTGACAGAAATTTAGACCAAGCACATGCATACTCAATTCAAAATATACGAAAAGCTAAATAAGTGAGTAATTGAATTCTTTCAAGCCTTCAAAACTGAATAAATTATCACAGCAAAATTGATATAATCAAAATATATTGAAATATAAATACTTGATCTCAAACAGACAAACTTGAACATTTTAAAAGAAAGTTGCGTCATATGGGGTGCAATAGCCTTTCCAAAGCCCATCTGAACTAAAAACATTAAGTATACACAACATTAAAAAAAAAAACAATTTAAAACTCCTTAAAGCAGTTCTAGCACCGATGATTCCAAATGTAAAGCACTCGCCGATGGGTTATTAATTATTTAAAGCTTTCAACATAGCGCAAGTCGATGCAGTCCCAATTCAATGCCATGAAGTTTTCAGGCGTCAAGCAGCTAGGAATTTACATTACTTCAACAAGTAGACCATTTTAAAGCAAAGGAACTATGGGCACCACACACTACAAGTTACGCCAAACTTAATTTTAAACAAAAATGCCAAGGAAATGCCAAGCAGAATTTAGTATGCTAGTAAAACAGCTCTCACAAAACCCTAACTCGATTTACCATCAATTCGCTACAACATGTCACGAACCTACCTCATCGTGCGACTCATCGTGCACTGCAGCAGACATTTCAGCTCGCTCAATACTAGTGACGTTTAGGCTTTTGAACAGAGTCCATAGTGGACCGACGAGCAGAAACACCAGAGAGGTATTCTCGCTGAGCCGACCTGAGTAGAAATGGACGAGCTTGCTCGAAAGCAAGCCTCATCCAACCAAAAAATATACCAACCAATCACATCACTGTTGCTCGCGCATGCACAGAAGGGTTAGGGGTAGCTAAGAGGTAGGCGGGAAAACGGGAGGGGAGAGGTAGCCAAAGGCAATCGCAGGTGCAGGTGCAGCAGCAGTTGAAAATCTTTACACCAGACCAGTGCACTCTATAACGCTGGTGGCGCAAGCACAAGCTGCACAAGTTAATTCAGTGTAACCAAGAGGGACATTAAGAAGGACGTTAATTAGAGTCGAAATAGTCATTAAATATTGCGCTAACTATTAAATAAAAAAAAGTAAAAGGGAAGATGGATAATTTGATATTGTACATAGTGGCAGAGTCAATAAATTAGAAATCAAATTTATTTTCTTTTAATTATTTATTTTGTATTAAGACCTCCATCCCTCCCGAACACAGATACGCCCCTCAGGCGTCCTCACATAAAAAATCCTTTTTGCAATTGTACAACTTTAAATGTTTAATAAGGATTAATTAATTATATATTTAATAAATTATGCATGTAGGTATACTGTTGATTGGAAAGATATTTTTTTTAAATAACATGAAAACTACATTTTTTCCTATGCATGTTAATATGTGTTTCGACAGCTTACTTGACGGCTGAATCGAGTAATTAATGCCACACATGTGTTGAAAATAGAATCTAATATGACAGGTGCCGACAGCGCAACCAATACTAAAAAAAAATACGTACAAATATGGCTGCTGCCTGATGGGTGAATTATACACTTATGTCACCTAGGTGATGAAAATATATGAAATCCAAGATGGTAGTCGAACGAAGGTGGGAGACAACTACCAAACAAATGACAAACTAAAAAACCATAGAAGATGTATAGGTGAGGGGAGTGGGGGTGAGGTAATCAGTCATATGCTGACATGGTGATGTTGGAAACCTCCGGAGGTATAAGTTTTTTAGAAATGAATTTTGTAATAAGTTTTATAAAATTTTCGGGCTTTTTAGAATTTTTTAAGGAAACAAGTGAAATTTTTAGGAGTTTTGGATTCAAGGTCTTGGCATCAAGGTCATATAATTTGCATTCAGTATATGGGTAGTAGTCTGTAACATTATATACTTTCGGACTTTTATGGTTTTTCTCGAGTTTTTGTTTTCAAGTGCATTCAAGGTCATGGGGGCAGGGTTTAGGTCACCTGCATCCAATATTATGGTAGTAGTCAATAACATAATATGCTTGCTGACTTTTATACTTTTTTCTCAAGTTTTTCTTTCAAGGTTATTCAAGGTCATATGGTCAAGTTCAAGGTCATCTGCACTAATATGGTGGTAATAGTCAGTAATGCAATATCCTTGCTGACCTTCGTGTATCATTTTCGAATTTTTGTTTTCAAGGTCATTAAAGTTATTGGGTCAGTGGCAAGTTCACCTGCCCCAATATGGTGGTAGTAGTCTGCAACATAATATGCTTGTTGACTTTTATGTGTTTTTTCTCGAGTTTTCGTTTTCAAGGCTATTCAACATCATGGGAACAAGTTTAAAGTCATCTGCATCTAATATGGTAGTAGTCAGTAACGTAATATGCTTGCTGACTTTTATACATTTTTCTCAAGTTTTTGTTTCCAAGGTCATTCAATGTTATGGGGTCAAGGTCAATATTAAGGTCATATTATTGTAATATAGCTGCTAAGATTTCTGGCAGCACCAAGATGGCTGACTGGGTATTGGCGAGGGGGTGGTTGCCTGCTGACTAATTTTTTTCGTGATGGGTGTAAGGGGAGAACCTCAGGAAATTAAATATTTTTAATATTTTTTAATTGTAACTTGTTTATATTTTTATGTTTCAATAACAATTTTTATAGAATTCTTTTAATTTTTTAGGATTTTTGGAGTCAAAGGTCGAAAATTAAAGTCAAATATCAAGGGTCCTGAGTCCCACTTGCCCTGACCCAAGGTCACCTGGGTCGCTAATCCGTCTCTGCTGCTCTGCAAAAAAACAATAATTTTCTGGGGTCCTTTTTTTGCAAATGGGAAAAAGGAGAAATTTGAGGGAAATTTGGTCGATTTTAAAGGAAAAAATAGAAAAAACGGGTCAAAATATGGTGAACGGATGACGTTATAACATGGCGGACCTCTGGCGCCTGGTTCCTACTCCAGAATCAGTTGTGTCCGAACCGGTATAATTCTACTACTAGCTTTATTTATTCAAGTGGCTCTATCTTTCTAACTATCGGGCCAATGACACAATAGTCTAAATTTGATGCATATTGGGTGTCAGATGTCCACAGATTAGTATTCGTTCATTTGCGTTGAATTATCCTTGAGAAATAACACAACAGCCAAAAATTTTAATGACCACCAATTTTTAATAAATAATTGGACGTGGTCGAAAGCTATAAATTTCGGATGTCCTTCCATATGTACTGAGTTTGGTGAAATTAGGTGCACGGGCTCATAAGTTTTAGAGGAAAACTCACATAAATACAGGAAGGTGATCTTACAAGCCTGTAGTTCCTTCCGAATATAGACTAACCAACCGTGTGTTCAATATATGCCTCTATTAATAGTGAAAAAATCGTATGCAGTGAATAAATATTTTTTCTTCAAAAACAAATGTTACTGTAAATTAATGGTTCACAGTTCCACAATCACCGTCAAAACTATTATTACAGTCACTGGGGAAGAAAGGCGTAAGAGGTGTGCAGTGACTGTCATAGAACATCATTGAATAGAGAGATCTGAGCGACTCTTAAATCATAGAACACACTCTCCATCGTCACTGCTGTAGGTGAAGCCCGCGCGGTTCCGGGTTTGAGATTTATTTTGGAAACTGCGGTTTAGTTTTGACAAAGAACATTATTTATTTGTATTTTTCGACCATTATCGTTTGGTGTTTTGAACAATTGCTTCTATATCCATTCCAAGAACGTAATCAAATATTTATTCCCATTTATTCCACATGGTTTACAAAAGAAAGCCCTTAATTGATAATACATTAATTTACTAATTTCGGTGGTATACTATACCTTGTTAAAGAAAATATATCAGTAGCGAATGTCAAATACATGTTATGACTGGAAAACTGGCAACATCAGAATGATTTCTGCCTTTCTCCCTTTCTCCCTAAATGCCCCAGTGACAACGTATGTTTTGATATTTCGTATGTACCTCTATCAGGAGAAAAAGTGGAAATTATTTCATTCGATTCGAGAGTATTCTTAAAAAGATTACGTGGATGTTTACACTATGAATCTCAATGGCTTGAAATCAGTGAAACCTAGGAAAATGTCATTATAAAGTAATAGCAGGTTACTTATTATTACGGTGGCTGAACTTCATTGGATTACTGGTGATTCCAGTCAATCCTATTGATTCCAGAGACTGTTACCATTCGACTCGACTGACAGCAGATTGTTCGCTGATTATCAGTGACTTACACTTCATTGGATGATGTAGCTGATTATCAGTGACTTGCAGTTCATTAGATGATGTGGCCAATTTGTGTTTATAATACACACCGCACAAAACTTTGCTCGCTGTTTCTGTGCGCATATGTATTATTCATCTGTGTTACTACCTCTATAAAGTTCCGCTACCACCTGATGTATCCTTCAGTGTGCGCTATTTTTACTCTCTAGCAAAGTGTTATATTCCTCTGCCATGGATCAAGAGACCGCGTCACCTCAAATGCAGCCCGCAGTGGTTTCCTTCTGGTGGAGATGGGGGAAAATAAAGGGGGGGGGGGGTGTCACTGCTGCTCACAGGTGCAGAGGCGGTGCCTGCACACAAGCCCACATCCTTCAGCCCAGCTGTTTCTCGTACCTGGCGTCGTAGTAGTACCAGCCCCACGTGACAGAACACTGCAGTCTATAGAAGCGCAGCTCTCGCCAGCTTGCTGCCAAGTGTCGAGCCTGAGCCTCTACTGCAAGTGGCTGGCCTATCAGCGCCCAGAGACGCCTTTGCAGGCGTGGGCCTGTATCAGAGGCACTTCCTGCGTGCACGCTGCAAGCCAGGCAGGGAACACACGCGTAGTGTAGTTTTGTTTTCCTTTAGATAAGAATGCATTAATATCACCTAGAAATGTAAAAATTAATGTATATTATAAAGTATTTGATTCAATCAATTGCTTCAATAAATAGATTTATTGCAATAATCTAATTACTTGTATTCTTACAATAAATATATCTTAGGCCATAGGCTAACGTAACACTTTCCATTTTAGTTCTTGTAGTAGAACGGGCTCATGGTTAATTAAACAGCACATATTTCAGGATATTTTGTAAGGGAAATTGACAAATTTCTCTTTCCCTTCTCGAAAAGAATAGTGCTTTATTTATTTCGAATATTTGTGTTCAATAATGCCATTTGCAAGTTCCACACTACGTGCCCTTTTTGCATTCCCGTTCGGAAATGCGTCGCTTTTAAATTGGCTCGGAATGCTATTCTAGAGCCACAATTTATGCTGTGAGCATATCACAGCATATTTTACAAGATACTCGAATTCATTTCTTAGTTTAAGTGCCTGCTGTGTCATGAAAGGCTTTCCTTTTTTTAGGTTCAAATTATTCTGTTAATGACATTGCAACTGAAAAAAGAAATTTGATATATATACTTTAGACAGAGATATCCACATACATATTATATATACATATGTATACATTTTTTAATTTTGCTATAATTTTAAATTTCTCGCCCACAGACGTTAATTTCATTCTACCAGCCATGTTATTACTGTTTAAATGTTCATCCCTAGGGTGGGCTAATTTCTGTATGTACTGTTATATTTTCAACATAAACTTGGAAAAAGAAAAATAATTCATGCATTTTGAACATTCAATTGCAGTTCAACTTACGCACCTTTCTTATCAGGAGTACAAGCGCCTTCCATTGCTCCAGGTGTTCGAGTGTAAACCAAATGAAATTAATGGCCTTACCTATCGAACTTGGGGTGCAAAGGCACAACTAGGTGTTTTAGTCAGGTTAAACTGACATCAGCAAAGTGATTGAAGAATAATGAGTCAACAAATGTTTATAAAAGAGTTTTCGAATCATGTTTCTCTTTTGTTCCATCTTTTTATAAGGCAAGGTGTGGTTAGGCCTCTCTTCTCCAGAGAAAATAAACTATTTAGTTTATTTCTGTTAACAGAGAAAGCAGCGGAATTCTAGTTAAAAAATAAAATAAAATAGAGATGTTCTTTTACATCATAACGAGAAGTAATTACTGCGAATTCAACTGGTATGTCGATATTTGTATAACGTATTTGAAATGGGAGCCGTGTGACTTGTTTACTTCGTCTTGTCTCGGAAATACCGCGCGTCCCTGAAGGTAGTCGCTGTTGCGACCACTAATCCTACAAGCATGTGTGACTGTTTTTTGCAAGGTAGCCAACATATTTGTTCTTTTTACTCATTAATTTCAACCGATTTCAATTTTTTTCTCACTAAACAGGGCAACTATGTGTTTAACTCAAAGCGATGTGTATGCCAAGACATGTAATAAGAATAATATGGTCATCAGCACCCACAAAGGTGTAATGTCATCGTTGATGCTAGGCCCTTGAAACATGGAATGTACTAGGTAAGCACAAAAACAATAAGGTGCATACGATAAATTGCTTCCTAAACTCTTTTATACGCACAATTGACACCATTTTAAAACTATTGGCGATAGAGCTATCAATCTCAAATCATAGGCAACACTCCCGGCAACAACATTTTACATTAGGCAAGAAACGTTTTTATTAAAATAGCTGACTTAGCAGGCATTCAATATATTTACTCGTACATATTAATGAAGCAAGCTCACCAATACCGGAATGTTTATTGAGAATGTTTCAATAACTTTCCTTCTAATCTTACTCATATCCATCACTGTCACGAGCATCGCGTATAAACACGTGTCAAAAATACCTCAGGCAAGATCTTGAACACGCTGTGAACAGCGCTCAAGTAAACCTGAGACAAGGCACCGCGCCTTCCAAGGACTATTGTAGCAGCGGTCGACTTCCTAAAACACATGACAGAACGAACAAGAAATGCAGGCAACACAGCTTACATTATTGTCGCTCACTCGGAAGAACTTCATAGACGTAACTACAGGTAAATCCGGGTATTCAAACAAGCAACCACTAAAAAAATGTTCGAACACGATGATCTCCCATGTGACTTAGATCCCAAAACACGTTATAAGTAAAGTGAAACTCGCGATATTTCAGTTTTTATTTTCTGGTTTCATGGCAGTGCAGATACATATATCACAACCTTGGCCACACTGCATGTTGAATTAAGGCGTTGGTTGGCTCCTGTATTATTGTATTGGGTCCACATATGACCACAGCTGTGGAATAAAGAGCACATTAAACATAGCAGAGCTCTGATAGAAGACACTGACACCTGCTCCTCATCAATACACCCTTTCTGTGACTGAACATGCTCGTGGTTGTGGTGATATTATTCGCCAACCGGAATGACACATTTCAGTTTATTGTGTGCTTAGAACACAATAATTTTTCAAGTAAGAAAAGGGGATCACCTTTAAGTCATACTCTGCACTGATTCTTGCGTCATAACAAGTACAAAACTTCTCATTCACTGTCTGTTTAACTTTCATGCACAAGGAAGATGCCTGCATGTGTTTCTTGCCACCAATATGTGAGAAAATTAAGACCGTACAAGAGCCAACATTCTTTTTTCTGCATTTAGCGGATATCACATCGTGTAATACATTTATGGACCGTGCATCTAGTGTAGACTACTAATACTTTCTTATGCCGCTGTAACAAAGTGCCTCGCTCACAGAAGACTTTCTACCACAAATTTTGGACAGCGATGTCTTGTACATCGCGCTGCGGCGGTTTGAAGGTGACACAAGGTCGCGCTGGAGCAGCAATGGAATGCTTTCTGTCCAACGTGCACATGTTTGGTTCTTGGAATTTGTTTTCGCTATTTCTTACATATTATACGTGTGTTGTAATTTATAATTGTTTTTGCATTACGTCTCTAATACTGACCATTGACTGGTGGACCTTGTCCTTGCTAGCGTGCGTCCACATACTTGAGTCCCGCCTCCGGCAACAGAATATCTTAACTTCATGGGCGGCGGAACAAGTGGGTCAGGGGGTCATATGAACCCATAATAATCTGCTGTAAGGGTCAGTTTCTCAGAAGAAAAAATAATAAATCTGCACTAAAATTACGACCTCGCTTGTTAAATTAATACCGTACGTAAAGACAAAATTGAGTATTATTTTCAAATATGCTTCTAGTTGAATGATGCAGTATGTATGGAATTTGTATGGTCCGATATTTGTTTATAAACAATATTAGTTATGATGTTCTTACTCTTATTTCATCGAGGAGAGGAAGTTTGTAAAACCAAAAGGAACATCAGTTCAAAACTCCCAATAAAGTACATAAGAAAACAACAAATACGCGGAGCAGGTTGCGACAAGAGCGCATACTTACCACACAAACAATAATGAAAACAGAAGGTCGAACCTTGACATGGTATCCAGCATCCAAATTAATTGGCTCAAAAAAATTGTCGCTCCAGTATGGGCATAGGTGCATAATAATCAGTTTAAAAAATATTACAAGTTTTCATAACCTCCTATGGAGCTCAAAATAAAAGGTTTACCACAATCAGATTCGAAACGTGTCTTTATTTAATTTCTCTCAATATTTTTCTTTTCAATAAAATTCTTTAACAATAACAATATAAGTAAAACAGATAATATGACAGACATAACAAAAGCAGAGCATCCCTGATTGATATCATTTAAGGTGAGTAAAACTTTCGGATACTTTCTTTTTATATTTTGTTATTTACTTATTTGATGTGATACTGGATAAAAGAAAACAAAATACTGTAGTGGGAATCCCCTAACAACTTAACGAGTACTCGTTTTTATCTTAATATTTGGTCACTTTAGGTTTTCAAAATAGCAGTTTGTGCTAATTGACCTTGGGGTCCAAGGCGACGAATGCATATTGCCACAAAATTTCACAATTGCATAATTTCACACAAATTAGGTTACAAAGGGTATTACAACATTTTTGTTCATTTTAGGTCGACACATGCTTGCGACCAAACCCAAGTTCGTGCATCGAAAACAACATGGCTTGCATGCAAAGCCACATGCTTCAAAAATAATAACATTTTGTGGCTTGATGAAGCGGCGAGAAAATCACAGCCGAGTGATGGGGGAAGTTAGAAGCACATCCGGAATAGATCCGTAAATCTGGCGGGGAAGCCGACAGCTAAACACAATCCAGGACCAAAGTAGTCAAGTTCGCCATCACAGGGTCAGGAATCCAGGCTAAAGCTGGTACATCCACGAACCGCTACAAATAAACAAATACAACTGCGGGCCGAAACACAAATATAAAAACACGAAGAGAGGATACGAAGCAAACACAGTAACTTACCAGCAGCGGTGAGATTGAAAGTCTTACATGAAGATACGGGAAAACAGCACAAGAGAAACTGAAGAAATATCACGCCATATTCTTGCCAAAGAAAGTGTGGACGTAAGACCTTTTCACTAAGTCGTAGCAAAGCATGTATCGACGTTCGAGTGTTACAATCGATACATACAGTTTGACGATTACAGTCAAAATACTCTAAAAATACATTTGAGAAATATCTGGGTAAACGAAAATATAAAACAACTTACTGATTCTTAGCATTTAACAAAATTTTATATGAAACTTCATATAATTTTGAATGTAGGACTTAACTTCAAATAATACATTAAAAGTGTGACACGTGTGTTAATGAACAATTGGTCCGAATAAACCCATTCGAGCACTTCAATGCGGTTGGTTGAACATTACAAAAAAAAAATTATGTATTTAAGGACAACAATTTAGCAAAATAACTTAAAAGGTTATACAAATAATAGTCATAATTGGTTTATCTTACTGTTGATCTACAATAAAGCTAAAACTTATTTGCTGCGAACAAGAATTCAAAACAAAAAAAAAAAATACAATAACTTAACTTGACAAAACATGCAGCATATCCAAAAGAAAACGAAAGACTGAAATTACTGTTTTTTGGCAAACAACACATATAATAAAATGGAAATTAACACGTTAGCACTAACTGACAGATATATATAATATATATATATATATATATTTATTTATTTATTTAATCCAACAAAATTAGCCAAAGCTCATTAAATGCTGGAACCACGCGGGTTTCGCCGAAAGTCAGACAAGAATATTGCTAACGGGGAACACTAACAATAAAACAAATCCAACTAAACAGAGGTAGTGCCACGAGAGCGGCATAATGTTAAATAAAAAGTTTTGAGCAATCCTCAAAAAGTTAGTAAAAAATTTTCTACGATGGTGTAATATTTGTAGTGTAGAATTGTTTTATTTTTTATTTTATTTATTTTTAGTCTTGACCCTTGGCCGTCTAATGACGAACATCTCCTGCCACCCCTTCTTAGATTTAACCTCAGTTTGTAATCCATGAGCCTTCCAATTTAGAGGCGAGGAAGCTCTGAAAGTCCTACACTCCTGATTCGAATCACCATTGATTGTTTCAGTGAATTAGTAACGTGAAATTGTTTCACTGATTGAAATAGTTACGGCCGAATACAATGGCAAATTAGATATTGTTTTTATTGAAAGTAGCTAAATAATTACGTTAAATAGACATATTTACGCTAATGTACTATTTATATTGCGCAATTTACCGTAATTAAAAAAAGTAAAAACAATTATCGGAGGTAGTCGGGATTGAACTCGCTAACCTTTCGACTCTACACTATTACCTTGCCATTTTTTTTCCGCCGTTGTTGAAGTTGTCGTTGTAGTTGTTGGTGTAGTTGTTGTTGAGCTCAGATTAGACGGCCTTGTTGGCAAATTCTCAGAGCGACAAGCGAACTAAAGATCTGCCACGTCGGAGGCACCGGAGTGCAAACCCGCAACCCTCCTACTACAAGTTGGCAACCTTGCCCCTGAGCTATGAGGGCAGGCTAGCCATCTGCGCTACCACGCAAAATTGAAATAATGGGAGGAGAATATGTGTCATAGTTTCGCCGCGAAATCATGAAGATTTTAATTTTATACTCTTACTTTTCGTTTTTGTTTTAATTGGTGCCATTAGGATTGTTAGGACGTATAGTATATATGAGTGCCCTCTGTAAAAACGGAATGAAAGGCTGTGGGTTTTCCTATTGCCTCATGAAATGGCTTTTTGAAAGACGAAACACGTTTTAGAAAGTATTTTGTATTGGTTTTACTAGTTTATTCTGTGTTATTTAACTTGATACATGGTATTTAACGGCCATTTTAAACGCTGTTTAACTGATCCATCAGTCAAATATAAACCATTGATTAAACAGTGAAGAAAATAATTGTAGCATCAATGGTAAATGTCACTGAATCAATAAATGAAGGAAATCTTGTACTGTAATTAATTTTATAGTTGTTACAATATCATGTCCACTGTTCACAAAATTGTACAGCTCAATGGATTAATTATCAACAACGCGATATTACCCCTGGGACAGTTATCATAGGAGGCACGGGCGACTAGAAATAATGAGAAGTTATCATCAGTTTCTCAGCAGAAAGATCAGCTGAACGGAACAGTATTACATCTGCCACTTTCTGCTGTCATAAGACCTTATAATATTATCATCTCGAAGTTGCCGAATAACCCAATGCACGAGCTTACGAAACAACTAAACAACATTTTAAAAAAATAGCAGAAATAGTAGCGAGATAAAAATTACGAAATAGGCAGTGATAATTTGTTTGAGTTTGACGTTTAGTCCATAAAATATAGATAAATAGTAGTTTTAATTATTGTGAATTCCTTCTGTTTTAGTTTATATTATTATTTACCATTGTATGCTTTATGTAGGTATATACGTATTATGAATTGTAACTCTTTCAAATTATAAACGTACGTATACATTTGTTTACTGTACGTGTTTATGAATGTATTTAAAATATTTATTTTTTAAATAATCAGCAAGAAAAATATTCATACATGACTACTTATAGATTTTCAAACTACCGAGATAAGGTTAGTTTCCTTATGTGATCTCCCGTAAAATACCGATTCCCCATAGTTAGGTAGTGCTAATTAATCAATTATAGCTGTTGTGAAACTTAGTATGGGTGCTGGTTAAACGGGATTAGAGGATCAAATTGTCCCCCCACCCTTTTCCCTTGTTATGCTAAGTTTTCAATCGTTTAAGTACGTTGAAATGCTAGTTTTCATATTTTTATCCACTATGAGTCGTAATTGTAAACAGTTATGTCTTTAATTACACAATGCTAACTAAAGAAGCAGAACTAAGTAACTTCCCCCTTACAGCCCACCTATGGTAAATGCTGAATGGTCTCTTCCACGGGAAATGCATGCTTACACCAATATTGATATCTAGTTATACCCCATAAGCGCAATTAGGTGCATTAGAAAACTCAGGAGGATTTTACACCGTCATTACTCGCGCAGTGCACCGCGCGAGTGAGTATGCTATGGAGTGCGCATAACAACTGCGAGTTACAACACTGAACCACTTTCCCTCCTAACCACTTGGCTTGCACTAGGGAAGGCTAACACACTGTGTGCTCAAGTAGTGCTTTGATAAGCTAGTACGCTACTTCTGACTAAGTTGTAACGTAAACACCGTAAAACCCTAGATGAAAATCGTCAAACGTCAAATCATTGTCGACAACCGTGAATTTGGGTACGTTTCACCGTCACCCCGATGTTAAGTTTCGATAACTTGGTTGTTCGGCAAGTTATTTGATTGAGGACGAGGATTAAACAACGCGAAAATATAGTTCCGTTGCTCTTCGAGTACTACTGTATGTTAAGTTTCGTGTGTAAAGTGTGGTTGTGTTGGCGATGTAATACAGGGATTTGAGGTGGAATATTGCTGAGGAAGTGCTGTAGAACAGGGCGAGGCAGTGCAGATGCGATACTTTGCACTCGCATTCGGCTCGGGAGAGCATTGCTTCCATCCCCAGCCCAGACATTCGAATGTGATGTTATGCAGGGTTGCCTGAACTCTTTCGTGAACGCCTAGTGTCCCCTTGCAAGGCCTTGTCACTGCTCGGGGCACTCAAAACATCATTAGTACTAACAAATGAAATTCACAAACTTCCTTTCCTGTTCCGCTATTGATTCGCCTCTGAAAAATATCCAATCCAAAATGCAAAACCAATTCTATTTAATTTAAGGTGAGCTATTTAGTTCAGATGGTTCATGTTAATTACATAAAACAAAACTGTGACCGTTGCTTGCCATTTCAAAGAGTTTACGTAATACGAATGTTTATATTCATTTCAATAAATAGTTAATATAATTCAATATGTTTGCTGCAGATTCTATTAATTTTTGTGTAAAAAATTTTACATGCAAAACTGTTATTGATATATATATATATATATATATATATATTATATATATATATATATATATATATATATATATATATATATATTATTCGTGAAACAGTTACGGGAAAGTTACCAGAACCGGGTTTATTATTCCAGTGTAAACATTTCAGCTAAACCTCTCTCGAATGTTGGGTTTCCGAAGCTGCGGTTTCGACTGTATATCAGTTGTTTTGGCAATTGTGGATCCAATGTTGGCGACAGGCGCGGAAAACAACTAAGCAGATACATAGAAGAAAATAAACAAATATTCGCGGCAAATTACGTCGTCTTACAAGTAGATAACTTGTGAGAACCCCAGTGCTATGCGACGACAGAAGCCTGTAAGTTTAAGCATATGCAACTTCCTCAACACTCGAGCTCGCTTGGTTGTGTGTATACGAGGATAAGAGTCAAGTTCTAGGTGTACTCTCTATTGGTTCACATGGCGCCTGTATGATGGCAGCACACGCCTACTCTGCGTCTGTTTCGCTTGTTTGTAGTATTTGAAAATACTAAGAGACAAAATATACTGGTATTATAATTAATTAGCTTACTTACTGCACAGTTATATTGTTCTTCTTGATCATTTTCATTGTCCAGACAGCAAGACTGGGTCTGTTATAAGTATTAAAATATTTCTGATAATCAAAATGTAATAAGCACATCTGGACGGTTCACTAACTTTGAACAAAAATCGAAGAAAATATAATAACATCAAAACAAAAACTGTAGATTTTTATGTCTGATAAAGCTTGCCTTGTCAATCTTTCTCTTCTAATGTTTCGAACAACCCTAAATAGAGATTATCTTTTCACGTCCTCTCTTCTATTAGAATATTTTCGACTTCGCAAATTGCATGCTTTTTTGCAATTCTTTTCTGACGAAGGGTTTTTACGGTGTCTAGGAGGATCTTAACCCTCCCTCCGTAACCATGGCAACAGTCACGATCATGCTGCACAATCCCAGTGAAGTTTGCGATGCCTGCATGCCTAGGCTTAGTCGTGAGACCCTGGACCTGCGACTAGGGTAGGTTACGAAATATATTTTTCTAGAGCGGTTTTAACAATAGAGCGTTGGGACATTAGGCAGATACATTAATTGGAGCCAATGATTGGAAGCCAATAAGTTATTAATTAAAGAACAAGATGGATTTCAAAAGAATAAGTATACTATCGCCTCTGGTATTAAAGTTATAAAATTTATCACAGATGCTCTAGATGAGGGAGATCTAACATATGGGATCTTCTGTGATCTCTCTAAAGCTTTTTATTTAGTGAATCATAAATTATTGTTAGGTAAATTGGCTTATTATGGTATTAAAACACAAAGTATAACTTACGTGAGTCTTGCCTTACATCTAGAAAACAAAGAGTTGAAGTTAATGGGATTAATGGAACTGTAATATCTGATTGGGAAATTGTTACAGCCTCAAGGAAGTATCCTTGTTCCACTGTTGTTTCCTTTATCCATTAACAACCTTACCTAAGTAATTAAAAATGGAAAACTAGATTTATTTGCTGATGATACAAGTATTACACTGCGAGCAAAAAGTTTAGAATCTTTAGGCTTAGTGTGACTCTACATTTTGGAGGGGGGGGCACATAACCTAACGTATTTTTTTTAACAACAAATTAAATGTGTAAATTTACAAGAACTTGCTTGGAAATGTATAACTACGGCAATAATTCTGTATAAAAGTTGGCAAGAAATTTCATTAACCTTTTGTGTATGTTGAGTTCGATTTTGGCATATCATTGAAACAAATAAAGGCAGACACATATGTAGTAACAGAAGACATTCAAAGGAGAAAATGGTCACTAACACATGTATATAAGTCAGTGTTACTGTTAGGTAAAAGTGAATTAAACAGAAAACACATTAAAAAGTTTTCGTTGTGAATAAGAAATCAAAATGAGTTTGAAAAATAATACACAATTTAGGAACTATTACCAAAGTCTACACAAGTATTAGTCAATAACCAACATTATTTGAATTCAATTGCAGACACATCACGTGTTCAGTAAGATAAGAAATACAAATTACGAAAAGTTTCAAATGTTTGGTCAAATAAACTTAACGTAAAACACTCTAAAAGTTTTCGCTCTTAATAGGAAATTAAAATGACAATGAATATGAGCACTTTTACACTTGCTACAGTTGTTTAAAAAGCCTATTATATTAATTAAGTTTGATTGAGGAATCTTGCTAACACATAGGATAATGTTTTATTAATAAAAGAGGCAGCGTCATTTTAGTAAAGCATAATTCTCCTCCCAGCAGATGCCGTAAACTTCTCAACAAGCCTGTCAAGTGTGCATTAATTTTGATATAGCTTCTTGGTCAATTGTCATGAGTGCCAAACCACTGAGCCCGTCCTCTCCTATCATACAACGAAGGTATGTCTTCAGACGCCGCAGAGTAGAAAATGAGCGCTCTGCACTCGCTCTAGTGATCGGCCATGACAATGCAATTTCAAATAGCTGGAAGACATCAGGAGCATATGTAGCAAGGCAATGTTGAAGGAACAAACATGCAGTTTCTACTAGAGTGAATCGGGAATTGGTGAAATTAAGCTGTGCGTATCTTCTGTAAAAACAAAGTTGTGGAAATAAACTTGAATTTATTTTATAAAATCCATGTATATCTCTTGTAATTGCTTCAGTCAAAGGTTCTTTCCATTTAGGAGAGGTTCCGAGATGTGTTTTATTTTACTGTAGTCGTTCTTTCAAAAGCTAATTTTCAGACTAACTAGTATTTTGTCCAAGCCTCGATTATAAATATTTATCTTGTAGTCTTCTTCTGGCGAAGCTGGAAAAAATACAGTATCCCCATCTCCATGATCAAGTTTTCTGGGAACTTTCCTCTTTCTCGTCATTGAAACTTGCTATATCACACCCTCTGGCACTAAATTCTTCACAAATTTCTTCAGTTTCTTTCCAAAATTGCTTAAATGTTGCGTCATTTCACGCTGAAGGCAAGCAGTGTACAAGTGCGTTAATTTTTGTAAGTACTGACGAAATGTCCCAAGTCTCCCTTTGTAGCTCTTTGGATAGTATGTCTGTGAGAGACAAAACCCGATGAAGAAATTTCAAAGAGAATATGAATTAAAAATTTGTTATCAGCTTCTGCAGTCCATCAGCTTCACTAGCTATTTTCGTATTTGATGAATCATTTGACATTGTTTGTAGCATCTCAACAATCACGCAGAATTCTTCAATCACTGCTGACAATGCGCGATGACGGACAGTCCAATGAGTTCTCGATAAACTGCAGAGTTTTTTTAATGGCTGTTCATTGCTCCTTTTACAAATACGTTCAAGAATTGCGTTCCTTTTGGTAAATGCATGAATGATGTTATTCAACAAGACCACAGCATTCAGCGTGTTTCGCAGTGGTTTGACTTCTTCACAAAAGCGCATCACAGCTAAATCTAAAAGATGAGCTTGACAATGAGAATACAAAGCTCTTGGCTCATCTTCCTTAAATCGCGCAGCTACTGCATTGAACAGCCCACACATGTTAGATGCCCCGTCATAGGCCTGGCCTCGCGTTCTACTCACATTTACTCCTATTTCTTGCAGGAATCCCTTTATAACGTAGCTACTACAATCTCACTTTTTATGATTGTAATAAAATAATTTGGTATTTTACCACTTTGTACGAATGAATGCGTGATCTCATAATTTCTTGGATCTCTTTCCTTTGTCTTTAGCTTTAAGCTCAATGAGTTCCGAGAAATTTCCCTTATTTACTGACGAAGCAGACTCGTCATGTCCTCTTAAAGCTAAGCACTGCTTCCCGAGAGACAAAACATTTTCCACTGTGAATTTTACATACTTTCTATTTTCCTGGACCTGTTTTGAATAAAAAGTTGACAGTTTACCACCAACAGTGTTACCAGAAGATCTAAATTCAGTCCAAAACTGCGTTGATTTTAAGTGCATTTCACTCTTTTCATGTTTTCGGATTTTTTCTAAAGCTTTCTTCCAATTTGACACCCCTCCAGGTGTGAAAGCCTCTTCACCACGCCCTGATTTTTGTTTTCATAATATTCTGCATGAATAACAGAATGCTGAATCTTTTATACACTATATTCCAGCCATGGAAAATCAGAGTACCATGATTCATTAAAACATCTAGGCGTTCCTTGAATTGTTTGTATTCTATATTCGCATTTAGGCCGATATAAAGTCCATCACTAATACTAGCGGTTTTCACACCATAATCAGGATCGTTTCCACCTACATCTGTAACTGTACTGACATCACTAGCTTCACGTGTAACTGTTTGTACCTAAAGTTCCTAAGTTGGGTTTGGTTGCTCATTATTTTCAGCTGAGGAACTATATCACATTTAGACCTTTTTTGAAAGAACTGCAATAAAGTCTTTTGTTTCGACATTTTATGATATTTGATGCTCAACTACTCATCGATATGATGCCTAGCGCCTAGCGCACGCACATCCCATGTTAACATCAAACTGATGCCACACATACAATACAGCGCGAGTTCTGTAACACAACTGGCAAAGGTATTCCTATCGATCGTTGTTGTGTGTCGGTGTTGCACCAAGGCCAGAGGTTATTGGAAGCCTAAGTAAGCTATATACTCAGATCAGATTACATGACACCTGTCGTCCTCTCATCGCGATGCGACGAGTAGAATGACAACATTCGGCCTCTGTGCAGATTATTTTTTGTTAATAACTTTTACGCATTTATTTTTGTAGTACATACATTCGGGTCCTTACTCCACACACAAATTAGTATTTGTGTCTATATCAGAGTTGCAACGCGCAAAGTTTCGTTTTAAAGGTAAAAAATTGTTAAATTACTTTGAATTAGGGGAGGGGGGTTAC
The DNA here is from genome assembly GCA_029891345.1 of Dryococelus australis. Classification (NCBI taxonomy): domain Eukaryota; kingdom Metazoa; phylum Arthropoda; class Insecta; order Phasmatodea; family Phasmatidae; genus Dryococelus; species Dryococelus australis. Next base: position 324,162 of record CM057006.1, read on the forward strand.
CCCCTGTCCCCCTCCACCCAAGGCACCACCTATGATGAAATTACTCTGCATACCTTTAAGAATTGGTTTCATAAAAATAGCTTATAGTACTAAATGTTTCTAAAACAGAATTATTTTATTTACTATAAATATAATGGTTAATTTTAGCATATTAAAGAATCATAATGACAATATTATAAATGAATCTAAGATTGTTAAATTCTCAGGGTTTCTTATTGATAAAACCCTAAATTTGGATGCACATAATCAATACTTAAAACGAAATTATCATCAAGTTGCTTTATGTTGAGAACCTTGAGAGATTATAAAACAATAAGAATGATATTATAAGCTTTTTTCATTCGATCATGAGGAATGGTATTGAATTTTAGGGCAGTATGAAAGGTAGTAGAAAGATAGTTATTTTGCATAAAAAGCATTGCGAATTTTAGCAAGTGTAAAGTACTTAACGTCCTGCAGGAACCTTTTTAATAAATATAAAATTGTGCCATTTTGTAATAAATATATATTAAATTTAATAAAAATGAATATTGGACAATATCAAACAAATGATAAGATGCATAATCTTGATACTAGAAATGCTCACAATCTCATAGTTATCCCACGTAGAAGCACTATGTGTCATAATAGTACATACTACACTGGACTACGATATTACAGTAAATTGCCTAAAAATATCATAGATGAAACTAATATTAAAAAATTTACTAATATAATAAGAAAATTAACTGACTCTAAATGTATTTATAATACCCAAGCAATTTATGAATTTCTACAAAATTGTAGTTACTATGCATCATAAGAACTGTTTGTTTTTGTACTTTGTATGCAATTGTATGTTTAAGTTTTACATTTAGTGGAAGGAGTAGTAAAAAATAGCGGTTCTGGTGCACCAGACTGCAGACTGAGGACTGGAGGACACTAATTAGCATAATTTCAGGCTGCAGGCTGAGGACTCTTTACAGCCGAATTTCCCTTTTTCCGCTTTTTTCCGGTCCAAAACGGTTGATTTCGAGTACAAAAACGTCACTTTTTCTTTTTTCCCTAAAAATTTTCCTAATTTCCCTCCCGCCAGTGGCGGCCATGTTGGTAGCCAGTGATGGCCACTATCTTTTGTGTCCTAATTAGCATAATCCAAGGCCGATCCCACATTGTGGCGTTTGACCCATTGTGTGGAGGTGGAAGAGTTATTCCATGACAGCACTCAGGACTACCATCTTGGATCACGAGCGCCACTGACCAACAATAAGGCCGACAATTGTCGACCAGCTGAGGGTGTCGACCATTTTGGCAGCCAGCGACTCGCCGACAGCAGCGGTGGAGCATCAAGGCATCGCGAACGATCGGATCTCGTGTAACACTGCCGTCTCCTTAAGTCTGTGTGTGTATGTGTGTGCATAATGCTTATAAGCACAGTTGGCTATGATTTCCGAACTGTTTAAGTTATAGTTGTCAAATTCATAACATAGACATCAACCACGACTAGGAGAAGGGTCGTGGGGTCAAATATGCCACATGTCAACTTATAAGCATAGTTGGCCGTAATTTTTGAACTATTTAAATTATAGTTATCAAATTCGTAATATATACATCAATCACGACTAGGAGAAGGGTCACTGGGTCAAGTTTGCCCCATGTCAACTTATAAGTATAATTGGCCGTAATTTCCGAACTGTTTAAGACATAGTTGGCAAATTCATAACATAGACATCATCCATGACTAGGAGAGGGGTCGTGGGGTCAAGTATACCCTATGTCAGTGTATAAGCATAGGTGGGTGTAATTTCCGAACCGTTTGAATTATAGTTGGCAAAATCATAACATATACATCTGCCACGACTAGGATAGGCGTCAAAAGCGATTTCCTGGTAGCCGCCAAAATGGTATGCATCCTCAGCTGGTCACCAATTGTCCTGGGTAAGCATAGGTCGTTAATACCAAGATGGCCGCCGGTAATAAGAAGCTCCGAATTTGAGAGAATCTCTTACCGTTTCAGCCACATTGGACAAATCTCCGCCACAATGCGCGAAATTGAGCAAATGCACATTCTGCGACGGCCATGTTGGGAGCCAGCGGTTGCCATGAGGCAGGCGACGACATCGCGCACATGCACGTACATCGCCTCCACCGCCAACGGCGGCCATCTTGGCAGTCAGTTGGTGGGTCACCCTGGCAGCACTTCCAGCTCTTGCATTACATTTGAAATACAATTACCAAAAGTGTAACTTATGTGTAACCCCCAACGACGACGAGAAGGGGTGCATGGACAAATGTCGGCCTGCCTGCCTCCTCTTTCGTACTCACCTCTCTCTGTCTCTCTCTTTCTCTCTCTCTCTCCCCACACACACACACACACACACTCCCTATATCCTGTTCCCTCGGCGCCACGGTAAGGCCACACACACTTCCTGGCGCAATCTCTCCCCCCCCCCCCCAATTCACCATCGACTGCCCCACTTCCTCGGGCTGTCTAACTCTTGTCCTCCCCCCACCGCCTGCCCCCATAACCCCTACCATACTTCCTTGCGCACTCGCCACTGTCTGGCCAAGTTCCAGCTACGTCACTGCGCGCCGACCCCGAGCATACGTGTAACAGAGAGCAGACACCCTTTCCGACCCTCACGCTCAGGTCATAACAGAGTCAAACACCATAACTAGGAGAAGGGGCGCAGGGTCAAGTATGCCCAATGCCAACTTAGAAGCATAGGTGGCGGTAATTTCCGAACCGAATAACATAGGCATCAAGTGTTGGTGTGTGTGGGGGGTGGGTTTACCCTAGCAGCACTTCCTACTCGTCGGCCTACTGGCCGCCATTATGGGCGCCCACATTCACCAGTGGCCATCATTGCACAAATTATCATCGTCGGCGCACTGCCTGCCCCACCATCAGCCCCACAATTTGTTAGCCAGTGCGACTTCCATAGTTGTCAAATTCATAGCCAATCCATATTGATAAGGAAATGATACCACCACCGGCTCAAATGAAAGCATTATAAATGTAACTGTTTAAACTGGCAGACACACACGTGCACGCGCGCGCACACTACCACGCACGCCCGCCTGCACGCACAAGTTTTCACCCCACACATACAACACATGCTAGAACGATAAGCTTCCTATTACGAAACGAATTGTCCCTTACCTTGCCTGGGGTAGCAATGAATACTCGTAGGCCGTGAGCATATCCCGTCATCGACGTGACCTCGATGAAAGTGGAGACTGCAATGATAGTCCGGCCTCTCACTGCACGGCGGATAGCGACCAAGTACTGCATACCCATCACCACCTGCGCTTGACAACGTGCTTATCGGTATACTATTGAAAGGAAACAATGCACGTACTCTGAACTATCCTCGAGGCTCGATCACCGTAGAGAGTGGTAATACAAGACGTCATAAAAGCTACCATCGGGTGTACGTTCATCGAATGTGGGAGCAAGGGCCCCACTGCTGAAACGTCAACACGGAGAGAGTAATCACCGTTGTCTACAACAGTGGTCGTAAATACAGACAGTTCCCGACCTGCACTCGCATATCAAGCTCATCACACACAGTTAGAGATAGTCATATGCATTACTCTGTGTGTGTTCTCCGCTAGACCGCTAGAGTGCCCGAAAGTAAAAATACCTACCAACCCGCACGCACATATTGCACAAGCTACGGCTAGACAAGACCATACAACGTATGTCATTTGGCAAAAAGTATGTAAATACATCACTAATATAAATTGTCGGGTTGGCCGAGTGGCCTAAGGCACCTAAATTAAGCACTGGTTTTAGTAAAAGAGAGCGCAGGTTCAAATCCCTGCAACTGACACATTTTTTTCTGTGCCCTACTTGAATAAATAAGTTATAGCAGGTCGATTCCCGTTGAGCGTGCATGCTGAGCGCCTGCAGACAATCATTCGTCGTCAGTCCCACTGACCATGTAGCACCCATGACAGACATACCCTACAGTTACAGAGCCATACTCTACCGACTCTGCCCGAACCGCCAATGCATGTACCAAGCCTTTGCAATTACAAGCAATAATACTCTGCCCGAATCTCCAGTACCAAGCCTTATAAATTACAAGCAGTCGACACTTCCCAAACCTTTAATGCATGCACTTAGACAGTTTCCATCCAGCATTACATGTTCAACCATTTCACTATGATAACCGCGATGTTGTGTTTACCCATAGTGACAAATCTCTAACCCAGGTCCCTACAGACAGTTGCTTGCTCTCCCCAGTTGGCCGCTAGAGTGCATGAAAGGGAAAAAAACAATACCACATGATATACAATTAAAACACATATGGATGTTCATTCAAAATACTTGCAGCCAGAGGTTCGAAAAATGTGTAGGGCAACATCTACACATAGCAGTAGGTACATTGCCTAGCCAGTAGGAATTGTGAAAAAACGTATTGTTAATGTATTTATTTCCATGCATAACCAAATCACACACACACATACATATGTTATGTCATTCAATAAAGCCTCTGGCTCTGAGTTCATCAATAATTGCATCTCTCCGATGACAGAAATATGTTCAACCCTCTGCGAGGAAACCAACAACCGAAGTCTATCAACTAGGTCACTGGGATCTTCAGAATCATGTGTACGTCTTCGCTTGGCAAATGTCAGCACTTCATCGTTATCAGTAGAATATACATCATCACCAGCAACATGATTATACTTTTCCTTTGCAGTTGTCGATGCATCATCGTCATCAGTAGAAGACACATCTACATCACCAGCAGACTTGGAGGTCACAGATTCGTTGTCTGTGTTTTCACTTCACATGTTAGTGGTGCAGGGCTAATATTTACAACTCCTGACGATCTGTCTGGTTCATGCTCTGCAGCACTCATAGGTCCTTCTTCACACACATCATGCTCTGCAGAACTCATAGTTCCTTCTTCGCACACACCATGCCCTGCAGCACGTGTAGTTCCGCCTTCGCACACCGGTTTGGAACACCACACAGTCCTGCGTAATGTTATAGGCACTCTAACGAACGTTAGTTTACATGACGAATCAGCAGGAAGGCTAGCCTTGTCGTGTGGCAATGCATACCGTCGCATGGCAGGCAAAGACACGTTACCTTTACATGTACCAGTATGTCTCTTGAGGTTATTGCCTCTACGAAATGCGGCACCACGCATATCACATGTTAGTATTCTGGAGGTCTGTCCTTGTGAACAGTTGCTTTTCTCATGACGACGAGTATGACAGATTTTGCTGAAGATCACTCCGCAGGAACAACACCGGTTTCCAGCCATGAAGGAATTTACATCCATAGAGGCATGCTCTACGATAGACATCGTATCAGCTTGCACCATCTTCACGCAAAACAAAACTGAAGTTCTTCCCACAGTAGCTGCTCTATATATCTACTAACACACAGTACATCAGCGAGATTTAAGCATTGTACCAGATGTCAATCTAGCTAGTCCTTCACCCAACGGGACTTCACCTCAAGCACACAACTGCCCTGCACTCAGTCCGTCAAATGCTGAGTGTCAGTCCGACACTGTATTCCATCTCGAGTCAAGCGAAGGGTGTCTTTACATTATCGCGTCTACCAAGATAGTTGTTGCACTACATATTCTAGTATTCTGGAGGTCGTACACAGTGCTGACCCCTCCTGGCTGACCCCTCCCGGCTGACCCCTCCTGGCTGACACCTCACATACTAGTAGTAGCGATGTCACACTATGTGTGTGACATTCTGCTGTTGTAGTGCGTTATACCTCCATTATGCCGGTGAAAGCGGTTGATATGTTGTGGTGGGGCATGCACCTAATTGCGAAGTGGTATAAGTGAATTCGTTCTCAACTGTAGATGATCTATAGTGTGTGATGTCCAAAGGGAACCCTATCCCACGTACTCTTCTTCCTCTTGGCAAATCTTCTGTATACTAGCTTCAACACTGTTTTCGATGTTAAGCATGATATACAGAGTCACATTCGAGGTCTTGAAGGCTCTCCGACTAAATTCATCATCGTGTGGTTCTGGTTTGGTATATTGACATTCCAACTATCTATTTTATTTTAACGCACCTTCTTTTTCCAGCTTATCTGTAGGTTGATCTGTAGTATTCTGCTTCATTTGCTTAAGGTATGTACAGATATCTTTCGCCATGCCCGATGCAACGTACATCTTCATTAGACCACGGAAAGCAGATTCTTTCGGGATGAACCCATTCTCTTTGGGTAAGCTCGCAGCAGGTGGTTATGGTGTAGTAGCTTCTTTTTCATATGTGCAATTCTTCATATGATTGTCACTTATCTCACAAAATAGTTTTTCCTGATAGTTACATATTTTGCATCGTGCTTCGACTAGAACGCTTCCTGTTGTTTGATAACATGTGAACTCGTGTTTGCATCTATAACACTGGTAAGTTAAGAGTCCCCAGCTCGACTTCATCGAACATTGACCGGATTTCCCATGTTGACATGCACTGGATCATCTACTAAAGGTCCTGCCACAGTAGCAGCATAAATACCTTGATGACTGTGGAGAATTGTACATGTCCAGGATCGGTGATCGGTGTTGCCCAAGATGACGGTGCACGAGTATCCTCTATAGCATACTGCAAGTCCATACTCTTGCTGCTTGTGGAGAATGTCCTGCAATATTCAGGTCTGATATAGATGGCGAGAGTGTATCCAATGCGGACTTACATCGCTTAACTGGTATGGAAGAGAGTCCATCACATGATGCAAGATGTCTTTTTAAGCTATCACGTCGTCCAAATTGAGACTTACAATGTTCTCATTTTAATGTAGATTGCTTCATGTTCATAGAACAACTAGTCTCATGGCGGCGGGTATTGTAGATGTTGGAAAATGACGCCTTACAGAAGCGGCACAAATGTTTGGCAGGACTATTTTCCATCTTCGCTCGAGTCGATGTTCACTTTTCGAATAACAACAACACACTGACGATTTCGTTAATTTCACGTGATGTATATATAGTTTCATATCTCATCAGTGGGAGTTAAGAATTCCGTAAACATAAATTCAGTTAGGTAGTGTATACGGTTTACTACACAGGCACACAGGTAGAACACTCATGTCGTCGTGCACTGCTATTTCTACTAACGATCTTACCGCAATAGCGACACTGTTTTCTTCTCCCCGGCGAATTGTTCAGGTCGCAAGTTGGCGTACCATTACTTGATACGATAAGCACCTGATCGTCAGAGGTTTGTTGATTAGCAAGAACAAGGTCTTTGCACTTTTTCATATGTACTTTTAAGCTATCTATACGCGTGAAAATCCCTTGACACTTAGCACATCGATATCCTGTGCGACATGGATTCAACTTACATGTATGTTTCATGTGTCTCTTCGCAGTGTATGCATGTGCAAATGTCCTGTTACAATAGTTGCATGAATATCTAGGAGTCAATCCTACCAATGTTTTAATGGTTGGACATGATGGCTTTATGATGATGATGGTTTTTTCACAGGTATCCCCCCACATATAGCGTGCTTTAACCTCAGCAAACACAGACTTATACGAGCAAGAAGGAGCTATTTGCATGTTACAATATGTCCTTTGAAGCTATCGCGTCGTCGAAAATGCGAGTGGCACTCTTTATAAGACACATAAGCACACTTGATATTGTGAGCACACCAGTCTCGTATCAACGGGCATGGCAGTTTGAGTAAAGGTCTTAATGCAGTACCGACACAAACATCTGTCCTCCATCAGCGAAGAAGAGCTCGTAGCTGCCGTTCACTCTTGATGTGTGGCTATGATACAAACGACTGACCTAAAAAAAATATACACTCTCACGTCTGTCAGATCTAGAACGAAAGAATAACTGCGAATGTGCCAAAAAAACGTGTGTGACTGCACATATACCCCCGTTTTATGCACATGCGAAATTCATATCTAACATGGGAAACACGCCAGCAAGGAACTTCCCCCACAACTTCTAGACAGAAGGTTAGTACCACACATACTAGGGAGGAGGAGGACCGACCTTGCACTCGTGTGTGTCGTATTCCGAGACTTCCATGTATGTAATGTGATGTCACTCAAAATTAATACACACAGTTATCGCTAGACAGCCGAGTCCCCGCACATACAACGACACCACATGCTAGAACGATTATTACGAAACGAAATATCCTCTGCCTTACCTGGGGTAGCAGTGAATACTCGTAGGCCATGAGCACATCTCGTGGCGACGTGACTTCGCTGGAAGCGGAGACTGCAATGACTGCTCCCACCTCTCACTGCACGGTGGATACCGACCAAGTACTGCATCTCCACCACCACCACCTCCTCTTATCAACAGACTTGCCGGTATACTATTGGAAGGAAACAATGCATGTGCCCTGAACCAACCTCGAGGTATCGTAGGTTCGATTCTCGTAGAGAGTGGTAATACACGTCGATGTCTACAAAGGTGGCGCGCGTGCGTGTATTGCACAAGCAATGGTTTGACAAGACCATGCATCGTACGTCATTCGACAAAAGCCATGTAATTCCATCACTAATACAAATAGACAGGTTGCACGAGCGGCCTAAAACGTCTGGTATAAGCTCTGGTTCCACTAAAAGGGAGCGTGGGGTCGAATCCCCGCACCTGTATCCTACTTGACTAAATAAGTTATCACAGGTTCGATTCCCGTTGAGCGTGCATGCTGACACGCCTGCAGATAATCGCACAATGGCGTGCGTGGGCGATGGCGGGCGGCCAGAAGTCTGAATGCGGGCGGCCATGTTGGCGGTCAGTACGACGACAGTCATTTGAAAAATGGCAGGCACTGGTGGTGGGCGCTGACGGCGGGGCTGCCAGAATTCTGAATGTCACCCTTGACCTTGACCTTAGTCCACCATTTCGAACAGAAAATTTTGCCGCTAAAAGGAAAAAATCTTAATCTGTAGAAAATTGTTAAATCTTAAGACCATGGCCGATCCCACATTGTGGCGTTTGACTCATTGTGGAGCACCACTGACCAACAATAAAAAAATGATCTTGACAAATTCGTATTTTCATTTACCAGTCTGTGTGTTTGGAACTAGCGCTAAGTTAAAATAAGTGTAATGTAGTGTATGCTATTTGTTTTGAATATGTTTAAATATTCATATTCTTACTGGAAATTCATCTCGTAAAAACGAATTTTTAATTCGGGGTTTGCACCCTTCATTACCTAAACATGCACACGTCGATACCACTTCTGATTCCATCTCGGGGACATGTTTTCATTACAAATTCTTACAACACTAAATTATGTAATTATTTGTTTTTATTGCTGTATAATTGATATGATTAAATTTATTAGGGAGCTACGAACTTAAATATGACGTTTTCAGATATGTGAAAGAAGAAACCAAAGTGTACGAACAAAATTCGTTTTTGTCGTGAACAAATCACTTATATTTACGAGAATTTTGAGTATGTGCGTGATGCTATATATACATATTCTGAGCCTAATTTCCGAAGGAATGATATGCTTGTAAGATCACCTTCCTTTCGGTTGGTGTCTGCGCACACATGTATATTTATAGCCGTGTGTGTGTGAATGTGTGCGTGTCCCTAAAAACTTCTGATCTTGCCGGGTGCTATCTGTTAACTCAGGAGACAATAAACAGATCTAAGCCAAAACTTGTAGAAGGCCTACGTTGACAGCAAGATGACGCCACTGGGAAGCAACATGACGCAACGCCGTTCACCAATCAACGCCTTGCAACCTACTTGCTAGCCAGCACGCTGCGCGCAGTAGCCAATCAGCGCCACAATTAAGCATACTTGGGTATAGACTATTACCAGCATCTTTACACTTTTTAATAAAAATTTTCAAAATCATTCAATGTATGATAAGTGCGGTTGTTTCTTAAATATGCCAACTATCACAAGAATTTTATACTTCTGTTGATGTAAAAGTATACATTTTATTATATTTTTATGTATTACTTATATTATTTCATTTATAGTTGATACCGATAAAAACAGAGAGACAAAAGGTGTCTTGGTAATGCCTAGTAAGAAATAGTTCTTAAGCAAAACATTATTACACTGAGTCCGCACGAATAAAGTTCGTTGTCCTTTCAGTAGGGCTTCAAAAAAGTTGTATCAATGGAACTTCACCTTATGAAAGTGTTAGTAGCCTAGGTTCGGGCGGGCGTACACATGCCGACAAACTAGGTGTCTGTGTTGTTGTTGACATCGATGTTGGAGGTAGCAGGTTGTCATGTAAGGGAATAGCCAATAGCCAGGCCGTACACCAGGTAGTCTCGACACAAGGGCCGGGACGACCAACATGTCGGCGTGTTGTTGTAGTGTCTGCCTAGAGTTACTGGCATTGTGTGAGGTGTATGCCTTGATTGGTATCGTTCAGTTTGGTGTATATTATAGTTGAATGTAGAAATGCTCGTTCTAAAGTAGTTAAAGAATTTCCTCTCATCATATCGCAGTCTCCAGTAAAGCGCATAATAAGAGCTTCCAATAGTTGTTGCGACTACTATCAGATGCTCCTAGTATTCTCTTACTCTCCACTTTTGACATCTTCTGCTGAGACGAAGCTAACACAACAAAGAAACCCTCGTATCCCGCACGGGTGCCATGTTCGTAGCTGTGGGTTACTCACGAAACTGACAACATTTCGAGCCCCGATAACGATATTGATGATGTGTAGTGTGTTCAACCTAAGGACCGTTAATTCGGCTACATACGTTCGGGTTTCGGCTGCGATTAACAAAATGAGCTACACTCCATACCGGAAAACTACTCTTCATAGTACAATAATAATATAAATGACTTATTCACGTATTGTTAGACACTCCAGAGAAGGAATCCAAGTCTCGTTCAAAAGACTGCGTACATATTGTGTTACGATACTGCGAGAATCCCTTGTATGAGAAAAAAAAAGCGAGAGATTTTTAAGTTGAAAGGCCGGAATGTTATTGGTGAACATTTATGTTAAATGGGAGTACCTATACATAAGCTACGAAAAAGAGGTACCTAAATCGCATCTTTATATTGGCTACATGCTATATGACCCTAAATTAGACTACATGTAGCAGATAGACTGTGGTTGGCAACACTGTGGGTGTGAGTGGTAGTGCCTTCACATATCGGCGCTGGCAAAGATTGTAATTCTGTAGATGTACGTCGTCCCACGGCAAACTATGAGACACCGGGTCACGCTGTAATATACTTCAACATGTCTCGTTATACTGTACGCGCATAAACACAGCTGATAACACGTTGTGCACTCTGACAAGTTACCGAGCTGTCAATATCGCAACTTACACTCGATCTTCAGCATACCTACTTACTGCTTTCGCTCAAAAGAACACGCTCGCTAAACAAATCGTGTCAGATGAAAGTGAAACAGCGCGTGTTGCCAACATTAGCGCAGTGTTTATGAAACACCCGGAACTAATGTCTGGATATAGCTGGCTGGACCAAAATAGCCTCCTCCGTCTACGGATGAGCGGGACTTTTGTGTGTGTTGAGAAGCGTGATTCGTCGATATAATCAGACTTACAGCCGCTCACAGTTATGTGTGTTTCGTTTCTCTCCTTATTTGAACTGCAAAACTCACAAATATTTAAAACAATATTGTTCACGATAATCCAGCAGTCCTTTTCCTATATTACTGCTGAGGTCCGCCTGCAATTTCCCAGCGCTGAGCAAAATGTGGAGCCATGAAGATTAGTCCTGCTGCATATAATGTTTCGTATAGAAAAGTATGGTTTTACTGCTAACCGTAGCGACACACCTGTTACGAGTTTCCGCTCCTTTCACTTATACGGACTTGCATTTTTTATTTATTTTTTCGTTCGTTTTATTTCCCAGAATGTGGATAAGTAAGTTTTATTTTACGAGATATTAAAAACCATTGACAAGTGGTCTAACAATATTTGTTTAAACTATATCTAGATAATTTAATATTGGTGACCCCGAAATGATTTGTACACGCTTATTGAAACGATATATATATATATATATATATATATATATATATATATATATATATATATATATATATATATATATATATATATATAGTAGTAGAGCCTCGTTCTCATATTGCGATCAATACAACGGGTTTACTCACGTTGCTATCGAGGTGCAGCCAGCGACGAAAATTCCCGCCTTTATTTTAAAACAGGAGTATAGGAGTCATTGTGGCGTTGCCAGGTCATATTGACTGTGAAATGAATTTTGAAATTTACAAACAAAACATAAGTAAAAATTTTATTTTAAAAATATGGCACGTTCATGTACAGAAAACCGGAAGTAGAAAACAGCTGATACACTAGTTATTTAGGAAACGAACAAACACATAATACAAACAGGGATGATTTTTCCAAGGCATTATTGGCAAGTACAGGAGGCGAGTGTATGAACCTGGGCTGTACTACACGCCGCAGTTGAGCTGACCTGCAAGCTAACTGGGTGGAGTCAGAGCTGGGCGTCCCGTTGTCTCTCACCGGTAATGACGTCACTTGTATGCAGCCTCCTCCCCTGTGAGTCTTCCCACCTCCGCCGCTATCGGAAGTGACATCACGCCTCCAGTTAGCAGCACCAGGTCGATGTGAGCAGGTCAACGAGGAGTGGGCGAGGCCTGCATAGGCACGTCGGCTCAGTCCAGATGTTGTAAAGAAAGGCGGAGAGACAAGCTGACGACACCCTTATTGTTATTACTATTATTATTAGAGGCCGCGGTGTGAGGTGGCTAGCTCACTGGTAACCCACGAAGTCGATCTGGCAAAGGAGACGCTGCCGATTTCTGCGAGTGATATACGTGGCTGACGTTGCTGCTGGCAGACAGATATTCTCGGAGTGCTGCCAGCCGCGGTGGGAGGAGGGGACCTAGCTCCTTCTCCTCCTTTCTTCACTCCCATGAGCGCTCTAGTCTTCATTCTCAAGTACACTCCAAATATCTCATCACCACACCATGTTTTCATATTACATAATAGAAATTAAAAAGAACTTTGAAACTCTCTTAGAACATTATAAACTTATTTAGAACGAAAAAATATATTCCGTTCGCGGGCCATAAACCATGTCCTCACAAGTTCAAATTGAGGTACTGCAGTCTCTCGACTGATTCTGAAACTGCTTGTAATACAGTACTCACTGTAGCTGCTTGTAATACAGTACTGTAGCTGCTTGTAATACAGTACTCACTGTAGCTGCTTGTAATACAGTACTCACTGTAGCTGCTTGTAATACAGTACTCACTGTAGCTGCTTGTAATACAGTACTGTAGCTGCTTGTAATACAGTACTGTAGCTGCTTGTAATACAGTACGTACTGTAATGAACTGCTCGCGGACGTCATGCATGGTGCGCGGTTGCCTACACTCGAGCCGCCACTCACTCCACCAAATTACTTCAAGAGTAGAATTTTTTTTAATGGATTTTGAAGATATTTTACCGTTTTGTGTCTTAATATCTTTGATAATATGAACAAAATACCAGAACGTTCGAAGACGTCAAATGCCGCCCACATCTGTGTTGACAGTAGTGCTATTGTTAGAAAAGCAGACCATTGTTGGAGCATGGATAGTGACTGCTAGTACCTAATGTGCAGTTCGCACGCGCACTCTACCACTCGTGCACTCTGTTCGGTGAATCAACTATAGGTACATCAAGTGCGACTGCCTTTGAATTAAAATAATATTGTATTAAGAGCCGCGCCCACCAGGATGTTATCTCAGCATTAGGCACATTAAGTTTTGTGGTGAACAATATTATCACCACTAGACTGTTGTTGTGACTGAAAATGACTTCAGTTGTGACGATGCACATAAATTAGACGGGACGACTTTCCTGCGGAATGTTTAGCTCGATGTAGGGAGCGCCGACTGCTGAGACCATAGCTAGAAGGTAGCGGTCGGTGCAAGTAGCGGCACGACACGGTACGTGAGCGGCATGTCTGCCTACATGACGTCACCTCTATGATGGCACTCTACCGTGGGCTCAGCTCGGGTGAGTCGACTCAACAAGGCTTGTCCGTGATACAAGAGCAGACCTCATAGTTCACCCGGCCTGCGCGCATGAACATCTTTTACTCAACCAGCTCACCGCCGTCTTGGGAACAAACAGCCTGCTACCGGCTGATGCTTCGGTCCGTGTATTATCTCTCTCTCTCTCTCTCTCTCTCTCTCTGTCAGTGTGTGTGTGTATGGCCTGACTTCACTAAGTACTTGGCCCCGAGTCGGATTATTGTCTTCGAGGAGAAGGAGAAGGGGCAGAGTCCAAGGAAAAGGATTTGCCAAATGTAAGATATGGTTGCAATTTCTCTCTCTATAAATTAAGTGGGCTATACCAAGTTCGTTAAGGGATGGAGGTCTTAATCAAATAAAAGAAATAATTATAATTTCCTTATTTTATTTACAATAACTACAGCAAAATTTTCTGAACTCAAACTCTCACAATAAACTGAAATCACTTACTGTTCACAATTGACACCAATTAATAAAATTTATACTTACGACAAAAATCTATGAAATTAAATAATCAAAGATCAGTCTCAATAGACAGTGTATCAACCTATTTAATTAATTATTTTATAATTTATGCCTTCATATTTGACAGTTCGAATATTTACAGTAAAATCAGTATTACACTCCATTCAGTCCCGCCTCAGTTCAGTCTATGTCCCGCGAGTCGCAATGTTGTAGAGTCCTCCAAGCGCCCTCAAGCACAGTAGACTTCACTCGGTTTCACACCCTCTCGTCCATTCAAGCCACGAACACCTCACTCGCCGTCGTCCCGCAATCTCCAGTCGTAGTCCACATCTATCTTCTCTTACGCACACTCGCCAGACGGCCTCCATCAAAGACTGCCGGCTGCTGGGTTGCGGCAGTATATATATGTAGTGTCTTAGGCCACCACCTAGAATCTTCCCCAACTCGTGTGATGCGTCGCGGAGGGCTGAGGCGCCAGCCAGTCTCACCATAACATTCTTGCGTCGTCGCTAAACGTATCGGAAACTCTAGCAGGCGAGAGGATGTCTCTGATGCCAGCAAGTCTCGCCGCTGTCGGTATTCACGGGATTCCCAGAACGGAGGCAAACAGCCACGAGTGCATCGTTCCAGGAAGAGGGGAGGGCGAGGTGGGTCTCCGATTACGGCGCGGGGCAGCTGAATCGGAGCCAGCTGCAGCACATAACAATACATATGAACATTAAAGCTATCGCCATGGACGCCGAACAGCTTCTTACTAACTACACGGAAGAGAACTTGCAAACATTTTGCTGATACCTTCTTCTGGAGGGAAGGAATCAACCCACTGCCGCTGACGGAAGACGCTGTCAATGAGAGAATCTAGAGAGGGAGATCTGTTTCCCAAAGAGTTGTGTTTTGATACAGCGAACACAAAAATACGAAAACTTCTAAAAATTACTACCTGGTAAAATGGTACATCGAAAATTAGTTCTTGATTTTAACTCCTTGTTTGGTTTTCAGAACAAAATTAGTGTTGTTTGTCAGATGTTATTCTGTCAGAAATGCACACTGATGTACCAGAAAATGTAGGATAGACGAGTCCTTGGCGACTACACAGTAGCGCCTCTCGCATCCGCCAGGTGCCCGTGTAAAGAGACGGATAGCTCATGTGGCTGCTTGCGCCGTGGTGATGATAGCTTTAATACGGTACTGTATTAATAGTTCGTGATATGGGTAGTAATATTTAGGTGATACAGGCAATTTCGCACTTTTACGTAAAAATATTTCAAAAGTGTACCTTGAGAACCAGAATTCCAGAAAAAACATTCAACATACGATAACAATATGGCCATCGAAAGACTTCGTAAGTACGCCATCGGCGTCAGGTGTCAAGACTTGTTTCAAGGGACAGGCGTGGAACATTTAGGCAAATAACGCCTGCATTCAAGGTTGGCATCTCGATGAACATTATCGCAAGAGGCCTATGCAAAGTATACTGTGTGTATATGGGTTTTGGAGCCGAAGTACAACAGAAGATTGGGAACTCGTACCCTGCTTTGACGAGTCACGTTTCCTACTGATTCCGTAGAGCGTAGAGTGTGCTTGCGAAGGGAAAACTCATGAACCCATGAATCCCGCATGTCAACAACTGCCGGCCGTCAGTGGCTCCGCAATTACATGGGATGTGTCTGATTGTAATGCATTAGCACTCCTCGTACGACTAGAAACACAAACCCTTTTACATGTGTTACACCTATTCACGTCCTGTGTACATCGTGGCGAGTCTGGTTTCTTCAAACAGGAAAAATAGCGGCCACAACATCTAGATCTTGCAACTTATGGTTGAAGGAAAAGTGTATCCGAGTTGGGGGTCATGCTGTGACCTCCTCGTTCACCCTATTTGCAAGTTCTTGATAATATAAGAGTTGCCTTCGAGCGCGACGTAGATCGCAGAGATCCTTCACCTCGGAGTATTACAGAACTGTGTGCCGCTCTTGAGGAGATATGGCAAAGTGTTCAAGGTCTACAGATTACTTCAGGGAGCTCGCGACATTCGTGTACCATCGCATTTATTCAGTTATACATTCAGAAGTAGGCCTACAAAGTATTACACGAGTATTCCAGTTTCTCTGACTTTTTGCTATATGCTCTACCATGTTATATCTGTTTACACAACAATTTTGTTTTTTCAAACTGAAACGTAGTTTTATTAATGTAACTCCCAGTTGGTGAGTGTTTAGAGTTCACCAATTACTGGTATGGAAGAATCTCTCAGCTACACACACCGAGACAGCAGCAGAGTGTGGACACGACGTAGGACCTGGAGCAGAGTCAAACAGACGTAGAACACATTACCTGCCATAGTTGCGAGCAAACTAAATAGTAGGCAGCTAACCCCCCCACGTGAAGTTTGTTTTGAACATCGCAGAAGAGGATCTGCCGCATGTCTCTGCAAGCTCCGATCACACGCCTTCAAAAAATGTCTACGTGGTGCGAGGTTATCCTCCAATCACAACCCAGTTTGTCGGTTGCCATGGGAACGAGTAGTAAACATCGCACATGACGAGGGGGCTGACACAGCCTGTGGCGTCTGGAGCCTGCTTGTTCTCAGTAAAGTAGGCCTACTGCTGGAAGCCCTGTTTGGACATACTTTATTGCCAATTATGTATTATTTTACCTCATCTGAGTTTAACATTGTCATGGACCCTATCAAGGATATTGTTAGTGACGTAAATATATTACAAATGTTATTTCTTACTTTCGTGTAAATACATTAAACTAAAAATAAATTCAACGTCCCTATATTTTAAAGTTACACTTTTGAAACGATGTTAAAACATGGAGCTACATTTCCTTAAACAGTTGCCGACCTAAATTGTAGCATTTCAGTCACTTGACACTTGAAATACACGTACGTAGCTGGGGGCTACTGGTAATATTTCGAGGGTTTGTTTTAAAAGTGCACAATTAACAGCGAACAGCTGATATGAATGAATACATTTAAATCAAGACAACCATCCCATCAAGTCGTTTCGCTAGTGTGAGTGTCCTGCGCTCTCTGAGACATTTGTCCAAGCCAATCCATAACCACGTGCTTGCCATTATTACTCAGACAGAAAGACTCGTATACAGCATGGTAGAAGAAATTCATGTTAGAAACTTTGTATCTCCCAACCCGCCATGAGGCACTCACTCCTAAGTTCAGGATGTTGCTAAAGTAACGAGGCGTGATTATCGTACAACTCTGGCACTTATTCACGTATCACACAGTTGTTGATATATCTGGTCGTACACGAGCTGGCGCCGTTCCGCTAGTTTATGAAATACCTACTCTATGTGACTCTTAGCTTTATGGCAATGCGTTAACAGTATTTGTCGACATTTAAAATTATTTATGTGTTGGAAAATGTAGAAGCCTCCATATTACAACAGTTGAAAGGTGACTAAAGTGGTGATTGAGTGGTAAGGGGGGGGGGGGCATAGGTTCCCATGACAACGAGTCTCAAGCTGGCTACCGAAGGCCCTGTTTCATATCGTCTGACGTATAGACTGCTCTCTGTTTGCTGATCAATATTGAAAGTCCTGCTAACTACTTACTTTACTTTTCACTTTGTTTTCTTCTGCCTTAATCGAAGTTTACATTGCCACGGACCAGCTCTCTTTGTTGATGCACAACCCGAGTGAAATCGTGGAATTTTTGCTGAAGTAAATGTGTTGACAACTTGCATAGTATTCGTGCTTTCGTGTGTATAAAACAAGGAACACCGGCATCTGTAGGCATATGTAGCGACACCTGCATTTCGCGGAAAAAAGGATTCACGACCAGTTATATTTTACAACACTTCAGCTCAGATCCACTTTCGTGATTGGATGATCTAGGTGTCACGCGTCTTATGTGTCTGTCCGCGAATCACACACGTGCAGAATCGGAGTTGCCTTATTCTGATTGGCCAGTCAAGTAAGAAAATGTCTTCTCGCCAACACATGCGCCAATAAGCAAAAGAAAACTGTTGTTACGCCCGTAGTAGGGAACCGAAGGATTGCATGCGCGGAAATCTTTTCGCGAAATTCGCGTGTCCTTAGCCACATGTTACACTCTCTACAAAGCCAAGTCATGGAACTATTTTCGTAACTCGTTACCAACTTCACTGGAAGCACTGAGTGTGTGTATCGTTGTCTACACTGTAGCGTAGTTACTGGCAGTGATTTATTTTTTTTTAAGTTGATTTCAAAACTGCTCACTTTACCGTGTACAGCAAATGCTTTATGTGGCAGGCTAGGCTTCAAGAATTTATATTCTAGTCTTTCTTTTATGGTTGGCCTAAAGTGGGGTTGAAACTCATATTTAAATATTTCGCCGATGATGAACATGACACGGATACTTTTATAGTATGACGTGCAACCAAGTTCAAAATAAAAATTTCCTCGCCGACCGATCAATAAGCAATTGTAGTCCAACTATGAGACTTCTAGGCTGCCGCTCGCGACATATCTAGTGATGACGTAGTGACAAGATGGACGGCGAAGGATGGACAAGCAGTTCCTTGTTTGCGAACAGAAGGAGCGGAAACGGCGCATGTTACTTCCTAGTCGTAAATACATCGGCCGGGTCACAGTGACCTTCACGAGTCACTGCGACGTGCTGCAGTCACTGAGTGCGCCTGGTACATGGTCATTCCCTTAATGTCGTTCCTTACAGATGACCGCGTCATTACTCCTGCTTGTCACGTCACCATATTCGCAAAAAGAATTACAACAGGTCAAGCAAGCCATGTCGCTTCGGGCAGTCGACCTCAAAACGTCCTAAATATAAGCTAAATGTAAATTACATAGAATAATTAAAGTGTTAGTTGAAACAGAAACAGTTTAAAACTATTGTATATTCAGTTCAACGATAATTAAGTACATTTGCAATCAACTTTTGAAAAAAAAATCCTTCCTTACAACTGCGGTCATGAGAGCGTAGCGAGATCGATGTGGGTTAGCGCCGGAATGCAAGGATGGGGGGAAAAGGGACATCTCTGAGAAAACTTACCGATCAGCGACATCGTTCGGCTCGATTCGCACATGCGAAAATACGGGAGTGACCCCGCCGGGAATCGAGTCAGGTTCACATTTATGGAAGGTAAGCACTCTAACCACTACGCCTACAGCAGCTTCACTGAGACTGCATGTTTAACAACTTTAGCACTAAATCAACTACTAGGCTATCAGTACAGTTGTCAGAGTGTAAGAAGAAGAAGTAGCCGCCCTTCTGAATATCCTACTAGGCTATCAGTAAAGTTGTCAGAGTGTAAGAAGAAGAAGTAGCCGCCCTTCTGAATATCCTACTAGGCTATCAGTAAAGTTGTCAGAGTGTAAGAAGAAGAAGTAGCCGCCCTTCTGAATATCCTACTAGGAAGGTGATTTACTGGATTAGTAGCCCATTGAAATTGTCATTTTCAAATAGCCTACGCATTAGAATAAGAATTAGAGTGAAATTAAGACATAGAGTTTAATTTCACATTTTCACTTGATGGAGGCATAAATGTCAGCCAGTAGGGGCCGTGTTCCAGTCGGTAGTTTTAGTTAACTAGCCTAAATGACGTATTTAGTAGAGTGGTGTTTTTAGTATGTAACGAAACTTACCAAATACTGATTTACGAAATCACAAATCGCCACAATATTTGTTTTGAACCAAACGCAGCAAAGAAAACTGCAGCGATGGCTTCAGATTATACATTTCAGTGAATATTTTTATGAATTCTTTATATAGTTAAGTAAATATTTGAATACGTGAATTTAATTCCAATGACCCGTTTTGGAATGTGATATATTTAACTGTAAACGTAACTAAGGCCTTCTCTATGCATATATATTTTTTCGTATGAACGTGTATAATTGTACAGCTAAATTGAGTTATACTGGTTACAACTTGACTCGACAGATATCGGCACTGTCTGAGAACCAGTGACTACGAAGAGAATTCCAATTGAACCATACTGCATTACTAATGATTAAATTACTAAGTGTTCGATTGTAACACGGCCTTGGACCACAACAGAGTTAATTTTTATAATTTGGACATGAGACTGAAGAACATTCAGTGAGCAGAAAGACGGAAATAACGAGGTTTTGGAAAGTGTTTGATTAATAATGAACAGCCCATAAATATTAGTTCATCGCTTCAGTTATGCCAGGATTTTAATGTTTAACTGGGTTTGTCTAGTTTCAGTAAGCACGCCCTGTTACCACTTGATTTCTGGAATTTTTTGTATCGCATAAAATTGCAAGTTTGCGTGTAATAAATTGTAATTTGCATATTTCTTGGTAACATAGAAACATTGAAGGTTACAAATTATTTTTTTTTAGTTTTAATATGCTCCGATTTGAACCTATAATATTACCCAAAGGGCGTAGGGATAGTTAATTTTAGTTTTATCGATGAATGATTTGGAAGTTCTCATTTTGGGACAACGACGCCAGTGATAACTCAGAACAGAACAGAACATACGTTTCAGGACTTCCGTGGCTTCAGCAACGAGCTACCCATTTCTACTCGTTAGATTTTTTTTTTTGTAGCTAAGCCCTTCTACAATCTCAGATACGTAATAAAACGAACATAGTGCCGCAAGCGGAACAAGCCGATGACTTGGGATTAACGCGAACAATTCTACAGCACAATGACACGTAGGTACAGTCTTGCAATTTCGGAAATCAAAAATACTCAGCAGTTGAAAATTACTGATAGGTTTCATAATATACGCATCTCATATTTTATATTTCTACAGTGTTTACCACTGCGTGAATACTTACTGCCGAACCATGTGCACTTATTTATTAAAACGAAAATAATAATCGCCAGGGTAAATCGAAGCACTTGCTGCCGTGTAAACTACACTGGCCACGGAAACGAATATCAAACAAACCAAATACGCGATTCCTATTGGCTACACGGATTCATGGATACGGACAAGTTGGTATTTGCTCAGCTTTCTTGCGTGTATCCGTGTACTTTATCCTCGTCTGCATGCGTCGTCTCATTGTAGATGGAAATAGAGTGTGTTGCGGGTCTACGTCCATGATCGGTATATGCGTGCGTGTCATTGCAGAGTGCGCCTTATTGCTGTAAGCACATTGTTTTACACAAGCACGCATAAGAAACGACATTTAATTTAACAGTCTTCCTATCCCCGTCGTTTCCATAGCATGCCGAATGTTTGGTGAAGCCCTGGTGTTCTCACCACCTCGTGACGTGATACTACTTGAAGACGAGAAGACACAGGAAGAGTTATTCTTGTCTTGTTGAAAGTTTTGCTTCTTGAACGGAAATTGTTTGGTATCTACGTTCCCTGCACCAATCATATTGTTGAAACTCTCGAATCCGAGAAAATAATTGTTTTTCTTTCTTCGAACTGCTAAGTAGGGGAACTGACTTATTTCTGTTCCTTTGCGTCAATCCTATTTTGGACAGTTCTGACGTAAATTTTAATTCTCTAAGCGTAAAAATTATGCACATGTTCGTCATAACTTCTAACTGGAGGCCAAGTCCTCTATAACGACGCTTCTTAATCGAGAATATCAAGACAACGATTTTCCGAATCTTTTCGCATTACTTGTGCTCAAGTTCTGAATCTTGCAGCAAGTATATTTCTAACCAACCTTCGTTTAATGTATCCGCTGTATGTTAGTGACACGCAACCGTTATGAACCCCATAGAGTCAGTGACGAGTATTTTACTTCAATAATTTGTAATTTCTATTATTGTTGGTAACTTAATACATATCAAGTATTGATAAGTTATACTAGCAAAGGTGAAACCTTTGAGCCGATATTGTACACATAATTTTATTTAGCCTAATGCAGAAACTATAGGTATCAAACAGCTTAACTACATATATATGCAAAGATTACGTCTATATACGACAATTACAGTAAATTGTATGGATGGTCAGGCCTGGCTCTAGGGCGTGGCGCCCTGGGCCGTCGCCCCGGGCGCCAAAATGAGACGAGAAAATGTTTTTTTTTCCTTACAATCATAGTGTAAATTTGGCACACACAAAGGTATATAAACACATGTATTGCTGATAATATCGGCCGTCCAAGAATGGGGTAACAAGGGCACAGAATCTAGAAGAGTTTACGAATGTGATATAGTTGTAAATACTTCGCTGCACTCTGTTGATGAACTGGACTAATTGGTCAGCTACTGAAGATATGCAGGCTCAACGCTTAGTGCGCGCTGTTCCTTGTAGTTCAAAATACGTCATGTAGTTACCGTTTGGAAACGGGCAACATTCTAATTGAGTGTGCTTTGTCTTAAGAGTTTATCTGTATTCTGAGAATTAGTTGGTGATTAATTATATTTATAGATGGATATTGTGACCACAGACGATATAATTTTGTGATAGTTAGTCTTAACCAAGAATGGGTTTTCATTACTTGTTATTTAGTGCAGTAGGTAAGTGAAATTAATGATTCCATTTTTTTTAAGTACATAAGTTTTGTTTATAGCCTACGCTATTCGCGATAAAGTGAGCACATTTTGAGACCCTGCTTAGATTTTCCTTTCAGCCAATTTTTGTCCTCCTGCAAAATTTTAATATAAAAAATGCTGTCCTATGTGTGATTACAGTCTAATAAACTCGATGTTAATATTCCACCGATCTCAAAATTAACTTCTGAGGCCACCATAAAGTATATTTATTTGTTATGTTGAGACGGTGATATCTCATTATGCACGGGAAAATACCAGCCCGCCTACACATTCCTAGTTGATTGCCTGTGCAATGACATCACCCTGCTGCATCAGCCTGCCGGCTTGCTAAAGTACACTACGCGAAATCATTTTTTTTTCACGGCAAAATGGTTAAAAGAATTACATATGAAAGACTTTTTTTATACTTATAAGCTAACTGTTACCTACACGATCTAGCAGTGTGAAAATCGACGAACGGTAGCGAATAAGTAAAGTTCGCTTGCAGATCCCGGCATGGACATACGACTAACATAACCACTAGAACCTGACTGGAAAACATGGCATCCATCCATAGCTCGTCATACTCGCGCCTAGGGCGTTAGTGTCGCCGAGCTCATGAGAGGGCGCGCCGTAATTCTAAATAAAATAGATGGCGCTTCACTCCCAAATCCTGAGGATTACACGACTTCTGGAACATGCTACTCATGCCGATTGGTTAGGGGAAAAATGTAACCCCCTGTCTTGGCTTAACTCGTAGTTAAGATTAAGTATTTAAGTCCCCGCAGCAGTTTGGATCAGCAGAGACTGGTGGCTGCTGGGGGCGAGTCCATTCCTGAGATAAGTATTAAAAAAAATTAAAATGTTCGGCTCTTAAGGCCGGTATTTAGAATTGGACAATTGCTGTCCAAAATTACATTTAGAAGTAATTTTTTGTGCGTATATTTGGATTTTGAAGCTAAAGCAGATAAGAAAACGAAATTGTTAAAATGTTGAATCTTTTCAGTTATAGCTATTAAATCACTTAACTTTTTATGAAAGAAATGATATAAGAAGTTTGCAATCACAAGATCATTCGTGAATTACGTAGAATGTTGTGTAATAAGCGAAATAAAACACACTTCAACGAGAAATGGTAAAATTAAGGCTGTTGTAGAGTTTCCATGGTTATACAGCCTGTAATTTTGTTTGAAAATCTAAACTCATATGCGTCATTTAGAAGAATGTGTTGTCAAAAACAAGTAAATATAATTTTAATGCATTTTAAAAAGTCAAGGCAAATTCTCTTTTAAAATATCATTGATAATTTTAATTTCTAAATAGGGTAGTGGCATGATAGAATTTTGAAAATGCCAAATTTTAAGGCTGTTTTACTCATAATTGTATTTTTTTTTTAATATCAGAATTTAAAAAGAGCTGCCCGAGAATGCAAGAATTTTCATTTTATATATTTTTTAAAATTAAATTGCGAAGCATAATGTGTCCTTTTGAGATGGATATGAAAACAGTATTTCTATTCAGAAAAATCTACTTAGTTAATGAAGATGGAATGTAGGATATGTAGTATTGCTCAATATTTTTCTGTAATCGTGTTGTATTTTTGGTATGAGCCATAATGATTGTAGCTTTGATCCTAAAATATAGTGAACATTTTCAAAGAACTTGTGTGTGTGTGTGTATGTGTGTTTGTAGATTTGTATCCAATTTCTGCTTCAATATGGAAGGGTTTTGATTTACGACAGGTTGGTCGTAGTTACTTTGGAAAAGGGACCTTGCATTACCCTTCAGTGTAGGTCGAGGAAAGGGCCTCAATCTTTATGAGTTGATATAGGCCTATTACCCTGTTACATAAAGAGATTATCACTGCGCCTTCTAATTATATGCCGAAATATTCGCATAGTTGTGGTGTCCTTACAAGATAAACCAATATAAATTATTACCAATTAAAGTTATCCCAATTAATAATGTTTTACAACACATACAATTATGCTAAGGAGTGTTTTTGTATAGGTACGTGTGTATAATAATTCTCAAATTTGAACAAAAATGTCCAATTTTTTTTTTTTTTTTTTTTTTTTTTTTTTGGCTAGTTCCTCCTATAATGCATTGTAAGATTATCTAAATTTGTCTTGACACAAACTACATTAATGATTTCTATTCTTTGCACATACCACTGTAACTCATTTATCAATAGTTAGAGACCCTGCCATTTCGAGTTATAAAAGACCGATCTCACTAGACTACACAATCCTGTGTACCCTAAAGTGTTACAGTAGAGGTTGCCACATTCGGGGCTCACTCTCTGTTCGACTTACTCTCGCAGAGTTAGGTCAGCCGAGCGATCTTGGTTCAAAGTTCTTAGAGGCGTGTCGGACGAGTGAAAGTCCAATGACGTACGTGATAACAGTATAACCTTTAATGACGCTTAGCTGGATTCTGAATTATTTCGTGAAATTGCAGGGTCTTTATCAATAATATTTTTTCCTGTCATTATGCGTATAAAATTAATTGTTTTAGTTCTAGGCAAGATATGCGAGCGATCGTACAGGAGAAGGCTTCTCAGAACTATTTTTAAGAACGTTAGCCGAAATGGACTTAGATTAGAAGTCTACTGTGGCCAGGGATACGACAATTGTGCGACATTGTGTGCCAGGGATACGACAATATGAGAGGTAAAAACAAAGGTGTTTACGTAAAAATTCTTCAAATTAATCCAAGAACATCATTTGTGCATTGTGAATGTCATTATTTGATTTTAGTGGTTTCATATGCAGCTTCATCAGCAACTATTTATACCATACTGTTTGGTATTCTACAGAATATAGATGTGTTGTTCTCAGCTTTTATTCAACGTTGTGAAATTTTCAAGAACCATGTGGCCAGCCTCACTGTGAAACCACTAAGTGCTACAAGCTGAGAAAGTGGAATTGATAGTGTCAAGTCTATTAGATATCAGGTGAAGAACGTGTATGATGCTTTAATTGCAGTGTTTGAATCTAGTTTGACATATGCAGGTTTGTGGTACTAAGCACACTCTTTAGCGGACCAGTTAATGAAATTTAAATTTTTTATTTCTCTTGTTATATGGTATGATATTTTGTATCAAGCAAACATTCTGAGCAAGTCAATGCAAATCCCAGTAATATATGTTTGTACTGTTACTACTTCAATCAAGAGTTGTATGGCGTATGTAACTTCAGCTGAAAAATGCAGTTGTAACTGCAAAAGAGCTAGCCAATACATTAGGAGCTGATACTTCGTTTGGAGATCCCACTGATACACGAAGAAAGAAGAGGCAGTTTGAATATGACGACCTTGACGAGTCAGCAAATGTTAGTCCAGAAGAACAGTTTAAACGGAATTTTTTCTATTTAAAATTTGATGTTGCACTAACATCACTGAAACAACGGTTTGAGCAACTCGAAGAACACAAAAATGTTTGGGGATTTTTGTATGACTTGTGCCAACACCCAAAACAATTAGACAATGCTGACGAGGATGATAAGGATTTATTGGATTAGTGTATGGTTTTTCAGACAGCTCAAATAAACACCGAGGAAGTCATTAGGATATTAATGGCTTTGGTAAGAATTAAAACACTTCCAGTGTTGTGTACCATCATCTGTGTTAAGAGTTCTGTTAAGAAAATGTTACTATATATATATATATATATATATATATATATATATAATATATTATATATATATATATAATATATTATATATATATATATATATAATATATTATATATATATATATATATATAAGAAAAAAATATAAGCACCACATATCCTAATATCTGGGTGTCGCTTCGAGTATTGCTGACTTTAACAGTGACAGTAGCTAGCTGTGTGAATGCAGTTTTTCGGAGCTATTTCGATCTACTATGAGTGACGAACAGCTCTCATTGCTGGCGATATTGTCCATACAGAATGACATAGCTCCCAAGATGGACCTTTCTTCATCTATAACCAAATTTTCCCAGGCTAAGGATGAGGTGTACATAAATGTGCAATTTGATTTTATATATATAATGGTATATGTGAGTGAATCTCTTCTTTATTGATGTTACAGTGTTACCAAAAAGTTACAAGTCTTATTTTCCAGTAATAAAAAAAAACATTTATTGACTGTTCCTAATATAAGTTCATTTTTCCGTTTCATAGTAGTTGTATGTACAAGATTTATTATGGAGACTTAGTTTTGTGCTAACAAAGTTTGGTCACAGCGACAAGATGTACTGTGAATCAGGTAAGGGTGTGACAATAAATTTAACGCATTATAGTGATTACATAAATCTGAAATTCGTTTTGGATAACAACATTACATAGTAAATGATAGAGTCATGCAAATGTTATATGTAAATTGCTTAAACGAAACTGCATTTATATTACAATAATTTTAATTTTAAATTAGAAAAATACGGGGGCGGATTAATTGCCCCTCGCCTCAGGTACCGAATGATCTCAGTCCGCTTTTATGGATGGTTCTGTGCAAGCCTGCATGTCCGCTTGTATGAATAGTGCTATGGAATATTTGGCCAACTGCTAACCGTTTTCATGTACTTTTCATAATTGTTCTGGTAAAATTTTCAATGGAATATTTTCTACAAAATTTTAGTCAGAAAGAGGGTGGTTCAGTGTTTGTATTGATGCCAGTTGTAACTTTATTAACTTTGTTTTTAGAAACAGAGATAAAACTATAAGAATAAATAATAAATTGGAAACAGAGAAGATGTTTACTGACGCTGTAACAATATCATGCGATTATTATAGCAAACATTTGTGCATATTTAACACAAAAAGTTCCGCTCATCACCCCTAACCAATTAGGTTCTTCGCATTAACGAATATAGCAGAAGCCATAAGTGGAGACCGTTCTTGAATCATAGTTGTAGAAGTAGAATTATAACAAATGCACTCGCGTCACTTTAGTGGCAGGAAGTATCGTGTGGCAGGTTATTTCATACACATCCATAGCTTCCGCCGCTCGTGCTGTATCGTGACACATAAGTTCCAACATTTATAGCGATAAATGAAAGAGACCTAATTTCTGGTAGGTATTTATTAATTTTCATTTTTATAGCAGATAGATCGTTTCAGACCCACTCTGGGGATTCTATAATGGATAATATTCCTCTTTCCTCTTTGTTTATTAAGGCACAGGATTATTTCGTACTCAAAAAAGTCGCATAAAATCAAAACCGTAAAACTATTTTCTATGAAAAGCGTTTAATTTAATTTCTCAGCACTAAAAAAAAAATCTTTTAGCTTCAACGCCAATATCACGTACAAATGATACCTGCAATCAATTCAATGCCTCAGTAAAACTAGATATGTTGATTAACGACATCTGATTTTATTAAATACATCTTGTATAGGCAACCAGACTGATTCTTCTTGTATAGGCATACAGATTGGTTCTTCTTGAGTGTGTAGTATTACAATTTTTTCGGCAATGTCACAGAACTCTTAGTTCATTTAAGAGAGAAGTTTATTAACGATATGTGGTATTATTCATGCATCGCTTTATTTTGTGGCATTTAGATTATATATAACTTATACATTTTCGCAAAATCATGAGACACTAAAAAAATAGCCTCGTTATGCTTAGAATTTCTGGTAAAATACATATAAACGATTTCAACTAATATTTGTTTTCTAAAAACAATTTTCTTCTGTTCATTCTTGGTTTCATGTACTTGGGCATTTGAATTGTTCGTGTGACCACTACTGTTGAGACACATGCAGAATGTGTTCACAAATACCACCGACAAGCTCCAGACGGCTTTACTGCGAATTGCACAAGAAATAATTTTCTTGGAATTTTGAGAATATGGATAGCGTACTGTCAAAGGAAGATACAGATCTACAGCAAATACTGCCTTTGTCATAAACGTAGGTCATGGAAATAATATCGGTTGCCATACTGTGGTCACTTTAGATTTCGCTTTGAAAAAAGACACTCGGATATTAGTGAAGTATAATAAGTAAGCATTTAGAAATAAACAAAAAACGTGGGAGTGGCTGTAGGTGAGACGTGAACACGTATGCGATGTATGTATACAATGAGCGCACCAACACGTCCACAGCTGCGAGATGTACAACTATGTTCCTAAATTGTTAGCCCGCGCCAAGAGCCACAGCCTGCACTCGCTGTCAAGGTCATCCCGCAATTTAGTCGTACACTCGATAGAAATAAACCACGTTTATTACAATCGTGTTATTAGCCACGAGTTATTGTGTTAGGATATACCTTCACGTTACATCGGCGTTCTTCTGTTGCTACCACATGTGTCGATCCTCTGTTGCTACCACATATGTCGATCCTCTGTTGCTACCACATGTGTCGATCCTCTGTTGCTACCACATGCGTCGATCCTCTGTTGCTACCACATGTGTCGATCCGATTTGAAATGCAAGTTTACGTTTTAAAAAATGTGTTATTACGCTAGACTGAATAAAATGGTGTTTAATTGGGAAATATGAATAAATGTAATAACTTACTGAAAGGTGAATTTAATTTTGTTAGACTCGTTTTGTGATAAGTTTAAAATATTTAATATATGTTTCCAAATTCCATGATTATTTTGGACTACAAATGATGTTCATTTGTATAAATGAACCAACATTACCATTTTATCGTAGCTCCAACAAATGTATAAATTAATAACGCATGCATCGTTAACCATAAACTGGTACTGCAGGTGTATGCAGCTGATAACTATAAGTCCTCCTGCCACCCCCTCCCAACCAAGAAAAACTTTCGAAAACTGCAGTAGGTGTCCATTACCGCCCAAAGCTGTGGTAATGGTCACATGTTTTCTGCACATTGTCGTGTGTGCAGTATGTAGGAACTTGGTTGTTAGAAAAGATAGTCAATAAGAAAAGGGGGGGGGACATGCACACTACAGTCATCAGTGTATTGTAGAGCCGCCACGGGTGGGCGAGGTGTCGTCTGCTGACGTCATCCCTGGGAATACCAGACTGTCCCTATAAGGTTCGGTTTATGTACTACGTTTTCAGGTGTACGTCGTAAAAAGGACGTTCCTAAAGAAATTGGTTAAAATGGACCATTTTTATCCCGTACGTTCGATGTGAACGTACGTTCGCTAAATCCAACCGTCAAGTATTCAAAGCGGATGTCCGAAGTAAACGTTTCTGTTTAAATCCATGGATTTAAGTTGGACTGTTTATGACAACGCACATTTACGACCTGCCACCAGACTTACGTATTTTGGATGGGTTTTTGCTGGAAATGATAGGTGGGTGAGGAGAGGAGTGGTCGCCATTATGTACTCTACTCGCCAACATTATCAGCTCCACTGGTAGCGTATCTTCACACTGTGTTGTCGCTGTTGTGCTATCCGGTCATGTATTATGGTGGGGACAGTGCAGGTGCTGAGATACAAGTATTGCTGCAGCAAACAGCGCAATTGCTGCGATACATGTCTTACGACGGGAAACAGTGCAAGTACTGCAATACATGTACGAATCCGGGAAATACTATTAATTCTGCGATGCATTTACTAATGGGCGGAAACAGTGCAAAAGCTTCGATACAAGTATTACGGCGGTAAAACACTGCAAGGGCTGCGATACATGTATGACGGCGGAAACAGTGCAAGTGCTGCCATACATGTATGACGGCGGAAACAGTGCAAGTGCTGCGATACATGTATGACGGCGGAAACAGTGCAAGTGCTGCCATACATGTATGACGGCGGAAACAGTGCAAGTGCTGCCATACATGTAAGACGGCGGGAAACAGTGCAAGTGCTGCGATACATGTATTACTGCGGTAAAACAGTGCAAGTGCTGCTATACATGTAAGACGGCGGGAAACAGTACATGTGCTGCCATACATGTATGACGGCGGAAACAGTGCAAGTGCTGCGATACATGTATGACGGCGGAAACAGTGCAAGGGCTGCCATACATGTATGACGGCGGAAACAGTGCAAGGGCTGCGATACATGTATTACGGCGGTAAAACAGTGCAAGTGCTGCCATACATGTATGACGGCGGAAACAGTGCAAGTGCTGCCATACATGTATGACGGCGGAAACAGTGCAAGTGCTGCCATACATGTATGACGGCGGTAAAACAGTGCAAGTGCTGCTATACATGTAAGACGGCGGGAAACAGTGCAAGTGCTGCCATACATGTATGACGGCGGTAAAACAGTGCATGTGCTGCGATACATGTATGACGGCGGAAACAGTGCAAGTGCTGCCATACATGTATGATGGCGGATACAGTGCAAGTGCTGCCATACATGTATGACGGCGGTAAAACAGTGCAAGTGCTGCGATACATGTATTACGGCGGAAACAGTGCAAGGGCTGCGATACATGTATTACGGCGGTAAAACAGTGCAAGTGCTGCCATACATGTATGACGGCGGAAACAGTGCAAGTGCTGCGATACATGTATGACGGCGGAAACAGTGCAAGGGCTGCCATACATGTATGACGGCGGAAACAGTGCAAGTGCTGCCATACATGTATGATGGCGGAAACAGTGCAAGTGCTGCGATACATGTAAGACGGCGGGAAACAGTGCATGTGCTGCGATACACGAATTTACTGTGGACGTTGAACTGTTAATTAATTGCGTTAAAAATCTTAAAGTGTTGTGGGATACAAGTGACGAAGAATACAAGATTAGAAACAAGAAAAATAAAATTGGACTGCAATATGCAGGATATTCCATGCTGATTTTAACGAGAATTCGGACGTTGTAAAAAACAAAATCAGTTCGTAGAACTAGTGAAAATGAAAAGTACTCTTGCATGCTTTAGAACCTACTGTTATGAATGAGATGGACCCTCGCTTTTTTGTGAAATAGTTGTTTGCACGAATAAGTGTGTCTCGGTATATAAATGTTCTACAAATACAACTTTTAATGATAAAAATTATAAATCAATTATCTCTGCCCCTATTTTTTTATTTTGTCATATTAAGTGTATTCTCGGAGAAAAATGTTCTTGAAAATGGAAAAATATCGCATTTTTAAAAGCTTGCTTATACAGTTTCCTTAAGCGGCAAGAGAAGAGTACAAAGATACGGGCCTAGTTTAGTTTAATCTGCGGTCTTTCATCTCGTGTAATAAACTCCCACTGTTACAGATATAATCTGCACAGTACAGCGTTACAACGGAAACACTGCACACACTTTGCGCATAAGAGCAATGAGGAACTAGGCGTGCGTGTTAGTGTCGCCCGTATCGCTCCCTCGCTTCATGTCCTCGGCCGGGGGGGGGGGGGGGGAGGTCCTACAGGGATCATTCTACTCTTAATACAGTAACTTTTCTGGTATTAGATTTGAGAGTTTAAGGATTTTCGAATTAACTGGAACCCTACTATATGTCTGGCTAGTAACAGTAATACCATATTATTATGACTTGTACTTTACCCGTTTGCATACTGCAAGTTGTTGCTATGTTGTAAGTACTAGTTTCGTGTCTGTGGGGCATACGAAATGTAGGTTATTATGTACTTTAGTTTTTAAAACCCCACCAATGGAAACCCAACAAATTTCAACCCACCCAAATCCTCTGCCTGTATTCTAGCACAATTGGGCGATGAATATTGTCGTTTCCCTCTTTATATATATATATATATATATATATATATATATATATATATATATATATATATATATATATATATATAGTGTTAAACGATTATAAAACGTGACTTCTTATGTGACACAGGATACTTCAAAAATGTTCTTATTAATTTGACATTTAGTTATCGTAACGTCAAACGGAGGTCAGACTACCCTTTTAATGTTTAAGGGATTGAAATAAGTACACATTAAATTATACTAAATGTTTATTTACTTTGTAAAATGGAGGAGTATATCCCACTGTTAGCGCAAAAGTATGATGGAATAAACTATTGGTACATAATTATGTATTTACTCTGAGGAAAATTTTTGTGGAAAATGGGACGATATGATACAATTATGTACGGTTAACGATATGGTTTGGCAGAGGTAAAATGGGCGCCAACTCTGTGTGCAAGACTGGACACGGAGTAACAGTGTGATATTTGTGGTTGCAGAGATTAGTCTAGGCCAGGGAGTAGAAATCACATGAGGAGGAAAATTATACTGTTTCTCTAACTAATCCATGTCCAGTACACATTATAATTTGTTGCCAGAATCAATACTGACAAACATGAGAGACCATGGGGTACAGATTTTCCATATTACTGCCATAGAACATTTAATGAAAGATCAGCTAAAATAATTAATAATTATCTCACAGCAAAAATTGAATCAATCATTAAAATTGCTTCAAATCACAACTATCAATTGAAAATCAAATATTCTGAATTTATAAAATCTCATTACGCCTAATAATTACTTCGCTCTCTGGCGAAATTAATATAAAACACATGCAGTTTTACACACGTCTCAAGTGTGACAATTCATTAGCATAAACGAATTACTTAGTCATGTAATTATCATACAATTAGCGAGTATATAAATGTTACAACTTTTATAACAGACAAGAAATGTTGACAATTTTGAGGTAAGTGTTCTCTCAATCTACATTTATCTTCTATTAGATCCTCATAAAAGCAGTTTCCTTGAAACTTTTC
Source organism: Dryococelus australis (assembly GCA_029891345.1). Lineage (NCBI taxonomy): Eukaryota > Metazoa > Arthropoda > Insecta > Phasmatodea > Phasmatidae > Dryococelus > Dryococelus australis. The sequence continues at coordinate 357,636 of CM057006.1, forward strand.
AAATGAAGTTCATCTGCCGCGGTACAGAGCCCATAGGACTTCAAAAGTAACCAGCGAAATTGTCTCTGTACGCGTACGCTCCCTCTCGCTGCTGGTGCTATGACGTCGCTGCCGTACAGTCCTGTTATTTCAAGAATGTCTGCAAATCTTACCCCATCTCTATCCCTCACAAAGTTGTGTAAGGCACGACATACTCTGACTATACTTGTGACCACGTTCATATCACAAGCCATTGTCTTGTGAAAAATGCGCCATTTGCTACTGAATACGCCGAATGCGTGCCCTGCAATGGCGATAGTTGTAGACTCTTGAACGAACAGTAAGATCCTTACAATTGTAAAGGCGAATCAAGTATGTTGTCATCCCGAAAGTTTCGTCAGAAATGAATACATTGGTAAGGCGGTATTGTTAACATTGATCCGCTCTGGAGGTGGAAAGTTCAAAGAACCTTCTTCCAATTTCTCCCCTATCCTTGTATGGCTGAACGCAGTTGGATCAGATTCTCTACCATATGCTCCAACGTCAACGTAAACGAACTTGTACTTGCTATCTGATGCTGCCGTCAAAACAATAGAAAAGTAATTCTTATAATTGTAGAACATTGAACCAGATTGTTTTTGATTCGTTATTGAACGTAGGCAATGAGGAAAATTACAGTTTATCGTAAAGCCAATCGTAATGTCTCTCCAAGTATTTACATCTTCCAGTGGTACAAACTCATAGTTGTGTAATGCTACCCATATAGCAATGCATATTTGTTTTACAACAATGCGTGCTGTTGTTACACCTACCCAAAATGTATAGTGTAGGTGCCTGCAATCTGAAACAAACACATTCATTGTACAACATTATCCTATACATACATAAAACTAAAAAAACAAACAACAAAAACGTATTTCGTAATGTAGATTTAAATAAATAAAATAATTTCATGTTTGGTGTTTTGTTTCAGGTAAAGACCTCTAGCTCAAATTGAGAAGCATTGGGGGCACTTTCGAGATAAATCACTGAGCCATACGAAAGAAGAACTCTGGGGACGCAGCCAAAAATAATAAAAAAAAAAAAAAAAAAACGTGTATGCGAGACAGTTGGATTTTCAAAGTACAATCTCAAAAAAAAAAAAAAAAACGAGATAGAATATTCCTTGGCCAACAACTCGGCTGTGGGAGCAAGTACTCATAATGGCGATCTTGAAGCTTCCCCATATTTTCAACAGGATGTGAATGTATCCAACGAACCATCTACTAGTACACTATTTAGAAGAAAAAATAAGAAATTGGAAGATAAGTTATAAAATTATATTGTTGTAATGTCAAAACAAACTCGAGACCGTTTTACAGCATAAAGATGATGGTTTCAATTTATTCTTATCATTGACGCTAAGTATTAAAAAACTAAATGATGTTGACAAATTAAAATTTCTCATTGACGTATTGCAATCGATGTTGAAATATACGTCACACAACCACAACCACAGTATGGAGACCTGCCAGCGCCCACTTTGCCAAACCAACTTTGATCACATGAATTCCTGCAACTCCCAACCAACCATGCTTGGACTTGGCCCTGAACTAAAGTATCTCAATTTCCAACAAATTTACTCCTTAATGCAACGTCACGTGTCAAGTCTATCCAACTTTATGATATCAGAATATCAGCAACAACCGGTCCAAACACACATCCAGACACAATCCAGACACTGCCAGCAACAATCAATAAAAACTACACAACACGAGACGATGCGCGTTCAAACAGTTAACTTCTTTCAATAATACGTTTGCCGACTTGCTACTGACCAACGCAGATATTATTCACCCTCGCCAACGGATAATATGATGAGTATTACTTACACTAATTCCAGTTCCTTGTTATCACTCCATTAACAGTTCTATTACGTGAACTGTCAATGATTATATACCAATGAAAACATGTTTTTAATATATCGCGTAGGATTTTAGATTTATGTGTTTATTGGAGTCCATTTGATGTGGTACAATTTTCATATTTACTATTTACCACTTTCTGTGTGACAATACACGTTTTGCAACTTTTTAAAGTGAAATGTTTGCGTTGTTGTTGCCCTAACATGTTACTGCAGCGTCAATGATTTCATTACAAACGATATGAACTACCACACCGAAGATTTTTTTCTAATAGCTCACTAGTGCAATGATTCATGGTCAAAATTGAATTAATATCATTGTTTTTACTTTAGAGCATGAAGATTAATTTGTATCCATAGTTCACCTTATGTGTACTGTAATAAACATAGGCCAATAAGCATGTGATAATGATATATTGAAATAGAATGATTGAAGATTATTGTATCAGCATTACAGCTAATTACAATATGAAAATTATATTTACGTGTTCATTCTTATAACTTCTAGATATTATGCGAATTTATACCGTGGTATACTTTTTCAATTAAAACGTTGTTTAGAATTTGACTACATTTTAAAATGGTTTTTTCATAATTAACATTATGTTTAAAAATTCTTTGTTGATGACATTAGATGAAAGACTGTGTTTGCAGATTATGATGTGATATGATTTGAAATGTGAAACGAGCCACTGCAAACAACAACATGTAAATTAGGCTAACAATTATAGTAGCACTTGTGTTTGACCTGCAATTTCAGTTAAAACAAAGATATTTGACTAATAGATTAGAGCTGTAAGCGTTTATAAAGCTTTATAAGTAATATTACCCTTATGGAGTATCACTGCTAACATCTGCTCAGGGACAAAAGGTAATCCACGAAACAAGCTGGAATCCTTTCTCACAGTAGATCCATCCTTGCTTGAGAATTCTTTCGTTATGCGTGCATTGCTATTGGCGAGATCACTATAATCATTGTTACTTTGATGTGCTCAATTTAAATTTGATGGGAATATATTGATTGGTCTCCGAGATATGGCATAGGAACCTCATTTTCTTAAATAAAGACGTCTTACGAAAATGCTTAAAAAACGGCTCTGTACACGATGTTTGTAATAGATAAAATCAGCAAAGATTTGTGTATTGAAATGGTTAAATTGTTCAATAGATATGTGAAATATATAACAATATTTATACGGCCACCATTTTGAAAATATGTATGTCTGACCCAATGAAAAGTATCAGTTTACATAACCTGCTACAGTGCTAATTACATGCCAAATTTGGTAGTAATCAGTTGTTTTTCGGAGATCACATAATTTCAATTTATCAAGTTGTACTATTTTACAAAATGGCGGACGGAAACGATTCCGTGTGTATACATGTGATTGTTGTAATATATACAGCCATCACACAAAGTTTCGTTGTAATTAAATACATTTTTCGATGATACAACATACAAAACTTGAATAGCTACATGGCCGCCATTTTGATCACTAGTGTCTCGCATGCTTATAACATATCAGCCAACAAACATTAACTATCGTAATACTACTTGTTTGCCATATTTGGTAGCAATAGGAAAATAGTTTCCTCAGATACGACATAAAAACTTTATTTATTCGTGTTGCACTATTTTACAAAATGGAGAACAAAAGAGGCTCCGTGTAGACACAAAATTCATGTTTGTTACATATACTCCCAGCATACAAAGTTAAGTTGGAATTTATTAAATGTTTTCGAAGACATAGCATACTCTGGTAAAATATCTAGATGGCCGCCATTTTTAAAATAAGTGTCTGACATATTTTAAACATATTTGTACATATCGGCTGCGGCAGTACTACTTCATTCCAAAATTTGGTAGTAATATTTCAATTGTTTCCCAGGAAATTACACAAAAACTTTATTAATTCATGTAAAGCTATCTTAAAAAATAGCGGATAAAATTTTTGTTTTTAGCTTATTTTATACTTGTAATATATACTGTCTGCGTACAAATTTTTGTTGAGATTGGTCAAATAGTATGGTAGTTATACCAAACAAACCTAAAATATTGATATTGCCGTCATTTTGAAGATAAGTTCCTAATAAATTTTAATAACTCATATTTACCTGGCCTATCATATTATTCCTTGCGTGCCAACTTTGGCGAGAATTCGTTCAGTGGTTTTTTTTTATATAATGTAAAACCTTTTTTTCATATTGCGTTAACTTCCAAAATGGCGGACCAATAACAATATTCGCCTCTGAATTTAATGCTTACAAATTACTCCGTCAGCATATAAAATTTGGTTGAAATCGGTTGAATGGTTTCCGAGATATAATATCGCCCTAAATTTCAAAATTGCAAAAATTTTGAAATTAAGTGCCCGGTGTGGTCGAAAACTGCAAAAAGTCAGTTGTAAAGTGTACCTAGTTTGGTGAAATTCGGTTCACACGTTCGAAAATTTGAAGGAAGGTGGGGGGGTGGCACACACATGCACAGACCCACAAACAGACACACACAGACAGGAAAGTGATCCCATAAGCTTTTCTTTCCTTCGCAAGTATGCTAAAATAAAAGAGGATAAATAATTCTGTATTTCGACATTTATACATTTCACTTTTCCTACGACGTTAAATAAAGTTTCGCTACTTGTTCTGCTTCGCCGCATACTTGACAAAGTTTCCGGTAATATTAGTTCGAGAACGCCCAATGAGCTGAGCCGTGAAGCAGCTGTAACGACATTACTTCCCGTAGAGCAGTCGGTATTTTCTTTAGTAGCAGCACCAGGGATTTGTTTTCCAGGGGTTTATTTGAAAGTGGCTTAGTTAAAGGCGAGAAGTTGTCACGTGGTCAGTAAGTCGTCTGCCATCACAGCCGTCCACAGTTCCATCACAGAGTTGCTACGAGCTAAAGTGCTCTTGTCAGCTGTGTGGTAACGATTGTCTATGTCACAGCTCTGAGGGTTTTTCTTACTACACAATTGTCAAAACCACGTGACATTAATATTACAACATTGTTTATTTATTTACATTGATAATTTAAAATGAGTGCACCATGCTTTACATTGTCTTGTAACGTAAATACAATGTAAACTCGTTGCGCAATTTTTTCTCGTAAAATCTTGGGTTTAGTATTAAACGAAATGCACTGAAACGTCACATCATTGTTGAAACATATGAGTTTGACAGTTGTTATAACATTACTTGGACCGACGTTGGGTGCATTAACAGTAGAAGAGAATGAGACTAGCTCGTCTCTAATCTATGGTTTGTTCGTGCTAGAATGTTCGCTGGCCAAGAAGCCAAGGACTTGACAGATAACGGTAGTGCATATAATGATTAGGAACTTGATGGAATAAAATCTTGACAATAGCTAACTCAGAGGTATCCAGCATGTGGCTCACATACCACTTGGTGGTACAGGAGGTTAAAAAGTTGCCTACAAACTAGGAAAAACGTGAAGCGATGTGAAAAAATATTGCCTAACTTCTAGGCTTCAGATGCTCTCGGATTTGCAGTGATCGAGTATTTCTTTCAGCTGTTGGATTCACTTTACCTAACTTCGTAGAGAACGACAACTGCGTGTGTTTACGTTTGCATTTTTTCTATGTGGTGCGACTTTGCTATATGAATAAAATGTAAAAAGCATGAAAACCACTGCATTAATGAGTTAGGCAGTAAATATTTATGGATTGATTTCAAGCTTGTTGAATTACCGGCAGTCAGCCATGGTTGTGATGCAATAGGCAACCACGCCGTCGCTTGATCAGAGTACCAGTTATCACACTCGGGCAAGTGACGAGTACTAATTGCCGCGGAGTGATACCTTCCAGATGTCTGTTTACTGAGACACTTATCCCGCGGCCTTGTGTTTGTCAAGTTGGAGTAACAATTACTTACACGTGTACACATCATCTTCTCCTGGAGACTGTCGTTGGTCATCTGCCACGCTGGCGGCACCGCAAGTTGTCCTGTACTAACATTGTGATCCGCTGCTTGAAACTGATATTAGATCAAGTCATGTCCGCTCCTAAACTAACTATAATAACAAGAGAACACATCCTAATTCTTACCGTATTTGGAACGGCTGCGAATAGCGCAATACCGGAAGAAATGCGGTATTTTTGACTTGTTTGAGTACGGAAGTGTTTCTAGGCATTCAAGCAGCAGTAAAACGAAACGAATGCAGCATGAATTATTTTACATGGAAAACAACTAGGCTGACGTAAGTTACATTTATAAATGTCATATTAGAAGCAAAAAAAAATACAATTTAAAAAAATTGTTTATTAATACTAGTGATTTATATCACAATTCATACATCAGTCTCCATTATTATTCTTGAAGTTAACATGTTAGGTTATATATGTTGTTAGTGTACATTTGAAAGAGCTGCTCAATAACTCAGCACAAGTAGATAAGTCAATTATTCACAGTTGTACTTGGAGAACCGAGTACCGAACTGCTGGCGGGAATGCACAAGTAAATTTGAAAATAATTTATGAAGTACACCTCGCTTGAGAAATCACGTACCTAATTAAACAAATTACTAAACGTGTTCTGAAAAGTTACAAGTCTGTGAAAGATGATTTTAAGAAGTCTGTGAAATTAAGATTTCGCTTTGACAGTGTTCTTAGTTCGGATTCATTTCATCGATATGCGCTATTGTTTGTGAAAATTGCAACACCCAGAAAGAATGGCCCGAATGAATCCAAATTCGGACTAGACCACGTGATGTGACCACAGCGCGGTATGACCGCCATCTTGTCCGCATGACCTTAACGGACCACACAGCCTCGTACACAGTGTTGGCTCGACACTGAAGCACTGCAAGTGGGGTGGACTGGTGTGCCACCTGTCCTACATTGATGGCCGCATACGTGTTAGGTGATATCGTGGTGTCCGCAATCTGGCAGCATGCATTGTGGAGCGGCATAGCGGACAAACATCAAGTGTGATGGTTTGGGGCGCCATTGGATACAACATGCGATCTGAACAGCAACCGCTACATCAGGGAGGTTTTACAGCATACAAACTGCATGGAGGGAGATTCCCCAGGAACATATCCAGGTCCTCTTAGATTCCATGCCACGACGTTTAGGAGCTCTGATTACAGCACGTCATACTGAATTCTCAAGGCCAGAGATCATTTACAGTTCTGTAATCATAATCAATTGTGTATTGACATGTACCTAATCTGTGGTACACAGTTCATTGCAATCACATGTATCCTTCGTGGTGTTACATTTTACACAAACGTTAGTGTATTAAGCGATTTTTAGTTTCACGTGTCATGATGACCTATGGCACGAACAACAATGTTTTCAATCTGTTTAGTTTTACTTGTATAAAGCTACAAGATGCAGTCTGTAATCATGATTGAAAATACTCGCTGAAAATTATTAATATATTTAAGTTCTAATACATTTGTAAATGAATTAGTGCAGCTGTCGAAAGGAAAAACACACAAACAGAGATAAGGAAATTGGCTGTGGGCGGAGAGAAATTTTATTTATTAGCATGTGGCAACCTTCCGATACCCAGTTAGCCAGAGTGCAGAGTGCAGTGCAGTAATGTGAGACATCATGTGACAGTCGCCATATTGTGTACGGCTGGCTGGCTGACGTGCCAACTGCAAGATGTCAATGTAACTACATCTATGACGTGTCATTTTCTGCTATCGACTAAACAACTATACAGCAGAGAAACAAGAGGTATCGCTAGTTTGCCGCGCTAGCATCCGTCATACAACGTTCAACTAAACGAACTATGTGGAAGCTTGCAGAATTCGATCTAAAGGTAGAATCATTACCATTAAATGGTAATAACAGAACATTCAGATCACGATTGCCACGTAGTTTAATATTTCATTATCCCTTCCTATCTCTTGGTATAGGCTGTTCACGGTAAAGTGAGCACTTTTAGGCCCTTGTTACTTTTGCCTTTCAGACATTTTTTATCATTAGACCTACTTTCAAAATAAATATTGCCATGCAAGTAATAAATACTGTGTGTAATCCACCGCACTCGGATGTTAATATCTAAGGCTAAAATAAAAAATATTGATTGACTATTATGCCAATTGAAAAGGATTTCAAAATTTCTCGCTTTACCATGAATAGCCTATATAAGTTACTGCTGATATATACACATTTATATTGGTTTCTGCAAAGTTCGATACATTATCAAGTCGTATCCAGGTAGTAGATACAGCGTTTTAAACGATGTTGGAAGGCTCTAGAATAACATTTATAGCATGCGTGATTTGTACGTAACGTTCCGCCTTCCTTTGCGGTTTGTTTTCTTTCCAGAAGTAAACATATCGAGGACACGTTTAATAAGTTTCGCCATAGTTCGAACGTTCTGCAGCGCGATTCTAGGACAAAGTGGGGAAGTGCTATAAAATGAGGTCTTGGCAAAGCAAGCGCCAAAAGAGCTCCTTAGTCACTAATTAGCAATAAACTTATGCAAACTCAGAGCAGTGCAACTGACCGTGGAACACATAGAGTACGTAGGGACAGGCCTGGCTCCACTGTGCTACGTATTCTAGAGCCGACAGTGTATTGTTACCTACTGCCTTAGTGAGTAGTAGCTTGTTTTGCCACAGTACAGGTAGATGCGAGCATTTGCTGTTACTGGCTCGAGACTTCTCCTCGGCTAGAATAGTTACCGTGTCTCAACAGAGTCCTTTAGTTCAGGCGTGCTGATCCGCGCAAGTCTAATGGAACGGGCCTTGTATCTGATTGTCTACTCAAATATCCGGTTGTTAAGTATGTTACCAGGCGCTGATTTGTGAACTGCTGTCCGCCATGTTGATAGCCAGTGGCGCCATTTTGTTGTCGTGTGCTGCTATAGCTCTAAGTGTAAGTGGCTGTTCCTCTTCTGTATTGTCAAGTATTAGAGTAGCACAGCGGACGTAATCAACACCGAGGTGAGAGAGTTATCGCGAGTATGATGCAAGTGCTAGCTCGTGAGTGGGCGCCATGATAGCCTTTCAAGGACTCAACCGGAAGTGGGTGCCTTATTAGGCTAGGGACGTGGGTGTGCGCAGTGATATTTATATGCGTGGTTCATGCATGAGGAACTATGGCCATATTGTACATTCACGGTTATATCCAACTTTTCTTAAGCCTTACTAAAGTTCTACTTCCCGGATATTCCTCCGCCTCATGCAAACAAAGCTTAACAGAGTCTAGAAAATTACCTCAAAGGGACAATGCACCACATTTGTGCGCACTCGCTGTAATGGTAATTTGCATAAGAACTATTTCTTACTAGGCATTACCAACACACCTGCTCTCTCACTGGTATTTATTCATATAAATTATGGATTAAATGTTATAATGTATAAATAAAATGTAAGTGAAAGTCCCGTTTAACAAAAAATTTGGTTTTTAATGTTAACAGAAATATGAAATAACTAATCGTGTCAAATATGGGTGATTTTTCAAAGGTTAGAATCAAAAAGTGTGGAGAAACCGCGAATAAACTAGTCTTGGATGAGAGAATATGTCCTGAGTTTTACTTTGTTACATACACTTCCGAATCACATGATCAGCCGGTAAACAGTTATACAACAGAATATCACCTCCACACGTAGCTAGTTTTATTACAGGCCGTTGGTGGTTAAATGTCAATAATTTTTTCGGATATAAATATAAATTTTGCAAAATAACTAATCAAATGAACAGGATACGTTGTAAACCGTATTACACGCGAACGGCTGTTTTATTGGGACACAGTCAACTTGTTATAGAATACAGTAGGTGTCGTAATGTTATTGTAGGTCGGTACAGCAATATCACTTCCAGTTTATCTTTACTTATGTTTGCGAATATGCACATTCCGCAGAGTTTCAATAAGCTAGTAGTGTGAGTCAGTCCAGGCAGTGTCTACTGCACATGTATGTGTGTGTGGGCGGTCTTTGCACGAGCCTTTACACAACATACAGTCTGTTTTGACATACTAGGTTGTTTCCTAAATATGTCATTTATTACAAGCCTTCTATGTCCCTATAACTGTGTTAGCAAAAAAGTAACTTATTTTTGGTTAAATAAAACTTTTACTTGTATTTTTTCTATAAATTATAACATTTCATTTATAATTAATATGATTAAAAACCGAGAGGAAATGTCTGTGCTGACAATGCCTAGTAAGAAATAGTTCTTATACATATTATTATTACAGCGAGTGCCAATGAATGTGGTGCGTTTTCCCATTGGTGTAATTGTAATTTTTTAGACTTGGTTGAACTTTATTTGCGTGAGGTTTCTGGCATCCCAACCTAACAAGACATTCTTAACTAATCTAGCATTCTGGGGGAATACGTGGTTTTTCAGTTTAAACACATTAATACATTCAGATCCAGAGTACACAATTGTGTACACAACGCACACAAAAGTTATTTATAACCAGTATTGTATTCTTCAAGGCTCAGTATCCAATGGTCTTCCATGTGAGCAGGGGCGCGGTTGTTCTCGAAAATGTTTGCACTCCAAAACACTTAAGGGGAAAATATCCCCGCCATTTGTTATCTACGTGTATACTTCTACAATTCAATTTATATATTCAATATGTAAAAACCAATCTTGTCGAGGTACAGGAAACATATTGTTACACACGTGACCTCTCGCCTCGCCCACGTTGTTCCCGTTATACGTAGGCCGGGGCTTTGGAAGGGCTGACCACCCTCGACCCTCATCATCCGCTCAGGCTCCTGACTGACGTCACAGCCCCTCCTCTCCCTGCTGGAGAAGCCGGCCATTGTAGACAATGGGCAAGAATATTCTGGGAATTACGACACTCGGCGCAACGCGGCATTTAGAGAAATTTCTGGGCGATGGCCTACGGCCCTATAAATATTGCAGTGGTCCAAGGGCCGGCAGTCTTTGGTGAAGGCCATCTGGCTGAGTGCGGGGGCGAAGTTAGATGCGGTGAGGGACAGACGACGACGGGAGATTGTGAGACGACAGTGGACGAAGTGTTCGTCGTGTGAATGGACGAAAGGCTAGAAACCCGACGAGTGAAGGCTACTGGGCTTGAGGGCTTTCAGAAAACTCTACAACATTGCGTACTGGCGAGACATGGACTAAACTGAGGTGGGATTGAATGAACATGTAATAGGGATTTTATTGTTAATGTTAGAACTGTCAAACATGGGCACATAATTTATAAAATTAAATGGGTTTTGATATACTGTCTGTTGGGACTGATTCTTAATTATTTAAATACATAAATTTATTTGAGTTAATTGTAAATTGTATTGATTGAAGTCATTAATTGTAAACAGCAAGTGCTATCGATTTATTGTGAGGATTTGGGTAGACAGAATTTTGTTTGTAGTTATTGTAAATAAAATTAGGAAATTACAATTAGCTTTTTTAGTTGACCAAGATCTGCATCCCTTAACGAACCTGGTTTAGCCCATTGACTAAATTGTAACAATATGTATTTACAGTTATTTTTAAATCTAGCTTAGCTTTCTCACGTCGTGGTTGGTATCGTAATCAGAAACGAAACAAATTTAGAAGTTCTGTTTGTAGTCCTTTTAGTCACGGCAAGCTTTGATTTTTAATGTCCTGTCAAAAAGTTTATTTACGATTATTTCTAGAAAAAAATCCACGACTTAATGGATGCTAAGGCGTTAGTTCAGGCCCACTTTTTTGATTGAGGCGTGAGGTGTGTGGCGAAGTATGGCGTGTGTCGCAGAGGGGGTGAAGTTAGAGGACGCCTCCCCACACGCAGCTAGTACAGCGAGGGAATGACGTATAGTGACGTGAGAAGAAGGATGGTCGATTCGTGACTCAGTGCGAGCTTGAGCTGAGACGTGCCTCGCCGTCTGGGAGAGGTCCTCCATCCTGCAGACTGACTCAGCACTGCTTCATGGCGTCAACCGCAGCCAGCCACGCCTACACACAGTTCCTCTCCACACTTGTGTCCGTGGCTGCGGCCACAAGTGTTAGCACTCCCTTAGGTTAGTTCCAACTGGAACATACTCATCACACGAGTATTGTATGGCGACTGCGATGTTGAACTTGTCACACTTCTCACTTGCCGCTTAAGCAAACCGGGTTCGATTCCCAGAGCATTCGCTTACGCATGTGAGCGTTGTGCCGGATGATGCCACTGGTCGGCGGATTTTTTCATGGATCTTCCGTTTCCGTCGCCCTTGCATTCCGGCGCTGTCCCATACTCATCTCGTTTCAACCTCATCGGCTCTCAATACCTCGACGGTAAAAGCCGCCCACCTCTCTCCACTGCAAATGCAGGTGGGTGCAGATAGGCGCAGGTGGGCGCAGGTAGGTGCAGGTGGGTGAAGATAGGCGCAGGTAGGTGCAGGTGGGTGCAGGTAGGCGCAGGTGGGTGCAGTTAAGTGGGTGCTAGCATAGGCAGACGTGTGCAATATCTGCTTTATTATATGGTTACAAGTTGTGTTTTAAACGCATACACCTTTGCCAGGCTTTCGTCGTTAGACCATGCGTTTACGATGTACCCTGTGAATCTTGACACCGATGAATGAACACTTATTCTTTGTGTGGTCGAATCACGTGCAATTTAGTCACAAGGGGAATGGCTACACGCCTTGGCGACAACCAATGAGTAAATGAAAAGTACTGTGAAAGCTAACAGGGAGGGCGCAAGTTTCGCATGCCCCGTCACAGCTAATGTGCAATCAAGTAGATAACGTACAACAAGATTATGTTTGGTCTCTAAGAGAAGTCGCCTACCTGTTTGACTTCGGCAAAGAAGATTGGTCGATCTGCCGCTGAAGTTACATTATTGGCTCAAGATTACCGCGGTGTGTAGCCTACTGCCGGCCTATGACAGACATGGTCGAATGCACAGTAACTTGGAGTTTAGTCTGCTGCTAAATAATACCGCGAAATCTGCATGCAGCTCTCTACTGATGATCTTCCTTGTGGGTAACTGATTGGTAGAACCAATCTGTGTCTGCCCGCGAATCACGAACACTCTGTGTCGGAGTTACCTAATTCTGATTGGCTCAGTCAGGTAAGGACCTGTCTCCCGACAAAGACACATGGACAATAAGTAAAGCGGTTAGTGAGTGAGTGGAAACATTTGGGCCGCTCGTAACTGCGAAGTCTTGAAAGCCGATGAGTGTGAAGCGAGGTAAGTATGGAACAGCGCCAGAATGCAAGGGCGAGAGAAACCGGAGATCTCCGAGAAAACCCGCCGACCAGCGGCATCGTCCAGCACGATTAAGACTTGTGGCAATCCGGAGAGAACCGGCCGGATATTGAACCCGGTTCGCTTTGGTGGGAGGCGAACAGTCTAACCGCTCAACCACAGTGGCTCCCAATAAGCACAGGAAAACTGCACGTATGCCATAGGGCATTGAAGTGTAGCCTTCACGTAAATCTTTCCGGGAACAACAGAAGTCCTTGTTTGGTAAACGAAGTCATGGCTGTACGTTATGAATGTTTCATAGCGCTACAGCATAACACGAAGCTCGTAGCTCATTGGTTTGATTAAAAAAAAAAAAAACAAGTTCTGTGTTAGCTCGAGTAGAGCAGGTATAGAGTGCAATACTTGAGAGCACAAAGTGAAGTGGGACTGGCAGTTGATAATTATACACACGAAACAGCTTAGTAGTTCCTTTGATGTGCACGCATCCACTCTGATTGGTTGCGTGCGGCTCTGGAACGGGCCTTGTGTCTACTGCACGCTGCGAAATTTCCTCTATTGGCTGCGCTGTTAGCTAGCGTGTACGTAACCAGGCGCTGATTCGCCAACCACTTCCCGACATTTTGCTCACAGTTTCTTCGCACTTTTTGAATAGAACATTTGTAAAATTATGATGTGCTTGGTTGTCTCCTACATATATCATGTATAACAAACTTTTATAGGCCTACTCGTGTTAAAAATAAAATCGCCTAATTTTTAAAATTGAAATTATAACTTATAATGAATCTATAAATCATAATATTTTCTTTATAATTAATATGGATGCAAAGAGAGAGGAAATAGGTGAGTTGGTAATACTTCTCATGAATAACATTACTAATCTGAGAGCACACGAATACTGTGCGTAGTTCCTTTCGTGTGATACTGTAGACTTAGTTAAGCTTTGTTTGCACGAGGCGGAGGAATATGCTGGAAGTAAAACTTTAGCAGGCGAGTCTTCAGAGAAGTTGGAATGGACAATAGTGACGTCATTTCACTGACGTGTGCTGCTGTAGTTCGCGGTATAAGGAATTGTTTCACAGCGAGCCAGTTGAAAGTTTGTCTTGTAAGAGCGATGTAGCACTTGATACGCAATGCAATGTCACCCTTGTCACTTCCCTAGTTCAGCGCCAGAGAAAGGATCCTTGTTGTGTATGCTGACCCCAAGGTAAGGTTGCCATACCGGGATGCGGGAAACCGGCTCACTTGTCCACGGTCCTTATCCGGCCCAGCTATCATCCGCACCGCCCGAAGAACAATGAACCCTGTGGACAACCTTAGACATCGCCCGTCGTGGTTTATGACCACCAGACATGTGATGGCGTACGGCAACTAACAGTACGTCGCGTCCTCATATAGCTCTAGCCGAGCTTGCTTCCTCTTACACGCTGAGCATTAGCAGCTGTCTTGAGCTTCAGTTACGTTACATGCTAATATCAAGTAAAACCGCCCAATCGTGAAAGTGTATCTGTGAAAAACTGTTTTTTTTTTTTAATACCACTAGACAGGTACAGTGATACCAGTCAGCAAAACACTAGTCAGTGAACGTCAGTTGAGAGGTTGTTGCAGACTTGCCAACCTGTCAAATGAACAGGGAATCTGTGTTACGTTGTGCTATTCATAGTCATGTTTGGTGGCACGACTTAACATATGCTTTAATTTTTCTCATTCACTCGTACTTGAGATGGAGACTTCTATAATCTTAACGTGGAAATCCATCCAAGTAAATAATCAGAGAAAGTGACGCCACTGAAAGCAGATGAAGCAGTGACAAGAGCCTAGGCAGAGAGAGTGTTTCTAGGAGCTGTTTCTTATCGCGAACGCACAATTCGAGCGCCGTCTTTCTCTATGGATGCAGCTGAACACTCCCGGACCTCATTGCGACATCCTGCATGCCAGAGAAGGCCTAGTCTAGCGGTGATGAGAACACACAATAGTTATTTTACAGTGACGTGAAAGTAGCAGTGATTCACCACGCGTTTGGTGTACACAATGATTCGCAGTGGCATTACTAACTATTTATGGGCCGAATGTTATCACTGCGCTGTGTGTATGGGGTAAGTCACGTGCCTAAGTCTCGGCTCCACCTATTATGCAGAAATACTTCGTTGCCGTGTCATAACTTCAGTTTCAGAGGTATTATTTGAAATTTTTCACTATAGAAAATTTACATTTTACTACTTTTTTAGTTGTTTTGTATCTAATTTTCACTGTGTGTTATTTCCTATTGCAAAAAGGAAGGAACTTACTTTTAAAATGTAAATATGTTCTCTACTTTTTATAACAAGCACATAACAAACAGTCAAAATTAAGTACACAAATAAAAAAAATTGTGAAATATACATTTTCTAAAATTTATAGTTCACAATTTTAAAAAAATTGTGAAATATAAATTTTCTAAAATTTATCATTGTCACTAATTGCTATGAATCCGAAGTTATAATGCGAAAATAAAGAATGTTTGCCAAAAGGGGGGGGGGGGGAAGACAAACCTTAATGTATTAGGTCAGGATCACAGAGCACTGCGAAAGATAGGATGAGAAAGAGTATTTTTCAAAAACAATTGTATTACAAAAAGCTTTCAGATGAAGTATTGAAAAAAAAAAAATTTTAATGAAAGAAACGCTGATGTCTCACACGCGGATAACAAAATAAAGTATGATTTCGCTGATTGATAAAATTTATTGACGTCGCTGTCTTATTACTTATAACTATTACAATACGGGATATTGCTGTCTTCACATAACTTATTGTTTATAATTGGTTTTAATTTTATGTTAACTAGACATAGGAAGGACCTTATACTCAATAAGAAACACAAATTTTAAATTATCACAACAGCTTCACGACTAATGAAATGTAAAAAAGTTTCTGTATCTCACAAAGAGTTCTTGGAAACAAAAAACTTCACGGCTGAGAAAACTGGTATACATACTACACTAACTTTTGTTAACAATTCAACGCCAAGAAGGATACATGTGATTGAAATGAACTTTATACCACAGACTAGGTACATAACAATACATAATTTATTAGAATTACAGAACTATACGTGACCTTTGTCCTTGAGAATGCATTATTATGTGCTGCAATCATAGACCCTGAACATCGTGGCGTGGACTCAAAGAGGACCTGGATATGTTCCTGGGGAATCTTCCTACACGCGGTTTGTATGCGAGTTCACAAAGCATCAACAGTGGTTGCTGGAGGACCGTGATGAACAAGTCGTCAACCTACCATATCCCAGACATGTTCGATGGGTGACATGTCAGGCGAACGTGTAAGCCAGGGAAGCAGTGTTACTCTTCGTTCATTAAAGAAGGCTTGAAAATTCCTCGCTGCATGTGGTCGGGCATTGTCCTGTCGAAATATGGCATGTAGAGTTGCCTGAAGGAGGTGCAGCACCTCTGGCTGTAAAACCTCCCTGATGTAGCGGTTGCTGTTCAGATCGCATGTTGTATCCAATGGAGCCCCCAAACCATCACACTTGATGTTTATCCGCTATGCCGCTCCACAATGCATGCTGCCAGATTGCGGACACCACGATATCACCTAACACGTATGCGGCCATCAATGTAGGACAGGTGGCACACCAGTCCACCCCACTTGCAGTGCTTCAGTGTCAAGTCAACACTGTGAACGAGGCTGTGTGGTCCGTTAAGGTCATGCGGACAAGATGGTGGTCAATCCCGTGCTGTGGTCACATCATGTGGTCCAGTACCTAATCGTCCCTGCATACGACCCTCTTCTATCCACTGGTGCTACACATGCATCACTGTCGTAGCATCATGCCCTGTACGAGCCGAAATGTCTCGGTATGGCACACCCGTTTCCTGAAGACAGATAATTCTGCACCGTTCGTGCTCACTCACATGCTGATATGGTGCCCTTTGACGTCGACGAGGCATACTGGCACTTACTTTCACTTCGTTTGACGGCTCTTCACCGACTGAGCTTGGCGTACCACTGACCTTTCCGGTCACACACGAGAGTGAGCTGCTGGGCCTATGTGTATGCCATCTATCTGCAATCATAGTCACTTATTGATGGTACTCTCTTCTACACATCCTCCGAGTTTGGGTTCATTCTAGCAATTCTTTCTGGATGTTACATTTTTCAGAAACAAAAAAAAAATATAAATATTTTAGCGAAGAATTTTTGAAATATAGTTGCCAAGGTTATTTTCGTATCACTACAAACAAAGTATAACATATTTCACTAATTGTTAATGTGGAATAATTAAAACTAATGTTGAATTCTGAAAAGCAAATACTGCAGATTTTCAGAATAAACACGTCCCTTCGTAAACAGTGTGGGAAGAATTTTTTTTTGTGTGCCGGCCGGGGGAGGGAGGAAATTCTTCCTCTCATAAATTTTTGTCGCTGGCTTATGTAAGAAAAATAATTTCCCTGCCAAGAAAAATAATTTCCCTCATTGATGAATAGTGATGCCTGATGACATGAGAGGAATTGTTCCCACGTACCAATTATTATAACAACGAAGCTTGTTTCCTTCTTCATATGGAAAGCGTTATTTCATACTTCATATGGAAAGTGTTGATTGGCAGGCACACGAAACTACAGATGATTAAGAAATACTGACTGTCAGAACTCAGGTTTCTGTGTGAAATTTCTTGTCGCTATTGTTAAGTATACTCGATCTCACACCACGCACATATTACAAACTTACAATACTAAAGTTCGTATATAATATATTAGCTGGTGCATATTTTTGCCACCGGGCATCAACTGTTTTGTTGAAAACGAAGATCTCTAAAAGACACGAGTTCACTGAGAATAAAACCCCGATAGGACGTTTTTACATGAACGTTAAAAAACCATTTTATCTACAGGTACCACTGTTAACTTTTATCGTACAAAATTAAATTATAAGGAAAAAAGTTGTGAAAATAATTACAGATGGCAGACATATGTGCGCCTTTGCTGCGCGGTTCCCTCAAGGACAACGAGGCGAGTGTGGGGGAAATGCAAGAGCGGGGGAAATAGAAAACCCGCCGACCAGCGGCATCTTCCGGCGTGATTCCCACGTGTGGAAGCGACCTCAGAGGGAATGTAACCCGGGTCATCTAGGTAGGAAAACCTCAAGGGGAAGTACACAGTGGTATTTGTAGTTTGATCCACTGGCTTAGATCGCCTGTAATAATATCCTAGTATGCCAGAACTGCATCTTTTCTGCAATGCATGTATCTGCAGTAGCTGTATTGGCAGTGCTTCCTTAGGCGAGACGCCACCTCGAGGCGTACAAAATAATTTACTAGGGATTCGCCTTAGTAGAGTGTGACTAGGACTTGCGACTATAAGGAGCACTTTGAAGCTCCGCTTAACAACTACTTGTATGCACATTGTGTATTATTTCGCCATAAGAAGATTAACTTTGCCATGGGCCTGATTAATTTATTCATACGTCAGTGAAGTAAAATTATGAAATTGTTAGAAAAATTAATATTCGACAAATCTGCTTATGACTTCACTTACAAGCATTTAAAAAAAAAAAAAAAAAAAAAAACACGAAATCATTTTAGTTTTCAGAGATGTTTTTCTAACACTTTGAATTGAACGTTAAGACATGGAACTACTTCCTCTCAATCGTTAACCAACTTTACTGGGCGCATGCCACTTGTGCGCCCGTAATAATGTATGCCGTTTACGAGCAGTGATATTTTCCAAAGGTTTATTTCAATGGGGTTATCTCAGCCGCGAAGAGCGGGGTGCAATGTTTGGGTGTAGTATCCTCGCGTAGTGTAGGCGTGTGCCAGCAGGTGTCGCAGATACAAGATACAGAGGTACAGAGATACACTCGTCCACACGTAGCATGCTTCCGCCCGGATATGTGCCTTCCTGATATCCTAGCAGACAACAGCCACGCGTCGCAGGTCGGCTATACGACATTAGAGCTTGCAATAGTTTAGTATACTCAGTTCACTGTTACTTCCTAATAAGTTATGTGAACTTCATTCAAATATGAAAAAAAACTGGTATTCTAACGGTTAATTATTAAGTGAACAATTTCATACTGATACTGTTTCTTTTATTGTCGTAATTAATGTCTTATGTTAAAAAATCTTGATCGATATTGACGATGACAAACCAGTGAATTAAAATAATGGGTGAGTAACAGCTAAGTCGTATATTCAGCGAGGCAGACACATATCTGGAATACGAATGGAAAGTCTTATATGCAAGAACCGCCCCGAAATAGTCTGTGGAGACAGACTATTAAATGCAAAACGAATATGCTAATTTTTTGCGTATTCTCGCTACTTTTCAACTCAATCCGAATTGAATAAATTCTAATGAAGATGATATAAGTGGGGGGGGGGGTGGCATATTCTGGATCGAACGGCGGCGGCGGAAGGCTCAAGGCTCTACGGCCGCCATCTTGGATAAGGTCACGGTCGTCATCTTGGATGACACCACCATATTGTATGGCGTCATTTCCGACCGCCATATTGGATGATGTTTTTTTCGGCCGCCATATTGCGAGCCAGTATGATGTCATATTTGATTCAGTCTTTACTCCTATATCATTCCACCTAGATTTTTCCTGCTCTATCATTCCACATTGGTTTCCACCATCTCGGTTTCCATTTTTCCTGCTGTCATTCCAACTAGATTTTTCTGCTTTGTCATTCTGCATGGATTTTTCCTACTCTGTCATTCAACCTAAATGTTCATGCTCTCTCATTCCATCTGAATTTTTCATACTATATCATTCCACCATTACATCTTTCATCTTGGATTTCATTTCTTTAGTCATTTCGTTCCACCTCATGCTCTATCATTCCATCTTGACATCCTCTATCTTGGATCCCATTTCATTGTGCTCTACATTCCACCTTGGCATCCGCTATCTTGGATCTCATGCTCTATCATTCTACCTTGACATCTAGGACAAGCGTTGTAGGCGTGCGGCTCTGTGGCTCTGCCATTAGAATCTAGGAGTGACACAAATTTTATTTTGTTTTTCTGAAGTTTAAAAAAAGGAGGAGGTTAGGATCGAACTGTTGGACCTCTGTCCTGCATGCTAAGACATATGGATAATTGAGATATAAAATTATCTCAATCCCAACAGTCATAATTACAAATATATATTTAATTATGGACCATCATCTTGGCTTAACGGTATGCTAGGCGTTTCAATTGTGATTTATTTAATATATTTGTTGAAAAAGAATCACATATGAGGAGGGATTATTAGCATCAATATAATTTGCATGTGCATACCTCTGCATAGACCATTAAAGGAATACAAGTGCAAAGTCGATCGCGATTTATTTAATATCACATGCCACATATTTACAGTTCCTCTTCATACCCGTGAGGCGATGTATGTACACTATCATCCAATATGAGTCTCTTATCATCCATCCAACTTACAGATAATTTATTCGAACACTCGGAATGAAGTGTGCGATGATGAGATCTTATATTATGCATTTTGCATCTGACAGATGTTTGTTTCTCCAGAACAGCCAGGTACTCTTCAAAAGTAATCTTTTGCACAACACACTTTTGTACACCCTTTTTGCTTCTTTGCCACCGCATTTGTACGAATATATTTTAGCTCGCAGGCCTACAAAATCACTCATCACTAGTCCATTGCACTCATCTTTAAATTTACCAACTACTGTTTTGTTGGTTAATGAGTAGCAAGTGTGAGAGGTGGGGTAACAGTTGGTATCAAATTAGTCCAGGAACACAGGATCACTGGCCAAGTCGTGTTAAAAGTCATTTGTTGCTACTTGATGCATGAATCTGTGTGCATGTAAGCGAGGTGAATGTTGTAGTTATCGTACTTCTTCTTTATGACACTGTAGTGGAATTATGCATCACTGTCTTCGATAAATCCAGGACAGCAAAACCAGCATAAATTGGCTTATCGAAAAGAATGTCTTCTTTGTCCAGTTTTACCACTGATTCGCTGTAGATCGTTCTGTCCTTAAATGAGAGTTTCGCTATCACCTTCTTGATGCGTCGCTCATCGCATAGCAATTCCATCCTTTGTCTCTTTCGCTTATTCTTCATAAGCTTCCAAAAGGTGGAGTTATTCGCTAGCTTGAAGAAATCTCATTCAAAGTCATTATGAGCTGATTGTCGTTTCTTGGTATTTAAGTTTATGTAGGGTCTCAACCAGGGAGTTTGGGTGAACTACAGAACACGATGTATTTTTCTTCAGTTTTAGTCCATGTGCCAAGGCCTGCTTCAAGTTTCGATGGTGAACAACATAGCGAGTCTTGGTTTCCAGCGATGTAAGTAGTTTCTTTTGTTTGGAGCATGGAGGACATTCGTTGACTGGTAGGAAAGGCAAATCCTTATGATATTCGTGCAGTGAGGTAGGGTATTCTACATCTACCTCTAAAATATATCCTGTATTAGAGTCATCAGCCACATTCGTTACATCGAAGTCTATGTCGCACCATCGGAAGTCACATAGAAGTAGTTGGTGTCGACATACTGTGAATAGACTGATGGCTGTGAGGAGTGAACAATTTCAGGCAGGTACTTGTTGTTTACTTTGCATCTCCTTTTCATACATTGAGCCACGCCACCGCCGATTGCTGCATCGTAGAACGTGTACTTGTCGTAATCAGACAGTAGCTCTAATTCTACCTTTGTCATCCGCAGCATCGCATCAAAAGAAAATCCAGGTGCACTTACATAATGTACATAGTCTAGCGAGTATGTTTCCAAGCAAAGCTCTCTGAAATTTTCAAATACATCGCTCAGAATGAGCACGTCTGTCTTGAAGTATGTGTCCAAGTATTCTCCAAGAAATTTACATTGGAATTTGTACCAGGCGGTCTGTGCATGGGCATAGTCTTCATCGGAAATGCCATAGTCGGTTAATAGTTTGTAAAATTTATCCTTGTCTGGCAGCTGCACTTGTTCAAGTTTCGCCCAAGAATCTATATAGTCATATGGGTATACACCCTTGCATGTGGCGAGACTTATTTCTTCAGTAGTGAAAAATTTTGCAGTATTCTTGAACTTGTCGGATGATAGATTTTGGGTTAGACTGGCAAGACTGGCCGACATGAAGCGAAATGTGTCCACAAACAGCATACTGAACCTTTCACCTAGGCACTTGGAGAAAGTTATAATTTTTTTTTCTCTATGAGGAATGATGAAAATGTCCTCGTTATCATAGCCCGGTTCCCTGATAATGGAATTTTCATCATATGATAGGTTGTGAAAGAATACGGGTAGTTTCTTCTGCCACCGTCAAAGCGTGTTGCAGTTGTTGTAAGCTACACCGATGTATTTGCCGGTAAAATGGTTATGGTCATGTACTTTTCGGTTTTTTTGTTTGAAGTTCGTTGAACAGTAGCGGCATGTAGTGGCTTGGTCTAAAGAAACGTGTTCGGAAAGTGTCAGAGAAGCCATTGGTAAAGATTTTTCGTATATAGCCTTCAGTTTATAGGCAATATCGACAATATCATCCATGAAATATTTCTCTGCATCGATACCTCTGTAGATGATTGGTTGTGTGCAGGAACAATATCGGCGTCAATGCACACATAAATGCAATAGCTGCATGCTTAATGTTTTTGGTATTTATACATATATGCATTGCTGGGGTTAGGCTCACATGTAAACACAGGTTTCAATAATGCTTCAAAATCACAGTAAGCTACTATTTGTACTATATCGCCATTCTGGTAGTTTATAAACTTCAAGACCGGTGGCTCACCATTCTTCTTGGGCTTGGGTATCTCGGCTCATACTTGTGCATGGGTGGAACAGTATCTCTGGTGTTCTCATAAAGCTTCTTCACCCGTGAGTCCTGATACACAGGTCGGTTATCAAAGCATGTGAAGCAGCATTTACAAATATAAATTTCGTGTCCATGTGTTGTGTGCTGTGGGCGGACAAGTCGCGAATAGTTCTTAATGAATGTAAAGTGAGAATTTTCTTCATCTGTGAATAGGAGGAGGTCGATGTGTGTTGTTTCTTCATTCTTTCTCACGTGCTTGGAAACCACATTCATATCATCACTAAGGGCATAAATGTTGATTGATATATCTGTATTTCTCTTCTCAAAGACTGAAATCTAACATAATGGTGTGGAAAATTCCAAACCTCCAAAGTCGAACTTATCTTCCAGCAAGTAGTATCGGTCGTCCACACGATTCAGATGATCCCCTTCGACATATCCAGCAAGCACTGCCCACTTGAAACACAGTTGGTCGGTATTCTGAGGGTTGATTATTGCCCTGCTGGCTTTGACTGGAGCAGGTAGATCAATGTATGAGGAGGCATTCAGCGGATCTAGTTTATTTATTCTGAGCTGAAGCTGTTTTATAGATGATAAAGCCCAGCCAGAGCCCTTGCTCATTTGTTCCTCCTCTTCCTTGTAAATTTTTCGGATGCTGCTCACTACGGCTTGCTCTACATCGTTGCTATTATAAACTGCAATGTTGTTGTTTTAAATGCACAGACATGGCGCTCGTCTTCATGAGGCTCTGGTTTTCCGTATTCGCATTCCAACACAATATTACATTTTATGCTCCCACCATTTTCTTCAACTTCTTCATTTACCTGGTTGATTGAATTCTGTTTGATATCATTTAAATGTGTGCAAATATCTTTGCATCCATTACAATGGTTGACTACGACCAATGTTTTCAAGTTTTTCTGGAAAGCGGTTTCAGCCTCCACAAACCCATTGATGTTGGAAGCTCCGACTCCTGCTACTAATCTGGGTAGAGCCAAAGTTTGCGACACAGCTTGAGTTTTCGCTGATGTTCCTTGTTGAGATGTACTGGATGGTTGAGATGTAGGCACTGTAACTCACCTCTTCTTCACAGGAGAAGGTCCATCACAGTTAGAAGCTTATTTTAAAAGAAAGTCTCTTCTTGTAAATTTCTTCATACATAACTCACAATTGAATGATGTGCATTCGGGGTTGAAGCCGCACACACACACACACATATATATATACACTCAGAAGTCCTGATTTTATAATTTTCTGCCTACGTATTAAACACTATACCTTAACTCTTGAACTACTAACTAAACCCTAAATCTTAATGTACAAACCTTAACCACTAAATCTAAACTCTTGATGTACTAACCTAGACCACTAAACCTAGCTCTTGATGCTACTAACTAAATCATTCCAACTCTTGATGTACTAACCTGACTAAAATTCTTGAAGTACTACCTAAACCCTGACGCTTGATTATATGAAAAAAAAACCTAATAAACTATATAATTAAAAGAAAGTAATAAAATGTAATCTTCAACTAACACTCCAGAAGCACTCAACACCACGAACGATGAACAGCGACTGTGGAAAACCGAGGTCGAAAAGCTCCTTTTATTAACACAGCGGATTGGCGTGGGGGGAGTCAAGCTAGCCAAAGGGCGAACATAGTCATCGATATTTTGTCACCAGGTTGGCTCGCTAATATATTCTTGTGGTCACAGCCAGCGACTGAGTGTGTCAATTCTTGTACAAGGAAAATGTTCTAGTTTGCACACAATTTATTCTTCCAGACAGAGTATTGAATACTCGAAACTAAACCATTTAAAATATATATAAATAAATTGTTATTTAATCTCATCCGTATATTTTGTTAGTAGAAAGATTATATGTGTTGCAAAACAAAACATTATTCATTTGCAAGTACAGTATAATTACAGATGTTTTTATCACTAGTATTCAGTATGCATATTTTTAATAAGTAGTAGGAACGTGTTTATTCTAGTCGAATGATACACACATATGTCACTGATTTCTAAAAAATTTTAATTTATAAACCAATGCAGCATTTCATATGGTAGTAGGAAATATATAGACACATTCATGAGATACTTACATTTTCATTTATTTTACCTATGTTATTTATCTTTCAAGTATTTTTTCCCTGTTGTTAAACTGAAAAGTAACTAATTAATTTTCTTTTTATAATAGTAACCAAATTTTTCTATTACATAAGGGTATGTATGAAATCAAAGATTATTTTCATTTCACATGTTTTATTCGACATAAAATATTTACAAAACACACATTTCAGTACCTCAGCACATACAAAATCGTCAATATTACTTTCTTTGCACAGAGTCCATTGCACCAACCATAACTGTTAACATGAGTATGACAAATTCGAGGAATGTCAGTGGCAATTTTGGAGTTGCTGATGATGATGTACTTGCATGTGCTACATCTTCCGAGAGACTGGGCTGAGATGGAAGAAGTCGTCTATGTTTTGACGTACCTGCATCAGCCGAGGTCTTGCGTTTTCTACTGCGACACGGCTCTTGAACCGCTGTGCCAAGCATCGAACAACATCCTTCAGGGTGTAGGTTTCTTCAGTAGAAGATCGCAGAACTGATAGGATGGCTGCTTGGATGATGCCTTCGTTTGATGAAACAGCTGGTACAGTCTGGTGAACGTAGAGGCAGGATTCTCATAACATGCGCAATAACTTCTTCAGGTAAGCACGACAGTGGAGTATCTTCGCGCAGGTAGAACACAGAGCACTGTCCATAAGTAATGCAGTTAATAATTTGTTGAAATGACTCAAACATTACTGGTTCATCAGCAAATAGAGTATGAAAATGTCCATCACATTCTTCCATATAAGTTCTCCAATACGAGTACGTCACCCTACTCAATCCAGGCTTCGTACTTGCATAATGGTTTGCAGGATGAAAAGCTGTCATTGTTCTTGAGAGTCTGCAGTCGACAGCGTATTGAATCATCGTAGGTCTGACGAGCCTCTTTAAGTACACTGTGATGTAAGACGTCAGCTAAAGAGTCCGACCAGCACAGACAGGATCCTGGAGATGAAGTCACAGCCGGTCTCCAGACATTTAAACTTGCTTCTACAAATAATTTCACCGTATACGGTTACACCATCTGTTTCTGTTTCCACAGTCTGCGTTTCGATGTCCATGATGGTAATCTATTTACACAGCAGACCTCGGGGGATCAGGGAAAGTTCCACACGTACCCATGAAGAATAGTCTTGTGTTCGATGATGTTGCACTCCTCACTCCCTTGAAAACTGTCATCAGAGTACAAGTCCTGCAAGCAGAAGTTTATTCTGTTTTCAACTTGATGTTCATCAATGTCTTGGAATTCGACACGTATGGTCGTCTCCACTTGCAGGCAGCTTCACTGTTTTGGCAGAGATTAAAACAGTACATCTATTTAGATCATTGCATGACAAAGTTTGAGTGTGGAATCATCGTAAAAGTCATAATAGCCCCACATATAATTCGTATCATCACATACTCGTATTTGCACGAACTCACATACTGGTTTGAAAATTACTCATTTGTAACCGATGAAATATCTTTCAGACTTGTCCACTTTACCCGACCGGAAAAGCACACATTCGCGCTTGTCGAAAATGTTGCCACATACGAAGGATGCTTAATGACTGTGTCCAGTTCAGAGGGAAGTTGCTCAATATACTTCGCACATCAGTGGTGAGCACATAGAAACCTACATAGTGCGACCTCGAATTATGATGGTTGTGCAGCAGACCTAACAGCGGTAACATTACCAGATACTTTGAATATCTTGTAATGTTATTGCTGTTAGGTATTTATAACTGATAGCTGATGATCTGTTGAAATCATTTTTGCAGCAACTGTTCTTCGTTTACTTGTGTCATGAGCGAAGTTGTAGATACAGGTAGTTTGGTGTCTGGACGAAGGCAAATCACAGCATAAAGTATGATACTGCAAGACACTGGAACTAATGACATACACTCTTCTTTGTTATACAGTATCCAGTGTTCGATTCCATTACACAACTCAATTTGCTCGAATAAGCCAGATGGCTTGAAACTAACTTTATGGTAGGCAATGGTCACATCTTCGTATTTACGAATGTCCAGTGGATTGAAAATCATGTACATGATGATGAAGTGCCGATGGCAGACAAAGAGCATCTGGTAGTTTCAGCCATTGTTAGTTTATATACACTCGAACATTTTTTTCTTATTGTTTATACCACCCTGTCCAACATACCAAATAAAAATTCGATCATGTGAGCAGTTTTGCCATTTGCTGTTGGTTTCATTCCTCCTTATGTCAAGAAAACTCTGCAAAATCATTTTGTTTCTTCAGATCCTCTTCGTTAATGAGACGGGCATACCTTCTTGGCAGATGAATTTTGAACTAACCATCCAACACACAGGTGATACTCTGCCCATAAGTTGTGTTGACTGGCTGGAAATCTGTTGCTCTGTACTTCTTGTCTACTTCCACATCACCAAGTTTTCGGAACTGCACAACACTGTTAAGCTTCTCGAAAAGCAATAGTATTACTGTCGTAGCTGTTGAAGCACTGGCGAGAGAATGAAGACTGGCAGATAACAATGTTGCGAGGCTCTCCTCCTTTATACTCACGTGACATTTATGTCATTGCATGCCAAAGCTGCACGACCTCTTGTGGCAGTATTTATGGGGTAAGACATTTGGAAGGAATTTACTACACCAAGCATTCTCCCCTCAACAATACCACAAGAAATGAAATGCCCGAGGGCCAGGTTGTGATGCGTTTGTGCATAATTGGATGCTAGTAAAGGATAGTAAAAGGCTTAACCTGAAATTCAACTTTTTACAACTTATATCACTAAACAAAACAATAGTCACTTGGTAAGTACCTGCAGAAACTTAGGGTTTATGCAACTGAGGTGCTTGATATAGCTACGATATTTATGGAAAAAAAAACAGTTTCATCTCGGGTGACATCATTACTTTTATTTTTAAAAGATCTTATCACTTCCAATAATCAATCAAAACTTTGAGAACAAATGATCTAAAAAATATATATAGAAATTTATATCAATTAAAATGAGTATTTTGTTTCACATATTTTTTGTTGTTTTTTTAAATTTTATTACCTTTTCTTTTATTACTTTCACATTACTTCGGAATCCTGTATGAAATTGAAGTTACTTAAATGATTTATGGTAAGTGGCCATTTTGGCCGAGAAAATTATCACACACTGCATTGCCTTTCTTTTCTTAGGCATTCAATTCAACATTAATTCAGAATTAAGCTGGTACTGTCACTGAAGCATTGGCCAAACGACCATGACTAAATGAACAAATTTTTAATTGTTTAAAATGATTTAAATATTCTAAGATCAGTTCAGTAAGATTGTTAGTATCACTGTGTGTGGAAACTATATGAAATGAAAATTAATTTTGGCCTGGTGATGCATGAAAAGCAGATCAGGAACCCATATCCGATCGAGAAGTTAAATCAATGGAGAAAGGGTGGCGAAGAAAATCCTCCGAGAACGACCACGCCTCAACTCGAAGCCAAATTCAGGTCGTCATCTTAGGGCCTTGCTGGAGAACCACTAAATCACAGTTTAAGGGCAAAAAATAATGATTGCCAAGGTAAACACAAAGTAAAACATTCGACGGAAAATTAGTTACACAATAAACATACATTTCGCTGTAAATTTGGTGTTCTCACATCAGGATTGTTAGATTACAATTTTCAGAAGTAACAAGATGTCACAATTCAGATCATGTACATGTAGAAGAAGGAAATTGACATATCGGAAGTCGTCACAGAGTATTATCTAATCGAGAGGACGAGTACCAACATAAACCAAGTTACATTTCGCGACTTTTAAAAATTAGTTCACAAATAGTAAAGTAAAACAAAATTATAAAGGTAACAGAATTAGTTATTAACTTTCAAATATACATTATATGAAATACTAATTTTACAAAGAGTAAGTACTAGTTTTTCTGATACAATTCAAATCTTTGACATACTGGTTGGCCTGGTTTGAAATTGTATTTTATAAAAAAAATGGAAATTTTAACCTCAGGTAAATATTACACAAGCAAGCAAAATGTTACTAAAGTCTTTAAAACACAAAGAATATTGGTGATAGTTAACACACCATTCACTTATTTATCCGCTGACATAGTTGACATAAATATTACGAAGTTGTTTTACAAGAAATTAAAAATAGGTTTCCAAAATAATTAGATACTCTTCTGAACAAAATGGAAATATGCACATGAGACAGAACAATAAAAAAGGTACAATTATGTAAATAAAATCGTTAATGAATTAAGATAACACAGTAACTAGTACTTAACAAGTACTTCATACTGAACCAATACTTTAACAGAAAATGGGATAACAAAGCTGAATTCCGTAATTTTAAAGATTCCAAAAGCGGAATCCGAGTCACAGACTCACACAAAAACAAGAATTAAACAAATTAGAGGGCATGGGCCACCAAGGTGGCACAGCCCGCAGCAGCAAAATGTTCTTACGAGGACAGGTCCAGGCCTGTTTAGACTTGCAGAGTTCTGTGTCACAGCTGTGGGCGGTATACATATTCTTTAGTTTTCCGAGAGATGGGCAGTCGTACTGTTTATTTTCTCATATTCCACATCGCAATCTTCCTAGTGCAGTCCATTGAAGTGATTTGTAAGCCATTTATTCGTATTCTTGCTTTTATAGTCTAGCAGGCGATGCGAAAATCGAGGCAGGAATTTGCATGAATGTGTGCTGCCATCAGAGTAAGCAATGCAAATTTCCTTTATGATGAATCCCATTGGAGATGTGAAGCCCTGCATGTTAGCAAACATGATGGAGGTCGGTAGACAACTGAACTGAGTTCGTGACTTATGACAGAATTTTAACAACTTTATCCCTTGCATTGTATGTTGCCAGACAATCGTGGATTATGAGAGAATAGGCTTGAGTGTTGACAGGTATGTTCTCCATAGCCATCATTAGAATTCTGAAGTCAATCACACCTGTGTTTATGTGGTCATCTTGTTTACTGACGTAGAATACCAGGACCGGTGCACTTTTCATGAACTCGTTTGGTTCGAGAGTAATCGAAGATTTGTGACCATAATACGATCTTTGAAGATCTGCTAACATTTGAAATGCCAACATATATGATCCAGTAATAAAGTCAGCATTTAGGTCCACATAGGGAAATCTTTCAGAGTTCAAAAACACTTCAGCATTCTTTATCTTGATGTGCTCGAACTTTGAGCGATCTGAACCAATAGCATTTTGTTTCATGTTTGAAACGCTATATTTATATATCTCGGTTTTTCCTTAGCCAAACTTGATTTAACATTCCAGTTTACATTTTGAAACTGCGTGAATATAGGATATGTTTCCAAGCTCCATAAGCGAAATGCCACATCGATATTTCTTCCTTTCTCGACAAATTTCAGCAGTTTGATTTTCTCTCCCATTTTTACTTGCACGTGGGGCAGAAGCCATTCTATGGAATGCAGCGATAGTATTACAACTTCGGGACTTTCTACAGTATCTATGATATCATTAGTTCGTGTGTTTGCCAGCAATATTACCAGCTCTTGTTTGGAATTCACTATTATTTGTTTGTAGTCTTCTGCATATTCCAGCAATGTTGAGAGTGCTATGCATATTTCAAATCTTCCATCTTGGTACACTGGCACTTTATAATCTGGTTCGATTCCCCATCCAGTCGTTTTGGCTGCATGTTGTTGGTTTCTTGTAAGAGAGAGGTAGTTCTTCGCCATGGCAGTAATGCCTACATCTCTTGCATGATCGAGCTCCACACCATTAAGTTCATAAGATATATTATTAATCATGCGAAGTACACCATTTCTAATTATCTTGGTAGTTGCAGATGCATCATCTCCAGGCTTCGTAAGCGTACCTCGAAATCTCAAGTATGAATTTCATGGCAGCCTGTAAATATCTTGGTTTTGTACAGGTATTCGAACCTCGGGTGATAGCATGAAGGTTCCAGGTAGTTATGGTGAATAAGTGTGAAATTCAGTCTTTGTGATCGCATCTTTATAGCTGATGGGCTCGTCTATATTCAGTATTTCTGCCTCCATTCTTACTGACTCTGAACCCAATGCTCTTCAAGGACGTGATATTATTGTTTGCTAACACACTGACAGCTCTCGTCATACTCATATCATAATCACATAATAAATCTAACGATTGTTTACTTATTAACAATGTATCCCACGATAAACCTGGTGCAGTAAAAAGCCAAGCAGGGTCTAAACCATATGAATTTATATACATATTTCTAAAATTGTCAAAAATATCTGCTTATAATAACACATCAATTTTTAAATATAAATAATGATATTCGCCAAGAATTTTAATAATAAATCGATTCCACACAAGTTTTGCGTTTTCATAATCATCATCCATTATATCAGATTAATTTAATTTATTGTAAAATTCACGTTTTGGTGGAAGCTCAGTTTCATCAAAAATTTTCCAACTATCCATATAATCATAAAGATAAACCCATTTTTTGATAAGTAAATCTGCTTGATATTTTGGAAAATGTTTGCGTGTGTGTTTCATTTGTTTGTTTAGTTAAATTAGACAATAATTTAGCTAAACTACTAGCCATAAATTTAAATGTGTCTATACTTTTAAATTTTAAATTTTCTGTTTGTTTCCCAGAAGCAATAAACGTTTCTTCATTATTTGCTATTAAATTAATATTTTTATAATTTCCTGACTTTTTAATAAATACATGTGCATCATATCCAGATAAATTGTGAAAATAAATTGGTACAAAGCTAGGCAATTTTTACTGTAGATAACAATTATTACTTACAGGATTAATGAATTTTCGAGTTAAATTACCATGATGGAATACTTTTTTATTATCCTTAGAATATTCGCATTCATGTACAGTACATTTTTTAGATTTAATATATATCTCCCTTTCTTCTTTTGTAAGCATTCTGATTGGTTCGATTTGTGAACAAATTTCCCCAACTTCTTCTAGTTCTTTTTTCATACAACAAATAAATTTGCTATGTGCATTTGATCCATGATAAACTACTGGCAGCTTATAATCACCATAAGCAGCTACAATATAATAACAAAAACCAGAAGCTTCATAAAATTCATATTTCATAGTATATGATTCATTATTCAATTTTAAATCAAAGTTATTTATTTGTTCATTAGTAAGATTACATCTTTCTTTAAAAATCACCTTATAAAGCTCATTGTTAATATCATCTTCAGTTAAAATCGGATAATTTTTATTAATTTAAACTTATTAATATTCTTTAGATTTGATGTAATGGCTGATATTTTTTTCAATATGGGCTCAAAATTAACATATATTGCAAACGGAACTTTCATTGTGTGTTTATAATTTTTTAAAAATATTTTGTCTCCTTTCACAGGTAGAACAACTTTTGCGACTTCATTTTCTAAGCAATCAACAGTATGTTCATTTAATTTCTCTTCAGAACAAAAGAATCGAAGACACATATTACACATATAAGCTTTAGATGTATGGTTATCTTTTTGTATTGAAAGGAGCCTCGATAAATCTTTTATCCAGCAATAATGTGAGTTTGTATCATTAAAAAAAAAAGTAAATTTTTAATTTTGTTAGGTTTTAATGGATATACTATGGCTTTATTACCTTCGCCGTTAATATAGTAAACATTTATAGATGCATCAATTTACTGTTCAATTTTTGGTATATATGATCAATTTTTAATCGGATATTAATATTTATCAATTATTTCATCAGTGTTAAGGCTCACATTTTTTATATTTAGGTACTCTATCTGACTGACTGTTAGCTGGAAATAATCCAGATTTTATTGCCTAAAAAAGCATTTTTGATCACTATTCTTTATATTTATGCATCCTTTTTTATTCATAATAAATTCTGGTAGTTCAATATATGCTGATCCATTTAATGGATTATACTTATTTATTGCTAATTGTATTCCAATTATTCTATCTAAAGTCCATCCTTAGCCTCTTCTTTGAAATTCAGATGACTGTGTAATTATTTCTTGTATTATGAATTTATCAATCCTTTTAATATCTCCTTCATTGAATATTGTATAATTGGGTGATTGAAATGTAAATACTTCTACTTGACTATTCTCTTGCTTATGATAACCAGCATATAACTTAATGCTAAATGTTATAAGTTTAGTGCGTATTATCTCAAAAACTTTATCTTTTACTGAAGTCAAAACATGGATAGGCTCTACTAAATTAAAGGAATTTTCGATATTATATGTTGATATCCTAACTTTAAAAGCTTTATTAACTAAGTAATTTTTATTGATCCTGCTTCTACTTTTTTTGTAATCAGATAAATAATTAAATAATATAAATATTTATTGTAATTCTTTATATCTTCGGGATATAATTCATTGATATCAGCATTAGCTAAAAACAAATTTTAAAAAAATTCTTATTCTTTTTTATTAGATAGTTTACCATACTTGTTACAATACATGAAATTAAATCAGCTGTCCTTAGATTATAATAATATGGAATTTTAAATTTTTTTACCAAAATATTTTCTCAACTTGTGAACTGTCATTCCACTCAACACACTAGTAATCTTAGAAGCCGCCATTTTTTATATTTGTGTTTAAGAGAATATATATAATGTAAAAACAGATATAAAATAAAGTGCTTAAATTACTGGGGGATAATTACGATAATTCTTCATATAATCACTTAACCACTTTTTACATGTGACTGAATATTTGTCCTTCGTATTGTTATTAGAAAAAATAATTTTATAGATTTATTCTCATTACACACTTTACAGTTTTTGTCGGATAATTATCATGTTGATTTTCGTTTAGAATATCTAAGACTGTATTGTGTAATTTACTATTGGTATGCTTTTTGAGAGAGATATTATAAACATATTTTCCACATTCGCACATTTCTTTCTCTTTTATTAATTCATAACGACTATTGGCATAATCAATATTAAATTTTTTACTAATGTTAAAATGTTTATCTTTTGTGTTTATATGGTGCAAAACTTTCTATGTTTAATAATTCATCACATTTTTTACATAGCTTAGATATATTATTTTCTATTTCGAGTGTAGTTTCCATTTAATTTAGTAAGAATATTATTTATAAAGAATGATATTTTTTATAATTTTAATTTTAATTAAATTTTTAATTTCAAAATGTTTGCTGTCTTATTAAATTTGTTTCCTTTTAAATATCACAAACCAAAATGGAGGCTCTGCTCAACAAGTTAAACAATTCATATGAATTGACCAAACTACATAACCTTGAAATTGATAAATGGTATAAAGTTAGAGAATTTCAAAATTATGAATTTAAGTTTGGCAAAAAAAATTAACTGCATTCTAGATGGTAATTATAAAATCACTTTACCAGATCACTTTGCAAAGATAATTGATGAAAGTAACTAAAAAATGTTTATTGGGAGGCGAGTTTTTATCGTATATAAAGGTTTAAAATTAATGAAAAATGGAAAAACTATGCATGATGTAGAATTCTCATAAAATTCTAAATATGCTATTATTTTTAATCTATTAATTATACTTTTTAGTATTTCATCTGTTTTTAGCTTAAATTTTCTTGGTTTAGATTACTCGTTCGCAAAATTTACCTTTTTTAGAAAATGAGAAATTTGCTTGATTTTTGCATAATTTTGCTTGTTTTACCCTGTGTCAAATCCTGCACGTATGATTTTTAAAAAATTGATAAAATTGCTTGTTTTTTGCTTAAAACATCTTGATTTTGGCTTAAATTTGTGTGTTTTTGAGAACTCCTTTTTAAAAATCTTTAGAGCTTAAATTTAGCCTCAAAAAACTTCATTGTGCAGTAAAAACCCTCGATATTTTATAAAAATAAGGGGTAGGTCCAGAACCCCCCTTATACATCTACTAATGATTAGCCAGAGATTTTCATTTAGCACGTGGGAGAATACTTACTATTAGTAAGCTACATCTTACACTAATGTGCCTAATCATATCCACGCCGCTCCAGTAGGAAGTTCTAGTGATAATTGAGAAACTAACATACTTGTACTTCACACGCCGTCTATAGACAAGTCACGGTATTTGTAGACCTACATATTCTGAATCAAACGTTTGATAAATCGCCCCATGTATGGCATGGTTGTCTCCTAAATCAATCATATATCACTGCCGTTTTATACACACGTTAACACTAATGTAGCTTCTTTTTTGGTTGAATGAAACTTTCCCTTATGTTTTGTCTATACATTATATTATTTACTTCATGTTATGAATTAAAAAAAAAAAAAACAGAGAGAAAAGAGCTGTGTTGGTAATGGCTAGCAAGAAAGTTATTTTGTAAAATATTTTTTAATTAAAGTATTTTTTAGAGTTAATATTTCTTATTTTCTTATACAGATTTCCAGAAATTATTTGATAAGGAAACCAATATAATTTTTATGGCTAAAAATATTTGATTATCTGTTTAGCGCACGAATACAGTGAGTTAGTTCTACCTCGACGTTTTCTGTCAGGATTCTTTCCACGCTGCGGAAGGATACGTAGTGAGTGGCCCGAAGGTAGAATTTGCGCAGGGCTTTAGAAAAGTTGTAAACATCCTACACGAAGAAACCATTCTTTGATACTTACTTAACATGCAAAATGTGGTATTTTTCTGTATGTATGAGGAGGGCGAGGATATTATAGTTAGAAGTAATAATAAGGTAGGTATGCTTGGAGAGGGTTGGGAGGCTAGATCTAATACGGCCGTCATTCTGGTGGAACGTGACTAGGATATTCAAATATCGTGGAACTTGCAGTAGATGTAGGTCGTGACCACAACTGCCTATTCTCTCTGCTCACCAGACGTAATTCCCCACACCGCACTTGTCAGCGAACTGCTATTCTGAACCACACGTGCTCGTCAGTAAGCGACACTGCACATCTGCCAGCTGACCATACAATTACGTCACGGCTCACTATACATGAGTATCATCATGTTTGTCTCTTCTTCGAAAAAAAAAAAAAACATTTAGCATATTTTTCTTCGGCAATAGAGGCCTATGACACCAACTTCCGTTCTCACTGAACCCATGCCCATAATTTCCTGATTATTTATCAAAATAGTCTGGAAAGTCACGGAAATGGTCAGATTTTAAAGATGGCCGGTGGGGTTTACCCATTAACTAAAGACGATCAGGTAGACCGATGTTTCATCTTGTGCGCATGTACCCAACACTCACCTACCACGCACCATCACAACTGTCAAAGTCACGTGGTCAGCGGGAGACAGACGTATCCACAGTTGTGTTGGCCTAATAGCAGTCCGTTGTTGGCAAGCGGAGTGGCTACCACGCATCTCGGGTGCGCACTCTACCCTATTTCCTCTCTGCGGATTTATATATGTGTAAGTAATAAGTGTGCGTCTAATTATTGTAGCCAATATTAACCGAGTGATGAGAACTTTAAACAGAATTAAGATTGGCATTAGGCATAGTAAGTGTCGATAGTAGAGACAGTGTGTATTTTTACAGCATTTCAAACGTATTAAGAAATGAAACTTGTCTTAAGACGAGCAAACTTGACGATCACGGATACACTCCAGGAGGCTATAACAGTTACAATAACTAAGAAGTGAGAATAGCAAGCTCCCAGTGCACGGGTACTGAGAGGTAAGAGGCACGGGTGGTATTGCAAACATGCGCCACGAGTATTGGGACGACCCAGTTCCGCAGGCAGCTTGATTACACTGGGAGAGGATGTGCTGGAATGCGGGCACACAGTGGGGGTGGCGCCGCCCTACATCTCTGCCTTCGCCGTCGACGAGAGATGCAACCCTTGCCCGGCGCTACTGTGCGAGTACACACGCCGTACCGTCGTACGCCATCTACTGTGCGAGCTTGCCTGTCAGCAACACGCGCAATAACGACAACAAACACCACACTCAATGCTTCACGAGATTACTCAAGTAGTATGATTATGCCGATCGACTTGCAAGAGCGTGGGGCTCGTAGCTGGCCGGCCGCCATGTTGTGACATCAACCGTCCGCCTTTTTGACCCATATTACCTTGATCTTGACCTTTACCCCGGTAACCTTTGACCCCAAAAACCCGAAAAAATTTAATATTAAAAAATTTATAAAACATTTGTTATTAAAAATTATTTTTAATCGAAAAAATGAATAAAAATAAATTTTAAAAATTATTAAAAGTAGTTAAAAATTTATTAAATTTTTTATAAAAATTGAATTAAAATGTCGTTTAAAATTTTATGAAATATTTATTATAAAAATTAACATAAAAATTTATTAAAACGTATTCGCAAAGGCCGCCATCTTGGTATGCTCTGACCTAAGTTCTACCAATTAGTCGTTTGCGCTCCACCACCATATTGGTAAGTGCTCGCCTATATTCGACGTCATATTGGTAAGCTCTCGCCTACATTAAGCCAATTAGACACTTGTGCTCCACTGCCATATTGGTCGGTGGAACCAAAGCCATATCAGTAAGCTCTCACTTACGTTCACCAATTAGTCATATATGCTCCACTGTCATATTTGTTTACATAACGTAGGTAGTGCTAGTGTATTTGTTCAAGTATAGGTAGTGCTGATTACATCCACCAATATTTTTTATTGGCTAATTAGTGTTTAGTCAGCAAACCTCCAAACCTCCTCCATTTCACCAAATAATCGCGTTTGTTCCACGCCCTACATGTTGAATTCTATTTTCAATATGCACAGGCAGGCGAGGTGGCATTACTCATAACTACTGACCAAAAAAAACTGCAATATTTTTGTCATTCATATTTTTTAAAATAATTGTTTTACCAATCAAAAGTTTACATTACTTGCGAAATTAAAATTTTTTATTAAACATTTTAGAACAGATTTAAAAATTTTTAAGATCTTGTCCAGTCGCCGAAGTTCCTGGGTCACAACTCCAACTGCCCTACCTGCTTTCTACCTAGTGTTAAAGGAATCAGGACAGGAGGGTTAACTGAAACGTGTCAGCAATATGATGGTGTATTTATTGATAATTCAGCTGTCAACCTTGTTCACGCACTCTTTTTTTGGACAGGAGGGAACTACTACTATCATTTACTATTTATGAATTCGGTTAGATAACATTTACTATGATTTCTTGTATAGTTACAATGTTTTCTCCACATATATTTGCCAATTTACAAACTTTCTCTTCAAATGCACCTTCACACTCATTAAAATGCCTCCTTCACCTCAACTTCCAATACCTTGGCCACTGCATTTAAAGCAACCTTTTTAAAATTCTACAAAACACTTTAAAACAGGTAAACTCTGCTTAGAATGCAATCAACTTGCCTTAAAACTGCAGGATTTACAACCATGATTTTTAAAACCATTTAAAAACAGCTTAAAATAATTTGAAACACCAATTTTAACATTTATACCAGAAAAAACATAGAAGCCTTGGTTGTGCCAACACCAAAAAGAAATTATAAAACTCCTACACGCCTACAGGAAATCCTAAAAGATTTACTTTTAACATAAACTCACTCTAGCCAGAGTTTTCCCAATATACCTTCAGTAAGGATGACCGCCATGAACATTAAACTGGCCCCTTTAAAATATCTCTCAAAACCTTTACTAACATTCTAATGTTTACTAAAACGAATCCTTTTGAAACCTTCCTCCCGGGCACTCCTGCAAGCCCACTTGGCTGCTACCCTGAGAGATACATTTAAAATGACAAAATAACCATTACACTCTCGCTTACTTCACCATGCAGGGTGATTACATTAGAAATTGCAATTACAACCAACCTTAAAAATATATGGAAAAGGCCCCACTGAGTTACTGGTCTCTTTTGCCCGCTTTTACAACTCTTTTCGCCCATAAATACTCGAAAACAAACCCATGTATTTTCCCACAACAAATTCCACAAACGTCACCACCATTTACCAACCACTCGATTCATCAGGCTGGAATACTCTCCTCACCAACACTTTCATGAAGACTGCCCACTTCAGCACTAACTACTCTCCACACATCCCACAATGATGAAAGAAAGAGAAGGGATATTCTCCCTTCCACTGGGGCTTTTCTCTTCTTCCACCCATACCACTACATTAATTCCACACAAAGCATCCATCACACCATTCACATCTGAGGAACCACTTACTTGGACTGATTACAGCCTTATGAGTGGTAAGAGAGCGGGAGTCGATGCATGGCCATGAGATATGCAGGGGGTAGGGGTACAGTGTGAGTATGGTCAAGCGATTTTATGTAATGTGTGTGTGTTGCTATATAATCTGGTAGATTCATGATGGAGGGCTCTGTTTGCTGGTAGACGTCATGGAGTGTGGATCGTCTATCAGTTACTCTATTTGAACTACTCCATGGACAACCTTTCAGCAGTGCCATCGACTCTAACAATGTATTCAATCTTTATGGTAGCTCCTTCGCCTGTGACTACAGCAGCCGCGCCACTGGCAGAACCATCTGGTTCTGTGGCTATATCATCTTCAACAGAGCTCGCTCCATCGACTGTTGCATTCTCGCATGCGACAACTTATCCTTGCAACTACTGCGACAGGGTATTTTCGCACCAGCAAATTGCACGTTGTCATGAAATTCATGGATGTATGAAGAATCCAACCTGGATAAGGTATCTTTGCTTCAAATGTGGGTTGATGTTCTACCATAATGGCAATTCCTGCAAACATATAAGGTCGTGTAAGGTTACACTGCGAGGCTTATCGCTTCTTCAGTGTTAGTTCTGTAAGAAAGAGATCCTGCAAATATTAATTTTGCTGTGATGAACTACAGTAACCACAGTTCCTCTCTTCCTTCCCCACCTACATCATCTACGTACACACCATCAATGTCGTTTCCTGCATCTTGGACGACCCGAAACTGCCCGGGGTCGTCACTGTACTAACAACCAATAGGTGTCGCTTTTGCTGCATACATGGAGTTTGCAATGAAACTCGTCCTGCGCTGCCATGAAGTTCGCGAGTGTACAAAGACATTGGTTTCGCTTATACTCGGGACCAGTTAATTCGAATGTAGTAGATGTAGATTGCACCCAATAAAAAAATTATTTTAGACATTATCGTAAGTTACAATTATTTGTTGTTTGTTATAAAATGTTTGAAATTTGAATTACAAAAAAAATCATTTACGAATTAAATTATACTATAAGGTGTAATTGTACATTGATTATCTTTATAGAAAATTAAAAAAATGAAAATCTGTTCTAAACTTTTTAATAAAAAAAATATCGATTTCGTAAATAATTCATGTAGGTAAACTGTTTGTTGGTAAGAACAATAATTTAAAAAAATACGAATGACAAAAATATTGCAGGTTTTTTTAGTCTATAAATATGAGTGTCGCCACTTTGCCTGGCGGCTGAATCGCGACTACCTATCCATGTTGAAAATGGAATCAAACATGGAGGGGGTGGAACGAATGTGACTAATTGGTGAAACGGAGGTGGTGCAGGCTTGCCAACTAACACTAATTAGCCAATGAAAAACATTGGCGGGGGTTACCAGCACATCCTGTACTTAAACAAATACACTAGCACTACCTAGGTGATGTAAGCAAATATGTCTGTGGAGCACACACGACATAAGTAAGAGCTCGAAATATGGTGTCGTTTGCACCAACCAATATTGAGGTGGGGCGAAAGTGACTAATTGGATGAACATACGTAAGAGTCTACCAAGATGGCGTCGAACATAGGTGAGGGCTTACCAATATGGCGTCGGTTGCACCGACCAATATGGTGGTGGAGTGAACGGGACTTATTGGTCGAGCATAGGTGAGAGTGTACTAAGATGGTGGCCAGGGTGGAAAGTTTTTAGTAAAAATTTTTATAAATATATAAATAATTTTAATAATAGCATTTTTATAAATTTTTAACGATTTTTAATTAAATTTTTCATATTTTTATAAAATTTTAAACAGTTTTTAATTATTTTTATACTAAATTATTTTACAAATTTTAAATAATTTGTTCGGATTTTTTGGGGTTTTGGAGTCCGAGGTCATCGGGACAAAGGCCACGGTCAAGGGTCAAATGTCATGGTTATATGGGTCAAAGATGGCACATGGGTGATGTCACAACATGGTGGCCAGCCTGCTCTGTCTCCAACGCCCCATACCCTTGCAAGTCGACCAACATAATCTTACTACTAACTAAACCTAACTAGACACCTGCGTAATTCACGATATTATTCGACGACATTCTAAAATTAAGACTCTTTAACCTTTGCAATATGCTTGTCATTGGACGATTATTTATTTGGCACACCCGGGTAACTCTGAGCCAATTATCGTGTGCTCCAATCATGCGCAGTTCACTCAGAAAGGGAGTCACTTCACAATCAGTCAGCAGCTAGTGATCAAACGATGCCAGCACCAGTACATATAGTACCGTGAAGTTTTGCTTCATACCAAAAAAATGCCAACTTTGCATGTCCCTAATTATAATGTGTAAAAAATACTTATTGAAATCTTGGTTTCTCTATGTAACAAAGTAAAATCTGCATGGAAGACACTCGCATGACGTGCTGGCTACTTTAGTGTGGGCGTATGTATACATTCTCTGATTGGCTGCACGTGGCTCAGGGAACGAACTTTGTGTCTGATTGGCTACTCTGTGCTGCTAAAGATTTCCTATTGGCTGGGTGGGCTAGTGGCCAGTAAGTTACCAGGTGCTGATTAGCGAACGTCGTGCCAACATGTTGCGGCTATAATATTTCGCAGGATAAGCTACTGTTCGCCCTCTGAATCTTACCTACTCTGTAAGCGTTGACACTGTAAGGGCAGGCAGATTTGCCTTTGTGTTGAATAACTATAAAGGCAGACTTTTCCTTGCAATCAAATGGACCATTGATAGGATCACTCAGTTTGTAACTAACATTATGCTCGCTTCTAAATGAATATTCATACAGGTTCCATAGACACAGTAACACGGCCCTGTTTCTCAACTTAGCAGCGATGCATTTTGCGACCAAAATAACAGAAGTTACCATTGTATTTTCTGTCATATATTGAAGCTGTGCTTATAGGTGTGACTAACCCAGCTACTACATCTGAGACATGTAAGTATGTACATATGTATTTAGAAGCATACTTTTGTTGTAGCTGTTAATCATGCAAATTCATCATGTTGTGTGAGCGAACATGTGGGCTGGAGAATATGACGATGTTAAACTATCACATCAATAAAGTATAAGAAACACATATCAAGAAGACCATGCCAGTTATATATTATTTACTGCTTAAGATTTCTTTGACCCAAAAACATTGTGTTATTTTCTATTTCATTGCTATTCCTCTCAAGTATTACCTTCAAAAGAAATTTATTTATATTAACAGTAAAATGAAGATATATATTTTTTTCATTTTATTGGTGTTTAAGTGAGCACAATATTCTGGAAGCAGGGAAAGAGGAGGCATGAAAGTTGACATCCATACCTTATCTTGGTTTCGATCTCGGAACCTCGCAGTCTAAAATGACACCTTAGCAACCTCTTGTACCGAGAACACCATCTGTATTTAATTTTAAAGGGGAAAAAAACTGAATATTCCAAAAATTCGCTTTACAAATATTTCTTGAGGTTATTTTAAAATCAAACTTCTACGACACTGCTGATTTATTGTAGAAAGTTATCCCATTTGCTGAAGGGCAAAAA
Organism: Dryococelus australis; assembly: GCA_029891345.1. Taxonomy (NCBI): domain Eukaryota; kingdom Metazoa; phylum Arthropoda; class Insecta; order Phasmatodea; family Phasmatidae; genus Dryococelus; species Dryococelus australis. The sequence goes on from CM057006.1 coordinate 400,156, forward strand.
CAATTTATTTGGCTATTTTATTCTGTGTGTAAGCAAACAAAGTTAATTGACCAATATTGTAATGGAATACTTGTACTTTATTGCTCACATTGACACTTATATTATTTTTTTCAGATATTAATGAAATACTTGCACTTTATTGCTCATGTTGACACTTATATTTTTTTTTCAGAAGAGAAACTCAACCATTAGTGTGCCATATTATTTGAACATTCCTAAAATATTGTAATAGTATTTCGCCGAAACTTGTGCTTTAAGTATCATAACAGTTACTATAGAGTTATGTTTTGTTCCATACCTTACAACTCCGATTTTCGAAATAATTAATATTTTTTCCAGCACTAAGAAATGGGTCTTAATTAACAATTCCTTTGCAGAAAGCACCAAATTATCAACTATTCAGGAGAGAATGCTTAACTTCAGCATAGATCTAGAGTGCTACTGTAATATTTTTGTCTATTTTTCTCCATTTTCACTTCATCAGCCACTTTTCTTAGTGATTGAAACATCCAATAATTTACGAATTTTCAGAAGTAATACGTGAAAAGTAAATTAATGCATGCTTAGAAACTTTTAAACTGTGCACCATTTCAATGAGAAGAATTGTTACAGTAGGAAACACAATAATACTTGCGCATTTCCATATAAGAAATTAGGTTCGTACATTTGATAATCGTGCAATACCAGAAACGTGCGGTATAGCGATACAGTGAGCTGCATGTGATGTGCTTGTGGCGGGGTAGAGCGTGTGTCTGCCACTTGGGCGGGGTCTGCCGGTGTACGACACGTGATGAGCTGTGTTGGGTTGAGGGCTGGGAGGATTGCTGTGGTGTGCTTAAACAAACATTATCTTTGTTGATATGAGTTGTATTTAGGAAATGTTTATTTTTCGAGGGAAAATGTTATACAGGTTTGTGCAGTAAACTAATTTTTTACATGTTTAATATTTAATATATTTATATTAAATTTAATTTGCATAGTTGTGTTTCATCCATTGCATGTGGTTCGTACTTGTGTCATGGAATTGAGGCTATGTCTTTTCTACTTGTGTTTAAGTGGACATCTGATGAGTGCTTATGGTTAGTACTTGTCTCTTTGTATTTCGTAAGAAAGGCTATTTGCTAGTGTTTCGTTGCATGTTATTGATAATTATGGTGTGGATTTATGCTGTCGATTGACATATATCATATTGCTAGGAAACAGGCTGGGATAGTAAACTGGTACTTTGAGCATCCTTAATATTTAATGTGCGTAATTGTGGCTAATTAGTATATTTCGTTTGGAGTTGTTATGTGTGTGTGTGCATAGTTATGTCGTGTGTGATTCAATCTTTATTTGTTGTGTGTAATTGAGGGTAAATCGTATTCGTGTCTCTTTTCGTTTAATTGATTTGTTATAAACTATGTCTTAGTTGTAGCAGGTGAAACGTCTTATGGTTCAATAGATATTTCATTCATTGCGTATTTTGTACTTAGTTAAAATCACAGGATAATTTCAGTGATATACTTCATTATTTCAAAACACTCGTTTATTACAATTCTCGAATGACGTGTTTCCTAATTCAACCAATAGGCATCTCATGTATCCAGAGTTTAGTATAACACAGGACAGCGAGCGGGATGGATGTGTGGTCGCTCCCAACACACCCTCCCTCCCTCCCTTCACCTAGCTTCCCACCTCAGGCGCTTGGTAGACGGCCAAGGGTCAACACCTATGATTCTGCTCCTCCAACAAATTAAGAATTATGCTACTCTTACCCCAAAATAGAACTTATGCTACTCGTTCAACAAATTCAATACATATATACCAATGCCCACACATCTCACAGCTCAGTCGTCTGAGAGCCATCCATGGGTGAAGATCTACGCCACTCTACAAAGATAGAACCCCATGACACCGATTAAACTATTACACATTATATAATTCCCAAAAATAAAAAATAAATATATATAAAATAAATCCAAAACGTGATAAGGCCAATATTCCTTAATCCGATATATCTAATATCCAACAAATTTTAATCTGCATATCTTAATCCGATCAATTAATCCGATAATCCACGAAGTAATCCCAATTAATCTCATCTACTTCAGAATCGGTACTTCCCTACTACTGACAGTGTTTCGTAATTTGGAAGAACAGACGTTATAATTGAAATTATGACTTCTTAAATTTTATATACTGAAATATTGAAATACTCCGTGCGGATGCAAGGATATGTGTGTGCTGCAGCTTCGGAATATATATTAATCGTTTTACTTAGGGGTAAGGACGCACCGAGTAAGCAAACTTATGCGAAGTTGCAAACACGATGGGTCGGGTTGAAGCGTCACCACGTTTCCAAGAAACATAAAAAGGCCTTTACAAATCTCATAGAAAATGGTCATGATGATTAAATGATAAATATAAAAAAATTGACCATCATAAAAACGTAACCAAAATAAATATTATTTTTCAACATTTCGAAAGCGAAGAGGGCGTAGTTGTGACGTCCTAAGTGCCAGCACAAGCGAAGTAATACAAACCTCCGCCTCGGAATGTATAGGTATAGTGCCCACGAGTTTCCAGCGTCTCGCTTTTGGGAAAAGTTCACCGTAAATAAGATGACGAATTCTAATTTTTTTTTCTTTTTAGAGATGACAATAACAGTCTGGAGTTCTTAAACAAGAGGAGTGTAAACTGTAGTGTCATTGTCTTAATCGGTAGGTGTGAATCATATCTGCCTAGGGGGGAAGGTTCGTGACATTTTCACGCTGGGCACGCCGCAGTTGAGGCGCTGTCTGCCCGACCTTACGTCGGTTTCCCCCTTCTCCCCCTACTTAAAACGCATTGTACAGGTGACGTCACCGGCTGCGCGGGCGGGGTTGCGCAGTAGGCGGCACAGGAGCGCCTCGCACGGCCGGCTCGCTAGTTATAGTCGACAGTCGACAGTCGAGCGGTGAAGGGCGGCGTTCGCAGTTTGTATCTCGACAGTTAAACCGGGTCGTGTCATTTCTCTAAGTGTGTCGTGTTACCTGCGGCAAATATGGTTCGTGTATCAGCTCTGTGCTTGGTTCTGCTCTTCTATGTCGTCCATACAGGTGAGACATCCGTCCCGTCAACTCTCATCACGTCTCGTGCTACTGTCAACTTCACAATAAACATCATCACGTAGATGCTTCATTAGTGTTAGTAAATAAGAGTTTCTAGCGCAGAGCGAAAGTGGTAACACTAGGATTTAAAATGCTCAAGAAACTACTAAGCAGCTGGGTTATTTTTCTTCCAGAACTATTATGTAACCATATACCAAGAATTTTTTAGTAATTTTTTTTTTGCGAATTTCTGTTAAAGATTACGTTCTGAAGCCTAAGAACACAAAATGAGCTTTCAAGAAAATGAAAAATGGGTTGTAGTATTCGGGAAAATTAACCGTATATCATTTCTACTTTGATTTTCTGAGAAATATGGCACAGGATGCCGGTAAATCATGCGTTTTAATTAATAAGAGCTGTCCTTGTTTAATGTGAAATGTGAAAACTCATCCATTTAATTTAGGAGCTACAAAAACTATTTGAGCAAATGTGCTCTAATCCTGCACGTTCTGAGTTTAAATAACCTGCCGTTACAACACTGGCTGTAGACGAAGTGTTTAAAATATCTAGATGAGTTAAACTGGCTCCGTATAACGTGAACCACTTTTTACTTGTTAACGTTATGTTCGAAGAAAATTTTATGTATAAAGTGTAGTAATTTTTGCGTATGCTATTTGCCGAAAACATATGGTAGCGCCCTTGCAACTGTAACATATGGGCATAGGTTTTCACTTTCGGGGAATGACTTTGACCGACGTAATAATAATGTACATAGTCTGCGATTTCCCACTAGAAACGTGAGGATTAATTGATATTGCGTATGTGAAATGCGTCGTTGATTGGCGAGCAGTTTCCTATGCTGTATAAAACGACACAACTGTAGGAAGAAAATAATATTTGTTTGGTCGGCGTACTTTAAAAAATGCGCCATCAGTTTGCATTGATCTGAGATGCCGTATTCATAAATACTTATAATGAGATTTGTTCTATTTTTTTAATGCTGTGTTTTGTTATTTGATTCGTCATTTTGTGTCTTAAATGCGTAAAACACGTTGATTTTTATTAAATACTTTTCTATTTTTTTAATGAGCGGTTAAATTAGGATTACGTATTGGTGCGTGAACGGAAGACGTAAGTGGGGCTACTCTACGTAAGCCGTAACAGTAGTGGAGGTCGCAGCGATATTCGCATTACAGTAGGAAAAGTTAAGTATGTACAAAGATCGACGAGTGTGAGAACCAGTTTGCAACGTGTTCGACTGCCGTTGTAGACCAGGCCAGCGCACTTATATAGTGGTCCTTGGTGAAGTGACATTTGATAAGCAGTGATCGTAGTGATCTTCCGTTCGCTTCGCTACGCTACGAGAAGTACTGTAAAGTGAACGCTGTGTTATCTCCGCGAACGTCTATTTACGGTTTCCTCTCACTTTTTCAATAACATTGGCCTATCTATGACGTATTTCGCTATTTCCCAGATATACCATCTATCACAAGTGTTGTATACGCACGTTTGCGTAAAAATACTGTATTTATGGTTAGTTAAAATTCTTATTTGTATTTTGTCTAAAAATTATAATATTTCGTTTATAATTAATATGAGTACAGACAATGAGGAAACGTGTGTGTTGGTAATTTCTAGTAGGAAATAATTATTTTACAAAATATTATTACATTGTGTGCGCACGAATGCGCTAGTTGCTTAGGTGTAATTTTGTAGACTTGGTTAAGCTGCATAGCATGAGGTGGCGGAATATCCTGTAAGTATAGGTTTAGCATGGCTTTAGTACCGGTTTGTGCCGTTGTACATCCTGTTGACGAGAGGCGGTGGCTGCCACCTGTTGCCGAGTTGCTGCACGTGGTACTGCACCCACCTCCCCTCCTCATGCACAGTAACGTACAGAAGACTAGGTTGTTCAACCCGCCCGGCTCGCGCCGTGTGACTGGCTCACGTATGTCCCCACCACATAGGAGCGCCTTCATGTTACACTAAGATATACTTCATTCATAATTACTCTACTTACACGCAGCCTTCCTCGAGTGCCACCCTACGTCGACACTTCACAGACGCTCGTCCTAATTACAGATCACTACTAGGCAGTGCCAACACGCCTGCTTTCTCTCACAGTTATTCATTTTAATTATACATTAAATATTATTATTATTAGTAATAAATTTACAAGTTAAAATTAAATTTACAAAAATAAAATACTTTGACGCAGCGGTACCTCTTTACAACACAGCTATAAATCGTTCGCGCCAATGTACTAAATAATTAAGATAATACGTCATATATTAACATTGCAAATATATCAAAATATAATTAATACATATCATCAAATAATATATGTATATGGCTGACCAATAAAATCGATAATACTAAACCTAGGTAAAACACAGTAGGCAGAGCTGCCACTCACTCACCCGCAAAACACAGTAGGCAGTGCTGCCACTCACTCACCCGCAAAACACGCTGAAATGCAAAATATTCCTGTCGCGATTTCGCTATCGCCACAAACTACTTACGCATATTTATGCAACAGTTAAATGACTACAAAACTTTATATATTAATTTATTCTCACCTTTTAATGATAACCAGGATCACCTATTAACAATCCGGTACAAAAATGTTCACAGAAACATGAAGTATAATGTTTCTATAATGACCCCGACTCTTCTATTGTGACACTAAAACGAATAATTTGTATATAAGAGGCGACACAGCCTCTTAAAGAGCGAAGATCCGATATGTGCGGTGCAAAACTATAACAGCGCAAAGTAACAGTAATTATTTGTCTAAAACTCACTGCTGATGGAATGAATGTACGGTCGTCAGGCTGTATTTCTTCGTAAAACAAGGCGACGAATAAAACTTGTCATCAATTTGTAAGCATCAGCGGCACCTTGTACTATGATTGTGTTGAGGTTCAGGATGAACCATCTCACGTAGTATGACAGTTGCTGTTTACAAGGTTGCATTACATACTGCCACTTGTACAAGTTCGTCTGCAGATTGGAGAGGAGTTGAATGTGCCCACAGTGAGTTGGCAGCCTTGTCATCCATTTGTAAGCATCAGCGGCACCTTGTACTATGATTGTGTAGAGGTTCAGGATGAACCATCGCACGTAGTATGACAGTTGCTGTTTACAAGGTTGCATTACATACTGCCACTTGTACAGGTTCGTCTGCAGATTGGAGAGGAGTTGAATGTACCCACAGTGAGTTGGCAGCCTTGTCATCCATTTGTAAGCATCAGCGGCACCTTGTACTATGATTGTATTGAGGTTCAGGATGAACCATCGCACTTAGTATGACAGTTGCTGTTTACAAGGTTGCATTACATACTGCCACTTGTACAAGTTCGTCTGCAGATTGGAGAGGAGTTGAATGTACCCACAGTGAGTTGGCAGCCTTGTCATCCATTTGTAAGCATCAGCGGCACCTTGTACTATGATTGTGTTGAGGTTCAGGATGAACCATCTCACGTAGTATGACAGTTGCTGGTTACAAGGTTGCATTACATACTGCCACTTGTACAAGTTCGTCTGCAGATTGGAGAGGAGTTGAATGTACCCACAGTGAGTTGGCAGCCTTGTCATCCATTTGTAAGCATCAGCGGCACCTTGTACTATGATTGTGTTGACGTTCAGGATGAACCATCTCACGTAGTATGACAGTTGCTGTTTACAAGGTTGCATTACATACTGCCACTTGTACAAGTTCGTCTGCAGATTGGAGAGGAGTTGAATGTACCCACAGTGAGTTGGCAGCCTTGTCATCCATTTGTAAGCATCAGCGGCACCTTGTACTATGATTGTGTTGAGGTTCAGGATGAACCATCTCACGTAGTATGACAGTTGCTGTTTACAAGGTTGCATTACATACTGCCACTTGTACAAGTTCGTCTGCAGATTGGAGAGGAGTTGAATGTACCCACAGTGAGTTGGCAGCCTTGTCATCCATTTGTAAGCATCAGCGGCACCTTGTATTATGATTGTGTTGAGGTTCAGGATGAACCATCGCACTTAGTATGAGAGTTGCTGTTTACAAGGTTGCATTACATACTGCCACTTGTACAAGTTCGTCTGCAGATTGGAGAGGAGTTGAATGTGCCCACAGTGAGTTGGCAGCCTTGTCATCCATTTGTAAGCATCAGCGGCACCTTGTACTATGATTGTGTTGAGGTTCAGGATGAACCATCGCACTTAGTATGACAGTTGCTGTTTACAAGGTTGCATTACATACTGCCACTTGTACAAGTTCGTCTGCAGATTGGAGAGGAGTTGAATGTGCCCACAGTGAGTTGGCAGCCTTGTCATCCATTTGTAAGCATCAGCGGCACCTTGTACTATGATTGTGTTGAGGTTCAGGATGAACCATCGCACGTAGTATGACAGTTGCTGTTTACAAGGTTGCATTACATACTGCCACTTGTACAAGTTCGTCTGCAGATTGGAGAGGAGTTGAATGTACCCACAGTGAGTTGGCAGCCTTGTCATCCATTTGTAAGCATCAGCGGCACCTTGTACTATGATTGTGTTGAGGTTCAGGATGAACCATCGCACGTAGTATGATAGTTGCTGTTTACAAGGTTGCATTACATACTGCCACTTGTACAAGTTCGTCTGCAGATTGGAGAGGAGTTGAATGTACCCACAGTGAGTTGGCAGCCTTGTCATCCATTTGTAAGCATCAGCGGCACCTTGTACTATGATTGTGTTGAGGTTCAGGATGAACCATCGCACGTAGTATGACAGTTGCTGTTTACAAGGTTGCATTACATACTGCCACTTGTACAAGTTCGTCTGCAGATTGGAGAGGAGTTGAATGTGCCCACAGTGAGTTGGCAGCCTTGTCATCCATTTGTAAGCATCAGCGGCACCTTGTACTATGATTGTGTTGAGGTTCAGGATGAACCATCGCACTTAGTATGACAGTTGCTGTTTACAAGGTTGCATTGCATACTGCCACTTGTACAAGTTCGTCTGCAGATTGGAGAGGAGTTGAATGTGCCCACAGTGAGTTGGCAGCCTTGTCATCCATTTGTAAGCATCAGCGGCACCTTGTACTATGATTGTGTTGAGGTTCAGGATGAACCATCGCACGTAGTATGACAGTTGCTGTTTACAAGGTTGCATTACATACTGCCACTTGTACAAGTTCGTCTGCAGATTGGAGAGGAGTTGAATGTGCCCACAGTGAGTTGGCAGCCTTGTCATCCATTTGTAAGCATCAGCGGCACCTTGTACTATGATTGTGTTGAGGTTCAGGATGAACCATCTCACTTAGTATGACAGTTGCTGTTTACAAGGTTGCATTACATACTGCCACTTGTACAAGTTCGTCTGCAGATTGGAGAGGAGTTGAATGTGCCCACAGTGAGTTGGCAGCCTTGTCATCCATTTGTAAGCATCAGCGGCACCTTGTACTATGATTGTGTTGAGGTTCAGGATGAACCATCTCACGTAGTATGACAGTTGCTGTTTACAAGGTTGCATTACATACTGCCACTTGTACAAGTTCGTCTGCAGATTGGAGAGGAGTTGAATGTACCCACAGTGAGTTGGCAGCCTTGTCACTGATGACGTAGCTCTGTTTGCCGTAGATGTGGTTATCCACGTCATTACTTCAGCGTAAACTCAGAGCCCTGTTCGTTGATCTTCAAACCTCGGAAGTATATTGCTTTTATACGAGGAATAACATCGCTCACGAAAATTTACATATTTACTCTCCAGTTTCATTCGAAATGTTATTGCATGGACCTCCAGTACTCACTCTTTGAAAGCGTGGTTCTATAGGCTTGCGTACGAACATTTACGTATTTACTCTCCAGTTTCATTCGAAATGTTATTGCATGGACCTCCATTACTCACTCTTTGAAAACGTGGTTCTATAGACTTGCGTACGAACATATACACAGGTGATTTTACAACACAGTCGCCCAATTTTCAATATCAGGTAGTAAAAATTGCTGAATGTAAAGGATAAAACCTACATGTAAGTAAACGTACGACTATTATCTGCACAAACAAGGGAAGCAAGTAATCTCGTTATTCTAAAAAATAAATTTACAGACTTTTTAATTTATAGGCTTTTTTTTTTTGTAATACAGTTTAATTTTGAGTCCAAATGATAATTTAAATAGGCCATGTTACAGTTATTATAAATTTCCGTAATGTAAGAAAAACAAACTTATAAAACAAACACATTATATGAACATATGTCATAGTAGTATCTATTTTTGGATGCAAAAATCCCAACCGGTTGAAAAATCCGCTTAGACCACTTTACCAGTACATGAATGTCGGAATAAAGGCGTGAAGTTGCCGAAATAGCAACACATCGCCCAAACCAGCAGTCCTGTATGAGATGTGGAGGTTTCATCCACGAATGGGGTGCGTGTGCGTCATAAGTAAGAGAAATACAGGTTCGTCCACTGTGTGAGCGACGGCAGAGGTCAATGAACGACAATACTGATATTGGAAAGCTATTTGCAGCAGGGTTACGGAAGTCGTAAAAAATATTTATTGAATGTCGTGATGACGAAACAAACCATAAAAGTCTAATGCGATCCATGTTGCAGGGCGATATTGCAGTGGCCTCTGAAACATTGACACACTACGCTCATTCATAACTGAGTTGTGCACAAGTTGGGCTCTGTAACTAGTCCTCCTCCCCCCCCCCCCTTTTACACAACTCCATGAACACACCTTAGCACTCACGCTCACTGGGGACCCTCCCTATCATACAATGTACCTGTGTTGTACCCTCACCTTAGCACTCACGCTCCCTGAGGACCCTCACTACCATACACTGTACCTGTGTTGTAGCCTCACCTTATCACTCATGCTCCCTGGGACCTTCCTTACCATATACTGTACCTGTGTTGTAGCCTCACCTTAGCACTCATGCTCCCTGAGGACTCTCACTACCATACACTGTACCTGTGTTGTAGCCTCACCTCAGCACTCACGCTCCCTGAGGACCCTCACTACCATACACTGTACCTGTGTTGTACCCTCACCTTAGCACTCACGCTCCCTGAGGACCCTCACTACCATACACTGTACCTGTGTTGTAGCCTCACCTTATCACTCACGCTCCCTGGGGACCCTCACTACCATACACTGTACCTGTGTTGTAGCCTCACCTTATCACTCATGCTCCCTGGGGCCTTCCTTACCATACACTGTACCTGTGTTGTAGCCTCACCTTAGCACTCATGCTCCCTGGGACCTTCCTTACCATACACTGTACCTGTGTTGTAGCCTCACCTCAGCACTCACGCTCCCTGGGGACCCTCACTACCATACACTGTACCTGTGTTGTAGCCTCACCTTATCACTCATGCTCCCTGGGGCCTTCCTTACCATACACTGTACCTGTGTTGTAGCCTCACCTTAGCACTCATGCTCCCTGGGGCCTTCCTTACCATACACTGTATCTGTGTTGTAGCCTCACCTTATCACTCATGCTCCCTAGGGCCTTCCTTACCATACACTGTACCTGTGTTGTAGCCTCACCTTAGCACTCACGCTCCTTGGGGACCCTCCCTATCATACTATGTACCTGTGTTGTAGCCTCACCTTAGGACTCACGCTCCCTGAGGACCCTCACTACCATACACTGTACCTGCGTTGTAGCCTCACCTTAGTACTCACGCTCCCTGAGGACCCTCACTACCATACACTGTACCTGCGTTGTAGCCTCACCTTAGCACTCACTCTCCCTGGGGACCCTCACTACCATACACTGTACCTGTGTTGTAGCCTCACCTTATCACTCATGCTCCCTGGGGCCTTCCTTACCATACACTGTACCTGTGTTGTAGCCTCACCTTAGCACTCACGCTCCCTGGGGACCCTCCCTATCATACTATGTACCTGTGTTGTAGCTTCACCTTACCACTCATGCTCCCTGGGACCTTCCTTTCCATACACTGTATCTGTGTTGTAGCCTCATATCCTTCTTCTTCCATCTTGCAACTTTGACTCGCTGCGTCATCGCTGCAGTCTCAACTATCTGACAGTCTCTCGCGGAGTCTCAACAATGATGTAGGTCGTGTTCATTCTTGTTTGAACAGACCTGCACTTTTATATGAATAAAGTATTTTGAATAACTGGAACATATTCTAAATACATTAGATTTAGCATTAAGGCAAGTCTGCTGAAAGCACTTACACGTGAATAAACAGATCTTAAATGTTATCAATGTTGGTTTTGTTAGTGCTTTTGGAACACGGAGAGTAGCTGGGCTGCGCCACTTTTCACTTGCGCACTCTACACAATTTTTTTTACGGTTTTCACAATGACGTGTCGTTTTGTCTAGATTTGTTTTACAACAAGCCTGCACTTTATATGTGAGTAACTTAGTCGCATTACAGTTATTAAAAGTGCACTAAAACCAAACTTCCGTGTCGCTGGTCTGCGTTGACATTGGCCGTCGAACGTGTGCGCGTGAGAGAGCTCAACAGGACACAGTTGTTGTTATTATGATAGTGGGCTCTGAGTCACACGAAGGCAAGACGCGCATGTCTTGTTCCGAAAAGTGTGTCGTCACGATAATCCCTTTACGGCCAATGCTCCACGCCTTCAGCAGATTGAATTTCTGCGTTTATCTGTTAGGATTTCCTAGTAGTTTACTGCGCTAGTTTCTCTGAGCGTAACTCGGGGTGCGGGTCGATTCTTCCAGGTCAAGGCCAGCGCCTATAGAACTGCGAACAGCCTCCGAGCCGAGACTGGATGAGTGGCTGGAGTTTTGGCGATAGAATACGAGTGAGAAGAGAAACCAGCGGCTAGAGAAGTGGCCAGCGGAGGAAATTCGGCGACTTAAAGAATCGGTGCAGCGAATAGTGCGATTGGCAGGCTCGACTATTGGACTGGATGCGTGAGTGAAAGTCATTACTTCTGATGGGAATAGATAGACTGAAAGTTTGTTAATGGTGAGTATGAGTTAATTGTCTGTAACTAGAAGTATTAAAAACGACGGTATTTAGAGTTAAAATGGGTATTAAATATTGCGCACACTGAGAAATAAAAACATTAATAATGGAACCAGATAGATTGCTGTAAATAAGGCTGTGCGAATAAATTAAAAAATATGTATCAAATTTAGTTGTTTTATTTTTATTGAGACCGCCGACCCTCACGAGTACGGGTACAATCCTCAGGCGTCATCCATGTAACGATATGTATAGGCTGTTCACTGTAAAATGAGCACTTTTGAAAACTCTGCTTAAGATCTACTTGTTTACGTGTTGTGTGTTCTTCCGCCTTATGTAAAATTAACATTGCCACGAGCCACACCACTTTATTCATGCGTCGGACAAGTGAAACTGTGAAATTATTAGAAAAGAAAATATTGTACAAATCTGCTCATTTTTACACTTCGATGCATTAAATAAATACAGAAAGCGACAGTAATAATTTAAATAATTACAAATGGTTACCTAACACTTTTTGTGCGACGTTAATATATTAAACTACTTTCCTCTTCATCATTACCAACTTTACTGGGCGTATGTTACTCATTGCGCCCGTTAAAATATATGCAGGTAGGGGCAGCGACATTTTTCAAAGGTTGATTTCAGATGTGCTCATTATCGTGAAGAGCCTTTAAATATCGAGCTTACCTTGAAGTCGAAGTGGCTTAGGGGAAAACGGCCCTCCAGTGCTGCGACACAGGGATAGTGTCTGCGCCACTTACTCATTCACACTATCCCAGAATGCCAGAAATTAAAAGAAGGATGTGTTCATACAAACCACAGTAAAAGCGCGGCGAAAGAAGATATACGAAGAGTGATGATCGATATTCCTTCCGTGATACATATTAAAGAATTTCTGTTGTGTGAGTGCGATAATTGATTAACAAAATGTGAAAATTTCACAATGACCATACCACAATCCCTTTCTGAAAATATGGCAACCTTGTACGGTGGTATAGGCACATTATCAGGTCGAAGAAGGAAATAATAAAACGGGAAAGAAAATCTGCAGAGAGTAATTTCTATAGAAACACCGTTCACTGAAAATAGACTGCGCCGATGGAAACAACAGTGAAAAATCTTGAGTTGAGATAAAAAAAATGCTAAGGGAAAAAATAGCAAGGTAATTTTATGTACACGAGCTTCTGTAACTCATTGTGTACTGTCTGTTGCCGGTTTCTTCTTTGAGTCTAACCTTTGAAAAATCGTCTCATTTGTAAGGGTTTGGTTATTTCCTAGAAGGCCTATGCCATGTTGTATCGCAGGAATTTTATACTTCTCTAAACGTAAAAGTACCGATTTTTGTTTAAATGGAACCTCCACGTATATTTTACTTATAAATTACAATATTTCGTTTATAATTAATATGAGTAAAAACAGTGATATAACAGGCGTGTTGGCAACGCCTAGTAAGAAATGTTTAACCGAAAACATGATCTAACAGAGTGCGCACGAATGCGGTGCGTAGTCTCTTCATAGTAATTTTCTGGATAACGGTTAAGCTTTGTTTGCATGAAGCGGAGGAAAATCCTGTAAGTAGAACTGTAGCAGGCTTGGCCAAGTAATCGCGATAATATGGAAAGTGAGGCTCTTGTCGCACGCAGTTTGTATGAGTGAAGTGAAGCGCTGGTTGGTTGTCCGAGCCTGCGGTCGAATGGCTCGTGAGTAGAGAAAGCAATAAAACTACCGACGACTTCCGGCCGTCAGTTGTCGCTTTTCCGCCCCTTCCTCTCCTGCGCCGTGTCTCTGTACTGCCGCTATGGTCCGGCAGCGTCATGGCGCGAGAACCGCATGCTAATTACCACAGTCGCTAATGTGACAAACAACAAACGACTAACAGCGCGCCTGCCTCACAATGTCGGGCACTGAGAACGCTTACAGCTGCCATGTCAGAGGCGGTTACAACTCTTGTACAGAATGTTCGGAAATTAGACTCCCAAACTGCGGGAGCTGATTCCTTATTAAAATAAAGAATAGAATATATAGGTAAACAGAATATTAAAGGAGATATGAACCTGTGAGAATTGAGTTTTGAAAACGTATTTTCGCTGAAAGCCTTGCACATTATGCCTGCAGTAGGGATGGCGGCAATGTACCCACAGTACGACCCACATAGTTGAATGGGACACGTCAATTTGGCTCGCTATGGAGTGTGTACTAGTGGAGGGCATGCCGTTCATGTGCTGACGTATCACTTCCTCAAGCCGAACACAACGCTTAGACCGAGGACGACCAACATTACGCATGTTTCTCTGCAACATGCGAAGTGTAAGTCAAGTCACCTCCTTACTGTCGTAAGCTTGATGGGCGTTGTACAAGGCATTCGGCAAAATACGTTTTCAAAAAACTCAATTTTTCATAGGCTCATATCTGCTTTAATATTCAATTTTGGAATAATTAATTCACACATCTATTATTTACACCATTAAACTATCTGTCTCCCTATTGCTCTTTTTATTTAACAATGAGCGCGATATTTAATGTCTACTTCAACTTTAATTAACATCTAACTTAATTGTATCTGTTTGGTTACAGTCAATTAAAACATACTCTTTAATAACTATCTGTTGTAATCATTTGTAATGTCTTTCACTCACGCATGCAGTCCAATAGTCTAGTCTGCCAGCTGCACTCTTCACTGCTTGATACTCGCAGTCGCAGATTTCACTTTCACTGGTCACGTCTCTCGCTTCTCGTTCTTCTATCGCTCGGAACTCTGACACTCATTCACTCAACTACTACACTCCACTCCCGGCTCGGAGCCTGTCACACTTTTGTATCGTTCGCCCTGACCACCTGGAAGGTTCATCGCACCCCGAGTTACGCTGAGAAAACGAGGTCAGTAATCCAGAGCCTTCTTCAGATAAACGCAGAAATCAATACAACCAGGGTCAGCAGCGCAAAAAGGATTATCGTGTAGGCTCTCTCTCTCTCTCTCTCTCTCTCTCTCTCTCTCTCTCTCTCTCTCTCTCTCTCTCTCAATAGACACACGGCCACCGGCCTATCGCTCGCCTGTTCCTTCAAAACAATCCTTCATTTCCACTCGCTCACGCCGGATGCGAAGCAGCGAGCGCGTAACGGTATGTCCTGGAACATCTCGTGTTTACAGTTTTACTCCTCGTGTGGATTTTATTATTGCTCCTACTATTGAAGTGAGGAGGAATATTTATAACAGCACCAGAGATGCTACTTATGAATGGCAAACAAAAACTATGTTTAACTGTAGATATTTCATAATGAAATACGCGCTTTTGAAATCGACCTCAAAAAATCCCAATGATAACTGCATATATTTTTATAATGTAGTATTACAAATAGCTGCAACACAGATATGCTACCGTAGCGAAAATTCGGCTTGACTTGTAAAATGAATGTTCAGATTTTTGGGTTGTCTGCATTTATTGAAAAAACGTCGGCCAAGTTTAAGCTATCATAAAGCCATTGGTCATAGAGTTTGTTAAATTAGTGTGAGTGATGGATTGTTGGATTAGTGTGTTTAATGGTCGTGGAAATTGAAGGAAAACTGATGTTCGTGCGTGTGTTTACTTCTTCAAAAATTTAATACAGACGTGTAGATAGCTGTTACTATCTTACTCTAACCCAGCCTAACTTAAATTAAGATAACATGACATAACCTAATCTGAAACATGTGTAGACTCAGTGAAGAGGCCAATAAATATCAGGAAGTCCTTAGTATGGCGCTCGAACCTCCGAACCAATCCCAAAAAAGTGAAGTAGTGGTGACTGCTACACCGGCAAACTGCACTCCATGACACGGTGGTGGCAAGGCAGCTTGTTACTATCTGCTCGGTGAATTAAGAATCTCAAGTCGTTTACGACACCGAGACATTACCCATGCATGATGTGTTACCAACACGCAGCAACCTCGCTGGTTAGTTGCCTGAATAATATCATTCTTCGGTGATATCGGCGTCCCATGTCGGACACCGACATACTCTTAATACTTGTTACTAACTCCTGCAAACTATAGTCGAGCTGGCCTAAGAACGGACTTGGCCCCGCCTACCCAAGTGAAAGAGAGAGAGGCTCATCGACTCACAAAGCACCAAATACGGGTAGCTTACAGGCGGGCGGGCAAGTAGTCCATATCCCTCCATGCCACTCCCCGTCGAGAAGCAGCACGACAATGGCAGAGCTCCGGAGTCCTAAGTTACAGCGCCGCTATTGTAGTATGAGTATTTGTAATGTTTCCCACGGAGAAATATTGGGGTACCACCTATATCTTGTTCTAGAGGAAGGATTACAGTCATATACCTAGTTAGTTCTAAACTTGATGTATTTATAGTTGCTTTTTTTTGTCCCCTCTGTAGTTTACCACTAAACGTCCTAATTAGTCCCGAACAAATAACTTGTAAGTATCGCATATGTTTGTTTATCAGAAAATTCCGTTAGCAGTATTCAAAATGGCTGTCATTCAGAGCAAAAAAAAATTGTCGCGGTTCCTCAATATTGGCTTATTTAGTTGTCAAAATAGCACATGTTTTCTATGGGCCTATTAGAGACCTATTTTCTTTCTGGTTAATTCTTCCTTGCCATGCAATTATTGTTTTAAAAATCAGGAAGATATATGTAACATGTATTTTATCCATTATATGAGAAAATTTACCTTACTGCGATGCATATGTGAACATGATTTTTTTATTGCTCCTAAAGTCGCCCACGGTGCATTGTTCTCGGATGTGGTGAGCGAAGGGTCGATCACATTTGTGATGGTCTGTGGAAAACAAAAGAGAAGCGTCGTCCTTTGTCGAGATGGCAGCTGCGAGGGGCGGTTGGTCTCGTGCTCAGCCAACCCCGTGTTTTTGTAATTTCAATGCCGGGATTAATTCCCCACTCCCCGCTGAGTCCACCCTTACATTCTGCTCTCTTGTCGGCACGAACACTGGCTGCCCATTGTCGCCGCCCGCTATCACTGCAAATAAAAAGAAAGGTGGAGGATTAAGTACTTCATTTACAGATTATATAAATTACGTGTTTTAATAGGATATTCACTACTCGAAATAATGGCGGTTTTTTGTGACCATGTTGTTATAAATGTTCATTTATAGCGTTGATTTATGAAAGATTTTCTGCTCCGTATATAGTGTTGGCTGGTATAACACTTAATCAAACTTTAAACATGTTTATATGTACACGTATGCTCAATCTATTCCTTCAGCTAGGCATGGTATTAGATATCAGCGTGAATCTTGAGTGTGATAAGAGGCCAACACAATTTTATACACCCTGTGTTTGTAGAAACAACAATAACTTGTTTCCTAATCGGTTGGTATGCATACAGACAGAAACCTGTGTTGTAGTAAGTAGAGCAATTGGCCTCCCCCCCCCACCCCCCTTCCCCTACATCACGACAGATTTTGCAAATAGTAGTGAATGTGTGAATTAATTACCATTAAGTGTTTCACAGCAGCTTGTGTTTCATTACATTCACAGATTTCTATTATTAAGTGATGTCTCTAAAAATATAGTTTTTTTTTTATAATAATTTGTATGGAACATCAACGCTGTTCGTGAAGGTTTACTTGAGCATAGCCTAAACTGGTCCGCGATTCGATATTTGTTTGCAGGGAAGCTTATCCAAATCGCTAGCTCAGTATGACAGCTCAGTGCTTAATGCTTCATATTGATTAACTCAAGAAAGTATCCGCCAATTTAGATGTAGCAGTGTCAAAGTTTTGTCTCCTAGTGCCTTAATAACGATAAAAGTGTTAAGGTCGTGATATTTCGGCGCATACGTGATGCTGGTAGCTCCATTTTTTTTCAATACGCATCGAGTAATGTGGGATAATATTGTATGCAGTTATACCGTCATGCCAAAAATACTTGTTATGGCCGAGCGTAGACAAGTACAGAGGGTAGATAAGTACACAGAGCCGCTATTGTGTGGCGTGCCCGTAAGGCTATTGGCTGCGCGAGCTTCTGGGAACGGGCACTGCGTCTGATTGGTGCAGAGAAAGTTTCCATATAGGCTGTCGCTGCTGACTGGCGAGCAGGTGTTCAGGAGCGACGCTGATTGGTTTACGGTTTCCCAACACGTAGCTATAGCTTACAGCTGCAGCTGGAGGTTGGTTCATCTTGGTATTGTAGTATATTCGCGATTTCTTCACACTTTTCAAATTAAACCTTTGGGAAATCACCCCATTTTGTGGCGTATTTCGTTGGTTCCTAAATGTGTCACATATCTCACGCGTTTTATACTTTTGTTAATACGAAAGTATTTTGTTTTTGTTAAATTGAAATTTGGCTTATATTTTATTCATAAATTATAATATTTAAATTGAAATGAGTATGAAAAAAAAAAGTAGAAAATAGGCGTGTTGTTTTCTAGACGGTTAAGCTTTGTTTGCATGAGATGGAGGAATATCCTGCCAGTAGACCTTGAGCAGGGCTTCAGCAAAGTTGTAAGTGACTAGTAACGGGCTATAGTTAAGTGAAGTGATGTAGAATGAAGCGGCTGTGTGGGAGCCGTATCACTGCCGTCACCTGCAGGAAGTGTGTTTGTTGTGCTAGGTCAGGAACAAGAACTATCTTCTTATCTTCCGTCCTGGAGCTCTTTCAATACTCCGCAGCTAAATACACCCGCGTTTGGTGTCAAGATTGTAATTTTTTTTTATCTGGGGCAAAATTTGCTTATTAGAGCCAACGAACGTCAAATTGTTAGCTTATGACGCGTAATATCTCCGTACGTTAACTGGGTATGTTAACTTCAGCGCTGGCTTACACACTTAACACATTTATAAGACTTACAAGTCAGATTAGCCAGTAGAGGGAATTAAGTGTGCCCTTATCAGTGAAATACGTCCTCGTAAATAGTTACTATTACTCAGGGACTAGTGTGGTTTTTTTCTTGGGCAAGTCGAGCATAATCAGGCGCATGGCGTCTCGTTAACTTTTCCGTGGCGTGCCGTATAACGTGACACTTTAACTTTATTTCTTAGCGTGATGATTAGGCCATACCATGTTGATGATATATGAATGTAAAATTTCGCTAATTCGTCTTAGGGCAACATATACTTGAAACACGTGTTCCGTGCCAGATAACGTAGGCCCTACTTAAAACTTGTTTTAGTATTTGCCGGACTTTATACACAGTGACAGGTAAATTTCGTTGATTGATAGTATACCAAATTATATTTCATTCTATAAGACTAAAGATGAAGTAGGCCAATTATTCTTCTTCTGCGCATGTATTCGACATTGACCTACCCCAAACGAACACGATTGTCAAAGTCACATGGTCATCAATAATGCACGCGTTTGTTTATATCTTTAAATTTCTAAAGGCGAACTGTTTTATGTGTATAAAATACTTTGATCAGTTATTGAATGGACGTATATATACAAACAGCTCTAAGCACTTGTTTACACGCACAGTGTTGTGTCTGATGTCCTGTCCTCGCATGAAAGTCGTGTTGGCAGAACAGCATTCCAATATTGGACCTGCGCAACTAGCAAGCTCGTTCTACATTTCACTGTACGTTTTCAGACATATATGCATTTGTGTTACGTTCGCAATTGACTAGACACGCAGTGGAGAATTCTGAATGGAAAACACACCTGCAAAGAAGCATTGACCGAGTGTCGTGTACTACCTGGTCTGAAATAAAACTGGGCACCAGCCTTTGAGCAGACAGAGGGAAGTCGCGACAGTCTCCAGTAATACCACGCCCACCCATTCTGTGGTTGGCTGCGGGAGGCTCTGACAAAGGGCGTTTGTCTCTGATAGCTGCTGTGCTGAGGAAGACTCCGTATTGGCCGAGTTACCAGCATCTCCGACCTGTTGTCATTTTGCTGTTTTGATCATTCTGTGATAATACGTCGACGAAAGAAGTCGATAAGTGTCACATCGTTTCAAATCGGAGGTAGAAGGCACATCTGGCCGCGCCTAAGTAGACAAGTTCCCTTCCGATACTAGTATGTTTCACTGACTAGAGTAATGGTAGCTACTGTCCCGCCACTACTGACTAGCTGTCAGTAGTTTCAGTGCTCGTCAGCAGTAAGAGAAGGCGGGCGGCCAAGCACAGCCCTTGTTCTCCCAGCAGGAGGAACAAGTATTCCTATCGTACTTCCTGCATCCTGGCGCCTTGCAATATCTCCCTCGATATTAAACTGCCTCGACTCCAAACTGCGACAGGAAGTCGTCATAAACACAGCTGTTTACGAGGCCGAGAACCCGCGCTGCTCTACAGTATACAGTGTACACAAACAACACAGTGTTCAGCATCGGCCGTGACAACATACATGTTGCTGACTGGCTGTGACAAGGTACCACTCGGCTCGGTCTCATTCACCGACAACGCTATCAACAGGACATTTTTGCTGAAGAAAAACAATTGTTGTTTGATTTTATAAAGAGCGTAACACAAGTATGATATTCATATAACTTGCATTAATATATAAATAATTGTTAATTTAAAGTTTTGATAACATAAATGTTAAATTGCATTGATGATTTTTTGTAACTCGTAAAGTTGGACGGCGATTTTTTAAGTCTCGTTTAGTTAATTGATAAACGCTTTCCTAGAATTAGCCTTAGGGAATAGAGAAAACCATAATCTATCACTGTCATACAGGAAGAAACTGCGATTCTGTTTATCTTTGTGCATAATGTAGGGTGTAAATATTTCAGCATGATACTCGAACACATGTAAATCATCGAAACAATTAAATACAACCTATAAAAGCATCTGTAACAAGATGGCTTCTTATCGCACGCCTGCCATCTCAAGGGTTGTGTTATCGAAACCTTGTATCTCCGAAATATTGATACTCTCTTTAAATATGCATATAATATCTAGCAGTCTAAAAGGAAACAAGATGGTCGAATGCTGCGCCTACTAGTGGGTGACACTGGAAGCAAGATGGCAAGATGGTTGTTTGATGGCGTAGCTAATCTGTAAATTACAGATCTGTTGTAAAAATGTCGCCTGTCTATGAAGCCATTTTTAGTGATTCTTATGTAACCTTGACGTAAAACCCTAACTTTCAACCCACCTCCCTACCGCGTCTTTTATAGTCAATTCATGGTTACTTCCAACTTTTCTGAGGCGCTGCTGAAGTTCTACTTCTAGGATATTCCTCCGCCTCGTGCAAACAAAGCTTAACTGAATCTAGTAAATTGCAACAAATGAACAAACCTCCGCTTTCTTACGTACTCAGTGTAATAATGAACTATGTCTTTCTAGGCGTTACCAACACATCTACTTTCTCTGTTTTCGTTCATATTAGTTACAATAGAAATATTATAATTTATGTATAACATATAAGTAAAAGTTAAAATAAACCAAAAATAATGTACTAGAAGTACCTGTAGAAGGCTTGTCATACATGCAGGCGTATCTAGTTAGAGAACGAGCATGCACGTTATGTATGGTGTAGAAGGCTTGTCATACATGCAGGCGTATCTAGTTAGAGAACGAGCATGCACGTTATGTATGGTGTAGAAGGCTTGTCATACATGCAGGCGTATCTAGTTAGAGAACGAGCATGCACGTTATGTATGGTGTTTGGTTCTAGAAGTGTTGTCTTGGCCATGAACAGCAGCGTACAGCCAGTCACGTGACTCTGGCTGGAGGTGGCTGATGAGACATCTGCCCTGCCTTATCTTGCTATCGCGCGCGCGGTGTGTGCGTGCGTGCGTGCGTTAAGACTCGGCCCCTAGCTGGCGAGGATAGTGCGAAGAAAGCATCCTCCTCGGGGGTTGATAGTGTTACACTAGTGTTAGCTATTGGAGACAGGGTCACCACAGGCCTACCTTTATTTTCACCATGGACTCCCCTACAAAAATACTGTTAATCTCGCCATCGTTTACGTTGTATACAAAATATATGAATGACCATGGAAAACACAAACATTATATTAAACATGTTAATAAAAAAGAAAAAACTGTCCATTGCGAAATGGATAACAAAACTGATTTAAACTGCAAGGGAACGACCTATGTGCGTAAAAACATGACACAAAGTAAAATACTATAAATATCGCATTTGCTTAAAGACTCTTTTCCTGTAGGCTGTTTACGGTAAAGTCAGCATTTTTGAAGCCCTAGTTACTTTTTTCCTTGTCAGCCATTTTTTTTCTTTCCATCACAATGTTAAAATGAATATTGCCTTTTAAGTAATAACTCGAAAGTTAACGTCTAAGGCTACAATAAATACATTTATTGACTATTATTCCAAATCAGAGGACTTCAAAAAGCGCTCACTTTATCGTGATTGGCCTATACTAGCTTCCTCGTGTACGTTAGTACCTAGTGCTAGTGTTCTGTACCGAGTACCAGGATAACTGATTTTTATTTATCGTTAATTTAACGCGAATGTCAACTAAGTATCTTTCTCAGTTAATTTTTTAGTAAAATATTTCTTTTGGTTTTTTTTTTTTTTGTGGTAACTTTCGTTCTATTCCGTTGTCAACTTTAGCAGTCGAGTTTCTTTCGACTTCGAATGAAATTCAGTTATATGTCCACTAATCTCATAAAAGTTCAAGAAGAACTGTTACCACTCGTCACGCTTTTGTTGTGAACAGTGATTTGCTTTTCAAGCGATGGCCGTTCCTTCTAACGTCCGGAGTATTTAGTGTAACTTATATTACAGTTTTCTTACTTATATAATTTTTTTTAATGTGTTGGCATGGTGATTCAGAGTCCAGTGATAATTTTTACAGCGAAGTAAAAACCTTTCTTACATTTAGCCCAATGAAGGAATGGCGTGCTTGTTACCTGTTAGTAGTTCTCATTTCCTCCTCTAACGAGATAAAAGTGTACTTGAATGTCCGCGCTGCTTTCCATGCCGGAGATGAAGTACACCTCAGTGTGTTTCCTGCCCACATAATCTCAGTAAACGTTACGTTATAACTTGAGTTTTACTGCAGGCACTATTTACACATCCTTTCGCTTCGAACATGTAACCTATTTTCATTTATTGCGGCGTGGGATACGTTTCCCAAAAATCACTACAAAGTTAAGCCCATTGAAGTACCGAAGAAGACGTTTCCATATTTTGTAAAATCGGCGAAGCCGGAATTTTATATATTACCGATGTCATTTTGAAAAATGATTCGCAATACGAAGCCTTAGCTCCATAACGTACGCATTTCTGTTTCGTTTCAGGTATTACAAAATAAGAAATTTTTGGTGTGAGAAGTATTTAGGAATTTTTTGTAATAAGTGATAGTTTGGAACGTACGGAGAAGGTTTTGGTAGAGCCATGGTAAAATAAACAATCAATTATCAAGTGGTTTGTGTGTCAGCAGCACACACGGCATTGCCCAGAGAAAGGCTATGTCCTTATTGGTTCTATCTTCCGTACTTGTACAGCACTGACCACGACCACACCACTTCTGCAACATGTCAACACATGTACGAGTAGTATACTCAGGTTAGTATGTTAATGCATATAAATGTAAATCTTGTGGCGCCATCTTGATGTGCGTGGCTTTAGTGGGCGGGATAAGTAGCTGTTTCACTTCAGTATTGTTAACGGATGGTTTTACCACATCATGTTAAGGCCCTTACACAACTGAAAACTTTAACATTTGACTTTACGTTTGCTTTCTGACATGTTGTTTCTTATGGAGCTTAACACAATGGAAGTGTTCAAGTCAAGCAGCCGTTTTGCCGAGAATCTAACAGAGGTTATGTGGAAAGTGCGTTATTTTATTGTAGGGTGATTTTAATCTCGGTATATTGAACAAAGCTCGTCTTAAATTAAATAAATGGCAAATAAATATATTGTGAAGAGGAAATATGTGAATTGACGTATTTTAATATAGTAAACAAATGAGTTTTTTTGTTTTGAATTAAACTTATAATATAAATTTTAAGCCTATTACAAAAAAAAAAGGCACGTAAAATGTATTCCTGGATAATATCACTATTATTTTTATAACAAGATACACATTTTAACGAAGCTCGCAGAACCAATGTTCAATTGTTTGAACTCTGACTTTACAATATTATATTGTGTATTAGTGGTTTTGGCAGAGGAAAGGAAACGTAAAGTCAAATGCTAAAGTTTTCTATTGTGTAAGAAGCTTTAATCTCGCAGTTAAAAATTAGCTGCTGGCTAGTATGGAATTGCGTTTTACCACTTCCGGTCAACGTCTAGTAGCGACTTGTAACTCCCAGTTGCTGGTTTCCGAGGATAAACCAGCGGCTAGCTGTTCCAACTGGAGGTTGAGGAGAATGAAAATGGCGTCACGTTTGGAATGCCCGGCAGAAATACGATGATTACGAGTAGGCCTATATATGTAATAATAAGTACTTTTGTTTTCCGGTATAGGAATCTTAAAACATACTAACCGTACAATCTCGGTATTATTAAATAAAGATTAGCTACTATTAAATATTTAACTACGTAATTATGCGTTTACTATATAGAAAAAAAAACATTTTAAATTGTTAAAATAGTGTTCTTTAAAAAGTGCAATCTCGAAAAGTCACCAGCTTGTAGTTACTTTTGTTACCAACATGTACAATATCAGACACGAACTCTCAGATTATTAACATGAGGCTACACAATGGTGATAAAAGACTAGCTTCTATTTAGCCAAGAGTGAAGCCCAACCTCCAGATAGCCGGAGGTGGTAGCCGCCGCCCTAAGCAGTCAGTCAGAGAAGATAGTTGCAGCTGGTGAACAGTAGACAGCCGCCCTGTGCGAGAGGGCAGCACCTCCGTGGAACATTCGGTCTGCCAGCAGTGTTATTTTGGGCGCCGGGCCCTGCCTGCACATTCGCTGTTCTTGGCACCTTGACACCAGCCAGCCTCTCCGTTCTACGGCGCCTCTAGTCTCCACTGCTACCTTCCTCCTGCGCCCTCAGCAACACGTGACGGTGTGTGTTTTGTGTTGTGTTGTGTTGTGTTGTTGCAGTGTGTTTCAGCACTCTACTTGTGTTGGTTTCTCGCAGGCTCCGCTTTTACATACTTCACTGGCGTCATCCTTTGCAAATATTTTTGTACGCTACCAGTTTTCACACCCTCTTTTCCTTACAAACCTGGAACATTGTTCCTACCTGAGGTAAAACGAAATTCACTAGACTGGGAGGGAGTCGGGGTGGTTGAGCGGTCACACTGCTCGCCTCCCACCAAGGCGAACAATCTCTCACGTGCCGTGTTCCGTTGCGAAATATGCGCAGCGAAGTAATTTTGATCCCTTCGCACAGGCGCATCGTCGCATCTACTACGTCATTCCACTTCCGGCCAATCTCACGCATAACCTGCACGAGGAAAAAGCACAAATGCTTCATGCGTTGACGTCACAGTTGCGGCAAAATGTCAGAAAAGTGCGTATTTGGAGGTTAGCATCGGCGGTGACCAAGGGCAAGATTGTTGGTTTTAGGAAACGTGCGCAGTTTTGATTGTACTGAATGATTCTGTAACTAGATTATATAATGTTAATGACGAACAAACGTGTTTTAGTGAAGTAAACTTGTAAGGATTTCCATAGGAAAACACATTTTTAAGAGGTTGTGAATTTAACTAACAGTAAGTTTGCGTGTTATGTAAATAATGTATTTGTAAACTGTTACTATAATTATTGAAATACACGTGGCGTAAAAAATTCGCACTTTCAACACTTTTGTAGTGTGTAAATAATATTTGTTTCTTTGCCTATATCGTGAATTCAACGAGTGTAAGGTTCACTTCGGCCAAAGTGTGTGTTGTGTGTGTGTGTGTGTATTGCTGCATCTGTACGAATACGAACGACGTATTTATCGCGTGTTGTTTTTTCATTGAAGTTAAAATTTCCGAAGTTACGATAATTTGATGCTATTTCCATACGAGCAAAATTTTCTACTGCTCCATGAAAACACCAAAACAAAACTGTCTCATGAAAGACGATAATCCAAAGACCCCCCCCCCCCCTCCACACACACAAGCAAACCTTTTATCAAACAGTGTTTTCTTTTTTCCATTGACATAAAGTAAACAGAACCCAAGCAAACGTAACTAGGCGAAAATATAGCAGGTTGGAATGTCAACCTGTCACATGTTAATCTGATGTATCTAATACTTTGAAGTTAATATGTACTCGTGGTGGCAGTTAAATATTTAATATTCGATTAATTTTATTATACACCGTTTACATATAAGAGAATTGTAAACATGTTATCGTGTAAAATCGTATGACAGGATCACGAGTTTACCATCGCCGTATATGCAAATATCTTGCCATTCGTAAATAAAACGCTCAAATTAAGCGCCGAAAATAGAGCTTGGAAGTTGTTCCATTCCCCAGCCCAGCATTAAACGCATGGGGTAACGGAAGAACAACTGGCGGCTATGCAGTCTGTCGCACCAGTGCAGAGAATGGAACATGGTCACGGATTTCCATATGGAGGAAACGAGGTGGATGTTGTCGGTGGGTTAACCGGGAGTTCTAGTGTTCACCTCGACCTCTGCTCCACCATCACCACACTTCACTCTCACAGGCACTCAAAATCCCGCTGTTAACCTCTTATCTCTCAACAACCCGCTGCTAACCACTTATCGCTCAACAACCCGCGGTTAACCTCTTATCTCTCAACAACCCGCCGTTAACCTCTTATCTCTCAACAACACGCTGTTAACCTTGTATCTCAACATCTCTCCGTTAACCTCTTATCTCTAAACCTCGCTGTTAACCTCTTATCTCTCAACAACCCACTGTTAACCTCACATCTCAACAACCTGCTCTTAACTTCTTATCTATCAACCCGCTGTTAACCTCTTATCTTTTAAAACCCGCTGTTAACTTCTTATCTCTCAACAGCTCGCTCTTAACCTTTTATCTCTCAACAACCTGCTGTTAACCTCTTATATCTCAAATCCCACTTTAACCTCTTATGTCTCAACTCGCTCACACTGTGTTTTTGCGTTATCTTAACAGTGTTGTATAATTTTTGGGCACAAGTCTACCTGTTTTCACCACTTTACCAGCCTGTGTTATCTACCTAGTGTCGTCCGTATTGCATATGTCTGCGTATATTGTTCTCTTTATTTCTGTTGTTTCAGTCTCGTATCTTTTTTGGTTGGCCAAATTACTTCTGCGTAAATCTCTGTGTGTTAATCACATATCTGTCGACAAGAGGCAATCGCCACTTTCTCTCGGTATCTTTCTTTTGATGTTATCATCGAGTATTTGTTTCTGCGACGTACGAAGCTCTGCAGTTGCCGATACCGATCATTTTTTCACTTACGTAAGTTACAGAACAGGTTAAGTATATAGAAGTGAAGTGGCGTGGTTGTTGCTTTGATGCGGGCGTATCCATTCGCTGATTGGCCGCGCGAGACTGCGGAACACGCCTGTGTCTGGCTACTTCGTGCTGCTATTGGCTGGCCAGTAGTTGACATGCGCTGGTTGGCTGAACGACTTTCAGCCGTCACTAGCCAGTGACGGCTGAACGACTTTCAGCCGTCACTAGCCAGTGACACAATTTTGTAGGCATTTGAGTCTGTGTAGTATGCGGAAGTTCTGCTACCACGCGATTCCTTTTGCTCATGCAAACAAAGCTTAACCGGTCCTAGAAAATTACACCAATGGGGCAACACACCCTATTCGTCCGCACTCAGTTGTAATAATATTTAGCTTTACAGCTATTTCTTAGCAAAAATTACCAACACACCTACTTTCTCCCTGTTTTTATTCATATTCTTTGTAAATGAAATATTATAATTTATAAATAACATATAAATACAAAAGTAACCAAAAAAGATACTTTGTGTTAACAGAAGTTATCTGATGTATTTAAGAATCAAAAACCTAAAACGTAGGGTGGATTTCTCAACGTCTTGAATTGAAAAGTGTGTATGAATGAGTGAAGAGATTTGGGCGGCTCGCCGGTTCATGAGAGCCGACGCGGGTGAAGCTAGGTGAGTATGGAGCAGCGCCAGAATGCAAGGGCGGGGGAAATGAGAGATCCTTGAGAAAATCCGCCGACCAGCGATATCATACAGCACGATTTCCACATGTAAAAGTTCGGGAGCGACGCCGTCGGTAGTCGAACCCAGTTCGTTTTGGTGGGAAGCTTGTGGTATGACCACTGTGGTGGGAAGCGTGTGGTATGACCACTGTTGTGGGGAGTGTGTGGTATTACTACTGTTGTGGGAAGGGTGTGGTATGACTACTGTTGTGGGAAGGGTGTGGTATGACTACTGTTGTGGGAAGCGTGTGGTATGACCACTGTTGTGGAAAGCGTGTGGTTTTACCATTGTTGTGAGAAGCGTGTGGTATGACCACTGTGGTGGAAAGCGTGTGGCATGACCACTGTGGTGATAAGCGTATGGTATGACCACTGTTGTGGGAAGTGTATGGTATTACCACTGTTGTGGGAAGCGTGTGGTATGACCACTGTTGTGAGAAGCTTCGGGTATGACCGCTGTGGTGGGAAGCGTGTGGTATGACCACTGTTGTGGAAAGCGTGTGGTTATGACCACTATTGTGGGAAGTGTGTGGTATTACTACTGCTGTGGGAAGCGTGTGGTATGACTACTGTTGTGGGAAGCATGTGGTATGACCACTGTTGTGGAAAGCGTGTGGTTTTACCATTGTTGTGAGAAGCGTGTGGTATGACCACTGTTGTGGGAAGTGTGTGGTTTGACTACTGTTGTGAGAAGCGTGTGGTATGACCACTGTGGTGGGAAGAGTGTGGTATGGCCACTTTGGTGGGAAGCGAGGGGTATGACCACTGTTGTGGAAAGCGTGTGGTATGACCACTGTTGTGGAAAGCGTGTGGTTATGACCACTATTGTGGGAAGTGTGTGGTATTACTACTGTTGTGGGAAGCATGTGGTATGACCACTGTTGTGGAAAGCGTGTGGTTTTACCATTGTTGTGAGAAGCGTGTGGTATGACCACTGTTGTGGGAAGTGTGTGGTTTGACTACTGTTGTGAGAAGCGTGTGGTATGACCACTGTGGTGGGAAGAGTGTGGTATGGCCACTTTGGTGGGAAGCGAGGGGTATGACCACTGTTGTGGAAAGCGTGTGGTATGACCACTATTGTGGAAAGCGTGTGGTATGATCACTGTGGTGGGAAGCGTGTCGTATGACCACTGTGGTGGAAAGCGTGTGGTATGACCACTGTTGTGGGAAGCGTGTGGTATTACCACTGTTGTGGGAAGGGTTGTGGTGTGACTACTGTTGTGAGAAGCGTGTGGTATGACCACTGTGGTGGGAAGCGTGTGGTATGACCACTGTTGTGGGAAGAGTGTGGTATGGCCACTTTGGTGGGAAGCGTGTGGTATGACCACTTTGGTGGGAAGCGTGTGGTTTGACCGCTAAACGACGAAGCGCTTCATAAGAGGCATTTTCACTTGCGTATTGTCAAGTGTAGCGGATCTTATTCTAAGTTATTCGTTAGTTTCTTGTTTTCGTTAAGTTTTGAAAGATCTCTTAAAGGATAATATCTTCCAGAAAGGCAATTTGGTATTCTAATTCGTAGTTCATTACAGCTCCCCGAGACTTCGGCAATGTCGGGTTTTCCTTAGCGAATGCTGGGTTGCAATACTATGCATATGAACTTTAACTGTTTATGAGACCATGTTTGTAAATTATGAATAATTAAGTTTGAAGATATTAAACCAAAGCAGGAAAGCGCTTAAAATATTTTGTTCGCATATGGCGTGTTTTAATATTAGTATTAAATACATAATATGTTATAGAGAAAAGGTATATTTCGATCAAGTGTGTCAAATTTGCTAACGACATCGTATTATTTTTTAACTGGGCTGGACTTGTGATGCATTACACATAAATATGCTTTAATTTTGTTTGCACAGAGTCGAAATAGACTCGCATGTACGCCAATAAGAGACAGCCGACAGAACTTTGGTTGTTACATGCCTGAAGATTTTTCTCAATTACCATTTTGCTGTCTGGCTGCAAGCTATTTACGAACAAGCATTTTTATCTTATATCTATAATAGATAAGCGATGGGCATCAAACTAGACGCTATCGTGTTTCTTATGGATTCTATTAATAACAATATAAGAATTTTCACTCAATTATTTCCAGAGAAAGTATTTCGGTTGTAAACCACCAAGACTTATGTACTGTTTAGCGCTACTTATCTTGTGATTTATGAACTATAATGTTCAAAACAAATTTTTGGAATGAAATCAGTCTTATTTCATTATAAACAACTGTAATAATCTAATAAATTCCCTCACAATAGCCAGCCTATACTGCTGCTTACATAGTTCACACATTAAAACAGAAAGGTTATGGTAATTGGTGCTTTCAAAATATTTTTTCTGAAATATATTTTTATGTTCCTGTAATGCACGGAGGCACGTTACATCTCGATTCTCTTCTTTCACAGTCCCAAAAAACAATCTGTTACACACACCAGCCAAATTTTTTCGAGTTTCTTAACGAACATAGTGACGTCAAACGAACACTATAATGCGCTTAGAATAGCTCCTTTCGTTAGTAAACGAAAATTCGAGTAATCACGAATATTTTTGTCGAGAGGAAACGAAACGAATAAGTTATAATAAGCCCCTAGGTGATGGTTGTAGCTGAGCGGGCAATAGCGGCTAGACGTAGGCTCGTAGAAGGAAGTGCAGTGAGTATCCTTGAGAGTGCATGACCTGCCTCTCCCCGGGCTGCGCCCCCACAGTACTGTGACCACGCCCCCATGTTACGACTGCAACAGTCGCCACGAGCAGTATCTTTTACCTTCGCTCACCGAGGACACGAACCTTGTACAAGTCACGCCATGTCCTCGGAAACTACAGTATAGGTCTCTATGTACGAACCACATTTCTATACCAGTAACTAGGGACACTGGGAAATTGCAATAAAAATAAATTTCCAAGCAAGATGCCTTTCAAAGTGCTGTAGTGTCTCGATCCTGTTATGATATTATGATGCATGTGACTCGCCTTGACACTTTACAGACCAATTATAAACGTTCAATTTAAAAGTGTCGGAAGTTTTCATTTCTCCAAAGAAATTGGGAAATTAGGTTCATAAACTACGACCAATAATAAAAGAACAATGTCTGACATGAGCAATAGCCCGTTATCACTAGACAGTATCCTCTCGATAAAAGATCATCTAGAGACTGAAATGTCGCG
Organism: Dryococelus australis; assembly: GCA_029891345.1. NCBI lineage: Eukaryota > Metazoa > Arthropoda > Insecta > Phasmatodea > Phasmatidae > Dryococelus > Dryococelus australis. Next base: position 431,285 of record CM057006.1, read on the forward strand.
AGTTCACGTGACGGCAAAATTAGAAAGTTGTGTGTGTTTGTGTGTGTGTGTGCGCGCGTGTGCGTGTGCGTGTGTGCGTGTGTGTACCTACACCCGAGGCGCTGTTGTTTGTTGTTGGCTTCCCGATGAGAGCAGTTTCCTGTGTACTAGTTTGTACACATGTGCATGTACTGTCCTGCACACAGTCTTCTAACCGCGAATGTAACACGAGTCTACCATAGCACCGCTTGATTTCGCAACCCATTGAAACAGCAAATACCTGCAGTATTATTAGTATCTGTAGCTAGGTATCTTGAATCAGTAAAACCTGATGGCACATTTAGCAAGTTTCTTTGACCACGCAGGACCTAGCGAACCTAGCCGCAGTTTGAGAACCACTAGTGTGCACAACTAGGATCGTAGTCATGCCCATATGTACCGTGAGGTAACATGTTATTTCTGTCTTTTACGTCTCAGACAGCCTTGAAACGCTACTTGAAAAGACGGGAGGTAGCATGATGTCACTAACTGCAAAATGTTGTAACCATAACACATCCAGCTTTCAGCAATTACTGTTGTTTCATTCTGACATGTGTTCAAAAATACATAGCAAGTAGTTGGTGGCTGTGTAATTTTGACAAGTGATTATATTTTTGCGTGTGAACGTAAACCACAAATCGACTTCATATACAAGTTTTTCACGGGGCTGTTTGCACATTCTAACAGTTTCTATTCGGAATCCCGATCTTCATGTACACTTGAATAAAAACCAATAATAACTATGTATAAATCAGTACGTAAAATAGTGACATAATGCAATTACTGATCTTGATGTACTCTTGGATCAAACATACTTAATAGGATATGTTGATGGGACATAATGCTGTGCTGGTATATGAGTCGCACACAACAGTGTATTTCGAGTGTTACATTGTCATGAATGTTCTGAAATTGTTACGGAATGCCGCATCCAGATTTACTCTAAGCATCGCCCGTGTCAACGTTGCTACAAGATGTTTCCCTAAATTATGCCGGAGCAACAAATGCATTCCGTAAAGTATTTGCATGCTAAGGAAACTGCCACTAACTGCTTTGCAAGGCGACTGGCGGAATTCAATTTGAAAATGTTTCGTTTTTATAAATCTGTACAGTTTTACGAACGGCGGTTGTGTGTGATATAGACCTGCATCCTCTGTCTGAAAATACCTTTATGTTATTGCGAATGACCTTCTACTAGCTTTATGTAAGTGGATAAGCAGACACCACAAAAGCTCCGTACTATGTGAATGAACTAGGAAATTTTACTTGAGAAGTTTTTTGTCCATAGTTTATTTTTGTTAAGGTGGGGACAGCTCAGATCGTCGCAAGTAACAATATTACTTCGTAAAAATGTAGTATTGTGTTGGTAACTAGAAATGTATGCAAGATGAAGGGAGATTAGTCATTAGAGTGTTAGTAAATGTAGGCTGACAAGGAGTAGTGTGATGGCACAGTGTTCTGTAGGAGTCACTGAGCCTTAGTAGCTCTGAGTCTCTCCCCAGTGAAGGTTTCCTTGCTCTGCTAACTCTCTCCACTGACCTACTTTGTGTAGCTGAACATAGCTCGCCACACCTTGGCCGTGCTTGTGGATACGTAGACTGCCACAGTTGAGTGAACAAATTAAGCATTATGAAATAAGCAGTACTTTCCAAACTTTTAATTGACACAATACATTTCCTATTTCCTTTTGACGTATAAAGAGTTATTTTACTGTGTAAGCTCCTCTTTAATAGTTTTCCACTGTGAAGAAGTCGCAACTTCATTGTGTATTCTTAGACTTGAGACAAGGCGACAAAAACTGTTTAATTTCTACTGTTTAATGCTTAATGTTTAGATTCTTCACTATGCAAACCCCTTAGACGTGTTTTAAGTGGTCCTATTTGATGTGTCATGTTGCCGTGTAGGCTACATGGAGGCCGCTGTTTCCACGTGGCTAGAACATTGATCTTCCGCTAAGGGTTCGGTTCTCGACAACGATCTTGCACTTGGTAAATGTGGCGGGCGTTGGTCTGCGGGTTTTCTCGAGGTACTCTCGTTTATCCCACCCGTGTATTCCTTCGCCGCTCCGCCCAGTAGTTACATTCCATGCTTACCAACGCACTGCACTTGGAAAAGTCCATTAAACCGATATTACACGATACCTGCATCCGTACTTGGTTCTTGTACCAAGCTTCTACAAGCCCTTGTGCACGAGCTGATATACCAGCCACTATACGAGCCGCCATGGAACATTCATATTACACGACAGCAGTTCGCGTACTAGAATTTGGCACCCTTGGTGGGTGCGCAGTGTGTGATTTGTAGTAAATATGAACCCCATTCATAGAACTGCTGCTAGTAAATAACTTACGGAGGTCTACGAAAAAAAACTATCTAGCACATCTTTATATTGCTATATTACTGTTCGCCTTTTACATAAATTGATTGCTCACTAATATATTACTAGTACATTATATCACTAGTACATTAAAAAAACTAAAAAGTATTACGCATGATCTGTATATTTTTACAGCCAACTGTATCTATGTTGTGATTCTCAGAAATGACGTTTCTAATGAGCGTGATGTCTTGAATGGACTGAGGAAGCCTCGTGTGAAGTGTGTTGTGTTCTTCTCATTGGCCGCGAGTTGGAACAGTTTCGTATACCGCAGTTGACGCGTCGCAAGATGGCGGCTCCTTTAGGATTGCGACGATCATTTCTGTATGAAAGATAACTGCATTATCCTGTTTCATAATGTATGTATGTTACATCGCTTGCGTTCTGTACTTGTAGACATGTGAAACAGGCCAGGCTAGGCGAGGCACACAGTATCTATGTACGGGTTACGCTTGTATCGCCAGCACATACTAAGTAGTAGTTAAAGTACATCAGTACGACGAAGAGCTAAGAATTAAGGTATTGGCTCCTCGTAAATCGAATATTTACGAAAGAACATGAACATCAACGAATCTAGCGAACATTCTTTGGTAAAGTTAACGTTACGTAGATGAGTCTCCCCCCCCCCCCCCCAACCTGGGGGAATGTTTAACCAGAAGAAACGGCGAACACTTCTTTAACGGTTGACCTCAAATACTTTTTACAATTAGTCACTGAAGTCTGGCGACTTGTCATTTTTCTCGAGCAGTTTCTGTGTTTTTCACGTACTTTGAACAAACCAGTTTGAAAACAGACTATCTCGGTAAACGGACACAAATAAGCAAGTTGAACACGGCAGCAAACTATCGCGTTAAGTCTACAAATTATCGTTGTATAGAAATACCGTATATTACATGAGATTTTTTTAAACCACCGAACATTAGTAAATTGACCAATGATGTCTTGTTTGTATAATCTTCAATAGAGGCCTTAGTAGTAAAACTGATCGCTTCCCACCAAGCGAACTGCGTGTAAACCTGGTCGATTCGCTCCCGGGTTTTCGCAAGTGAGCAATGATATCTTGTTTGTATAATCTTCAATAGAGGCCTTATAAGTAAACTGCTCGCTTCCCACCAAGGCGAACTGCGTTCAAACCTGGTCGATTCGCTCCCGGGTTTTCGCAAGTGAGCAATGATATCTTGTTTGTATAATCTTCAATAGAGGCCTTATTAGTAAAACTGCTCGCTTCCCACCAAGGCGAACTGCGTTCAAACCTGGTCGATTCGCTCCCGGGTTTTCGCAAGTGACCAATGATGTCTTGTTTGTATAATCTTGAATAGAGGCCTTATTAGTAAAACTGCTCGCTTCCCACCAAGGCGAACTGCGTTCAAACCTGGTCGATTCGCTCCCGGGTTTTCGCAATTAGGCAATGATGTCTTGTTTGTATAATCTTCAATAGGCGCCTTATTAGTAAAACTGCTCGCTTCCCACCAAGGCGAACTGCGTTCAAACCTGGTCGATTCGCTCCCGGGTTTTCGCAATTAGGCAATGATGTCTTGTTTGTATAATCTTCAATAGGCGCCTTATTAGTAAAACTGCTCGCTTCCCACCAAGGCGAACTGCGTTCAAACCTGGTCGATTCGCTCCCGGGTTTTCGCAATTAGGCAATGATGTCTTGTTTGTATAATCTTCAATAGGGGCCTTATTAGTAAAACTGCTCGCTTCCCACCAAGGCGAACTGCGTTCAAACCTGGTCGATTCGCTCCCGGGTTTTCGCAATTAGGCAATGATGTCTTGTTTGTATAATCTTCAATAGGCGCCTTATTAGTAAAACTGCTCGCTTCCCACCAAGGCGAACTGCGTTCAAACCTGGTCGATTCGCTCCCGGGTTTTCGCAATTAGGCAATGATGTCTTGTTTGTATAATCTTCAATAGGGGCCTTATTAGTAAAACTGCTCGCTTCCCACCAAGGCGAACTGCGTTCAAACCTGGTCGATTCGCTCCCGGGTTTTCGCAATTGAGCAATGATGTCTTGTTTGTATAATCTTCAATAGGGGCCTTATTAGTAAAACTGCTCGCTTCCCACCAAGGCGAACTGCGTTCAAACCTGGTCGATTCGCTCCCGGGTTTTCGCAATTAGGCAATGATGTCTTGTTTGTATAATCTTCAATAGGGGCCTTATTAGTAAAACTGCTCGCTTCCCACCAAGGCGAACTGCGTTCAAACCTGGTCGATTCGCTCCCGGGTTTTCGCAATTGAGCAATGATGTCTTGTTTGTATAATCTTCAATAGGGGCCTTATTAGTAAAACTGCTCGCTTCCCACCAAGGCGAACTGCGTTCAAACCTGGTCGATTCGCTCCCGGGTTTTCGCAATTAGGCAATGATGTCTTGTTTGTATAATCTTCAATAGGGGCCTTATTAGTAAAACTGCTCGCTTCCCACCAAGGCGAACTGCGTTCAAACCTGGTCGATTCGCTCCCGGGTTTTCGCAATTGAGCAATGATGTCTTGTTTGTATAATCTTCAATAGGGGCCTTATTAGTAAAACTGCTCGCTTCCCACCAAGGCGAACTGCGTTCAAACCTGGTCGATTCGCTCCCGGGTTTTCGCAATTAGGCAATGATGTCTTGTTTGTATAATCTTCAATAGGGGCCTTATTAGTAAAACTGCTCGCTTCCCACCAAGGCGAACTGCGTTCAAACCTGGTCGATTCGCTCCCGGGTTTTCGCAATTGAGCAATGATGTCTTGTTTGTATAATCTTCAATAGGGGCCTTATTAGTAAAACTGCTCGCTTCCCACCAAGGCGAACTGCGTTCAAACCTGGTCGATTCGCTCCCGGGTTTTCGCAAGTGAGCAATGATATCTTGTTTGTATAATCTTCAATAGGGGCCTTATTAGTAAAACTGCTCGGTGCCCACCAAGGCGAACTGCGTTCAAACCTGGTCGATTCGCTCCCGGGTTTTCGCAAGTGAGTAATGATATCTTGTTTGTATAATCTTCAATAGAGGCCTTATTAGTAAAACTGCACCGTTCCCACCAAGGCGAACTGCGTTCAAACCTGGTCGATTCGCTCCCGGGTTTTCGCAAGTGGGAATCGTGCCGGGCGATGTCGCTGGTTGGTGGTTTTTCTCGGGGATCTCTTTTTTCCAGAGCCCTTGCATTCCGGCGCTGCTCCATACTCACCTTGTTTCACCCTCATCGGATCTCAAGACCTCGATGCTAAGAGCCACGAAAATCTCACCACTTCAGTTCAATTTTTAAACATGAAAAATGTGCATGTAATCGTTGTTATTGATATCGCGACTGTGGCGATAGTTATTGGCCAGTGTGTTTGGCGGGACGGTGTTGTTTAACACGCGGAGCGCGGGTAGCCAATCAGCGGCGTTGTTTACCTCGACGGGCTTGTGTTTACTGTAGCGCTGACCCACATGCCGGCCAGCACAGGGCTTTGTCGAGATCCGGCTAGCGCCTCCCCAAACAAACACTGGCCAGGGTACGCCCGCACATTTCGAACTAGCTATCCTCGCCCTTCCTGTAGCCTTCACAGCGCACGTGCGCTGCACTACACACTAGCAGAGAGATTTGGACGGCTCTCGTAACAACGACGTCTTCAGAGCCGATGAACGTGAGATGAGGTGAGAATGGAGTAGCGGCAAGGGCGGGGAAATGGGAGATTCCCGAGAAAATCCGCCGAGCAGCGGCATCGTCCAGCACGATTCCCACTTGCGAAAATCCGGGAGTGACCCGACCCGACTGGGGATTGAACTCAGTTCGCCTTGGCGTGAGGCGAGCAGTCTAGCCGCTCAACCACCGCGGCCCCACACTGTGAGCCTTGGGCTCCGTGACATTCCCTACTGATTGTCAGGTGACTGACGGCGCAGTCACACATCTTGCTGGTGTTCGCTTCTTTCACTTTTGTTGCTTTTAATGTTCTGTGCCCAAATTTCAAACTTGATTTTTCAAAGCAGCGACATTTTATACAAATACAAAAGTTAAGAAACTGGGCGAGAGAATGTAAATACAGGAATGTAAATACAGGAACGACAACATAGAGCTGAAGCAAGTTTCTTACCAGTAATGATGATAAATTCTCTAATCCAGATGGTTTCCATTTCCACTAGCGCGAGGCCACGCCGGAAGTAGCGGTTATTTCGGTGCTCACGCGAATATTCGTGAAGGAGGCGAGGGGAGGCCTGCAGATGTGCGGCGACGCAGCTTGCTGGACCACCAGACGCTGTCAGGAGACTGGGCTTATAGCCATGTGTGTGATCACGACAGGTTCGTCACATACTGTGCAGTCACGTCTATGCACACACTTACACCGTAGGCAGCATCTTGTCCTACGTTCTACTCCCGTCCAGGCTGGCGTATAGACGGTTCACGATACCCTGTTCTAGAACTACTTGTATCCACATTATGTATTCTTCCGCCGTGTTTAAAATTAACATTGCACATAGCCTGATCACTTTATCCATGCGTCAGTGAAGTGGAAATGTGAAAATATTAGAAAAGTATACATATTTTACAAATATTCTAATCCTTACACTTTTGTGCATTAGAAACCGAAATAAATATTTTCAGTATTCTCACATCTTTAATTAATACTTTTAATTCATATTTAAGGCATGGGACTACTTTCTCTCCGTAGTTTACTTTACTGGTGCAGGCCAGTCAGTGTATACAGGTAAGGGGAGTATCATTTTGTGACTGTTATTTCAAAAGTGCAATGGCACATTTGTGATTATCTGCTGCCTGTAATGTTTATACGGGATTCCCGATATCGTTATGTTAGAGAAAGCCTTTGCAACAGTTACATGTTAACAACCCGATAATACATTATAATAGTGCTTGCAGTCGCGCTGGAGTATCTGCAAATACTAATAGGTTTGTTGGAGTGTTTGAACAGTACGCGTCTTTGCTACAAGGACGTTTCCTGGTTGGTATATGGGTTTTATTGTAAACAATCGTGTATATTCTAATTTAAAAAAAAAACCATCGAATATTTCAATAAAAATCTTTCTACAGGGCAGCAATGAAAGTCGATATCTTGTTGCGCGTTCACAAATGTTGTGGTTGTTGGAAAATCCCAAGCCAACAAACCTCGCTGTAAGTAGCCAGCGTCTGTTTGCTGTGTTTATTTATTCTCTGGTAAATCAGGGTTTTAAACTACTCCGACAGTGCTGTATACAGATCGCTGCATTAAAATCCCATAATCACCGCTTCAAATTCTGAGGCGAGGCAACGAAACACGTGTGAAGCGTGGGCGCCCTCCCAGTGAACACTTGAGGCTTCCACATCATGTACTGTGACACCCAGGGACGCCCCTTAGAGATAGAAGAAACAGGTGTTCGATGAATTAGGAGCGGAGAAGGAAGCCGCCGTGATAGTATTCGTCTGAAGTGAAGTGATTGGGGAAAACAATGGCAAACAGAGATATAGATTTCCGAACAGGGAATCGAATCTGGATCCTTCCGAATGCAAATCCATTGTGTTTGTGCCACCTTTCTCGATACGAGTCGTCATATTAAGGACACTAATATTCCCCTTTATGACCAAGACTTCTCAGTTTTTCCTACACTCCTTGCAATGCACCCTTTCTGTATTCACATACCTTAAATTTTTTTTTCTCTTTGCCGAATTGGATTACATGGCTGGAAATTAACTCGATCCCGGTTTTACAGAATCTCCATTCAGTATTGTTACTCGCTCATTGCTTCGCATCCCGCATGAGCGAGTGGACCTGAACATCAGTTATATGATAGCGGCGGAAACAAGTCAAAGGATTGTTTTGAATGAACAGGCGAGCGGTAGGCCGGTGGCCTTGTGTCTGTTGTAGAGAGAGAGAGAGAAAGAGAGAGAGAGAGCCGACACGATAATCCTTTTTGTGGTTTACGCTGTTGACCCTGGTTATATTGATTTCTGTGTTTATCTGAAGAAGGCTCTGGATTACTGGTCTCGTTCTCTCAGCGTAACTCTGGGTGCGATGAACCTTCTAGGTGGTCAGGACGAATGATACAAAAGTGTGACAGGCTCCGAGCCGGGAGTAGAGTGTAGTAGTTGAGTTAATGAGTGACAAGAGTTCCGAGCGATAGAAGAACGAGCAGCGAGAGAAGTGACCCGTGAAAGTGAAATCTGCGACTGCGAGTATCAAGCAGTGCAGAGTGCAGCTGGCAGACTTGACTATTGGACTGGATGTGTGATTGAAAGACATTACAAATGATGGCAACAGATAGACTGAACACGTTTTAATAAAGAGTATGTGTTAACTGACTGTAACCAAACAGAGACAATTAAGTAGGATGTTAATTTAAGTTGAAGTAGACATAATATTGCGCTCATCGTTAAATAAAAAGAGTAATAGGGAGACAAACTGTTTAATGCTGTAAATAATGGTCTTGTGAATAAGTTAGTAATAAAATTAAGTTCTTTTAATTTTATTAAGACCTCCATCCCTCGTGAACTCAGATACGCCCCTCAAGCATCCTCCATGTAACACTAAGTGTGTGCACTAGGAGAGACTTCTAGATACTACAGCCTACAAAAGGTATTTCTCACGGCTGTGTAGATCGCCACAATATTTATATTCCTCGGTCGAAAATATTCGTGAGCGATCGGTGCTGATTATATCTGACTGATATTTCGTAACGAAGCTGTTTTGTTGACATTTCTCGCGTAGCCCAAAAGTCTAGACCAGTCTGCTTGCTCATCAACGTAACTGCCTACAAAACTGAGCAAGCATGATCTAAAATTTTGGCTGAATCGTATGTTTTCGGAGTTCAGCTATCATTTACTTGGGATCGCGTGAGCCTAGCATTATCGTTAGATTCATGGGCGAATCACAGTAATCATGGGCGATGCTTCATGACGCAAGTGTGTTGGATTATTTCCGAATACCTAACATATCACGTCTACGAAGCCCGATTCTACTATGAAGTACCGTAAAGCGCGCTTCCCTCCTAAGTGTAGAGTGAATATGGGCGGGTAGAGTGACCTCATTACCTGCGCATACACTCCTTGTCCCAATATTGAACTGCTTTTTCTGTCAGTACGACTATCGTAAACAACGAGGACAGGGCTAGGAAATTATAACTCTGGATGGTAAACAAGTGCTTTGAGATGTTTGTATAGGCACTTCCTCTAACCATTTTGTAATACATTTTCATTGAATTGAAGTTTGTAAAAGTATTTTATTCATATAAATGTGATGTCTTTAGAAAATTAAAATATGAACAAACACGTTCATTGCTGCTGACCATGTGACTTTGACAGTTGTGATGTGGGGCAGGTCAGTGTCGGGTACATCCGCAGAAGACTACACATCGGTGTACCTACATCATCTTTAGTGTATGCTCGGAAGTAAGATATGTTGAAGATGGCGGCTCGGGATAGTCGCTCGTTGGTCGGCGCCCAAGTCGCAGAGCGGCTGGTGATTGGGTCGCGCGCGCAATGCTGCTACTGGCTTCCTCGTTGTGGTCCGCCGACAATTGGCTCAATGAGAGCGCAGTCACACCAGCTGTGAGCCGTGTCTTGATGAACTCTTCCTGCATGTCGGCACATGAGGCCTTGCACAGGCGCAGACTCCAGGTTGTCTCTCTTCTGTTCCGAGATGGCTCTCACCAACACTACATTCTTTGCCCGAGTTAGATACATATTCCATTCACGGTTATCTTACAACTTTTTTCCAGTCCTGCAAAAGTTTTACTTCCAGAATATCCCTCCGCCTTGTGCAAACAAAGCTTAACTAGGTCTAGAAAGTTACACCAAATGGACAACGCACCGCAATAGGGCACATTCACTTTAATGATATCTTACATAACAACTATTTCTTACTAGGCATTGCCAATATATCTATATTCATAATAATTATAATTGAGATATTACCATTCGTGAGTACAGAATAATTACACGTTAAATTTAATCATAAATGCTTGTTACATGTGGGCATATTTAGGCAACAACCGAGCACATCATTCATGGAGTGATTTTTCAAAGGTGTAAGAACAAACAGTGAACAGTCTTTAACTACAGCACCTCTTGTAAGAAGACAGATACTCGCCTCTCGTTTACCTTAACTGGTGATTAAGAAAAGCTAGTAGTTAATAAAGTGGAGAGATTTGGGCGGCTCTTTACATCGAAGTCTGGAGAGCCGATGAGGGTGAAGCGAGGTGAGAATGGAGCAGCGTCGGAATGCAAGGACGGGGGAAACGGGAGATCTCCGATAAGAACCGCCAACCAGCGGCATCGTCTGGCACGATTCCTACATGCGAAAATTCGGGGAGTAACCCGGCCGGGAATCGAACCCGCGACCTATAGGCATAGGCCTGGAGTTTGATTGGCGCTTTAGTAGCCTCGAGTGTGACACTGAGCCAGTGGCGTGCTGGGAGGTAGTATGTTTCACAACACAGATATTTCCAACACTTCTTACATCAAACCTCTCGGCTGTTTCCTAATTGCGTCATGTATCACACACACGTCTTATTCTTCCGCTATCATAAAATACCTTATTTTTGTTTAAATAGAATTTTTACTTACGTTTATTAATTCATAAATTATTATTTTAATTTATAACTAATATGAATTAAACCAGGGAGAAAATTATTGTGTTGGTAATGCCTAGTAAGAAATAGTTATTATGCAAAATATTATTAAACTGATTGCTCACGAATGCGGTGTGCTATCCTTTCGTGTAAATTTCTAAACTCGGTTAAGCTTTGTTTGCATGAGACGGAGGAACAGTTTGGAAGTATTTGGAACTGAAGTTGTAAATAACTGTGAGTGGACTGTAGATAGTTTGTGACATCATATTGTCTCGTATTTCACGCTATTTGCTCACTTCCGTCGGCCGCTGTGTGTTGTGCCTGCCGTCATGTGTGGTTCTGCTGTTCTAATTGTTGCCAACAGCAGCTTGCATGTGTCCCGTCTGTACACGTCTAGTCCGAACCACAGAGTACGTGAGAATACAGAAGTGAAATGGCTGAGAACTGCAGCAAGATGACGTCGCTGACTGCCAACATATCTCGCCGGCGCGGCCAATAGGAGGCTAGTACACAGTGACAAGGTCCGACGTAGCGAGGCCAATCAGCGATTGGGTACGCCACCCCATCTTCTTCCCTCTGCTGTGCGCACTAAATAACACGAGGCGGCGACCTGCAGTCAGGTTTGCGACGCTGGAGGGAAAGTTCTTCCTTGCCTTAACGCTGAATTAAAAATGCTAGGTAAACATTTTTGAATACTGAAATTATTTACTTTGTTTTATGTTTTTTTAAATTCATCTTTGTGCAAGAATAAGCGAATTTGTAAAATATTTACCTTTATAATAAGTTCTCTGTTTCATTTGATCGACACATGAATAAAGTGTCCAGGCCCTTGGCAATGTTAATTGTATGTACATATGGCGTAGAAACATACAATGTGCGCCCAAGTAAGTCTTAAGCAGGACTTTGAAAAGTTTTCATGTTACCGTAACCTGCGTATATTCTGTGTCCTAGCTGTCTGTTTCGATAGGGAACAGTGAGGGGGTTTGAGAGTGTAGAAGGGTGGCTATGTTTCCAGAGGTTTGTCTGTCCAGCTGCTGTTTTCACTGCACGCCTCGCATAGCAGAGGATACCTCGCATAGCAGAGGATACCGTGTCGTGTGCGGTGTGAGCACATACGCTGCACGCTGCCGCACTTATTGAAACAAATGCATTTCAAACAGTTTGCGTAAGTTCCTCATTGTCCCGCACAGCTACTCGCTGGCTGATCCCCGCCGCCCAATATCGCAGGATGGCCCCAGTGCACATTTCATCTACCAATGCTGTTCATTATCGCTGCTTGTGTAGGTCGTTAGGGAATCCGCTTTCACACTACAATAATAGGAATTTAAGATGGTCTCTTACCTGGCGCTTCTTTGGTTTTTGAAGATTAGGCACAGAAGAGCGATAAGGTGTATAATGTCAAGCGCTTCAAATGCACTTACGCCGTTAGGCGCAAGGTCTTGAACTTGCGTGCAATATTCTCATCGAGGTGTATGCACCTATTGGACTTAAAGCGATGTCTCTACCAACTAACTGCTCCACCTTAGTGGAGCAATTAAAAAATCTGAATAAATAAGTGAAGAATTTTGTCTTGCGTGACCTATCTAACTTAACACATTTGCTCGTGCAACTTTATTTAATCCGAGTCTGGCCTTTTTCCCCGGATATTTGTCATTGTCATCCTATAGTATATAGCCTTTGGCAATCCGTGTGATAGACACGCGCCATTATTCATAGGTAAAAGTGCTTCCACCTATCACCAGCAGTCAGCAATACAAATGCATTGATATAAATTGTTTTACAGGCAGTTAACTTCAGGTCATTACGGATTCTAGTCCTTCCACACAAAGAAAAGTCGTCAAGAGAGTATTTATATAACTGTTATGTGGTTGGCTTTCAGAGTAGCAACAAGTTAGCTTCCGTACCATAATCAGAATATTCTATTGAAATATTACCGTTTTGGTTATTACACGAACCATCGAAACATCGCAACATGGCTGAAGTCATTGTGTCGACTTAACTGTCTTCTACGTAGTAGCAACGCAATGCTGTGCTGTAGGAATTATGTCTATAGCTGCAAATACAATCCTAAACAGAACCACGTCAGACATTTCTACTCTTATTACGTGTATGTGTACTATATTTAGATAGTAAAAACTTCTCATCCAATTGATGTCTTGTTCATAACAGTCTTGGAAGGTTTATTGCAGTCATATTACTTTCTCTGTGCCACAAACAACCGCAGTACAAAGCCAAGTGGTCGTATTTATAGCGCATGAGTTTGTAGGCGGCCATATTTACTGTGCATGTAGTACTCCAACCTTGTATAGGCTATTCACGCACATCTGAGCACTTGAGGAATTAACCTATGAAAAATGTCACCGCCTCTAACTGCATATATTCTAACGAGCACATTGATTGGCATGCTGCCAGTAAAGTTGGTACTCATGGAGGGAGAGTAGTTGCAGGACTTAACGTTGAATTAAAACTGTAAGGTAAACATTTGTGAATAGTGTAATTGTTTATTTTGCTACTTGTTTTTCCTGGACGCATTTAAGTGTAAGAACTAGTAAATTTGTAAACTATTTACTTTCCTAATAACTTTACAGTTTCTCTTGACCGACGTGTGAACAAAGTGATGAGGCAATGTTGATATTAAATATGATACGCAATGTGCATAAAAGTAGATTTTAGGCAGGGAATTCAAAATTGCTCAGTTGACATATAATGAACAACCTGTAGGAGGACCACCTAAACTAACGCAGGAGAGTGGGCGAACAAATGGCCGTTTTCAGAAGCACGTATGCTGTAGCCATAAAACATGACTGTCTAAAGGCGCTCATTAAGAGCGGCTTTATAAATATTAAAAACAATTACTTTGTTAGCGTATATTTTGGACACTACGCTGGTAATTATCACCGTATCAACGGAAATTCATAAAGTCATTTTACAAGTTGGATAGCCTGACTGCTGCTGCTTGTTAGCTTCGGCAGTTTTTGTATGGCTTCTTGGTTCATGTCCTGTCCTCAGTTCTTGAGTAAGAGTCACTATTAATAGCCTTGTGCTGTGAGCGGAGCGTACCAGAGAATTACTCTCGCAGTGAGTCTGGTCAGTTGTCGAGGATGCTGGGAGCAAGGCTGTGAGTTCTGCAGTTGTAAGCTTGACGTAAACCACTAAAGAAAGATTACGCAATTAACTTGTTTCTCAGGGCGTAGATGATGTGATGACAGAGAGAGAGAGAGAGAGAGAGAGAGAGAGAGAGAGAGAGAGAGTTAATTCAAAATGTTGGGCCTATCTTACGCATCGTGGTTTCAGTAGCTGAATACGTACAAAGCAACAAATTAATATTGAAATCATAAGAAAATATATGATAGTTGATGTAAATTTGGTAAACAAATTACTTCTCTGAAATAGTTCTGCAGCTTGGTGGCCGGATGAAGCAAGCACTAGAGAAAATGTAACAATGAATGGGTTCACATTGAAAGCCCTTATTATCAGTTCTTCATTTCAAAATTAAACTATGTTTTCCACTATTTTCAAATTTGAGCGTAATTTGATTGCGTGTATTTCGTGTTTAAATGAAAACGTTTTCGACATCCTTAATTTTTTTAAATCACGTAGTGTATCTCTTCTTTGAAATCGTTCGAAACGTAAATATTTTAAAGTAACGTAATTTTTTATCTCCACTGGGTATATAAATTCCCTCTTACAGTAACTAAATAGTTAATTCATTTTCAGGTTGAAATAGTTTGAAGTTACGAGTATGTATTGTTTTCTTAGGTTGGTGACAAAAATGCCGAACTACATAGTTTGCCTGGCTCTCGCGAGTTCTTACGTAACGATGTGAATTAAAAACATACAGAGTCAGGAGTTGATGGTGGTGAAGTGCAGTTGCAGGGCAGTCAAGGCCATGACAGCTGGATGCAAAATGACTGCTGGATACTGTTGTGACGCTGTGACCAGTATAATTATAAGCGGCCCGCTTAACCCTTTTAGTTAGTGTCCGATATAATGACATTACAGAGGAAGTGGAGTTTACTGTACACCCGTACAGTCTCTCATTTTTATACATTCTTTACTGGGGCTACATTATGCAGTCTCATTCTGCCAGTATAAAACATAAATAAACTTTCATTGGTACATATACGCGACAGAGAGTTATACGAAATAAAAGTATAGTTGTCTGTGAATGAAAGGATTACAGCTCTGTATTTTAACACGTGGCGTCAGATGCATACACAAATAACCAACACTGCAGCTTGCTACATACTTCCCACCAGTAAAATGAAAATGTCAACACTCAATAAGTAGACGTAGCACGACACGATGAGAACACTGCACGCCAGTTCAGAGCCGTGCGCGTAGAGACGATGGGCAGCTTGATGGGCGTGGCAGTGCCGTCCTTATGGCCTCAGCCCTTATCTACGTCAGACTCGGGATCTGGCTTCTCAGAAGCAGAGCAGGAGGTTCTGTACTCAGCTCTGAGAGGAGGTGGTGTGACGTCAGACGGGATGTGTACGTGGCCTGCAGGGTGAAAGCTATTTCTGTGCTGCTATGTGGTGCATTGGCACAAGGACAGCCGTGCCCCGAGAATAGCAGCCCTGGGGCTTCCTCCGTCGCCATTCTCTCTCTCCTCTCTCTCCTCCAACCACAGCCGCTGGAAGATAACTCCCCTAACGTCGGCCGACTACCTGCAGCTCTTCTCCGCGCTTGAGAGGGAGAAACGCGGGAGCGATAAGGGCGACATTGCCGCACACATCAAGTGCGTCATCGCCGCTAAGCGCAAGGCTCTGTCTGAACTGGCGCGCAGTGTTCTAGTCGCACTGCATCAGTGCCGACCCTATTATTTTATTGTTGGGATGTCTATAGGAAGGTTTCATGCAGGGTATGTGTCCGATGAGTATATTTTGAGATACAGCTCTTTAAAAAAGCTGCTTATGGCAATTTTAAAGTACTTTGAAATGGTGTTTCTAACGTGCGTAACATTTTGAAAGTACTCAACAGCCTTCGTCTCAAGTGTGTGTTCTTGTTGGTCGTGCATCAGCACGTGTGTGGCAGCTCTCTGCATTTCTGTTGTAGCCTATTTATATAGGCCTTATGTTTTGTTATGTCGTGACATTCAGTTTCCAGATACGAGGCTATAAATGGTTGATAGGTATAGTTGTTTAATGTAGACTGGGGAATGGACGTAGGGACAACTGGGTCGTGTGTCGCTATTTCTGACTACTGGAGCCTGACAGGCGCTTCTTTGAAAGCAGCAGAGTTACGACTGTGTATCGCTGGCAGTTACCAACTGACTCCCTGGTGGGTGGTGAGGGCTGTTTAGAAGGCGGCGGAATTATGATATTAGGGACGAGAGACGACAAACAAACGACGACGGGGAGTGTTGACTGCACGGCAGCTAGCTGTGCTTAGCCAGTGTCTTCTTCACAACTAGGACGTGTACGCTAGCGCTAGGACGAGATCTAGCCACACTCTTGATGATCGTCACTAGTGATTTGTAGCCTAAGTTATGTGTATTGTTTGTTGTGTCACTCTTACTATAGTTTTTTTTTATTACGTTCTTTCTCAAGCTGTCCTTGGCGAAAACTGATAACCTGAATTGCACCTTCGAGAACATCTTTAGCAGCGGAATTTACTTTCGTTGTCCAGTAAATGAAACACTGATGTTGCATTGAAACTATTATCGTTGATTGAACATGAGTGAGATGTCGACAGAACGGGAATATGAGATCCTGGTGGTTCGCGTTCAATTAAAAATTAAACTTTTACAGTTCATGCTTAGTTATTTTCTTAGATATATGGATATGTACAAACAGTCATACGTTTCACACTATGCTGTGCACAGTCTCCTTAACCATCGGCATTAGCCTATTCATATTTCAAGACTGGAATGACGAATATTGTAAAAATTATGTACCCGATATGCTTCCAGAATACCTTTGGCAAGTGGCAACTCTAACAAGGATGACTATGAAACTTCACTGCGTATACATTTTTAATCTTGAAGCCCGTGATCCTTAGTTGGACACTAGTTCGTGCAGTCTGCGGTTCGCAGACAATCTTCGTAGGGAGAAAATGAGAGATTTATATTGGTTTGCCGAGCAGTTCACAACATATGCGTACTACTATGGCATTGCAATGTGGTTTCGACAACATAATTGTCAAAGTCACAAACTTTGTACTAGCGGTAAACGTACTGTGCTTTGTAATATTTCGGTATATTTCCTGTTTCTAGGTTCTGATTTAACTAGTAAATATTCAACATTCACGAAAGCTTTTTATTTATAAAAACCGAAACCATAAAAGAAAGTAAGCAGACGTATACATTGTTGTTTGATCACACTATGTTGACTGCTGCGTTGGCAATATGCGATTCAGTGTAGTGCCTGAAAGATAAAATCAGTCTTGTTCACTGCAACGTGAGCACTTTTGGCGGTCCCGCTAAAGATCTACTTTTCTCTTACTTTTGTATTCTTCCGCCACATGTACTATTTACTTTGCTAAAGGAGTGATCACTATATTCATGCGTCATTCGAATGAAAACACCTTTTTATTAGGAACGTGTGTTGTTAATATGGCAGTTCGTCCTCAGATGTAGATAATGTAAAAAAACACCAACATAATTCCGCATAAATCTTAACATTAGACTCAAAATGTATCGTGGAGACTTGATTCACTGCTAAGGTGAGTGACATGTCACTTCACGCCAATGTGAGTACTGGGTGATGACGGAGGCTGAGCATACTGCCCATCACACTCACCTGTGAGGCAGATGAGTGTACTTCTACTGTACACAACATACAAGTAGCAGTCTCTTTGAGAGTCCCGCGACCCACTCCCAGTCATCAAATATACATTACGTGCACTGATTCTGGTTTTACGAGCGTGTGTGTGTGTGTGTGTGTGTACCGACTAGACTGTGGCATCATGTTGCCTAAATTATTTTCCATAGCGAATAATCTCACAAAGTTAATAATAATCCCGTAAATTAGGCACCATTGGCGTAAAAAAAATGGGAATCAGTTAGAGCTCTAACTGTTACGTCAGATGCGAACTGACTCTGACATTCTTTTGGTAAATACATAGTTTGTTTGTGAAAATTGCAACACCCAGAAAGAATGGCCCGAATGAATCCAAATTCGGACTAGACCACGTGATGTGACCACAGCGCGGTATGACCGCCATCTTGTCCGCATGACCTTAACGGACCACACAGCGTCGTACACAGTGTTGGCTCGACACTGAAGCACTGCAAGTGGGGTGGACTGGTGTGCCACCTGTCCTACATTGATGGCCGCATACGTGTTAGGTGATATCGTGGTGTCCGCAATCTGGCAGCATGCATTGTGGAGCGGCATAGCGGACAAACATCAAGTGTGATGGTTTGGGGCGCCATTGGATACAACATGCGATCTGAACAGCAACCGCTACATCAGGGAGGTTTTACAGCATACAAACTGCATGGAGGGAGATTCCCCAGGAACATATTCAGGTCCTCTTTGAATCCATACCACGGCGTTTAGGCCTCACACCATACCGAATTCTCAAGGGCAGAGCTCATGTACAGGTCAGTAATCGTAATCAATTGTTTGTAGTCATGCACCTAATCTGTAGTATACAGTACATTTTGTAACTGTCCCATATCGGGCCGTTCAAATTAAGTGGGGGAAGCGTACTCATGAGGAATAACTCGTAATACTAGTTGAATGTCACTGTATTAAAATATATAAATATTCACGTGTTACATTATGAATTACAATACATGTTACATTACGTTACATTAATTACTTTTATTATTTCTTGGGAGCATGACTTGAGTTATAATTTAGATGCAATTACTTTAGCTGTTAGTTAATTAATCCATGCGCTAATCTCTTTCTAAAGTCTGCAATGAACTGTGTAGAACTTTTGGAACGTCTTCAACTTAATGTTGCCGAAGGCTGATCCTACAAGTCGCTACCGCGGCCGAAACTCCAGTCGATATCCCATCTTGACCCGTCGGCGGCGCGCTGTGGTAAGACCCCGCTGTCTTCTCCGCTGGCGCTAAAGTACTCTGCTTGTTTTCCAAGTACGTAGCTTGTTATTGAACCGCCTACAGCTCGTGGCCTGATCATCGGGGTACGTACGCTACTATGTCAGTCATGTGTTTCCTTCGTGTTGCATTTTCACAAATGTCAGTGTACTAGTGTTTATTCTGCGACTATGAAGTAATTTTTACTTGATTCGTAATGTTGAACAAAAAGGACAAGGAAGTGCAACTTGTAAACTACTAATTTCGATTGTTTATATGGAAACGTCGCTTGAAGACACCGAAACTGAGACTTGCAATCAGTCCTCATACACCCCCCCCCCCCCATCTTACACACACACGCACACAAAAGCGCAAACACACACATCGATAACAATTTAATGGGCGGCGAGTTGCCCATAAGGAAGATATTGCGCACTAAGTGTCACAGGGTACCTTAATGTGTATTGCACACGACTGTATGCAGTAGCTGAATCGGATAAATGGAGCACATCGCAGATGAATTAATGTATTTCGCTCGTGTTTCCCCTGGAGTAAGCGAAGCGAAGCGTTTTTGCTGGAGTGTGGAACTGGCTGCGAACCACGAGGTTTGAACGGGACCTCGTGGTTCACTCTGCAGGAAGTGATGCAAAGAACAGTGAGTCTATTATATGGGGGGGGGGGGAGTCGCGGTTATACCACGAAATCTGACCGGAGGAACATACATTATCTCGCGCTCGGGAGCTGACAATCTCAAGTTAGCCGACAGTTCAACACTTGACCGGTAGGTGTACTGCAGTAGACACTGGATGCAACTTTAACCAAACAAAGTCTTCTCTTTGCCTCGAAACGCGTGACCTATAATGGCGTCTCATGCTCACTTACCATTTGCTTCATCTCCTCTACGCGCAAATCGTTCAACTGGCGTGCAGTCTGACTCACGTGGTTTTCATTATTGGCGTTCCTATGTATTTATAGCTCGCTGTTAAAGTATGGCGCATGTCTGTAGACAACTCTCAAGTCAAGTGCCTGTGTAGAAAATGTAGCAGCTAAAACTGATTCTGAAAACACCCGTTTTAGCCATTTTCACGGCCAAAAAAATTAATCCTTGGGAGTTGAAATGAGAGCTTGAAACTTATTTTTGTGTATGGAGTGTTTCTTAAATACTTTTCGTTTCTAGACACCACAACAAAACGTGAACCTTTTTTTCGGTAATGTTTTTTTTTCACCAAACCTCTGCAACTCACGTGTGCTTAAGATATGATCCAGTGTGTTCAGGGGTATTAGTTTATGACTGTCGTGTGCGTGGCTTGACGGGTCGTGTGCTTTCCTGTCGTGACTTAAGAGATCGTTATATTTATATCTTAAGTACAAGTCAAGACGAAGTAGCCGATCAGAGCACAGCGACAGTTGTTGTGGGCGGGAAACTGTATTTACAACTTGTATTTAGGTTATGTCGTTTTGCGAAATCGCATGAATGTAATACTTTTAATCTAGGGACAGTAGCCTCTTAATTTACAGAATAGTTCATGGTCATATTTTCTTTCGTGGAAGAGGTTATTGAATTCGCTTTAATTATCCTTTTCATATTTATTGATGTCATTAAGTACACTTCTTAGTTCTTCAGTCTTTAATCGTAAACCCACCATTACGCCGCCCAGGTGGTTCCTATGACGTGGAGGTACCCAGTCTGTGATTGGCTGGCCGACTGGCCGGTTGGCGAGCGTGGCGCTTCTGAGTAGCGAATGGCGTTCCAGTATTGTGTTGGCCAGTGTCTCCGTGTGGGGCTCGTGTTAACGGCCGTCTCGCCTTTGTTTCCATAAGCACGTGTAAAATGCTTTTGCAAGACCCAAATAAAATAAAATAAGCTATTCACATAAAACAAAATGAGGAAAGCTGAAATACTGTATCTGAATTCGTTTTAAGGTGTGTTTACGACACTTACTTATTAAAAATGTTGACGTTTATTTCATGTTGGATTACTATTTTAAGATTATCAATATTTTTCCGAGAATTAAAATTAATCACGTCTTTAAAGTTTCAATTTTCTCGCCACAGAAATATTGCATCACAGCACATTTTATGAAGTGCATTGTTGTAATCATCAATAAATATGTTTTAAATACCTAATGATTTCGTCGCTGCAGGTAAATTCATTAGTTATTTATTGAACAAAGTTGTATTGAATGATGCTGAAAATATGGTTTATCGTGATGGTTGAAACAAGAATGTCCAGGAAAACATTTGTTTACGATTGTTCCTTGCAAGGAAATTGCTACTGTATCCGGAGTAAGCAATATCAATCAAGCGACAGGATACACTTTCACGTAAGAAAGGTTTATTACGGAAACCATTAAGAGGCGGCCGCTAACTTTATCGTAGGAAGTACTTCGTCTGGCGTGTTGAAGTTTCTTTTCATCCGTCTTATTTCCGTTTATTTGTACACTGTCACAAAAAAAACTGGAAAGGGCATTTAATAGCTTGTTATGGAAACTTTTTGTGTATGTTATGTTTTATTATATAAGGTGAAATATATTGGCAAGTTAACAACTTAGTATTTCGGTGATGTTTAAAACATACAGTGAATATGTAATATTACATTTTCTCATTAAAAAATCCCACTTCGTGAAACCCTGTCTTCTCCAAACAAAAAATATAAGAAAAATAATTGTAATTTACGAACTGTTCCCTGAAATGAAAATATGTTCGTGAAAATTTCCTTTAAGTGTACTGCTTTTTCTGGGTTTTAATTTCACGTCCCCTGGCTTTGTAAACTTTCTGAATAGTGTGTAGAAGCAGCGTATGAGAATCAAGCTAAAGAATTAAGACTGTTGGGAAAGTAAACGGCAAACGTGTTTAAGAATTATTTGGACCTGCACGTTTTTTGCAAAATAGTTGTTTGCGCGAATACGCGTATCTCTGCAAATAAATGTTCTGCAAATACGAATTTTTGTCAGAAAAGATAAAAAATAAAATAAACAATTATCTATGTCCCTATCGTTTTACTTTTGTCATATTTAGTACATTCTCGAAGAAAAAATCGTGAAGATGGTCAAATATCGCATTTTTAAATCTTGCCTGTGCAGTTTCCTTAACGGCAAGGGAAAAGTACAAAGATACGGACGTAGTTTAATCTGTGGGCTTTGATCGCGTGTAATAAAACCCCACAGTTACAGATCTGAATTGCACAGTACATCGCCACGACGGAAATACTGCACGTCTTGCGCGTAGGAGCGATGAGAGTGTTAATGTCGCCCGTATCGATCCCTCGCTTCTTGACGTTGGACGCGCAGCTCCAACGAACTCTTAACGAGACTGTAAATGACTGACTTGTGATCGCTGTCGATGTTCTGACGAGTTCTGTGTTACTATGAGACTTGTAGACAAACACCGAACAAGTCTGTTAATTTCATTAGATTTTTGAAAGCTAACGTATAAAACTAAAGGAAAGGACAATGATATAATGTCATCTTTTCAACTTTTGAGCAACTACTTTGCAATATTGGTGTATTTATTTCACATGGTATATTGCGCCGAGGATACATACTGTATAAATATTTACGTCAGTAAAATATTTGCCCTCGTACTTAGTAAAGAAAATTCTCTGATATTGCCCTTTCTTAGGTTCTCTCTGTAGGCTTCCATGAAATTGTAAAATACAATTTAACTATCATGGTGCCTTAAACTAAAACTTTTAGGTTATGAAAACTATGACTTGGTGTGAACTGTCTATTCTAAGCTCATGTGTGCATCTTGAACCGCGCAAGATACGTAATGAAATGAGGGATGTTCCTAGTTCTCAGCCATGCGTTTGTGTACACTACCTCGAAGTCCTGACGTAAGTAAACACTTGCCAATCTTGCGTTCTGTGAAGGGTCGACGTTTCACCACAAATATATCCACAGCCAAGTGCAGTCTCCTATCTCTTCGCCATGTAAATGGGGATGGTCGGCATTACACTCATGGCTTTGTATTTGTACCAAATACTCTGCATCCTGTTGTAGATCTTACGATGATTATTAAGTACTATCTTCCTAGCATTAAAACAGATTAACACCTCATAATTTTTTATAATGGCATATTGTATTTGTTTTGGGGCGTAGAATTAATAAAAACTAACTTACTGACGTGAGATAGCCCACACTGAAATAAGATACCATAATTTACTTGAATAAATATTAAAAATCATGCTCTAATGTTTCGCTATTAATTGCGTAAAATAAGGAAATTATTGCATATTTTAGATTTGTACAACCATGTGCTGTTTGTACAATATATTTTAGATTTGTACAACCATGTGCTGTTTGTACAATATATTTTGCTAAGACGAGTTACATTCCCAGTAAACGTTTCCTTTATTTTATTTTCTCGTCTTAAAAACACTTAAGTTGTGATTCTGACATGCAACAAGTAGTGCACAAACTATCCGATATCATTTTTTTTATGTGTGGAAAGAGTACTTATAAGTAGTCTCAACAAATCCAACAGCATTTCCTACAAATATAAAATAATAATTTTCTTGATGACCTGCAGCACTCGTCGTTTTCCTGATTAATTGAAATTGAAGTCATATTACTTCGAAATAATTCAAGTTGTAGCAATAAAGGAGAAAATAATTTAGAATAAACTATTAAATAAACTTATTCATTGCGTTCTACCACTTGCAAAATTAATGGTCACGCCGAAATTTTAACGAAAGTGTTTAAATAAACTGAGCTGAAATAACAAATTGAGCAGATTTGTAGATCATATAATGCTGCGCGTTGTTTTAATGTGTACTGTCGAAGTGTTTGAAAATACGCTATATTTTATCTGTGAACATAGCTCGAGTTGTTTTTAGCGATGAATGTTGTAATTACTGAAGTTACAATTCAGTGGCAATGCCGTTACTGAATTCCAGCGTATTTAATTGATTCTTCGTAGTCGCATAAGTATACATTTCTGCTTATTCATTATGAAATAACTCCACATTTATTATATGAGCCTCAATAATGTTTTTATGCAACTAATGGCAATATCATTGTGATACCCACTTTAATAGAATTGCAAGGCTCATGCAACAAATTTATTCAGATGCGAACATACGGGAATATTTGAAACACCGATCACACGAATTGAGTACAGAAGTACAATTATGGAAATTATTCCGAAGTGCAACTTTAAGTGTGCAAATTACACTTAAAGAATTTAACACATAGCCTCAGGAAGTCACTTATTACATGAATTTTTCAGGATCAGAGTAACACGCGTCAAATGTTGTCCGAGAGAGGTTCAGATGTAAGCCAAGTAATGAGCTGCTGCTTATTTAACGGAATAGTTCTCATCTAGCAATGTTTGAAACATACCTCGGTTTAGACAGTTTTAAAGACATTGGATTTATGGTTCCTGAAGTTTTTATTTTGAGGTGAACTCAATGTAATTCACGAGTTCGTAGTTTTCTTATGTGAAGTCAGCCAAATATTACCCACACATACGTAATTATGTTTCTGTAATTTATATTACTAGACTAATTAACAACTTTCTGCCACCTAGATTTTATTTGTAGTTTATGGAAGTCTTGATAAAACGAACATTTTTCATTCCTGTCCTGTAATAGCATCGTGTCCAGTCCATTCAAGTTGCTGGTCGCATTCGAAACTCGGGATGCGGCAATGTCAAGAACACGGCTGCTAGTTTTACATTCATATGTCTTCGTTTGGTGATAAGACTTTCTTGGGTACGTGTCATTGTAACGAGGATACTTGACTTTATTGCTTAGATCGACAGCTCTACACGAGATCATCCAACTGTCGTAAAGCGCCAACATAGGAGTCGCGTGTACACTGTATGCCTGCCGTAGAATGCGACATAGGAGTCGCGTGGTTCACTGTACGCCTGTCGTAGCTGGCTAACATAGTCGTGTGGTACACTGTACGCTTGTCGTAGCGCGCCAACATAGGAGTCGCGTTTACACTGTATGCCTGCCGTAGAATGCAACATAGGATTCGCGTGGTACATTGTACGTCTGTCGCAGCTGGCTAACATAGGATTCGCGTGGTACACTGTACGTCTGTCGTAGCTGGCTAACATAGTCGTGTGGTACACTGTACGCTTGTCGTAGCGCGCCAACATAGGAGTCGCGTTTACACTGTATGCCTGCCGTAGAATGCAACATAGGATTCGCGTGGTACATTGTACGCCTGTCGTAGCTGGCTAACATAGGATTCGCGTGGTACATTGTACGCCTGTCGCAGCTGGCTAACATAGTCGTGTGGTACACTGTACGCTTGTCGTAGCGCGCCAACATAGGAGTCGCGTTTACACTGTATGCCTGCCGTAGAATGCAACATAGGATTCGCGTGGTACATTGTACGCCTGTCGCAGCTGGCTAACATAGTCGTGTGGTACACTGTACGCTTGTCGTAGCGCGCCAACATAGGAGTCGCGTTTACACTGTATGCCTGCCGTAGAATGCAACATAGGATTCGCGTGGTACACTGTACGTCTGTCGCAGCTGGCTAACATAGGATTCGCGTGGTACACTGTACGTCTGTCGCAGCTGGCTAACATAGGATTCGCGTGGTACATTGTACGCCTGTCGTAGCTGGCTAACATAGGATTCGCGTGGTACATTGTACGCCTGTCGTAGCTGGCTAACATAGGATTCGCGTGGTACACTGTACGTCTGTCGCAGCTGGCTAACATAGGATTCGCGTGGTACATTGTACGCCTGTCGTAGCTGGCTAACATAGGATTCGCGTGGTACATTGTACGCCTGTCGTAGCTGGCTAACATAGGATTCGCGTGGTACACTGTACGTCTGTCGTAGTTGGCTAACATAGGATTCGCGTGGTACACTGTACGTCTGTCGCAGCTGGCTAACATAGGATTCGCGTGGTACACTGTACGCTTGTCGCTGTGGACCCGCGCCTAGCACAGCCAACTCGAGTCCATGTTCGCATCTTACTTGTACACATGGTGGAACGAGGCCACGTTTATCACAATCGTTTCATTAGTCAGCAAGTTACAGTATTGGAATGGATGACGCTGTTAATGTTAGATGCATCGCCGTCTACGTCATGCTGCTCAGCACGTGTGTAGGTCTGACTTTAAACACGCCGTTACATTAGAATAAATAAATAATGTATTCTGCCGTAGAAGAAGCAGTGGTGTTAGGATATTCGGTCGGTAAAGTGGAGGCCAGAGCTGCCATCTGTTTTGAGAGCAAGTCTTTATGTGATTTACAAAAATCATAAATGATTAGGTTGTGATCTCAGTCCGTTCACAATTAAATTTATTCGTAATATATAAAATATTTGTTTTCGATCTTTGACATATTGTTACAGTATTTATAATTTCTCATTGAAGTTCTTGACAAACGTTTATATGAATACCATTCCCAAAAATTGAAACAATTTCAAATTGAAAGAAGAAGAAACTTGCTAAGCGCATTAATAACGTAATCGTTAGACATACGTGCAAACGCACAATATTGTCAAGCTGCATAAATGGGTACTTTAAGTATAGGTTCCCAAAACTTTTTATCCTTCAAATCAACAGATACCATATAACCATATTTATACAGAACTCGTAAACTTTTAGACCTGTCGCATATATATTAAATTAGGCTACTAGACCGTAATTTGGAATCCCCATATCAGGTAAGAAAATCACCAAGTTGGCAACCCTGCTGGACACCTGGCAGCTGCCCCACAATTCTGCATTGTGTCAAAGGGACTTGACTGAATCTCTGACACTTGAGTGTCTCTCCTGCCAACAACATGCCGGCAGAACTCTGACTGGTGCCGCCAGGGCAAGGGTTGATGTTGGTTCACAAGGTCAAGAAGCGGCAGTTAGCGCCAATCACAAGTGAGAAAACAGAGGACAGCGCTTCACTCACATTGTAATCGCTTGAAATTTCCAGCCGCGTACGGCAATTGTAAGTGCAAAATATCGCCTTAAATTGCTTCCTTTACCGTTTCGAATTAAGTTTATTTGAAATAATGGAACTCAAAACATCGAACATAAGCCTGGAGAATTATAAATGCTCACACATGTGTTAGATGTTGACAGAGTTTAATTGACGACACAGCATCTCGAACTAGGGCCAGTTTCTTAACTAAGGCGGCGCCTTACCACAGCGTGGTTTATACGAGCTGCTTTCACTTCCAGTTTCAACTGCAGCAGCGCGGTTTTAAAATACGGAACTCAATGCCTCTAGAGGCGTAGTGGGGAATTTAAACATGCTGTTATTTGAAATATGCACACCATTTTCTGAGGTTGGATAAAAACTTGAAAAGTAAGTATGGCATTCATTAAAACGCGCGTGATTTTCTGCTCGTATTTTACAATTCTTTAAATTTTTACTAGCGTGGATGTACTTGATAGAAAAATATACTGACTTCGGAAAATCTACTCGTCAGGTATGAGCATAAAATGTCGAAGCCTCAATCGAGATATTTTTGTAATACATGCGTTAAGTAATCTCGGCCAAATTCCACCTAGACGAACCGGGTTCGATTCTTGGCGGTGTCGCTCCCGGATTTTTTTCGCATGTGGGAATCGTGTCGGACAATGCCGTTGGACGGCAGGTTTTCTCGGGGATCTCTTGTTTACCCCCCCCCCTTTTTTTGTGTTCAGGCACATGCTCCATATCCACCTCACTTCACCCTCATTGGCTGTCAAGACCTCGATGTTAAGAGCCGCCCAATCACTAGCACTAAGAGAGCGGCCCTCATGCTGGCAGGGTGGAGTGGTGAGGCAGGCTGTCAGCGGCCAGAGGGCCTCAGGCGGTGTTCCACTGGCTGGTTGGTTTTTATAAACAGCAGGCAAGGCGGCCCTGCAGGACCCCGGGGTCGTCGACCTCCTCACACCATGTGTCAGACCGCCGTCTAGGTTCGCGTTGTGTGTATAGGGGGGAGGGGGGGGGGCACACGCGCTCATATTCCACTGCGACTCTCGCGACCCCAGGAATTTCTCTTGAGCCAACCAAGTCCCTAGCCATACTACCTGGCCACGGCATCTCGGTGTCCAAGGGTGGGTGGCTTTACAACTACGACTCTTCACCTTGAAGTAAGCTCTGGCACTCAGTCATCTATATGCTATTCACGGTAAAGTGAGCACTTTGTAAGGCTCTCCCAACAGGCATTTGTTGCAACCTCAGATGGTAATTTTTGATAGAAGTGAAACATATGCTCTGTGTTTATTAGTCACATGGCAATGTTTTTATTACAAATTGACGCTGTAGAGGGCAGTAGTCGTATTTTACAATTGTATGGAAGCCAATAGAGGAAAACGAATTTAAGGCGATCTTACATAAATAGTTGTACTAACTCTGATAGCAAATATTTTTACCAATGTATTTGTGCCGTGCGGTTCCTGGCTCAATTCATCGGAAGATCTGTGTGCCGCGTCTGTCTGCCATGTTGCCATTGCGGCGCAGCTCGAGTCTCATTACGCGCGGTCGCTCCGTCTTCGTGACCTTGACCTCCCGGGCGCGAGGTGCGAAGAACGTTCTGGGCTAGGTTTTCTCAGCGTGCATATGTAAGCAGTTAGTGACGAGTGCGTGTGGCTTTAGGCAAGTTGAGAGAGAAACACCACGACTGTCTGGAAAGCAAGGACTGAGCTTGGTTCGTGGCGGACATGCGACAGTTTAAATATATTGCAATGGACATTTTGATTATTATATTTGTCATTAGAGGCCGAAGATTTCGTGACAGTAGGGCGTATAATGGCAGTGGTTAAAGTTTTCGTGACAGTAGGGCGTATAATGGCAGTGGTTAAAGTTTTCGTGACAGTAGGACGTATAATGGCAGTGGTTAAAGTTTTCGTGACAGTAAGGCGTATAATGGCAGTGGTTAAAGTTTTAGTGACAGTAGGGCGTATAATGGCAGAGGTTAAAGTTTTCGTTAGATTTTATGTTAGCATTAAAATTGTATTCACTAACAAAATGAAGTGAGTAATAATATTTGGAATTGCCAGTTGTATTTTTATTGCCTTTGTAAATAAGTTAGTAAATTAAATTTAGTATTTTATTTTGTAAAGACGTCTATCTCCCACGAATCTGGGTTTGTCCTAGGCAGTTTATAACAATATAAACACAACTGAAACGGTGGATAAGGAAATAAATTGAAAATATTAAATTACTTACTATGGTACAAGATTAAAAATGTGTAGGTGTTTGGTCGGACGTAGACTTAGTACAAGTAAGACGTCGTGCCAGTTGTAGCTAACTGTCGCCCCACGACGTGCCACATTACTGCGACCTCTGGAGGTCTGCCAGCTGTTAGCGGCCCGCTGCCAAGACAACGTGTCTCCCTCCACGCCAACCTGACCACTTACTTGCCTGTAATAACACACCCACTGTACACAACCTGACCACTTACCTACCTGTGTTAACACACTCACTGTACACAACCTCACCATTTGCCCATCTGTGAGAACACACCCACTGTACACAGCCTGACCACTTACCTGCCTGTGATAACACACTCACTGTACACAACCTCACCACTTGCCGATCTGTGAGAACACACTTACTGTGCACAACATGACCACTTACCTACCTGTAATAATACATTCATTGTACTCAACCTGACTACTTACCTACCTGTGTTAACACACACAGTACACAACCTGACCACTTACCTGCCTGTGATAACACACTCACTGTACACAACCTCACCACTTGCCCATCTGTGAGAACACACCCACTGTACACAACCTGACAACGTACCTGCCTGTGAGAACACACTCACTGTACACAACATGACCACTTACCTACCTGTAATAATACATTCATTGTACTCAACCTGACTACTTACCTACCTGTGATTATACACTCATCGTACACAACCTGACAACGTACCTGCCTGTGATAACACACTCACTGTACACAACCTGACCACTTACCTGCCTGTGATAACACACTCACTGTACACAACCTCACCACTTGCCCATCTGTGAGAACACAAACTGTACACAACCTGACAACGTACCTGCCTGTGATAACACACTCACTGTACACAACCTCACCACTTGCCCATCTGTGAGAACACACTCACTGTACACAACATGACCACTTACCTACCTGTGATTACACACTCATCGTACACAACCTGACCACTTACCTGCCTGTGATAACACACTCAC
The DNA here is from genome assembly GCA_029891345.1 of Dryococelus australis. Lineage (NCBI taxonomy): Eukaryota > Metazoa > Arthropoda > Insecta > Phasmatodea > Phasmatidae > Dryococelus > Dryococelus australis. The sequence goes on from CM057006.1 coordinate 461,317, forward strand.
TGTACACAACCTCACCACTTGCCCATCTGTGAGAACACACTCACTGTACACAACATGACCACTTACTTGCCTGTAATAACACACCCACTGTACACAACCTGACCACTTACCTACCTGTGTTAACACACTCACTGTACACAACCTCACCACTTGCCCATCTGTGAGGACACACCCACTGTACACAACCTGACCACTTACCTGCCTGTGGTAACACACTCACTGTACACAACCTCACCACTTACCTACCTGTGTTAACACACTCACTGTTCACAACCTCACCACTCGCCCATCTGTGAGAACACACCCACTGTACACAACCTGACCACTTACCTGCCTGTGGTAACACACTCACTGTACACAACCTCACCACTTGCCCATCTGTGAGAACACACTCACTGTGCACAACATGACCACTTACCTACCTGTAATAATACATTCATTGTACTCAACCTGACTACTTACCTACCTGTGATTACACACTCATCGTACACAACCTGACAACGTACCTGCCTGTGATAACACACTCACTGTACATAACATGACCACTTACCTACCTGTGTTAACACACTCACTGTACACAACATTACCATTTACCTACATGTGATAGCACACACACTGTACACAACCTGACCACTTACCTGCCTGTGATAACACACACACTGTACACAACCTGACCACTTACCTGCCTGTGTTAACACACTCACTGTACACAACATTACAATTTACCTACCTGTGATTACACACTCATCGTACACAACCTGACAACGTACCTGCCTGTGATAACACACTCACTGTACACAACCTGACCACTTACCTGCCTGTGATAACACACTCACTGTACACAACCTCACCACTTGCCATCTGTGAGAACACACTCACTGTACACAACCTGACCACTTACCTGCCTGTGTTAACACACTCACTGTACACAACATTACAATTTACCTACATGTGGTAACACACTCACTGTACACAACCTCACCACTTGCCCATCTGTGAGAACACACTCACTGTACACAACATGACCACTTACATACCTGTAAAATACATTCATTGTACTCAACCTGACTACTTACCTACCTGTGATTACACACTCATAGTACACAACCTGACAACGTACCTGCCTGTGATAACACACTCACTGTACATAACATGACCACTTACCTACCTGTAATAATACATTCATTGTACTCAACCTGACTACTTACCTACCTGTGATTACACACTCATAGTACACAACCTGACAACGTACTTGCCTGTGGTATCACTCACTGTACATAACATGACCACTTACCTACCTGTGTTAACACACTCACTGTACACAACATTACCATTTACCTTCATGTGATAACACACACACTGTACACAACCTGGCCACTTACCTGCCTGTGATAACACACTCACTGTACACAACCTCACCACTTGCCCATCTGTGAGAACACACTCACTGTACACAACATGACCACTTACCTACCTGTAATAATACATTCATTGTACTCAACCTGACTACTTACCTACCTGTGATTACACACTCATAGTACACAACCTATCAACGTACCTGCCTGTGATAACACACTCACTGTACACAACCTGACCACTTACCTACCTGTGTTAACACACTCACTGTACACAACATGACCACTTACTTACCTGTGATAACACACTCACTGTGCACAATCTGACCACTTACATGTGATAACACGCTCAATGCACAACATGGCCACTTACCTATCAGTGATAACACACTCACTGTAAACATCATGACCCCTTACCTATCTGTGATAACACACTCACTGTGCACAACCTGGCCACTTACATACATGTGATAATACACTCTCTGTACACAACATGACCACTTACATACACATGATAACATACTGCCTGTGCAGCACCTGACCACTTAAAAATATTTGATAACACACTCACTGTACACAACATGACCACTTATCTACCTGTTATAACACACATTGTATACAACCTGACCACTTACCTGCCTGTAATAACACACTCACTGTACTAAACATGACCACTTATCTACCTGTTATAACACACATTGTATACAACCTGACCACTTACCTGCCTGTAATAACACACTCACTGTACTAAACATGACCACTTACATACATGTGATAACACACTCACTGTACATATACTGACCACGTACCTGCCTGTGATAAACACTCACTGTACACAACATGACCAATTACTTACCTGTGGCAACACACTGACTGTGCACAACCTGACCACTTACCAACCTCTGATAACACACTAACTGCACGCAACCTGACCAATTACCTAACTGTGTTAACACACTCACTGTTCACAGCCTGACAAATTACACACCTGTGAGAACACACTCACTGTACACTATCTGACCACTTTCCTACCTGTGATAACACGGTTCACTGTATACAACCTGTTCACTTCCCTACCTGTCATAACACACTCACTGTACACAACCCGACCATTTACCTACTTGTGACAACACACTCACTGTACACAACCTTACAAATTAATTACCTATGATAACATACTCACTGTGCACAACCTGACCACTTACCTACCTGTGATAACACTTTCACTGTACACAACATGACAACGTACCTGCCTGTGATAACACACTCACTGTACACAACATGACTACTTACCTAGCTGTGATAACACTCACTGTACACAACCTGGCCACTTACTCAACCTAACCACTTACTTACCTGTGATAACACTCTCACTGTACACATGACCACTTACATACATGTGATAACACACTCTCTGTACACATGACCACTTACATACATGTGATAACACACTCTCTGTACACTCTTGCTACAGTGCTCACTGCTCTGTGAGCTCCTCGGGGGCGAGTCAATAGAATCTATTCTCAGAGTTCTCGTCATATTGTTATTGCAATGTTTAATTTGATGGCCACCGAATTTAGAATTCCTTACAGTTCACATGTACACGTTAGTAACACATTAAATTCCTAACAACTACACACTTTCACTGTATGACGTATGAATGAGGTGGCGAGACCATGACAACCCTTACTTTGCCTCATTGCACACTCACCATTGCTCTCTACTCGGATGGATGTTACAAACCCACTGTCATGTATGGCTACAGCAGTTGCATGTAAGACATATTGTATTATGCAAGCTGACACATCGCAGGACTGTCTCCCACCTGGCATCTGCGGTGTGGTTGGGAAATGCGTTTTGTGACGAAACTATAAACTTTCGCCGAGTAATTTTTCCTACGAAAAAATGCACTTTGTAGGTGATGATGGAATGCTTCTCTCAAGATATCGCGTACATTTGGGAACGTTATTATCATGTCCTCAAACATAGCTAAAACTTGTTTTCTTAGACTGCCGAAATATACGAATCGGACACATGCAAAACTAGGATACGGGCATGCACTGGACTTTGCAACATAGTCACGTCCACTTAAATTACAGGATGATCCAGGTGAGTCGCTGACGCAAAGACTGCACGCTAGTCGAGCGCCTAGCACGTAGAGGCGACAACACTTTACACTACACACGCCGGTCGGCGTCGCCCCTAGTGCTTCATTGGTTTTGCCTCACTCACACAAATATACCCCTCACTATGCGACCGCCTTAAGCTTTATTTTCGGATACAGTAATGTTAACAATTCAGGACCTAGAACCACTTAAAGGGAAGATCGTTGTGCATTAAGCTTAAAATAATTTTCCTGGGTTTTGTGCGCATTTCCACACATTGGTTCGAAATGGGTTAGTTCAGCATCAAGCTGGGATGGAATGCTGATGGATGAACTCGTTGGCCAAACTTTGATACGATCACACGCACATCATTACTAATTTTGGCTCGCTCGAGGTCAACTGAGCACTTTTGACACCATCCTCTAAAAAAAGCTCTCGTCCTAAATGCATGTACTTAAAATTAGACTTTTACTGTGATGCTTCCCTTAAAATTGGTGGTGATACATTAAAGACGTTTACCTGTCTTAACGACGTGTTTAAAGTGTGACGTACAATTATGGTTTATTTAATCTGGTTCTAGTTTGTTTAATGTACAAGAGTAAGAATTACGCCATTGGCAATACAGTTTAAAGTAACTCCTCGCGCGAGACCTGGAGTACAGAGTACTTCACAATATATAGGCTAAATAGCCGCTTATTCCGCCAGCTCAGCAGCACACGCCACCAGCACTGGCCGACAACATGGCGGAGGTAAGAATAATCAGGAGATAGCATGCTCGACATCCTTTAAGTGATTTTTTTTTCAGCAATTCTCTTATTGTGACACCCAAAATATTGTAAATGTCAACTGTTAAAAAAAATTCCCTCCATTTTACTGAAAAGTGCTGGTAAAATCTATCCAGAAGTGTTCGTAAACTCTCCGTAAAATTACGGATACATTGATTTTCAAAAACGGGCTTTCCGTAAATTTTACGGAACCTCTCCGTTAATTTCCAAGTTAGTTTTATGTACTTTCCGTTTAAAATAAAAAGAGATAATGAAAAGTCTTTAATTTTCGTTATATGGGTGTTCTACCGTGTATAAAAAATTATATTAAAAAGATCACCCAAAATATTTTGTACTTAAGCGAGCTTTGAAACCGAGTCAAAAAATTACGGGTCCAGGACTCACCTATAGCACTCACTTGAAAATTGTGGTATAATTTTTGTATTTCTATTCAAAAGACAAAAGCGAAAATTCAGTTTCTATTCAATTTAGTGTATTTTTAGTGTTGCCAAATGTTACAGACGCCTGATGCTATTTTTTAATGTTTGAAAGAATAGATCATAGTCGCGTGGATACTGCCGCAGAAGCGATAATTATCTTGTTACAGTGGCGAAGAAAGCTTCGTGTAGAATCGGCGTTGTTCGTCCCCGTAAAGGCCTGTCTACATACGGGCTTTCCCAACCTGTGCCTTAGGACAAGGATGTGCTGATTGGTCCATGTGATCCTCTGACGTCACGGCGCTTTCCCAAGTCAACCCTTGTCCCAAGTTGAAGCATTCGGAAAACTGAACTTTTGTCCCGAGTTGTGTCGTAAGCTGATAGAAAAAGAAGAAGACTACAAATACTTTCGCGGACATTCGTTGAATGTTTACGTTATTAATCTAAACAATGGAGGTGCAGGGTGGACTGTCTTATAACAAACATTTAAAACGTAAGTTTAAAAAATAAAATTCTAATGTAAGTTTGCGAACTTATTTAAAATAAAACCGTTAAGGCATTTACAATAAATAAATACTCAAATCAATAATTTCTTAAACATTAAATACTCAATAATACTGCAAATTTAAACATTACTACAAAACAACAAACAATATTCCGATTTCAGCGATATCTAGTTTCAGATTCTGAAAGCTCACTTCGGACAACGCATTTCTAGAGGATATTCAGACGGCGTCAATGTGACGTCACTTGACGCCGAGTTTCGGACACGTCCATACGCCCACAGGGACGGCTGAATGTAGACACGGACTTAACTTGAAGCTAAAGGGAATACGGAGACTTTCCGTATTTTGTATTTACGGACTTACTCCGTTTTTCGTCATTACGGATTGCCTTTCCGTATATACACTGTGTATTTCCGTAAAACATTCCGTAAATACCCGGAAATTTTTAACAGTGTGTTTGCTTATTTATGCATGAAATTCGTGTAAATTGTTTTTAAATAAGTAAAATTGCCAACGTTAGACTTTCAAGCCAAACATTAACGTGCTTTAATAAAACACCTATATCGTAATTCTGACAGGATATATTTTGATTGATTTTGGTGTCGCGAGATGGCAGACTGGCTTCATAATTTTCCCCATAGACAAGGCCATTCCTTGCCGTCTGCCGCACGTTGTAACAATGGAGACGAGACACATAGGCGCGTGCGATGAGAGACTGGTGCGGCCATATCAAAGGTGCCGCCACGCCATCTCGCTTGTGAACTTAGTGGCTGGAGTAAGTCGCGTTAGCACCTCGCCGCAGCGCGATACAAGTGCTTCATTATGGCTTCTTGCACTCAAACACCTTGGAAGCACCTTTGCCAGGCAATGATGATGCGCACACGCCTTTATCGACGTAATAGGCGGCGACAGGGGTCTGTTGCCCGCGGCACAGATGCCAGATAACATTCCAAAGGAGCTCAATGAGCTGTTATCTCCGCCACTACCCCCCCCCCCTTTTAACCTCAAGCTCCTTCCTGCTGCGGCAAGCAGGGTTATGAATGGGCAGACTGTTGATCGGGACCCCAGCCCAGCCAACACCAGCTACTTCCTGTGACTCCATGTTGTTGCTAGGTTCTATGTCGGCCGTCCACTGCCTTCTCTGAGTCTTATACACGCCATTACTCTACAATACGTACACAGTGGCCTGCCAGTTCCTCCGAGTCGCCCTACTCATTCTCTGATTGGCTGTGCCAGGCTCTGGGAACAGGCCTCGTGTCTGACACGTCACAACTACCAGCTTCAGCCCTAAGAATGCACAAAGCGAAACAAAAAAAAAGTACAAAACATAGTTTTATTATGAAACGTTACTCAGCGTTATTTTTGTAAGCTTCGTCGCGATTTGCCATAATTGTTCTATCCCATGCTCGTACAAATCACATGCTTCCCGTTCATTCTGAAGCTCGGTGTCCGTAGCATGCGGCAATGATGGCTTGATCCCGGCACAGAATGTTCACGTTTACAAAACCGAAGCGTAACTACACCGTAAAAGAGATACAGGGTAGAGTGCGCATGCAAGCTGCACGTTACAACATTTGACCTTTTATTTTGTCACTAGAACTTTATTCAAACAGCATGAATTGAATCCGAGGTTAGAGCACTTTGTACATGTACGTGTTTTGAAATGTTAGTTCACTTTCTTTGGCTATGTTTTGATGCAGCCAGAGAGTACTAGATATACTACAGAGATGAAACCACATACAAAAGATGTGGTAGACCGATTATTCGTCTTCTGCGCATGTATCCAACATTTGCCTACCCCAAAAGAACACAGCTGTCAAAGTCACGTGGTCAACAGTGATAAACGAGTTTGTCTATATCTCAATTTTATAAAGTAAGTCAAAATTAAATGAATAAAATAATTCAATTAATTAGAATTAATTCAGACTGCATTACTAATTGGTTAAAGGAATTATACATACATGTCAAAGAATTTATTTCCAAATCAGTTCTCTAAGCTAAAATTCAAACCATGCTATTCTACTAGTCGTATTGGCAGTGTAGCAGTTCAATGCTGGGACACGGAAATTGGTTGTGCGCAGCCAGCGGGGTCGCTCTACCTTTTCTACAGCACCAGTCACACTCGCGAGTGACAAGTTGGAACACTGTTCGTCAATCAGTACCTGGTCACCTACTCGCTAGCCAATAGCGCAGCACGCACTAGCCAATCAGAGAATCGGAACGGACACGCAATTTCGCCTCTTTGTATTTATCTACTATGTTATACAGCTAGGACTTTCACAAGTTAAGCATAGCATTAAATGTATAAAAGCTCGGATCCGTTGGAAAACAAAATTTAATAGACGTTCATGTCATTGTTTGACCACGTGGTTTTGTCACTTTTGCTAGCGATGAGAGAACCAACGTTCATACGTGCGAGGTTTGCCTCATTTGTACCTAGTCCGTGGGCTATAAGTCCTATGGCGAGAGGTCATCTTCTAAACTTGAATGGCAGTAGGTATCTATAGAAGAACCAGTAGCATGGTGTAGTCAGTTGGGTCAGACTTGTTTTAGTATGTGACCGCCAATCTTGTCAGGGAGAGGTACCTCAACGCCACTTCGTTTTTGAAAACGATGATGTAGCGACCCCAGTGGGCATCTCATCATAGGAACCTTAGAGCCATTTATTTTCTGGATGTAATTACAGCCGAAAAAATCTACCGACTAAACGTAGATTTAGTGAGACTGGAAACAACACGGCCTGTCACTGTGCGTCTTAAACTATGCTTAGTGTATTTAGTCCGTGTGACAGACAGCAGGAAGTGCTACTATGTATTCACCGTCAACATTTCAGTCTACAGCTGGTTACATAGTGGAGTACATACGATTATAAGATAATACTTTGCGAGCGGGGTATAAGTTGATTGATACTTAGAAAAAAATCCCTGAAATGAAAATAATCTGAAATCTTTATTACTTTTAAAATCAGACAATATGACATATTTTCAATTCTTTAAGGTGCACTAATTTTCGGTTTCATGGTTTGCGATAATCTTATATCGTTTGGAATACTCACTTTTACATAAATGTATGTTGTTCTGCATGCCTTGAAAATTTTGAGTTAAGTTTAAAAATAGCAGACCTTTAACCATGTCTCACAGTGCTCGATATGTGAGACGTTGCATATGAAATGGAGTTCATGAACCACGCTGCACACAAAACAAACGTCGTCCAATAAGGAGATTTCTTCATGTGGTGGTTGTTGAAACTGTATTCCGCAGTACCTGCTGCCAACAAGCTTGTTGTCATTGTTTCGACATGTGCTAGTATGTTCCGAAACTAAGCATTTGTTAGCTTCAACGCTTTAAGTTGTTATTATTTATTTATCTGTGACTGAAAGGATTAAATTACAATACATGTAAAACACCAAACAATTGTACGGTTTGTCAGCTTTAAGGGTAACGGTGCATGAAAGTCGTATATTTATATAATTTCTGTCACAATTTATTTTAAAGGTGATTTTTCGAAATTTTTGCCTCGAAAAAAACGTAAATAACAAGTTTGAACATATTAATACGAACGCTCGGAGCTCTGAGTGACGATAAGAAAAAAAATCCTTTAATTTCTTGCATCAATGCTTCGAGAATAATGAAGGCAGTGAAAATCTTAAAACGTAAAAATGTGTTGAAAATTATTATTTACGTATTGCCGAGCCAAAAATTTCAATAAACTCTTTGGAAAATGACATATCGAAAATCGGGTAAATATAGGTACTGGTTCATGTACCATTCCCCTCAAAGTATTTGTATGGGGTATTTAAAAACATATATTTTCTATCTACGGGCTGTTGGTTGTAGACAGCCTAAAGAGCCAAGATGCTTGTAGGCAGTTATGGGGGGGGGGGAGGGTGGGGGTGTGTGATGTATGCACAGGTGCTGGTCTGCAGGACGACGCATTTAAATATGGTGGTCGAGAAGAGCGCAGTGTGAGTGAGTGTGTGTATGTGTGTGTGTGTGTCAAGGCCGTGGTGTCGTTGCCACACTGTTGTGCCGCCATCACGTAACACAACTAAATGAACCGCTGACGGACCTCTCTGCAGACTGAGATGGTGGTTCGCGAGTCACACGCTTCCTGGCAACAGGGTCACAGCCTACAGCACAGAGCACTTCACAGTACAGAGGAGAAACTGCCGCTCGTGTCGCCAACAACACACACACATGGTGTCGCCAACTACAGACACACATGGTGTCGCCAACAACAGATACACATGGTGTCGTCAACAACAGACACACATGGTGTCGCCAACTACAGATACACATGGTGTCGCCAACAACAGATACACATGGTGTCGCCAACAACAGACACACATGGTGTCGCCAACTACAGACACACATGGTGTCGTCAACAACAGACACACATGGTGTCGCCAACTACAGACACACATGGTGTCGCCAACTACAGACACACGTGGTGTCGCCAACTACAGACACACATGGTGTCGTCAACAACAGACACACATGGTGTCGTCAACAACAGACACACATGGTGTCGCCAACTACAGACACACATGGTGTCGCCAACAACAGATACACATGGTGTCGTCAACAACAGACACACATGGTGTCGCCAACTACAGACACACATGGTGTCGCCAACAACACACACACATGGTTTCGCCAACAACAGACACACATGGTGTCGCCAACAACAGACACACATGGTGTCGCCAACTACAGACACACATGGTGTCCCTTCCGATTCCCGACGGGGTTGCTCCTTGATTTTCGCATGTTAGTCCAGGAATATTAGTCAAATGAGGGCAAGAATCTCGGAATGAGAGATAGTCAGCTATAAACTTGTATAAACCTTTATTTTGACACCCTAAAACTTGTATCATAACCTACCTATCGTAGGGTGTCCGCGACCACAGATATTTCAAGGTCAAAGGTCAAAAAATCGTTTTTTTTACACATTTATTGCAAATATCTCGTTTCGTATGGGTTTTATGCTATTTGTATTTATTATAAATATTGTAGAGGATTAAATTCTCTACAACTTTTGTTTAAACATTTTTTTTATATCTTGAACCATTTTCGAGATAGAGGGCAGAGCGCGCGCAGTGTTAAACTATTTAGAGTATCATTCGAGGTCAACCTGTAGTCCCGATTAAAAACACGCCGTATAAAGTTTATAAATTATTGATAAATATATAATTCTAAATAATTTGCATTTTTTATTAACTATTACGTTATAATTAATATGATTTTTCAATAATTCAGTATCTATTCATTTAATAATACTTACCTACTCGTGTACTTATAAAGTTATTAAGGGAAATACTTTAATTACATATTAAGTAGAAAATAATTAAGTACATCTATATTGAAATCCGTAAACTTATAGATTCTTTTAAAACGTTAAAAATTATACCTGGGACAGCGGACCTCTATTGTATAGTACGAACCTTTCTATTTATAGCCAGAAAGGACAGATGTCCAATTGCTTACTCACGACCGGTTTCTTTTTCAAGGAACCACTGTTATTCGTTAGTTTTGAATAGAATCTTGGTAACTACGGACGTACAATTTTAAGAGTGATGGATAATTTGTGTTTTATATGTAAAAAGTCAGATTCGGAAGGTGAATTATTAGTGAATCTAGTGCGTGGTATAAAAACTCTGAGAACTGCAAGTATCGAACGAAACGACGGTCTTATTGATTATTTAAAAACCGTAACCTCTGTACAAGTACATGAAAAGTGCCGAACTGTTTACATTAGCAAAAATTGTATATTAGCAGCAAAACGGCGACTAGAACAAGATGAAACTACAGCTTCTCCAACTGTACCGCATAAAAGACTAAGTGAAGTGTTCGATTTCAAGAAGCAGTGTTTATTTGGTGGTGAAATAGCTGACGAGGCCGCAGAGACAAAGAAAAAAGAAAAGTATAGACGCAAGATAAGTGCAGTGAGTACTCTTGAGTTTAAAGACAATGTTATGAAAAAAGCAGAAGAACGTGGTGATACTTTCGGAGAATTGGTGAAAAATCGTATATTTTTTCAATATGATTTAGTTGCTGCTGAAGCTAAATACCATGCTGTTTGTTATACGAATTTCTTCACAATTAAAGTACCATCGTCTCATCCGAAACTTCGTCAAGATAATCGTTTCAGAAGCTATGATAGAGATTTTCAATTACATAGAAAATAATAACGATTCACAATTTACACTAAAAGAGCTTAAAGATGTCTTGACAGGGTATGTACCAGATGATAAAACTATTATTTCAAGGCTACAACAAAAGCACTTAACCAATATAATAATTACGAAAAAAGTAGGAGCTTTTACGATCATTTCTTTTCGTGATTCACACGCTAATATTTTATCAAAAGCTTGGTACGATAATAAAAACTTAAATCCTCAAGCAGAAAGACTAAGAACTGTAGAAGCTGCAAGAGAAGACATTCGATCATCCATTGTTGAAACTAAATTAATTATAACGTAATAGTTAATAAAAAATGCAAATTATTTAGAATTATATATTTATCAATAATTTATAAACTTTATACGGCGTGTTTTTAATCGGGACTACAGGTTGACCTCGAATGATACTCTAAATAGTTTAACACTGCGCGCGCTCTGCCCTCTATCTCGAAGATGGTTCAAGATATAAAAAAAATGTTTAAACAAAAGTTGTAGAGAATTTAATCCTCTACAATATTTATAATAAATACAAATAGCATAAAACCCATACGAAACGAGATATTTGCAATAAATGTGTAAAAAATCGATTTTTTGACCTTTGACCTTGAAATATCTGTGGTCGCGGACACCCTACGATAGGTAGGTTTTGATACAATTTTTAGGGTGTCAAAATAAAGGTTTATACAAGTTTATAGCTGACTATCTCTCATTCCGAGGTGAAACCCCTAATATTCCTGGACTATGTGAGAATCGTGTCAGACGATGTTGATCAGGGGGTTTTCTCGGATATCTCCCGTTTCCCCCGCCCTCGTATTCCGGCGCTGTTACATACTTACCTCGCTTCGTCCTCATCGGATCTGAAGACCTTGATGTCAAGAGCCGGCTATGTCTCCCCACTCTCTCTACCCCCAGCTATATTCGTTCGTTTCCGGCAGTTGTCTGATGCACACTCTGCATTCCTCCACTTTTCATTGAGGCGATGACTGCTGGTGGGTCGCGACCCCTCATGACTCAGGAGCAGCGAGTCGAACAGCAATCGTGTGACTCACAGGAAGAACTCCGCTTATTTAATGGTTGCCGCGTGCACAGAAAGCTAACAGGAAACGTCTCTTTGTGGTGCGAATATAAACCAGCACTGAACTCACTGCCTGTCATTTCAGTCACTGAAATATTCGTGCTGAAAAGTCACTTCATAAGGACATCGGGGCTGTGCGGTACCCATATTTCAACATTCTTTCGATAATGGCTAACATATCGATTATCGCTTCCGAGATGAGTTGAATATCTGTTGGCGATGTATTGCTAATATCGTACGTATATAACTGCAAAAATCAACACCCCGAATCTTGTTAACAGTAGAAAATGTGTAGTATGGATGTGGAAAGTAATGATACCAGAAATAAACGTATGGAGACAGACGACGGTGTTCTCGCTTAACGAAGAAATCTACAGCTAACGTATCCGGGGCTTGAAAACAACATGACTAGGTTCATTGTTGCAATTATTTATCTAATAAGCTGCGGAAAGCTAATCAAGGGCTTCTTACAGACTAAAGTTAATTAAAACTCGTACTTAAATCGGCACAACATCGATGTTTTAGCCGGTATTCGAGCCTTCCTTGCCGCGCTTCGTGAACTGTAGCTGTAGCTAACAACGCCACTTGGGTTGAACAGCCGGGTGTCAACATTTACGTAATTACTTTTCCCACAGGCTCTTCACTGTTAACTAAGCACTAGCAAGTAGGTTAGAAGGCGCTGATTGGCGGCCATGTTGCGGCTGCAGTTGGCTGTGTAGAACGTGGCTGTTTTACTTCTATACGCTTGTTTACTATGTGGTATCTTGCATCCCGCGCCACCTTGGCTAGGTCCTCAATGACCGACATTGAGGACATCGCCGAGGTTGTCGGTTCACACTGAGGGATCGGGCTCGTGCTCGGCATAAGGACTCGGGCGTCTTTGAACCGCCGCCATGATGCTATCATCTCGCGCGCAGACATTGATTATTCAACAACGTGCATTGTGCACGCGTGCATACACTAAGTATCTCTCCCCCCACAGGTACAGTACCTGTGAGCGAGCTGCTGGTAAACACACAACACACTATCCCCAAGCCAGCAGCGTGCTTACTAGCACAGGCCTATCGAGTGTAAACAACGGATTGCCATGTTTACCTCTGGAAAAGTGAATGTGTTGCAACGGAAGCAATGCTTAGCGATGACTGGATACAGCTTAGAGTTCTCCTATTGGTATAATGCAGCCTTCCATCATATAAGGATAGACTACATATTATCGTGAAACACACTTCGGCATTCCCTGAATGTTACTTGCATTGGGGGTAGCTGATTAATTAAAAAATAACTTCGGACATACTCCATTGCAAAAATGTTTCAAAGGGGAAAACACAGAGAATACGATTAAAATAACACAAAAATCAGGCAAATACTAGACGAGCACAAATATCAATTCCTAAAATTGAGTCGTTATTGGTTCGCCACGTAAACTGTGTGTGTTTGTCTGTGCTGCTGTGCTCGTGTTGTCAGGTCTTCTTCGCCTCAATGTTCTCCTGTGTGATCGTCTGTGCTGCTGTGCTCGTATTGTCAGGTCTTCTTCGTCTCAATGTTCTCCTGCGTGGTCGTCGTTACCTTGTCTACAGAATTGTGCGCAGGTTTACATATCGTCGTATCTTTGTCGCTGATTCGTTTTTCGTCTTGTTTCGTTTCCCTTAGCTTGGTAGAACACTTAACTATTTCAGTGTCTATTGACAACAGCTGGTCGTGACTTGTTTTGCATACACAGCGCTGCACATCAGTGGTCGAGTGAGTGAAGAGATTTGTACGGTCCTTAACATCGAGGTCTTGACAACCAATGAGGGTGATTGAGGTGAGTATGGAGCAGCGCCCGAATGAAAGGGAGGGGGAAACGGAAGATCCCCGAGGAAACCTGTCGACCAACGGCATCGCCCGGCACGATTACCACATACGAAAATCCAAAGTGACCCGGCCGGGTATTGAACCCGGATCGCCTAGGTGGGAGGCGAGCAGGCTAACTGCTCAGCTACCGTGGCCTCGTCAGTGTTGGATCATACTGATTGTTATTTGGTTATTATTAACTGTAGACGGTTGAACCAAACTTAGCAGCACTTATGTACTGTCTTCAAAACGCTGTTAAAATGTTTTACATAAATAGAAATAGTTATTTACTTGCTTAACGTATTCCACTGAGAAGTATTCGACTGAAGCAAAGTAAACAAACGATGTAAACAAACTCGCACTTTGCATTTAGAATAAATGAAATTGGGCAAAAACGCCACGGTATTATATTACAAAACTGCCGCTATTATTAAATGGCCAAAGAAGTTGTTCGAAACAAAATTAGTGCATGAATACGTTGCACCATAGTGTCAAACTCCGGTGAACTGGCCCACACCAGCTGATCAAGAGCTTGTTTTGACAAAACAGCATAGAAGATACTAGGTAAAGGTCACTGCTGGAAGAATAAACCACTAGGGGCAGTGCGTTATAATACTCTATCCTACTGGCGTGTGCAGGAGATGACGGAAGAATTCGCCAGTGACATGGAGTTGGGAATAGCACCACACAGTTATTGGTAACATATTGCAGCCACGTATAGCTGGATGAATGACACGTGCTCAACGAGAACTGTAGGCTTCCCTTGCAGCACGTACGTTCATGCTTTGCCGTAGTTTACGTTACTCTAAACTGACAAAATCATGGGTTAATTCAAATGATATTAATACTTGTTCACCAATAGCTGCAGATGAATACAGCGCATTTCAAAGAGTAGTGGCTAATCTACAAAATAATCAAAATATTGACAGCCACTACCTTCGCGCTCCATGCCTCTACTCAGGGTTAAGATTTCTAAATTTCTTACAGTCATAATGACTGTGCCAAGTGCTACCTTGCTAATGAAAGGGTATGCAATTATTGAAACGGCAGCTCTGCATTACACGCAAAATATTCTTATTCGTAGCCGAGCGACCTGCCAATATTTTGCGGCAATGATGTTTCATGAAAATATTTCGAAACCATATCTGTTTTAAAACATGTTGGGGCCATTCGTATGTCTTGTATTTGTTGATTGGTGATTAGCTGTTAAGTTATTGTGAAGAGCTGTAACTGGAGGGTCGGCGATCAGTAAGTCAGCCAGGCTAGGAATTATCAACATGAGAGGGATGGACACTCAAGTACGTACGTCTTGTATTTGTTGATTGGTGATTAGCTGTTAAGTTATTGTGAAGAGCTGTAACTGGAGGGTCGGCGATCAGTAAGTCAGTCAGGCTAGGAATTATCAACATGAGAGGGATGGACACTCAAGTACGTACGTACGTATATATGTATATATGCTATTCACGGTAAAGTGAGCATTTTTAAAAATCCTCTCTGTTTTGGAGTAATAGCCAATATACAATAATTGTGTGTACAAAAATGGCAATAATCTTGTAGGAAATAATTTTTATATTAATTTTTGTGTCCGTCCATTTGTCAGAAACATTTATGGCTGAAACTGACTTAAATAAAGTTAATTATAAAATTGATATGGTACATCAGTGTGGTTTTATTACACATGAGCACAGTAAATGTTATGACGATCTTTCTTGAAGAAGATTTTCTTGCAAATTCTGCTTTCCGAAGCATCCAGATGTGTAATATGCATAAATTTTCTTAAAAATACAGACTATTTGAATATATTATTTTTTTAAGTTTAAAAATTATATTTTAATAACATATTTTATAATGTTACAAAATATATACATTCTTCTTTCATATACAGCATAAATCGCACTTTTTCGACCATTTTTATGGTATCTGTACTACTTTTTTATGAGTTATTCATGCTGTTTAGTCGGGGCAGTGCTCCTTAGGCAGTTGCTTTACTTCAACAATATAAAATACAGTGTTTCGTTCAAACTCTTAATGAAAACCCAACAACGCACATGACCTGCTAAATTGTTTTGTGAAACCACTCGTGAAATATCTAACACTGAATGAATTCTTCAATACAAGGTTTCTCCTCGCCATGATGAATTCCTGGTTTCTAGCTGTTGCAGTTGTTTAGACACATTTATTTCGAAAATAAACTACACCAGTCTGTCTGGCAATATACATTACGCTGTAGGGCAAACATGAATTCTGAACTTCTGTCAAGCAGTTATGACATAATTAGTGCAGCGCCATTTTATAATTTTCAATAGCTTCTTGCCATTTCGCAATTACCAGATACCGCTTGGACAACATTTGGCACCCACATTTGAAAACACTTGTAAAATGCAAAGGCGCTATAATGACATGTTTAGTTGATATATATATATATATATATATATATATATATATATATATATATATATATATAGTTAGTTGTCGTCGACGCAGGTTGATGAAGATGACTGTCGGGAGGAGCTGAGGTCTCGCTGTTTAGACTCACTGTTGTGCTATATGGCGTGCAGCATATTTATTCACTCTCTTGACACGCCAGATGCGAACCACGCGAGGCTCATAACTCGCCGTCTGCATGTGACGATCGCGCAGGGAACGCGACATGAAGACCGCCTGTCAGTTGCCCTCTCCTGTATACGTCGCGTCGTGGAATGAAGGCATGGCGAAGTGAGCTAGATTTACTTTCCTGGCGGCTTATGCTCGACCGTTCGTATACGAGGAATTTTCCAGTGGTCATTTTCCTATATGAATATAATGTGTAGTAGAAATGGTATGATCCTCTGCTTATCGTTCGTAGACATATTTATCATTCGAATTAATTCGGCTGTCAGTTGTTTCTCCCGTCTGACGTAATTTTCGCAGTGACTAGCGAACCAGAAAAGTGGGCTATGTTATGAAATAGGCGGTAAATTTTTTGATGGTAAACAGAGCACAAGTTAAAATGGTCTCTAGAGTATAGTTATGGTTTATATCGCCAGAGTTAGCCAACTCGTGCGATTATTTCATATTCAGAAGGCGATATTACATGTGATTATTTTTGTCAACAATTAGTTACACATAGTTTACTATAAACTAAGTAAGGGCGGTAGTTTGTCAGACTAAACTTGTATCAAACATGGCAGTGGCAGAGATCATTTTTCAGATATTGCAATTGTTGAGTAAATAATACTTCCAATTGAACTTTAAATTCGAATCAGAGCTAAACCACTGATTCACAGTGAAATTCAGCTACTCTAATCAGTGAAAATGACTCCACTTAGAATTAGTGGAAAACCACTGATTGTTTTAGTGAAAAATTTTCACTGATTGAATAAGTGACGTGAAACAATTTCACTGATTGAATAAGTGACGGCCGACTGCAGTGGCGAATTAAATATTGCTTTTATTAAATGCAGGCAAATAATTACGTAAAATAAACGTATTTACGATAGTTTACTATTTATATTGTGCAATGTACTGTAATAAAAAAAAAACTCACACACCATTTGTTTCTAGTCCATTGCCTTGCCATCTGAGCTACCACGCTAAGTTGATAATGAGAGAGGAAAAAATAAATATTATAGGATCGTAACGAAATCGAGAATATTGGCATTGTATGCTATTACTTTTCGTTTTTGGTTTAATTGGTAACGGTAGGATTGTTAAAACGAATAGTATATATGAGTGCCCTCTCTTCATCACATTATATGCAGTTTAAATCTTCAAACACAGCGCTGTGACGATTACATGGAAACGAAATGAAAGACGTAAAAACGGAATGAAAGTCTGTGTGTACATGTTACGTCGTAAAATGGCGTTTTGAAAGACAAACACATTTTAGAAAGTGATTTGTATTGGTTTTATTCGTTGTTACTTCACTTGGTTCACGTTGTTTAACCGCCATTTTTCAACGAAGTTCAACGGCCATTTTTACACACAGATTCACTGATACATCAGTCAAAAATAATTTGAGACGGAGCAAGTTGCTCAGATGTTTCACTGGTCCATCAGTCAAGAAATAAACCACTGAGAAAACAGCGGAACAAATGAGTGACTAATCAGTAGGAAATATCACTAAAACAATTAATGAAGGAAATATGGCTTTTTTTTCACTGGTTCATCAGTTAAATTCACTGAAGTGACTGTTGCATCAGTCAGATACGTTTGACTGATCGAAACCGATGAAATGCTCACCGATTCAGATTTAGAGTGTGCATTACAAATAATGACTTTAATAATGAAATACGAACATAAATATTAGTTCACACCTACGCCGAAGCCGAAAACGTAACTAACGAACGATGTTTAATAAACGTATTATGTAAGCATATCTTTATCACAGATCTGAGGGCCGTACGTACAGACTCGCCTACAAGTGAGACATTGCACCACCGCCATTTATATAATTATGACATTTTTAAAGGTATTTACGATTTTTTTAAATCTTATTTTTGGGTCTTTCCTACAGTTTAAATGTGTACCAACCTAACAGATACCTCCCCAAAGGCAATGTCTAAGGGAGGCTGTCCTATTTGAGTCATCACGACTCTGTAAGGATTAGAAAGGTCATCCTTCCAGCACCAGAGCTTTAAGTGATTTTTGAACAAATCGACATTTAAAAATTTGGCACAGAAAATTCAAAAAAACAAGTATGAGTTTGTAAATATGCATTGGAAAGTTTAATTATACTTGCGTAATATGCTTAATGTTAAGGGAAAATACATTATTTTGTAAATGTAGACATTCTGTAAACCTATCTATATTTTATAAAGTGATGAGTATACATTTAAATGATTTACTCTTACTTGCGAAAGCAAATAAAAATCTATGATAATTATAAAATTTATCAAACTTAATCGCTATCTAGTGACTGCAGCGTAATTATTACTGTTGTATACGAATTACACGTTATGATTGCGATACGAAACTGTATGTAGAATTACAATATAATCGTATAAGTAGTGTTCCAGTTTCATAAATACATTCTCTTAACAGGAATGAGTGAACATGCAGCCCCATACGAATTGAAATATTTAATTACTGGAGATTGCTCGCTTTCGACCTCACGGACAAAGTTTAAGAAGACCAAGTTGTTATTCAAGCATACCAATAATACAGTTGACTCAGTGCGGCGGGCAGTTCGTATACGAATGAGAAATCCAGCCTATGTCCCCTGAGCAAGACCCCGACATTGGCTCCTCTATTTGTCCCCCAAAGTTATATCTCAACAAACACTGATGTAGGACGTGCTTGTTGATATCCCAATTTCCAACACACCCACACTATTATAATAATAAAATACTTTGACTGACTTTAAAATATTCTAGCTGAATTAAAACTAGGTTAGATTAAATTTACAAACATCTTAAAGCACCGACATACGTAAATTATGTTCTGACGTCAGATCTTATCCACAGCTTTGTTTGTGATCGATATCTGTAAAGAAATGCAGTACGATGTTTAAATATGGATAATTAATACTGAGCAGCTTGAACACACACTCTACCCTAAATCCCCTCTACGGCAGCGCTATTCAAGTAAGTTGACCATTGCGCCATTTACAAACAATTACAATGTCTGATGGGCCACACTCGTGTATTAACAAGTCGTACTTCACTTGCATTACATCAGTTGTGTATACCAATACATGTTTAATGCTAGCCCGTCTCACGCTTAGATTGCAGTACAGGGCTTATGGCGCTCACTGTTGCCAGATTGCTTCAGCTTTGTGAAGTAACTGGCAAGCTGAGAAACAAATGGGCGGTGAAGGAAAAGGCCTGATTAAGATAATTTTTATCTGTTTACCTCCCTGCCAACTCATAAAGGAATCCAATCCTGCAACGCAAAGCTACACGGCTCCTTTGAAACTGAAGCCTGTGAGAAACGCTATCGTTGTAATTGTAAGGCGCGCACGCACCGTAGATAGTTTCCTTTTTCGAAGTTACAAAAAATAACTTATCAGGCAACAGCGCCCGCAGGAACAAGGACAGTGTTAACGACAGAATACGTGTATTGGAGAGAGAGAGTGAATGTTCGTTACACCGCACACTGCAATTTAAGAGTGAGATGCTCTATAGCCATAGTTACAGTCGACGTTCAAATAGAAAGAAACGTGATAATGTTTTTTTTTTTTTTTTTAAAGAAAATGTTTGCAATAGTACCAATAATCTCATGAATCAAGAATAACATTCTCAAATTATCTCAGAATAGTGTAAGTCTCATATTGATAACTGGGCAGGTTATGTGTACTGGCTCGCTACATATATGCAATGTAGTTTGGTTAGGCTGTTGCCTTTGCGTTTCTTAAGCATTACCTCATGACTAAACTAGGACTCCGCTAGCTGCCTCACATGCCATAGCCGCATGCCAAGGTCAGTCGTTATCAGTCGTCTTCATAGACATACTACGTGACAGGTCGATAAGCGAGCGTTACATGTAAGGAGGCAAACGTTTCTTCTGCATTCGTTGACGAAACTGGTGGCCAATTTTTTTTGTAAGAACACCAGTGAAAACTACGAAAACAATACAGTCATTATTAACTGCGATTTTCTTAATTGTAACTATCCTCGCGTGTTTTCTTTGCTCCAGTATAGTATGTAACAAATGAATAGTGTGTGGGTGCATGTAGTTGGTCGTTCTGTCATCTCTGTTGTTTCGCAGTTGTGCTGTCAGGACACGCATATGGCTGCACATTTGATTTAAATGTATCTACCAGCTAGTGAGCTCTTTCTCTGCTTTGTCAGGCGAATTTATTAATATGCCCATGTTGACAATATTTGTATACATCTATGGCAACAAAATGATAGACTGACCGGTGTTCGGATGATGAGGCTCTTTCATACTCAAATCGACTTAACCACGTCGACATTTGAACGCCTCTACTTAAACACAGCTGGAGCCTGCTGCGTTTATTTAAAACACCTGAAACCATTCGCTTGTTTTACTGCGAGAATTCTTTGACTGATTACTGGCAATATTCTTCCAACGGCTTCCCAAATGTTCCGCCTTCTTACCGCTGCTTACTTAAAGATGTTCCAGGGAGAATCATGTTTATAGACATTTTTTGCACTGCACACCATAAAGAGCCTTCCCCCCCCCCCCAGATTTTGAGGATGCTTTATGGTATCGTGACACGTCGATAACTATTTTGAAATACCAAAAATTCGAGAAATAACATTCTTCGTTTTTATTAGCGTACATATGGTCGTTTTAACAGAAAACCTTAATTTGCACAAATATCATAAGTTATGTTAATACAGAGTATATATTCATCGAAATTATTTCTTACAAACAGAGGTGTGGCAGAAGTTGCAATTTATTATAAATCCGAAACTTAGTTCATATGCGCTAAGTTTTTTTTTTTTTTTTTTACAAATTAGACTGGAAATTTAATCTCAAAATTCAAAACTGAAACATGGTTGAACCGCGTAACAGGTTTCCAAGAAATATTCTTCATGCATTCCAATAACATGCACAATTGTTTTGATATGTAGCTCAAAGTATTATTTTACATTTTAAGGTATTTGTCATACATAAATTACATCTTTTAAAACTCATTTAAGTATTTTGACAAGTAATTTTACTTTACTCTCATGCTTTTTTTTCAGACTATTATCTCATATTGCAACAAGAAGTTGTAATATGCTAAAAATGTAGAAAACTATTTTAACACTTTGAGCGTTCTTAACTTGAGAAGGATTGCCTCGTATAACTTTGTAGATGCATGATACCCTAGGTCACGTAGACAGTAGCTCGAAGAAGTGTTCAAGAACTTATGCTAATTTTATTCTTGGGGATGAACTTGTTTGTTTACAAGTTGGATTAAAACTATCTTAGAGGAAATATATAGTCATCTCGAAGCACTTACTTATATTATCAGTGTTCTAACCTAAAGTACTATCCACTTTGTTATTGATACAACTATCGACAGGAAAGCAGTTCAATTTATTGCCAGGGATGCTACTACGTTGCGTGGCTCGCATACACACTCAGCACATGCCGTGGATGCTGCGCTGTATCCTGTCTACAGGAGCGCCACTGACAGCAGACTGCAGGCTTGATAGACCGCGGATATTGCTAGCGCATGCGCTGTAATGCCACGCCATTCAACATCTAGATAGCCGTGAAAGTCCCTTACTGGCTGGAACTGACGTCGCAGGGCTGCATTGGTTAGGATCAGTGGCGTATATATACGATTTACTTCCGTAAGGAAACAACATTACACCCCCCTCCCCTCCATCACCGCGACACACCCTTACCCAAGGGGCATGCAGCAGTAATGGCTAATCTCTGGGATATTTCGTTTACATTACTTCGCTGTGACATCTTTAATATAGCTGTAGTAACAAGCTGAGTAGTGCGGCGTAAATGATTAAAAGTATATTACATCTTCTTAAAAACCATTGGAAGATATTGACATGAACGAAGGATTCCAAAAAATTTATATTTCAAGAATGAACATAGCTTGTAAGCCCAACACAGTGCTTTGTTGTCTCATCATGTCACATGCACTTCGAAAAAGCACTAAGTTCGTAATTTTCGATCAGCATAATAATCAGTTACGTTTCCATTTATTTAAAACAAAACTTGGACTCTTGCAAGGAGACATGCCACCAGTATCTCCTCTTGCAGCCACTCCACTGGTCGGGATGAGTAATTTGAAAGCGATATGGAGGAGGCAAAGCCAAGGGCGAAGTAATATGTAGGATATTGCCTTCGTGCTAGTCCATGTTGCTGCCTTAAGTGAAAATGCGCTCGCCTGCGAATAACTTCAAGGTTGGGAATGTAGGCTGGATATGCAGCGCTGGAGCTTGAGGTACCACTGCGCAATCACTGGAGTCCTTCACAGGTAATACCTGGAATATCTGAAGATGGTATGGATGGAGTTGCTATTAGTCAACAACATCCCACAACGTTAGCATGGCGCGTGCCTAAGTCATGCTCCACTTGAGGGATGCTGGTAAACGTCCCCTCTTCATATCTCCTCAGCACTTTCTCCTCGAAATGAAGTGTTTTGGTTAACTGTGGACGACCAGCATTATGTTACCCCACACATAACACAGGAAGGAAAAGCACAAGCATGGATGCGGGTTTCTGGCCTATTCGCCAGTACAGTACAGTACAATACTGTAGCCTACAAGTACAACGTTACACGTACACATGTTACACCTACACGCGTTACAATATTGTGGAACGATTCCAGATGAGAAACATCCACATTCAAGTGTCAGCATTCTCGTTGTCTTCTCACAATTGCCGCCAACAACGTAGAGTGATGCGGAATATTTTTGTTGGGAAAACTTCTGTAATGAAAGGTGAAGTGTCTCTGTAGTTTCTATCTGTTGTTCCTCATGCGAGAATACTCATTAAGGCTGTTCACGATAAAGTGAGCACTTTTGAAATCAACCTTAGAAAAAAATCACTTTCCCTACCTGCATATATATTTTAACGGGTGAACCTAGTGATATGCACCCAGTAAAGTTGGTAACGGTGAGTGGAAAGTAGTTCCATATCTTAACGTCGATTAAAAAGTGTCAGGTAACCATTTGTGGCAACTTAAATTATTTCTTTCGCTTTCTGTTTTTTTAATCCATAGAAGTGCAAAAATAAGTAGATTTGCGAAACATTTTCTTTTGTCATAATTTCACATTTGCACTTGACGGACGCTTGGATAAAGCGACGAGGCCCATGGCAATATTAATTTTGCATATGGCGGAAGAATACATAACGTGTATACAAGCAGATCTTAAGCAAGGCTTTTAAAAGTGCTCAGTTTACCGTGAACAGCCTATACATGTTGAAGTGCGGTATCTCATGCACCGGGAAGCTGTAAGGCGCAGATAGTCCACCAGCCTGACGTTGATGGCTAATAGTTTGCTCGTCTACAGATCACACACAAGTTGTATGCATGCTTTAACCTAGCGTATATAGGAAGTTATGAAATAAAATTAAAATGATCAAGTAAAAGTACATCGGCTTCTTCTAATTGACGGTGGACAAACCTTTAAATGAAATTGCAGTAGGACTGGCCGTTTCTTAGACATCCACGTAAAACTACAATTAAATTTTTCTATCACTTGGTTGTCATTTGGTCAGTGGCAATGTAAATTCTCCACGTGGTTCAGTACAAAAGGGTACAAAAGAAGGAATTATCCCTTTCTCTTTTAATGTACGTTTGCAGATGTTGCAAACGAAACATTTTATAATGCGTACTGTACTTTAGGCTGT
This sequence comes from Dryococelus australis, assembly GCA_029891345.1. Classification (NCBI taxonomy): domain Eukaryota; kingdom Metazoa; phylum Arthropoda; class Insecta; order Phasmatodea; family Phasmatidae; genus Dryococelus; species Dryococelus australis. Next base: position 485,827 of record CM057006.1, read on the forward strand.
GTACGATTTCAGTATATACTGGCGTACTTGCATCCTTGCATACTTGACTTACCCTTGGCACCAAACTTGATGAATTTGGTAATTGCCGAAAGTTTTAGGGGTTAAATAAAATATGAAATGATATTTCAATGTGATTTACATACCATTTAGTATATTGAATTAATTTATGTGAGTGCAATTTTGATTGCTTTTTTTATCTTAGCTACTGTAGGTTAAGAGCATAGGACTAATGCGAATTTATTGTTTAGAACTTTTTTTAAAATCTGAACCTTGCGAAAATTATTACTCAGTTCTAAATTCTATGCCTACGAAGTAATAATGTTGCCTTACTAAACTTTAAATGAAATAATTATGTCGGAAATCAATTTTAACCTACAAATTTCTTCTCAAAATGGCGGTGCATATTCAGCAAGTACGCTAGATTACACATCATCGTTTACTTGTATACTTGCATACTTCAATTGCAATTCGGACAGCACTTACGATGTCCCTTCCGGGGATAGGTACGCACAAGTATGTACTTCAGGCGAATTCGGACACAGCCTAAGTCGACACAACACTTGTTTCGGTGTTACAGTCAATGAGCTGTAGGCTGTATGTTCAGCTACAGTTATATGAAACATTCATGACCTAGATCAGCAAGACGGGTTGCGAATTATTTACCCACATGTAAGATCATTGGACATTGAGGTTTGCAGTGTGCAGTACAGACACAATAGTGTGCACTGAGTGTGAACGGGTTAAGCAGCAGTTTCAAATGTGCTTGCAGTAAGAGGGAGGGTTGATCTGTAGATGGCTGAGCTCGGCGGCGACAGTATACTGCGGACAGAAGGATGAACATCGTTACGACTTGCTTGTGAGGAACCTCCACCCCTCATGTACGTGCTACGTCCTAGCCTCTGTTAGCCAGCCGCTGCATGACTGTGAGTTCTACGACATCCTTTATAAACATGTTGGGCATGTCGCTCACAGACAGTATTCAACATCGATGCCGATATATCGCTATCATTACTTATATTGAAAATGATTGCAAATTTTGTTGGTCAGTGTCACAATGGTTGTATTGACTTAGAGCTGTGTCGAGGTGGTAATAGCCATCTTCAGGGTTGAAATTCAACTGGGAGCCTCCGTATGTGACAGTTGGTACGCCTTCTCCGGCTGCTAACGGTGTAGAGTGTACGCCAACAGGACAGCGTGTCTCGCGCATAGCTCGTATAGCGATATGCAATCTGTAGTCCATTCCCGATTGGCAGCGACTTGAACCTTTGAAAAAACGTGTTAGCCATTAGCTGTATGCATAGCTAGTAAGAAAAGTTGCAGTTTCTGGTGCGGGTACAGCGCCCGTGCCAGAAACTGCAACTATTTTTACTAGTTATGCATGCAGCTAATGGCTAGGGTGTATTTTCAAAGGTTCATAAGTCTGTTCCAATCAGGAATGGACTATATATTGTTTTACACTTTTGGATTATATCGCAGTTGCGATATTTCAGAAATAAAGTTTCGTGTTGGATATATCGCCCTATGATACAGCTAAGGGCGCAGGTGTGGTGAGCAAGGAAACTTGTGACAGATGACGGCCATTTCTGCGGCTCTCGCTTTTCTAACTCGGAAAACATAATCCTCAACAATTTAAATACTACTCTTCAAACAGACCTACCGCACGTAAAATATGTCCACTTTCATTAACATTTCTGTTGACAGATAGAAAGAACCGATTCACCGGCAAGGGATTGGGGATGTGGGGCCAGGAAGCCACGGCGGACATATTGGATGACGCCATGCTCTGTCATTCCTCGCCAATGGCCTCCATCTTGGATGATGGCACAAAATCGCTATTTCAAATTTGCCAATGCTAATGATCTCAATGCTAATTGCGATTATGCAAATGAGGACAATGTTAATTGTGAATGTTAATATCACACACATCAATCATATACGCCACCGTCATCAACAATTTCCCCGGCACCCGCCAGGGGGGCCACCAGCTTCGTTTCTACCGCTTACCACCAGAGCGCACCACCAGCTTCGTTCCTCCCAAATCAATTTAAAAAAAATTATGTGGTAACATCTCGGACACGATATAAATATTTAAATGAACTTGAAATGTGGGTTTCATATAAACAATATGTATTGTGGAGGTTCCCCTTTTATAATACCTGTAACTTACCTATTTGCTTTCTGCTTCATGCGACTGTAGCGATGTTTCTGATGCTTACTGTTTAATTAATTAAATATACTGTTAATGTATGTAGATGTGTGAATGAGTGTGCGCGAGTAAACGCTGCATTAATATTTTGTTTTATGTATATTTTTAGGCAACTGATAATTTTATACGTCCTATACTATAATTCTTAATTTCTTATATTGATTTTTTAAAAATATTTTCCTGTGTTTAAATACTTATTTGCTGCAATTTTCTTTCCTTCAGTAATCCTTGAAATAAATTTCAGTTTTAGAATTTTTGATAGTTGATGTTATGTTATTATTTATTTTTATAAATAGTACATGTATATGTATATGACTATATGTCATGTGCGTGTGTTGTTTTGTTTATGCGTGTATGTGTAAAGAGAAATCGTATAAATTCACTATTCAGGTTATTTTGTTTTACCTATGTGGCTTTTATATATATATCAGATAATCGTCTCTCTAAGTTTATAGTAGACATTAAGAGTTTTGTGTCACTCTTTTACTTCTTTTCCTTTAAAAAAAGTGTTATATTTTATTATGCAAAGTGGTTAAGTGTAAGAGAAGGCGATAATACCTTAAATACGCCACAAAAAATTAAGATGTTTTATTATTATTATTATTCTCCCACTGTCAGCTAGAGCGTGCCACTGGCGACCACGATCTTCGCTTCCGAAGTCTGCCGCTAGCTGCATTGCTTAAGGCCAAAGTCCGACGCGCAGCATGCGGGACCCTTGCACTTACGCACACTCCTTTCGGCGCAGGTTAGGTCAAGGACTGCTGGAGGAGCGTGGGATCGTTCCAGCGCCCCTTGGGTCGGCAGTCTAGCGTCTTGATCGTCACACCACTGCGGCATTCGGGAAAGGAGGATGCTAAATGACGAATACGTGTATATACATACACACACACACACACACGGTGAGCTCACCGCAGGTGTTGATGTCGTCTAGGAGCTTGCCAGACAGCCAGTCGTCAGAGTCAGTCAGTTAGTCGTCAGAGTCAGTCAGTTAGTCGACGTCCTCGTCACCGTCACCGCCATCATTGTCTTAGTCGTTACGGCCAGCAGCTATATTGGCCTGGAGGTCGTCCTCACAGCGCACTAGTAGGCCCAGAATATCACCTATCGATGCACTACACTTATAGCGAACCGCCCGAGCCCTCGCACGCTCATCATGCAAAGCAGATATTGCTAAGTGAGTGGCATGAAGCTCCATGCTATTCCGAGCCTGCACCTCCCCTCCCTCCCTCCCTGCTCTCTGTCACCATGGCCGCCCGCTGCATCTCAGTCTCGATGTTCCTGTCGAGCCACGCCAATGTTGTCATGACAACCTCGTCATCGCCGAGGTCGACGAGTTTCGCGAAGTCGTCGCCTGCCTCCACCGGGACGAAAGTGTCTGCCTTGGACGAGGCAGCCAACTGGCAGCGGGAACTTAAGATGGCTGCCTACAGCACCCGACGTTGGTGGTGTTGGTGGATTCGAAAAGCAAGAGAGAGAGAGAGAGAGCGAGAGAGAGGAATAGATGGTAGACAAGAGAGAAGATAGAGGACGTCGGAGGAATATGAGAAAACCCCACGGCATAGAAAGGACGAGAGGCAGGAAGGAATTGGAGAGCATGAGAAAATAAAGGACTACGAGAAAACCTCAAGAGATAGAACAGGCGAAAGGGACAGGAAGGAATGAGAGAGCGTGAGAAAAACTAACATCAGAACGCAAGAGCTTGAAGAGGTGAGATGGAATGATAGAGCAGGAAGAATAAAAGGGAAAGTCTGCGGGAAAAAGGGAAATCCAACATGGTCGCCGCCGTTGGTGAGAAATGACAGAGCAGGAAGTTTCGGCATGATGTCATCCAAGATGGCCGCCGTTGCTCCCTGGCGCCGCATCCCCAATCGCTCGCCAGTGAATCGGCGATTTCCATCTACTGTTGACAATTACGAAAACATACTACGATTCTGAGTTACTGAACATCGTAACATTGTCATAGGTATGATCACTTCATTTGTGTGTTGGTCAAGTGAAAACGTAAAATTATTACAAAAATTAATATTTTACAAACTTCAAATTTTTACTCTAATATGCGTTGAAAAAAACAGAAAGTTAAAGAAATTATATCAGTTTCACAAATGTTTACCTAACACTTTAAATTTAGAGTTGATACATGTGTAGGCTGTTCACGGTAAAGTGAGCACTTTTGAGGTCCTAGTTAATCTTTACTTTCAGCCATTGTTTACCCCATAGCCACCTTTTAAAATAAATATTGGTATTTAAGTAATATACACAGTGTGTATATTCCATCGCACTCGGAAGTTAACGTCTAAGGCTAGAATAACGTATATTTATTGGCTCTTATTCTAAATGAGAGGACCTTCAAAATTGACACTTTACCGTGAGTAGCCTATGACTGCTTTCACTCCGTCGTTACCAACTTAATAGGATACATGACAGTCACCGCATGACTTGTGACAGTGACATTTCTCAAAGTTGGATTTCAAATGTGCTCAATTAATCGTGAAAAATCTGTACACGCACACTCTAAGAAGTGATTCGCAAATTTATTATATGAGTGTTTATGTAGAGTAAGAAATCACGAATGACGAAGTTATTTCTCCTACATTCATGCTAGCGTTCCTACATTTGCTCAGGAGACAGTCAAATGACCTCCCAACGTTGTACAGTAGTGATGCTAAACATTCCATAGCCATTTGTAGCCAGAAGTGTGGTATTATTTCCATACTAATTATGGGTTAAGAACATCCAATTCAGTTTAGTAAGTTTACGTGACTGTTTTTTAAAGGGCACTTCCTTGAAGAATTACATACCAGTTGCGTCTTTGCCTCTATGGAAAACCTTCTTTGGCATAGTGGCGTGTATAAAGTAATGAGTTATTTTCTTACGTGGTCAGCTAAAGGCGGGACATGCTTTCTTATCGTCCCCGCAACGGTGTACTTTCTGGGTAATACAGGCAGGGTATTAGAGATTCCTTTTCCTATTAATTTTCCAATTCTTTGTTTTGTCCTTTGGCTTGCTATCGCGACCACGCAGTTTTTAAACTCTTTGCTTTTATTCTATGGCATCTACATAGATGCAGGTAGTCGGAGTAGTGGTGTGGCGCTGTTAACCTGACATCCACCCAGTTCTCCACTCTTTGCGGAATATTTTCTACTTTACTTTGTATATATGCCATTATATAGCAACACTAAGTACTTGACTAATGAACTTATATTCTACTTTCGATACAATCCCCCTGCGGGGCGGCGGCTGCGGATATCGTTTCTATCTCTCTCCCTCTGTAGTCAGTCCTTTTGACCTTTAGTCATGGGTCTTGTCTAGATCAAGAGCAGTGAGCAAGTTGTGTAGGGTCTAGCGAGTGCTGGGCTCCGAGACTGACGACTGGCCAAGCAAGCCATTTGTCGACGGCCATTATCTGATAATGAAAGGGCCTCCTCCTCGATATGATGTGTGGACGAGACAATGGAGGCTAGTTGGTATTCTGCACAAGCAGCTCGCCTGGACAAGCGATCGCGTGGCTGATTGCGACGTCCTGCTCCTCCATGAGAGACTGTGCTTTTCGCCGGACTTGGGGCGTGGTAACTCATATACCTGCAAAGTCACTGTGACAGTACTGTCGCCTGTAACAGTCACTGTGACAGTACTGTCGCCTGTAACAGTCACTGTGACAGTACTGTAGCCTGGCGAGAACACGACTCTACAGCTGATCTTACACATTATAGTCTCAGCTGTTGCAACACAAGGACATGTCATTCCACATTCCATCTGCGCAGTTAGTAATTCCGTGTATGTAAACGTGCGCAGTGTTGATTTTATTTTACTGAATGATTCTACAAATTAATTATTTAATGCTAGGGACGAACAAACGTAATTTTAGTGAAGTAAACTTGCAAGGATTACTATAGAAAAACACGTATTCAAGAGGTTGCGAATTTTTCAAACAAAAAGTTTGCATGTTTCGTAAACAATTTATTTGTAAACAGTTACTATAAAAATAATTGAAATGCACGTGGCCTGAAAAAGCCGCACTTTCAACACTTTTGTAGTGCGTGAATGATATTCGTTTGTCTATATCGTAAATTCAACGAGTGTAAGGTTAACTTTGGTCATAGAGTCTGTCTATAGATATTGCTGTATCTATTCGAATACGAACAGCGACGTATGTATCGCGTTTTTTTATTGAAGATAAAATTAATCATTGAAATGTTATTTCCATACGAGCATAATTTTCCACTGCCCCATCGAAACAATATGCAACTCAAAATGCCACACACTCATAAGAACATCAAAACATTGGCGTTTAATGAAAGACGTTAAACCAAATCCACTGCTTCACTGTTTCCTTTTTCCGTCGAAATAAAATAAATATAACCCTAACAAATTTAACTTGGTACGTAATTACACAAATAAAACAGGTTGAAATGCCAACCTAGCTATAATATCCTACATTAATTACTGGACGGAAGTCAGCTAACGTGAGTCTTTCAGTGCCTGCCATTACAGGAAACACGAGGAAAGAGGAAAATGCAAGTGTGCATTGGACTCCAGCATTTGTTTACAACTTCTTTTTCTTCAGTGACAAAACAGCTGTTGTGGAAGGATACATTGCAGCCGTGCTACTTTTCTAGAACTGTCAAAATTTACCCCACTTACATGAAATGGACTATAACTTCGTCCCTGTTTGAGCACGTATTTTGACTGTCTGTGATGGTGGGTGAGTGCTGTGTTTGTGACTTGCTTGCAAGATGAATATCCGCCGCCTTATGTTCAGTCCGTGTTTACACTCGGCTAACTCTTCAGTAGATAGCGGGCTATTAACTGGATGTAGTGACTAATATTACAATGTCTCAAATTCAGGTGTAAATTGTAATTTAACCAACCTGACCTTTGGAGTGTCCTTGTCAGTATTGTACACACGAGTCAAGCACACGCCATATCCGCTGAGTATGGGGCGGCAATGTCGCCAACCTTTTAAGTTATTCATTGTACCGAGACATTAGCATGAATGAATTGCCGTTCTCGGTTGGTAGGGGGTGTAGTGTTAGTTTACAGTCTTCCTGTCGCCGTTGCAGCTTGCTTGTTGTGTACATAACAAATGTCTGTGCGGCTGTCAGTGCCAGGAATATTCTATGAGGTCGTGAGGTCGGCCAAGTGAAATAACCCTCTCTCCGATTTTTCTCCCTCCTCTTTATTTTAACTTTCCCCCTACTTCCTCTGTTCTTCTGCACCAACTCCTCTATGCATGGATGCCGGTCGCGTAGCAGCGATCAAAGCATTTCAATGCAAGCTGCCTGAACCCTCGCTTCCCCGCCTTGATTGGTCAGTTCCGCGGTGACGTCATTCCCTTGGTGGCGACGGTGGCGCTGCTCGGCCGTGCGAATGTGAAATTATAAACGTCGGAAATCGAGCTTTGCTGCTCGCTGAAGGTCTCATTGTCAAACACATGACTTGTTAGGATTTTCCCTGGTTCAATGAGCAATTTTGTACGTAAAATGACATTGCTCCCGATTAATTTATTTTCGCACCCGTTAAGTGATAATGTAGATTATTTTTTTCATAAAAATGATGTAACTATTGTTTTTGTTACGCCTGCTATTCTAATGTTCATAAATGATTAGAGACGTATTTTCAATGTCCACCAGTTGTAAACATTACATGTCTATTTGGTTTTAAACATATAAATACTTTTTCTAATTTCCCCCATCATGCTGCAGTGTACCCGCAGTAGGTATACATGGCTTGGCGAAGTCTTTGATACGGTCGCTGATTGGTTCTCAGGCACGAGCTTTGTGTCTGATTGGTTACTATGTGGTGTGAAATGTTTACTATTCGCTGGGCTGCTGGCTGGCAAGTGATGCTGATTGGTTGCCCGTGGGCGGTAACAATGAAGCAAGTGTTTTGTCGCGTAGTTACAGCACGCTTCATAACATTTTTTGTGTTTGCAACGCCTGAAACCGTAAATTAAAGTGCGCCTGACAGGGTTATTTGCCATGTGATACAGAGCTGATGTATCTTTTGCTGAAATTGTATCGCAAAAGATAACATGCCGTAGTATAAAATATCATAAAGTCTCTCGTTGCCATCCGCAGTAGTTACCCATGCTTCTTGTAGTTTCTGAAGGCTGCATGAGATGAGCTGAAATTGCAGGGTGGAGAAGAGTTCCAGTTGAATCTAGAGAAACTACCGCCGTATCACGATTCCGTGCCAGCTCTTGTCTCGAATCGAATCAGGAACCTAGGTGGCGTCAAGTTGGTGTTTCATTGCATAGCAAACTGCCAAGTTGGTGTTTCATTACATATCAGACTGTCAAGTTGGTGTTTCATTACATAGCAAACTGTCACGTTTTCTGCCGACTGACTGGTTGTCATGTTATTAATGCGTTTTGTGATTACCGCCCATTTTACCCTTGGACTGCATTTTTATATGAAACTGTTAAACTTTTATCATAACCCCCCCCCCCCCCCCCCACCATCTCCCATCTCTGAAAACATGTTATATTTTCAACGACTAAGAATGGATTTGCAAGTCTTGGTGCACACTGTATGTAGCTGAGGTACTGTTGTGGAGAACGTATACAAGGCTACCACTTCAAATTTCTCTATGTGGTAACCTGCTAACCGGATAGTGAAAAAACTATTGGATTATAAGTGCACATTGCCTCAATTAGTAAAGTATTAGTACTTATAGGCTGTTCGCGGCAAACAGAGCATTTTTGAAACTCCTGCATACACTTTATATGCACTTTGCCTATTCTTCCATCATACGTGCCATTAACATAGACTTAATAACCTAGTAATTTTATCAGTCATGTGAAACTGTTAGATTATTATAAAAATAAACATTTTACGAGTTTGTAAATTCTTGCACTTAGATTATAAAACATAAGGCAGAGGAAATAATGTCATTAATCACAAATGTTTATCCTAACTTCTTTAGTTCTGTGTTAAGTCTTGGGACCACTTTCTCTCAATCGTTACCAACTTTACTGGGCGGACATCAGTCAACGTGCTCAATGCAGGCAAGTGGCGGTGACATTTTTCAAATGTTGATTTCTAAAGCGCTCAGGAACCCATGAACAGTCTATGCCGAGCATATATCATCATTATTTATATTTCATTCCACTTGCTGATTACGAACTTCCCTCCAACAAAAGTTTTGTATTTTCATTAATGTTACAATTTCTGAAGTTACGATAGTGTATATGTTATTTCCATACGAGCAAAATGCACAACTACTCCATCAAAACAATATGCCACCAAAATGCCACACACTCGTAAGAGCATCAAAATAACACCATCTCGCGAAAGACGTTAAACTAAAGCCCCCACCCCTTCCCCGTTTTTATACTTCTCGTAGTAATAAAGCACACAATGTTATACCTACGTGAAATAATAACACTAATTAAATGGGCAGCTTCTATAATTTTATGAATAACTGTATATACTGCACGGTTTTTGGGTACGAAGCATGTTACTTCACTATTGGTAACGGGAATTCTTATTTATGTTCCTACAATACATCATATAAACACTTTATTGTATAATATGTGTTGTTTAGGCCCAACGTAATTTTCTAAGCAAACTTTATAGTGGTATTTATTAAAACATTTTATGTAACGTCTTCTATAAATTTCGTTCCGTACGTCACAGTATTCACAATGGACGTCACAGTATTCACAATGGACGTCACAGTATTCACAATGGACGTCACAGTATTCACAATGGACGTAACAGTATTCACAATGGACGTCACAGTATTCACAATGGACGTCACAGTATTCACAATGGACGTAACAGTATTCACAATGGACGTCACAGAATTCACAATGGACGTCACAGTATTCACAATGGACGTCACAGTATTCACAATGGACGTAACAGTATTCACAATAGTCGTCACAGTATTCACAATGGACGTCACAGTATCACAATGGACGTAACAGTATTCACAATGGACGTCACAGTATTCACAATGGACGTAACAGTATTCACAATGGACGTCACAGTATTCACAATGGACGTCACAGTATTCACAATGGACGTCACAGTATTCACAATGGACGTCACAGTATTCACACTGGACGTCACAGTATTCACAATGGACGTCACAGTATTCACAATGGACGTCACAGTATTCACAATGGACGTCACAGTATTCACAATGGACGTCACAGTATTCACACTGGACGTCACAGTATTCACAATGGACGTCACAGTATTCACAATGGACGTCACAGTATTCACAATGGACGTCACAGTATTCACAATGGACGTAACAGTATTCACAATGGACGTAACAGTATTCACAATGGACGTCACAGTATTCACAATGGACGTCACAGTATTCACAATGGACGTAACAGTATTCACAATGGACGTCACAGTATTCACAATGGACGTAACAGTATTCACAATGGACGTCACAGTATTCACAATGGACGTCACAGTATTCACAATGGACGTCACAGTATTCACAATGGACGTAACAGTATTCACAATGGACGTCACAGTATTCACAATGGACGTCACAGTATTCACAATGGACGTCACAGTATTCACAATGGACGTAACAGTATTCACAATGGACGTCACAGTATTCACAATGGACGTCACAGTATTCACAATGGACGTCACAGTATTCACAATGGACGTAACAGTATTCACAATGGACGTCACAGTATTCACAATGGACGTCACAGTATTCACAATGGACGTCACAGTATTCACAATGGACGTCACAGTATTCACAATGGACGTAACAGTATTCACAATGGATGTAACAGTATTCACAATGGACGTAACAGTATTCACAATGGACGTCACAGTATTCACAATGGACGTAACAGTATTCACAATGGACGTAACAGTATTCACAATGGACGTAACAGTATTCACAATGGACGTCACAGTATTCACAATGGACGTAACAGTATTCACAATGGACGTCACAGTATTCACACTGGACGTCACAGTATTCACAATGGACGTCACAGTATTCACAATGGACGTCACAGTATTCACAATGGACGTCACAGTATTCACAATTGACGTAACAGTATTCACAATGGACGTCACAGTATTCACAATGGACGTCACAGTATTCACAATGGACGTTACAGTATTCACAATGGACGTCACAGTATTCACAATGGACATTATTTAAATGTACTCTTAGAGGGAATACTACGTAACGATTTATCTCATATTTTAACGGTCGTTTTTATACGTGAAACATTTCCAACAACAACCTGTGTATACAACACATTAACCATTGACCGTGTCTCCATTTTCCTCAGCCAACCGTCTAACCATACGATGAGATCGTAGCCTTGTCAAGAAATTTCATTCCAAATATCCCGCATAATATTGATATAATAATGTAATAAGGTCTGTAGCACTTCAAGCAAACAGTTTTGAAATATGAAATTAGTAGCATAATATAATGTACACGTTATTAATTAACATAACATACGAATGCTAAGTACCAAGCAAATAGTGTATGGCAACAGTTATTTTAAAAAACTGCTGTTGAAATATAGTAATATAAATGAGAAATGAAAAAAAATTGTTGTTAATATGATTTACATGGTTTTTCAAAGCACATACAGGCATTGTTATATGAACTATGTGAATGTTGACAATACAGCTATAATACATTTTGTTGCTAAATAACTAATAAAATCAAAATAATTGGTACACAAATAAGCCTTCTATATTTGATCAGGTCGAATAAAACCGGGCATAATTGATCACAAAAAATTTGGCAGGACGCAAAAGATAAAAGATTAAAAGGGAGGAGATTTCGTCTTTGTCGAGCGTGTGGCGATCCTTACCACAGCTTCCTCTCTGCGACCGCCAACCCTTGTGAATCTCATTACAATAACTTATTTCTCATTCAATTTTACTAGAGAAGATAAAATTTTAAAATGATAAATTAGATTACGTATTATTAGTATAGAGTTGTAAAAAAAAAACTCAACAATTCGTTGTACTTACTACTTTATCCCCAGAATATTGGAATATAAATTCAAAATCATTTCGGAAAACAGTGTATTGCTATATTCACGTTTATTTTGATATGAGTCAGCTATTACGAAAAGTTAGGGTTAGGAAATGGGTCGAGACTACTGTCAGAATTAAATCTGTGTGTGTGAATGATTAAAACAGAATATATGAATGCGTGTGTGTTTTATTTTATTGTGACATTAGTTCTGGTTGTAGACGTATTCTATGAAAGTGCGTGTTGTTATGCATGTGTAGGAGTGTCGTCCTATTAAAACAGAATATATGTATGCGTGTGTGTTTTATTTTATTTGACATTAGTTCTGGTTGTAGACGTATTCTATGAAAGTGCGTGTTGTTATGCATGTGTAGGAGTGTCGTCCTATTAAAACAGAATATACTATGCGTGTGTGTTTTATTTTATTCTGACATTAGTTCTGGTTGTAGACGTATTCTATGAAAGTGCGTGCTGTTATGCATGTGTAGGAGTGGCGTCCTATTAAAACAGAATATATGTATGCGTGTGTGTTTTATTTTATCTGACTTAGTTCTGTTGTAGACGTATCTATGAAAGTGCGTGTGTTATGCATGTGTCGCTGTGCGTCTATTAAAACAGAATATATGTATGCGTGGTGTTTTATTTTATTCTGACATATTCGGTTGTAGACGTATTCTATGAAAGTGCGTGCTGTTATGCATGTGTCGCTGTGTCGTCCTATTAAAACAGAATATATGTATGCGTGTGTGTTTTATTTTATTCTGACATTAGTTCTGGTTGTAGACGTATTCTATGAAAGTGCGTGCTGTTATGCATGTGTAGGAGTGGCGTCCTATTAAAACAGAATATATGTATGCGTGTGTGTTTTATTTTATTCTGACATTAGTTCTGGTTGTAGACGTATTCTATGAAAGTGCGTGCTGTTATGCATGTGTCGCTGTGTCGTCCTATTAAAACAGAATATATGTATGCGTGTGTGTTTTATTTTATTCTGACATTAGTTCTGGTTGTAGACGTATTCTATGAAAGTGCGTGTTGTTATGCATGTGTAGGAGTGTCGTCCTATTAAAACAGAATATATGTATGCGTGTGTGTTTTATTTTATTGTGACATTAGTTCTGGTTGTAGACGTATTCTATGAAAGTGCGTGTTGTTATGCATGTGTAGGAGTGCTACTATTAAAACAGAATATACGTATGCGTGTGTGTTTTATTTTATTCTGACATTAGTTCTGGTTGTAGACGTATTCTATGAAAGTGCGTGTTGTTATGAACGTGTCGCTGTGTCGTCCTATTAAAACAGAATATATGCTTGCGTGTGTGTTTTATTTTATTCTGACATTAGTTCTGGTTGTAGACGTATTCTATGAAAGTGCGTGTTGTTATGCATGTGTGGAGTGGCGTCCTATTAAAACAGAATTTATATGTATGCGTGTGTGTTTTATTTATTTGTGACATTAGTTCTGGTTGTAGACGTATTCTATGAAAGTGCGTGTTGTTATGCATGTGTAGGAGTGTCGTCCTATTAAAACAGAATATATGTATGCGTGTGTGTTTTATTTTATTCTGACATTAGTTCTGGTTGTAGACGTATTCTATGAAAGTGCGTGTTGTTATGAACGTGTCGCTGTGTCGTCCTATTAAAACAGAATATATGCATGCGTGTGTGTTTTATTTTATTCTGACATTAGTTCTGGTTGTAGACGTATTCTATGAAAGTGCGTGTTGTTATGCATGTGTAGGAGTGTCGTCCTATTAAAACAGAATATATGTATGCGTGTGTGTTTTATTTTATTGTGACATTAGTTCTGGTTGTAGACGTATTCTATGAAAGTTCGTGTTGTTATGCATGTGTAGGAGTGGCGTCCTATTAAAACAGAATATATGTATGCGTGTGTGTTTTATTTTATTCTGACATTAGTTCTGGTTGTAGACGTATTCTATGAAAGTTCGTGTTGTTATGCATGTGTAGGAGTGGCGTCCTTTAAAACAGATTATAGTATGCGTGTGTGTTTTATTTTATTGTGACATTAGTTCTGGTTGTAGACGTATTCTATGAAAGTGCGTGTTGTTATGCATGTGTAGGAGTGTCGTCCTATTAAAACAGAATATATGTATGCGTGTGTGTTTTATTTTATTGTGACATTAGTTCTGGTTGTAGACGTATTCTATGAAAGTTCGTGTTGTTATGCATGTGTAGGTGGCGTCCTATTAAAACAGAATATATGTATGCGTGTGTGTTTTATTTTATTCTGACATTAGTTCTGGTTGTAGACGTATTCTATGAAAGTTCGTGTTGTTATGCATGTGTAGGAGTGTCGTCCTATTAAAACAGAATATATGTATGCTTGTGTGTTTTATTTTATTCTGACATTAGTTCTTGTTGTAGTCGTATTCTATGAATGTGCGTGTTGTTATGAAAGTGTCGCAGTGTCATACTATTAAAACAGAATATACGTATGCGTGTGTGTTTTATTTTATTCTGACATTAGTTCTGGTTGTAGACGTATTCTATGAAAGTGCGTGTTGTTATGAAAGTGTCGCAGTGTCATACTATTAAAACAGATTATATGTATGCGTGTGTGTTTTATTTTATTCTGACATTAGTTCTGGTTGTAGACGTATTCTATGAAAGTGCGTGTTGTTATGCATGTGTAGGAGTGTCGTCCTATTAAAACAGAATATATGTATGCGTGTGTGTTTTATTTTATTGTGACATTAGTTCTGGTTGTAGACGTATTCTATGAAAGTTCGTGTTGTTATGCATGTGTAGGAGTGGCGTCCTATTAAAACAGAATATATGTATGCGTGTGTGTTTTTATTTATTCTGACATTAGTTCTGGTTGTAGACGTATTCTATGAAAGTGCGTGTTGTTATGCATGTGTCGCTGTGTCGTCCTATTAAAACAGAATATATGTATGCGTGTGTGTTTTATTTTATTCTGACATTAGTTCTGGTTGTAGACGTATTCTATGAAAGTGCGTGTTGTTATGCATGTGTCGCTGTGTCGTCCTATTAAAACAGAATATATGTATGCGTGTGTGTTTTATTTTATTCTGACATTAGTTCTGGTTGTAGACGTATTCTATGAAAGTGCGTGCTGTTATGCATGTGTAGGAGTAGCGTCCTATTAAAACAGAATATATGTATGCGTGTGTGTTTTATTTTATTGTGACATTAGTTCTGGTTGTAGACGTATTCTATGAAAGTGCGTGTTGTTATGCATGTGTAGGAGTGTCATACTATTAAAACAGAATATACGTATGCGTGTGTGTTTTATTTTATTCTGACATTAGTTCTGGTTGTAGACGTATTCTATGAAAGTGCGTGTTGTTATGAAAGTGTCGCAGTGTCATACTATTAAAACAGAATATACGTATGCGTGTGTGTTTTATTTTATTCTGACATTAGTTCTGGTTGTAGACGTATTCTATGAAAGTGCGTGTTGTTATGAACGTGTCGCTGTGACGTCCTATTAAAACAGAATATATGTATGCGTGTGTGTTTTATTTTATTGTGACATTAGTTCTGGTTGTAGACGTATTCTATAAAAGTTCGTGTTGTTATGCATGTGTAGGAGTGGCGTCCTATTAAAACAGAATATATGTATGCTTGTGTGTTTTATTTTATTCTGACATTTGTTCTTGTTGTAGTCGTATTCTATGAATGTGCGTGCTGTTATGCACGTGTCGCTGTGTCGTCCTATTAAAACAGAATATATGTATGCGTGTGTGTTTTATTTTATTCTGACATTAGTGCTGGTTGTAGACGTATTCTATGAAAGTGCGTGTTGTTATGCATGTGTAGGAGTGGCGTCCTATTAAAACAGAATATAATATGCGTGTGTGTTTTATTTTATTGTGACATTAGTTCTGGTTGTAGACGTATTCTATGAAAGTGCGTGTTGTTATGCATGTGTAGGAGTGGCGTCCTATTAAAACAGAATATATGTATGCGTGTGTGTTTTATTTTATTCTGACATTAGTTCTGGTTGTAGACGTATTCTATGAAAGTGCGTGTTGTTATGAACGTGTCGCTGTGTCGTCCTATTAAAACAGAATATATGTATGCGTGTGTGTTTTATTTTATTCTGACATTAGTTCTGGTTGTAGACGTATTCTATGAAAGTGCGTGTTGTTATGCATGTGTAGGAGTGGCGTCCTATTAAAACAGAATATATGTATGCGTGTGTGTTTTTATTTTATTCTGACATTAGTGCTGGTTGTAGACGTATTCTATGAAAGTGCGTGTTGTTATGCATGTGTAGGAGTGTCGTCCTATTAAAACAGAATATATGTATGCGTGTGTGTTTTATTTTATTCTGACATTAGTTCTTGTTGTAGTCGTATTCTATGAATGTGCGTGCTGTTATGCATGTGTAGGAGTGTCGTCCTATTAAAACAGAATATATGTATGCGTGTGTGTTTTATGTTATTCTGACATTAGTTCTTGTTGTCGTATTCTATGAAAGTGCGTGTTGTTATGCATGTGTAGGAGTGTCGTCCTATGCAAAGACTTGCCTCTCGCTACTTCCTTGTGGACTACTGACTTAGGGGAACAGCTCTTGATGGGGGGGGGGGTGTTGTCCAGGGAGGTAATGAGCGCTAATTGTTTCAACTGGACATGTAGGCGACAAGTCCATCTTCCATCTCCAGTAACTCCTCGTGTTTGTTCTTGTGGCTAGTCTCTTGTGCGACCCGCTTCGTTATATAACGGTTTTAATTGCAAATGATTCCCATCATATATTGCGCTTCATTTTGGGATGGCTATGCTATAACTACTTCCGTACAGCAATGTTCGTTGCTCTCAGAAAACATAAATTGAGGAAACTCCGGTTACAGACAGTCCTAAAAACATCATGTCTGACATATTTTATGGTCGAATAATTCTTTGCTCAGACAATTCATTTTCCCCACTTTTTCCTGCATTAAAAACTGCAGTTACCTATAAGACTCAAGAAATGACTGAACCTTATATTTTAATAAAATAAAAAAAAATTGCCTGACGCGACAGATTAAAAATGAATTAAATGTTCAACAAGAATAGGGTATTAGGTGAAACTGGCAAACGTTATCCATGCACTCTTACTGGATGAACTTCTAACAGCTCTTCATTTCTAGATTCAGTAAATAAAAAAGAGTTTGTGGTGCCAACAAAATTTTATTGTCATTTAAGTGTGTAGTGGCAACTACAAAATTACTTATGTGGCCACCAATAAATTCAGTGTGTTCGTTAACCGCAATGAAGATGTCACAATTATCGCAACAGTACTGGTTAGAGAAGTTTACAAAGGTGTTCCGGTAGTTGCGAGTGTTTGTAGGTAGGTATGGTCTAACAGCAATTAAACACCAAATTCAAAGTTGTCATGAATGGTATTCGAACCTTGTCCCTCTCAACTTCGAACTACCTTGGCCTACGTTAAAGCATGTATATAACACAAATCTAATAAGTGGCACACACGACAAGGCTTACACACTTCACTTCGTGGAAAGTTAATTTTCTGGAATATTTACGTGTAGCATTTACTCGCTTGGAATAAAGGAATGATATAATCCGTTGATAAGTGTGTAGTCGCTAAGACTACACGAGGAGAGGACCTATAAGGAGGACCTATAAGGCTTGTAGTTTTGCAGTCGCAGCTAAGTGTTTTACTGTGTATAACATGAATGCTGTTGCTGCGAACAAAAGATTTCATAACAGCCAATAAACGGTTTTTTTTTTTTTCCAGTAAATAAATATGTCAGTGAACACAAAATAGCTTCAGTATTAGTCAATCTACGTATTATTGGGCACCACAATCCGTTTTTACACTCTAAATAAAAAAAATCCATGCATAGTTTCCTGCACGACGAAGAAAGCCATTTCTTTGAGGCTGTTTTGTTTACTGCAATACAATGTAGCTTTAATTCATAGAGAAGGTTACAGAAACATAAGTTTGCTGCTAATAAATGTTTTCTTTGTACATTTTGGTGTTATGGCAATATTAGCTTTCTTTATAGCAAAGTAATAAACATTATTTGAGCTGACAGTACAGGAATAGTACTTTGTACCAAAGGTAACGATGTAAAGTTTTTCTGTCGTACATAGCCGTTTTCAGTACGTAACTGTTGTCCCAACGTAAACGTTAGCTTATTCTGCAGTTACGAAACTGCAGCTGAGCAAATGTATGTATAGCCATCCTGCAGATGTTCAATGTTCTTCTGAAGTTCGGCGATCCTCCACGCCACTAACCTTTATTCTTCCCCAGAGGCGGCATTGTATTACTAACTCAAATAACTTGCATAATCCGGATGTGAAAAGACAAAGTGGTTGTGTGGGGCAGGGTGATAGTTTAATAACACAATGTGTGTGGGTTCGAATCTAGTTTTCTTGTATAATTTAGAAATATTTGTTACTTCTCTCTTATTTGTTTAACAGGGCACAAATTGTCTTTACCGTGTAACTGCTATTACCACAGAAACGTCCGTTGAACTACTGTAACAGTAATGCAAGGTAATCATAGTCATTGCTGTATGGATCAAATAAAATGATGTTTGTGGCAAGGCTACTTTGCCGTGGTAGAATGCGACTTATTAGACATGATAAAAAGAGCGAAATCGGAACCACATGAAGGGCGAATGAGGTCCGACATGGCGAGGCTAGCATACCACAGCCACGGGTGTGGTTCTGTCAGGCCGTGGTGGAGTTTCTTCTTGTGTGCGTTGTATTTACAGTCGTGTGTTATCAATTGAACACATTGAAAGTAGGTGATAACTGAAAAAAAATTCTGAATTTTCAGGAAATAATGAGACAGTTACTAGAAGAACGGATTGTGTGGGGAAACAGTAAACGGTTGCTAGAAGAACCGTTAACGTTTGCATAATTTTTTATTAAATAAAAAATTAATTAAATATATGCAGAAGAATTAAGTTAAGTTGAAATTAAGGAACTGGTATTGTTGTTATTAGAATGATGATTATGTAGATTTTCACAATATAGTGAATTATGGAGGATTTTTACTTGTTGCCTAATGGAATTCTCTATTTAAGTGCCTGCCACACTAAATTTTCCTGATTTTAACTTAACTTATACGTGCATTTTGAAAGTAATATAAGTAAAGGCCTGTATCTTATGTGTATGAGAGTTTGTTAAATCACTCCTGTGTTATAAATTGTACACATTTGAGATGTTTTTTCCTCCTTTTGTGTTCTAGGTGAGTTCACAAGATAGAGACGATGGCGGCAACCAAGAATTTTCATTCAAGTAAGGTAGTTGTGATAATTCTATTTTGCCTTCTGGGGCGAAAAATAAGTTTACCAGGTTAGTTTCTAGGATCTTATGCTTGGTGTACGATTAAGTGAACAGTAAGTCGAAGGTGGTAAAGAATGTTTATAACTACGGTATATCTAAAAAACTGTAGATCATAAGGTTAACCTCAGTCAACCATAATTCAATTACCTGCAGTGAGTCGTACTGGTATATGCTATTCACTGTTAAGCGATCACTTTTGAAATCCCTCTAATTTGGAATAATAGTTAGTAAATATATTTCATTTTAGACGTAGACGATAACTTTCGAGTGCGGTGGACTATACACACTGTTTTTATTACGTACATGGCAATATTTATTTTAAAAAGGGCGTTAAAGAATACTATATTACTGAGAGTAAAAAGTAACTAGGACCTAAAAAGTGCTCACTTTATCATGAACAGCCTATAATTATATACATCAATATTTAGGGCCGCCTGTTTCTCGTGAAAAGATCCCACGTCTAGTACTCCAAAACACGCAGAACCGATATCGCGGTTGGATGATTTTTTAACTCTTACGCGTCTAAGGGTCTGCCAGCCAATCACAGACGTTTAGTACCAGGGTAACTTCATTCTAATTTGCCCAGTCGAGTATAAAAGGCTATGCACTTCAGGAGTTGAAGTCAAGTCTGTGTATAAATCTTTTCACGGAAAACATGTCGCCCTATCTAAATTTAAAACAATTATTTCATCATTGGCATATAGTAAACGTAAGGGATATGAGAAAAATGTTCTATTATTACTATTCAGTGTTTATAAATATGTAAACGACCTCTTTCAGGGGATTAATTTGATGTAAATTAGACACTAATTCTGCTGTATCCACCGACGAAATGCGGCTTGTAAAACTCTGATCGAAGTCCGTAGTTCACGAACACCTATGTAAAGTACCCGAACAAGATTATTACACAGATTTTTTAAAGAAAATTTTATAGTCTTGTAGGTCGTTATGCACTGTATGGCTTGAATTGATTGAATCGTATTCTATTTTGCAAGTACGTCTATTTTGTAAACATAACAGTTATTCTGTTTTTATCAAAAAAATTAATCTACGTTACAGCTTATTTAGTTTAATATATAGAAACAACTAAGATTAAGCAACAACACATTTCAAGTTCGAATGGTTGCAAAATATTGCCAAAAAGAGAACAATTTCTTTTCTCGGTGTAGTGCCACTTCTTGCTCTGATACTTATGGACATGATTCGTTCTGCGTTCAATCCTGGGTAAGGTATGGGAATCATGCTGTTTTTATAACTCTGATTAGTCAACCAGCATAAGACTGAATCACGATTTTTAAACATATGAAATATTCCAATATATGTTGGTCAGCCGTGGATTTAGTTTTTGTTTCGTTTCTTCAGTATATTCAAATGAGAACAGTATTTCTCTGGGTTAAACAGATAGGAGGTATAATCCTTTCGGTCCCTCATCAGTTTAGAGTAGAAGTGTTGCAATAATGTAATTGTTATGATTTCCACTTTAATTTTGTGGAGTGTGTTTCTCGCTACCAATGAACAACAAGCAGCGAACTAATCATAAACTACAGTTGCAGAAAATTTTGTAAGTCAGGTTAGTGACAGGAGAGACGCCCAAAACATGGGGCACTGATACCTTGTACAGTACCTGTAACACGTGGCACTGATATCCTGTACAGTACCCGTAACACGGGGCACTGATACCTTGTACAGTACCTGTAACGCGTGGCACTGATATCCTGTACAGTACCTGTAACAAGATGCACTGATACCCTGTACAGTACCTGGTACACGGGGCACTGATACCTTGTACAGTACCTGTAACGTGTGGCACTGATATCCTGTACAGTACCTGTAACAAGATGCATTGATACCCTGTACAGTACCTGGTACACGGGGCACTGATACCTTGTACAGTACCTGTAACACGTGGCACTGATATCCTGTACAGTACCCGTAACACGGGGCACTGATACCCTGTACAGTACCTGGTACACGGGGCACTGATACCTTGTACAGTACCTGTAACACGTGGCACTGATATCCTGTACAGTACCCGTAACACGGGGCACTGATACCCTGTACAGTACCTGGTACACGGGGCACTGATACCTTGTACAGTACCTGTAACACGTGGCACTGATATCCTGTACAGTACCCGTAACACGGGGCACTGATACCCTGTACAGTACCTGGTACACGGGGCACTGATACCTTGTACAGTACCTGTAACACGTGGCACTGATATCCTGTACAGTACCCGTAACACGGGGCACTGATACCCTGTACAGTACCTGGTACACGGGGCACTGGTATCTTGTACAATACCTGTATCACGGGCACTGATATATTGTACAGTACCTGTAACACGGGGCAGTGATACCTTGTGCGGTATCTGTGCAGTGCTTTCATGTGCAGCATTATGGGCGCGGAGATTGGCGTACATGTTCAAAGCCTTAAAGTGTGTAATGCTGCTGGCAGTTTGTGAACTTAGAGCATCAGTCAGTCACGTTCTGACTTCCAGGCTTGTTACAGCAAGGCTGTCTGACGTACGTCACCACTGTCATGTGAGGCAGAGTTCGAGAAATCATATCGAGTGAACGTTTATTTCTGTAGGAATGCCCTCGTTACGAGCAGCCGTGGAAGGCATTGCGGAAGTCGATAGCGAAGTTATTTAGGAAATGTGCGTGTCGTAGATCTCTTGGAAATCATCACTGTAATACATTATTGATTGCAGGAAGGCAATATGTACTGATTGTGACTAGAAACAAAGTCATTTCGCGTGTTCATTAGTAGGCAAGTTTCACTTCAAACAAGTGTATATTTGACTTTCTTTTCCAATTGGATGGCAGTTTGTAAGCCACGCCCTGCACGAACTCGACCCAATAACGAACTGCAAGAAAAAGACCACAAAATCCCGTGCTACTTATTCTGGCGCTAAACTTTGGCGTCAGCCATTGAGCAACTAATTATGTCTTTAGTACACTAAGGATTTTAACGCCCAGCGGGTTATCAATTGAAACCGCAAATATCCGGGTGTCTAATGTTTACTGATGTCGATCAACATGAAAAATATTTCATGCCTTCCAGGTTATCAAAAAAATAACTATATGTATGAAGGTTTGAAGGTTTGCAGATGGCAGAGAGTGAGTGAGTGAGGTAAGAGACTCGGGCGGCTTTTAACAGCGATGTCTTGAGAGCCGATAAGGGGAAATGAGGTGAGAATGTAGCAGCGCCTGAATGCAAGGGCGAGTGAAACGGGAGATTCCCAAGAAAACCCGCCGACCAGCGGCATTGTCTCGTCTGACAAGATTTCTACTTGCGAAAATACGGGAGTGCTGCGATCGGGGATTGAACACGGTTCACCTCGGTGGGAGGCGAGCTGTCTAACCGCTCAGTCACCGCGGCGCGGCTCCTAACAATAGTGTTCCCAAGTGAACTGGCGCAGTGTTACCTTACACCTGGCAGTATGGCGTTCGCTACTTGTTTCCTTGTAAGTCTGCTGTTGGTTTACAGTCGTCAAGGGCGTGTCTAATAAACTGTGAGCCAATTGCAATGGTGACTTCAGTGTACACGTGTTTGACGTCTATCTTGTCCTGAAATTAATTCAAGAAATTTCCCTACCCCTACACACACATACACACATTTTTATATTTAATCACATTTTGTTAAGTCGGTTTCCTCCCATTGTTATACTTTTTAAGACTAAGTATTTCATATCACAACGACTTAAAAAAAAGTTATTAAATATAAAAATGTTGGTGTTATGCATATATATATATATATATATATATATATATATATATATATATATATATTCGTATAAGTCTCAAAATGATACCAAAGTAATACAACTGACTACAGTAAAAAATTATTTTTCGTTTTGATATAATGTCATGAATTATATTTGTTGAAAATTCGTCCTGCGGTTCGACTGTTTTTAAATTTCAAGTGTTAAAATTCAATTCAAATTTACAATTGTTTAAAGTTATACCCCATTACCGCATGTAAACCAAGCGTAAAATTAGATTATTTGTTTAAATTTTTACGAATTTAGTTTTTAAGCTGGTATTCTCGTATTTACGCCAAAGAACTTAATTTTTCATGTGATTAGGTATTTGTATCAAGTTATCTATGAGGTCATGAAACGAAACTAGAAAATATCCTCAGAACCTAGATAACATGTCTGTTGAGCAGTCTCGATGTGGGTGCAGTCGCAGTTGGCGTGAATGCATGTGGGAAGGTTCGTACACCTGCAGACAGCTCCAACACGGCCAATGACAGTCACTATAAGGTCAACTTGTCACTGTGGCTCACGTTTGCATACTCTTCCTGCATGCTATACGGCTCAGGCACTACAACCTCTGCCGGATCTAGGGGTCGCGGTGGCTGAGCGGTTTGACTGATCGCCTCCCACCAAGGCGAACCGGGCCAATCACCCTCATCGGCTCTCACAAATCTCTTCACTCACTCTCTCACTTTTCCGGACCTAAACAACTTGGGCTCCCTCTTTCTCTGTTGATATAGCATGAATATATTCTAAAATATTTATAGGCTGTTCACGGTAAACTGAGCATTTGTGAAACCCTGCTTAGTATTTGCTTGTATACAAGTTGCGTATTTTTCCAGCATGTGTACATTTAACATTGCCGTGGGCCTAAGTAGATCTACTTTATTTGTGTGCTGATCAAGTGTAACTAGGACGTCATTAGATAAGTAAATATTTTACAAATTTCTTAATTAATATATCTACGTGCACTGAAAAATGGGAAAGCAAAATAAGTAATACCAGTAATCACAAATAGTGACATGACACTTTTAATTGAACGTTTAGACACGGAACAACTTCGCTTCTGTCGTTACCAACTTAACTGCGCGCAGGCTAGTCAGTATACCCGTAGGTAGGGGCAGTGACATTTTTCAGAATTTGATTTCAGAAGTGCTCACTTTACCGTGAACAGCCATTATCAATTGACCAACCCCGTGAACAACCGTCCTTTATGCTATTGAACACATAATAGTAACCATAGAAGAAAGATCGCGGGCACAATTTGCTGCAATGATTTCGAACCTATTGGTTCACAATTGGGCATCAAATGTCGTGTGCATGAAAAATCATGACATAGTGCATAAATGCAGTGGTTACATTTCATTGGTTGTGCAGACGCGTAGGGCAACAGCCAACCAGCTTTAAAAATGGAGGAATTAATTATGCTGCAAAAGTGGGCTACGATTTTTCTTCTGATATTTCGCAACTTATAAACTTAGAGGAAAGAAGATGACACCGTACTAAACAGTGATTTTTAAATGTTATCCATATCTCTACCACCTTAAATGATATCCATATCTCTACCACCTTAAATGTTATCCATATCTCTACCAACTTAAATGTTATCCATATCTCTACCAACTTAAATGTTATCCATAGCTCTACCAACTTAAATGTTATCCATATCTCTACCTCCTTAAATGTTATCCATATCTCTACCAACTTAAATGTTATCCATAGCTCTACCAACTTAAATGTTATCCATAGCTCTACCAACTTAAAGGTTATCCATATCTCTACCAACTTAAATGTTATCCATAGCTCTACCAACTTAAATGTTATCCATATCTCTACCACCTTAAATGTTATCCATATCTCTACCTCCTTAAATGTTATCCATATCTCTACCAACTTAAATGTTATCCATAGCTCTACCAACTTAAAGGTTATCCATATCTCTACCAATTTAAATGTTATCCATATCTCTACCAACTTAAATGTTATCCATAGCTCTACCAACTTAAATGTTATCCATATCTCTACCAACTTAAATGTTATCCATATCTCTACCAACTTAAATGTTATCCATAGCTCTACCAACTTAAATGTTATCCATAGCTCTACCAACTTAAATGTTATCCATAGCTCTACCAACTTAAATGTTATCCATATCTCTACCAACTTAAATGTTATCCATATCTCTACCAACTTAAATGTTATCCATAGCTCTATCAACTTAAATGTTATCCATATCTCTACCTCCTTAAATGTTATCCATATCTCTACCAACTTAAATGTTATCCATAGCTCTACCAACTTAAAGGTTATCCATATATCTGCCAACTTAAATGTTATCCATATCTCTACCAACTTAAATGTTATCCATATCTCTACCTCCTTAAATGTTATCCATATCTCTACCAACTTAAATGTTATCCATATCTCTACCAACTTAAATGTTATCCATATCTCTACCAACTTAAATGTTATCCATAGCTCTACCAACTTAAATGTTATCCATAGCTCTACCAACTTAAATGTTATCCATATCTCTACCAACTTAAATGTTATCCATATCTCTACCAACTTAAATGTTATCCATAGCTCTACCAACTTAAATGTTATCCATATCTCTACCACCTTAAATGTTATCCATATCTCTACCTCCTTAAATGTTATCCATATCTCTACCAACTTAAATGTTATCCATAGCTCTACCAACTTAAAGGTTATCCATATCTCTACCAACTTAAATGTTATCCATATCTCTACCAACTTAAAGGAAAAATTTCAAAGACAACGAAAAAAGCAAACTATTTGATATATGACTGCGAATGTTCAACACAATGTTACAAATCTGTAACGATACTCGAGATTATGTATTCGGAAAAGTTAAAATATTAATTTTCCCAACACTACCAACTAGCGTTACACACGTCGCAAAATTTCATTGGCTAAAAATAATAGGCACATAAGCATTCAGTTGTGAATAATTTCGCACAACGTTTTTAGTC
Organism: Dryococelus australis; assembly: GCA_029891345.1. NCBI lineage: Eukaryota > Metazoa > Arthropoda > Insecta > Phasmatodea > Phasmatidae > Dryococelus > Dryococelus australis. The sequence continues at coordinate 512,069 of CM057006.1, forward strand.
GTATGCAATGTTCCACTGTCTTAGACTATTTCGTATAAGTGAGGTAAAATCTGACAAACAATGTGACCAACATACACACTATGTAAACAGTAAATGCTCTCGTTTGTACAGTTATTTTATCAGCTGATGTATTGCTGCGGGATGCATGTTGTTAAGTTGTGATTTCGACGATGGCTTTGGAAGAAAATAGTACTCAGAACTAAAAGTTGTAATTTAAAGTCTTAGTTATACTTTCAACATTTATGGTTTAAATTATGTTTTGAAAGCAATATTAAATTTCCTTGGCTATTAGTGACTGGACTTTAAAAATATGTTTAACAATTATGACAGAGCATGTCGTCACGTACGAACAGTAAACGTTTCCAGCCAATGGCTAGCCATGTTTGTGTTTCCAGTTTCCAGCCCGGTGAAAGCCATTGGGCGTGTGCATTTTTCTCATCGTGTTTATTATACGAATATATTGTTGGTGTTGTCGGGATATTTAATCGGCATTTCATTCTTTTTTTATTTGCTTTCTTCAATCATAGTTGATTGTAGGTACCGTTGTAGTGCGTTTTCTTGAGTGAAAAGTAATATTAATCGGCGCGTGTTTACAGCTTCGTAAAACTGCTCGTTCCGCCATTTTCATTACCGCCGTCTGCAATGAAGTGACACGAATGTAATTTACGTATAAGTTTAAGTTTGTTGGTTTCAAGAAACGAGCCCTGTGTTAATTTTACAGAATTATTATTCAAATCAATTATTGAATGCTCGTGATAAACAAAGTAGTGGACTAAACTTGCAAGGATTGCCATAGAAAAACACGTGTTCAAGAGGTTGCGAATTTTACAAACAGTAAGTTTGCGTGTTTTGTAAATGTATTTCTAAACCGTTAGTATAATGATTGAAATGCACATGGCCTGAAAAAGCCACACTTTGCACATTTTTGTTGTGAGTGAATAATAATTGTTCATCTGTCTATATCGTAAATTCAACAAGTTTATTGTCAACTAGTCAGTGTATAAATATATTGCTGCATCTGTACAAATACGAACAGCTACGTATGTATTGTATTTTGTTTTTTTTATTAAAGTTGAAATTTTCGAAGTTAAATAATTTAATGTCATTTCCATACGAGCGAAATTTCCCACTGCTCCATCAAAACAATATACAACTCAAAATGCCACACACTCATAATAACATCAAAATAATGCCGTCTCACAAAAGGCGTTAAACTGAAGGCCCCCCCCCCCCCGCCTCACAGTTTCCCTTTTTCCCCTCGAAATAAAATAAACAGAACCCCAACAAATTTAACTTAGTACTTAATTACACAAATAAAACAGCTTGGAATGCCAAAATAGCAAAAATATCCTATATTAATTACTGGACGGAAGTTAGCTAACGTGAGTCTTTCAGTGCCTGCCATGGCAGGAAACACGAGGAAAGAGGAAAATGCGAGTGTACATTGGACTCAAACATTTGTTTACAAACGTATTATCCTTCAGTGAGAAAACAGCTGTGGTAGAAGTATACATTGTGGCAGTACTAGTATTCTAGAACTGTCAAAAAATTTTCCCCACTTACACGAACTAGTCTATATATCCTTATGCCCTGTGGCTATATTGTTTGATTGTGAAAACACCGTAACGCCGGGGACATGACGCATAACATTTTATTTAGTTGCTGTTATGTATGCATTGATCGAGAGCAGAAGACTACCTTGTGAAGAAGTTCGACCTGCCATGGCAGAGAACGAGATATCGTGTTGGTTGTCACATGTGGTCAGCGAAACTCAACAAGTGTCATGGAAAGTAAGCAGAGTATGAGCTGCACTGCTGGCAGTTCACCACTTGAACTGAGCTGGTCAGGTGGCCCAGGTCACAAGTCAAGTGGCCCAGGTATAACTCGCGATAATTTCTGAAATATTTATTCTATTCTTTATTCCTGAGCCTCTTCAGACAACTGGCCCATTGCCGAAAGACAACGTTTCATGATAACTGCACTATTCTCTAGTACATTTTCTTATAGCGCAACATAGTTTTTTTTTTTTTTACAATATGAATCAAATTGGTCAATGCTGACATCGTGACCACTAGTCAGAACCGATAATATGACAGAAAACATTTTTATCAATTTCTGGTCAACCCCTGTTGCTTTGGATACTGTAGTGGGATCACAATAACGCCTTCGAGTTTCTGTCAGTGGTGGAGCCTAATCCTTGTCTTGGGTGATCGGGTTTAGTGTGCATTAATATTTCCAACTCCTGTAAAATAACCTCCTTGTTCTGACGGACTTCGGGACCATTTTTGTCGCCATTCCTTTTGATATAGAACGTCCAAAAAAGTCAAGTTGGAATATGTACCCACAAAAGTCACTATCCCTTATAACCCTATTTGAATACTTACCTAATCCGTAGGAAATCGCCAAAATGAATTCCAAAAATCTGATGTACGCATGCAGCCATGACATCCCATATTTAAGGGCGTCTTCTTTATGGGCTTTGAAGCTGGCTGCGAAGAAGTGCCTTTCGCAGTCTGCTTACAAATCTGACACTGTAATGTTGAGATGTCAGTCAAGGTACAGAGAACGTTACCATCAATCATTGTCAGTAGCATATGATATGGTAAATGTAATCCTTCTCTCTTGAAATGACATAAATTGTTAAATTGGTTTTAGATGTAATCCCCTTCTTCTTTGATAACCTTTTCATACTCTTTAACGAACTGGAGTCTTATGGGCCGACAAAAATGCATGGATCTTGGTCGAGGATTATTACACAAATCGCCATCTTTCCCTTTCAAAAACAGTGGGACTAAGAACTTAGAAAAACACTTTCGTCATTACCCCCGTATTCTCTTCCCATGCCTGCTTGTATGGAAATTGCCCTGATGGCCCATCGAAACACCACTTGCAAAGCAATGTAAATTCCCCTTAAAGTTGGATGTCCAATGTCTGTAGTGTTTGTATCAGTGTATGGTGAAGTAAATCTTGCAATGGAACCTCACAGCCATTTCTGAGCACTGAATATTGCCTGGATAACATAACTTCTTCGTTTCGACCAAATTAGAATAGGTGGGGTAAATATCTGCATTTCGCATCTTTGATGACTGTCTGATTACATTTTATGATTTCTTTGACAATTTGGCTTTAATCAGTGGAGACAACGCTTCTTCGGGAGAATAAGGAACGTATGCTTTTTCTTGTGTCGCTGTCGTTAATTTTCGAAGTAAATTTTTTGAAGATGTGAGTGTACTACCAGCCACAAGTTTTACTGCAGACACGCCAGTTCTGTTGCGAGAAGAGAGAATTATAACTGCTTCAGTAGTAACAGCATCGGATGCGCGTTTTATGATATTTCGTTTGGTCCGCTCGCTCGCCTCACTGTATGATTTTTTTGGCCAACCACGGTTTTTGTTTTGGGTGTTCTTTTTTGCTTCAGTCTGTCCAGGGATTTAAACCATATGTTCAGGCAAATTCACAACTTTATCAAGCCATTCAGAATACTTCTAGTTGCCATTTTGATACCTGTAAAATGAAAACCTAGGAAAATAATACTAAACCTAGAAATCTAGGTACATCATGCCCATGTAATTTAGTGACTGTTTTAACTGTGGAGTACGCCGATATTACCCATATTCTTGAAGTTATATCATAACTTTTGTATATTAGTTCTGTAGAGGCCACCATGTTACTAGCTGTGAAATCATTAACTTTAAGTTCGATAAAAATGAGTTACTAAGAAAAATAAACAAAAGGATAATCACCTGAAATGATACAACCACAAGTACAGCAAACGAGCGAGTGCACTCTACGGACTGTTGTTGCTGCGACGTAAACACTGACTGCCTAATACTGGTGAAGCTAAGGTTTCAACCTGAATGTGACAGCTCTCACAGCCTTACATGCAATGGACCATGGCTAACCGGAAATGTCTCACCTTCAGTAGGCAAGTCCACGGGATACACAGGTATTTACTACAAAAGTGTAGGCCTACTGCTCAATACATGGGAGTTCTCGCTGTCGCCTTGGGTCATGAGCCTGTCGTAGTATCTCACTTCAATTTGATCTGTACCCCAAAGCCAAAATGTGATGCAACCAAATGTTTCATCCCTTGATTCTCTGATGTTTTATCTACATTATAAGCCGAAAACCTCCTTCAGCCTGGGTAATACTCGAATTGTACAACCTGCTTTACATAAAAATGTAAGGAAAAAAGGGTAGTTTCTAAAATAATTTATTATTAATAAATTGCTAAATTTTAAAGTACCGTTTCGTGTTGAATTCAATGTAGTTTTTTAAAATACCAAAGATAAAATTACTGCAACTTCCACAAAGAGCAAAAATATTATGTGAAAGAAACAAATATTGCCGATAATTCCTAGTGTGATTTGACGCTCCACAAATTAGTAACTTCTCGTAAACACAGTGAGCTTTCTAGTTCACCAAAATTAAAAATACTTATTTCACTTTAGAAAACGTTACGTAGAATATGTCGTAATTATATCAACATAATCAACATAATTATATCAAAATAAAAATGTTCGATTTTTCTATTTTTCTATTCTATGCTGGTTTGATTCAACCCACTGTGCGACGGAGCCAAAATGCTGTAGTTAGTGTTTTAACATTGTATTAATGGGATTAAGTAAACATTTGTATATACTAAAACAATTTGTTTTGCTTTATTTTTTATTTCGTGCATATTAGTGTAAGAATCAGCAAATTTGCAAAATCATTGATCGACGTATGTATACTCTCGGGCCCACGGACACGTTTATTTTACATATACTGGAAGAACAAACAGTGAACAAACATACAAACAGTTCTGCTGAAGTGTGCTCAGTATACCGTGAACAACCTATTTCCAAATCATACATGTAGTATCCGGCCGGCAGGGTTGTAACACGGGACCTCCCGAACGCTGTGCGGCTTGAAGACGGTCTGTATGTTAGATGCACCTCGCAGCTGAGTGAGATGCCGAGCAGCGCCGGTGTAATGAGCTGCATTGTAAACTAATACTGTCCAAGGTCGTATGTAAACAGGTCTTTAAACCCACGCCACTAGCCTGTGCTGTGTTGGCACCGAGTAAATCCTGGCATTGGTTAACTACTTTCACCGTGGGTGAGGTCAGTTACTACCCACCATCAGGTTAGTAGGCCTGCGTCGCCTTCTAGCTTCAAAGTCTCGGCAGGAAAACATATTTCATTTCATGTGCGTTCAGGAGGAAGTTAGGTCGGATTTATCTGTAACATGACCTACATTACTTTAAGATTTAGTTTCGGACACTAGAGACAACACACGTGTTTTCTCATTGTTTTTGTTCGTATTTATTACAAATTAAATATTATAATCTGTAAATAAAATATAGGTGGAACTTCAATTTAACGAAAACTCAGATAATTTAATTTTGACGGAGGTATAAAACGGCTGTGATACATGGCGTATTTAGGAAATAACTGCACACGTCATACATGGAATCGACTGTAACAGTCAGTATCACAGAATTAATTAAATGGTTTTTGTGCCGATAGGAAGACCCTTACTAGTTTTAAAATATTCATTTTGGCGAAAATTACATAAACATAGCTTATACTACGAGGACCTTCGACAGCCATCTACCGTAATTATAAGTAATCGTTTGATTTTCGTCACTCTACGTAAAATTCCATGTATATTGTTCACTTGTTTATGGCTGATTGGTGTTCCAAAATGTACTGTTGCCATTCGCGTTTACAATACATATGCTGCATGCTGTTCTTGCCTCACAAAATTCTCAGTTCAGAAATCCTTTACAATACATATGCTGCATGCTGTTCTTGCCTCACAAAATTCTCAGTTCAGAAATCCTTTACAATACATATGCTGCATGCTGTTCTTGCCTCACAAAATTCTCAGTTCAGAAATCCTTTACACAATACATATGCTGCATGCTGTTCTTGCCTCACAAAATTCTCTGTTCAGAAATCCTTTACACAATACATATGCTGCATGCTGTTCTTGCCTCACAAAATTCTCTGTTCAGAAATCCTTTACATTTGCAGTGTATTCAGAGTATGGTTTTCACACATTGAAACAATTTTTCCGGAATTCGTACTGCATTAATTGATAAATTAATTTGCATTAATTGCAGTAGGTCTACAATAAGTATCTGATATGCGTACATTACAAGTCATAGGAAACTGATTTTGGAAAATGAACAGTAATAATAACAAAAAATTAAAAGAACAGCATTGTCAATTTAAATGTTAGTTTCGTGATCGCAATTTTTTTTTCAAACGATGAGGTTGTGTAAACAGCCATGCAGGCTCTAAACGTGCTCACATTCTTGTCGGATGATGCAGCTTAAGCGATAATTGACCCAGACTAGACGTTCAGCAAGGCAGATGTCAGGGTCACCTCTGATAAGGTAAATTACATGACAGTTGGAGAAAAACAGCTCGGTGCGGTTGTTGAAGGAAATGCGACATGCAAGTTAAGTATTTGACCTCTATGAAATGAAGACGAAACTTGTTTTAATGTCATGCCTGAGTACTATATTGTTACTCGCATGCAGGGGGAGGACGAGAGTTATCCACCTGTATCTCCTGGTGACCTGGAGTCTGTTCTCATATTCTAATGGCTAACATTTCCTAAACTATTTGGAAACGGACTAAGAAACAGCTAGTCAAAGACAAATAACTTTTTTAATATATAATATTTTACCTGTTCAGTTTTGAATTAATTTACAATCTGAGTTGTGGTTGTTAGTCAATGTAAATGCTATCCACTATAAAATGAGCGTTTTTGAAATCAACCTTAGAAAAAGTCACTGCTCCTCCGACCATATAGTTTAACGGAAGCACTTTGTGGTGTTGAACCCTGTCAAGTTGGTAACTGGAGGGGAAATAGGTCCATGTCTTAACATCCAATTAAAAATGTTAGGTAAACATCTGTGAAAAATTGAAATAATTTTTTTCACTTCCTTTTTTTTTAAAATTCACATTAGTGTAATAATTAACATATTTGAAAAATATTTACTGTTAAAATAATGACATAGTTTCACTTTTACTGACGCATAGGTAAAGTGATGAGACCCATGGCAGTGTTAATTTTATAAATTGTTGAAGAATATACAACCTGCAGGACTTTTAAAAGTGCTCAGTTTACCATGAACAGCGTATAGAACCAGGCATCACATATAAATGGAAATAGTTGATGGCGTATTGGAAAGTATGGCGGACCACGTGGAAGCTAACCGTGGACTGCAATTACAAATACAAAGCGACTGATGTAGGTCTGGATGCCTACCCTGCCGGAAGCCTAGAGAATGTGGGCGCTATGCCAACTGACTCCCGGCGCTTGTCCCCGAGTGCTGCCAGATATTTCCTCACACCCTCTGAGGTAATTGTGTCAGCGCGCTCGTAGTTCCGGGCTGCGAAGCAATCCAATATACACACGACCTTATATAGGCCCCTCATGGTCAACTCAAAGTCCTACTTAAGGGCTTCGCCTGTTTCGAGCACCAAGTACGTTTTAAAGGTTTGGTGGAGGAAAATACGTAATTAAAAAACCGATGAATATTTTGCAGTGATGTCTAAACATAATAAATTAACCGCAAAAAAAAACTTTTAAAATCAATCTTTTATATATAAATGCACTAAAAAGAGAAAAACTGAATTTGTAGAACTTGTACGACGTGGTCGAACAGCCGTAATAAACTCTACTACAAATTAATATGTTAGTATCAATTTATATTTAATATGGATCTATAAAAGCTTGCGCTAAAAGTTAAGAGCCTTACGCAAGATAGGCTATGTACTAACTACGCTTGCGCAAATAAGGTATACGTTCTATATTACGCCAAGCTTTTATATAGGTACTAAATATAAATTGATACAAACATATTAGTTTGTAGTAAAGTTTAATATTGCCCATTTCATGTAAGTGGGGTAAATTTTGACAGTTCTAGAAAAGTAGCACGGCTGCAATGTATCCTTCCACGACAGCTGTTTTCTCACTGAAGAAAAAGAAGTTGTAAACAAATGCTTGAGTCCAATGCACACTTGCATTTTCCTCTTTCCTCGTGTTTCCTGTCATGGCAGGAACTGAAAGGCTGACGTTAACTACCTTCCGTCCAGTAATTAATGTAGGGTATTATAGCTAGGATGGCATTCCAACCTGTTTTATTTTTTAATTACAGAGTTGAATTTGTTGGGGTTCTGTTTATTTTATTTCGAGGGAAAAAGGAAAATAATATTTAAAAAATGGGGGCTTTAGATTAACGTCTTTCGTGAGACGGCATTATTTTGATGTTCTTATGAGTGTGTGGCATTTTGAATTTGCATATTGTTTTGACGGAGCAGTGAAAAATTTTTACTCATATGGAAATAACATTCAAATGATCTAACTGCGAAGATTATAACTTTAATGAAAACACGAAACTCTATACGTACCTCACCGTTGTTATACTCGTACAGAAGCAGCTATATATACACGCACACACTTCGACCGAAGTTAACCTTACACTCGAATTTACGATGTAGACAAACAAATATTATTCACTCATTACAAAAGTGTGGAAAGTGCGGCTTTTTTTAGGCCACGTGAATTTCAATAATTTTATTAACAGTTTACAAATACATTTACAAAACACGCAAACATACTGTCTGTAATATTTGCAACCAGTTGAACACGTGTTTTTCTATGGCAATTCTTGCGAGTTTACTTCACTAAAATCACGTTTGTTCGTCACTAGCATTAAATAATTTATTTGCAAAATCAATCTGTAAAATCAACATTGCACACGTTTCCTGATACAAACAAACTTAAACTTATATGCGTAAATTATATTCGTTTCACTTCATTGTGGAAGGCGGCAAGGAAAATGGGGTCACAGTGGCCAAGTGGATATATATATGTATATATATATATATATATCCACACACATATATACACATATATCAAATTGCGCCTTAGTAGCTCATTGGATACAGAGGCTCCAAGTGGGGCCGCAGTGGCTCAGTGAATATAGCGATTCCAAGTGGGTCCTTAGTGGCTCTGTGGATAGCAATATGTTAAGTGGGGCCGTAGTGGCTTAGTGGATAGAACTATATCAAGTGAGGCCGCAGTGGCCAAGTGGGGTCTTAGCAACTGATTGGATAGAGAGGCTCCAAGTGGGGCCGCAGTGGCTCAGTGAATATAGCGATTCCAAGTGGGTACTTAGTGGCTCTGTGGATAGAACTATGTTAAGTGCGGCCGCAGTGGCTAAGTGGGTAGATAAATATTAAATGAGACCACAGTCGTTTCAATGTTGAGTTAATTTCACATAATTTCATTATTACCTACATATATCTATGCAATATTTTTTTTCAGTCTTTGTATGATAACCAAATTTTTTATCATGACAACTGTTATAGCCCCGTGACAGTACAAAAAAAAAGGTCACGGGCTGGGTAACCTAGTTATTATATAGGTAGACTATTTATACATTCACATACTCTTCCGTTATCGGTATCGTTTGCGTTCCTGATGACGGACGAGTCCGTGAATGTATAAATAGTTTACCTATATAAAACAATAAAAAAATTAGTGATACTAAAAACACTAAAAACAGTTAAACACTGGCGGCATCTTTCACACATCGGGCTGCAACCTGACGAACAGTGATGCAAAAAACATAGGTGATTCTGAAAAGTGCGTTGTTATCGTAGATCAACACATTTGTAAGTTTCGCATAAAAACGCGCATTTCTAACATCCATAACATAGTTCGTGCACCAGGCTGGGGGGGGGGGGCATTAAGGTGTCCAGGCGCCTGGCCTGGGTAGGCAACACACCCCTCTCTCTGCAGAACTCCAGCAGTTAACGTTTTATTAAATAAAAACCGTCCACGTGTTTGAGTAAATAATGGGGATACTGCCATGTTTAATTGAAAGAAGGCAAATGGGCGGCGGACGCGACTAGTTAGTGTGTGAGTGTGTGTAGATTAGTGTAGTGTTTCTTACCTTTTTGGACAGTATGGTGATTTCAAAATTGCAAAGTTCCCGGTGGATCCTGATGACAAAAGAGCCGATTTAGCTTTTGATCTTTGAGGGGGATAACGTGAAAGTAAAAAGAAGTGCTCTAGGTATGAGTTTTAAATAGGTATCGGCCACCTAGAGGGGAAATTTGGAGAGGTCAGTGCCGATCCACCGGGAACTTTGTCTGAGTGAGGTTTGCTTACGAATAGCATTTAAGGTGTCCGTCTACCTGGCGCTTGAAGTGCGCTGCAGAGTGTTCGAAATACACATCTTTCTACGAAACTATTAAACGTGCGTCCAGTGTACTGACCTACGACAAGAACACACATTTCAGACCAGGGCTGTTGAGTGTTTTCAAGACCTCACGTTAATTAGAAGCACCATTTCAGAGCTGTCCAAAATGGCTAAAAACGAATTTTTCAAAGCGCTGTATCTCAAAATGTACGTGTCAGATCCATACAAAACTAGTCAAGGGGCAGGCATTGAACCTTCCTACACACTTTCCACCAATAAAATAATAGGGTCGCCACTGAAAGTCCCATAGGTACACGCAGCACGACGAGAACACTGCACGCCAGTTCAGAGCCTTGCGCTTAGTGGCGATGGGGGACTTGATGCGCGTGGTAGTGTCGCCTTTAACGCTCCCTAGCCCCTCGGCTTTAAACGCGGAAAAAAAGCTCTAGGTAAACGGGCGTCTTAAGAAAAATTGCGCATGTGTAGGCCTAAAGGTTTTTCAGTTCCTCCATTTATCTTTAAGGCATGTTTTGTGAGAGTGAAAATTGCACACACGTGTGTTTTCATGGTAATTTTTAGGTATGAACATTCCAGTACAAAACATTAAAAAAGGAATAGGGATGGGCATAAAACATAAATTTGTTATTATTATATCATATAATGGAATTGTATCTGCTGAAAGTCTCATAGAGGCACGTTATCGACTGCAAGACTGCACGCCAGTTCAGTGCTTTGCGCGTAGAGGCGATGAGAATGTTGATACAAATGTCTCGGTCGCCCCTAGCGCTCCCACGCTTTTAGGTCTCAAATGTACAAAATTTCTTCAACCAGGTGGGTGCCTTAAGACGCATTGCTCTAGAACAAAGGATGCCGCAGCTCCACCAGCCCAGCGCCAACTACCTCGCTCATTATAGACGCAGTGCTTCCCGCAGATGACGTCACGTTATCGTGTAGGAGACAACCGGCAGCTGTTTTTGACAGCCTGCAAGCGGGAGTGATACTTACCCGCGAACAGGCGCGCTTTGCCGGTTGCATACGGGCTTGTTAGTGTACCGATGCATGTCGGACAGGCACCTACTGTACATACAAACAAGGTAAGTAAAACGAAAGCTTGTGAAAAGGGTCCGCGGTGGTGTAGTGATTAGATTACTCGTCTTCCACTAAGGCGAACCGGGTTCAATCCCCGGCCAAGTCACTCCCGGATTTTCGCAAGTGGAAATCGCCGGACGATGCCTCTGGTTGTCGTGATATCTCGCAGATCTCCATTTCCCCCGGCCGAGTCGCCGACGGAAATATTGCACGTCAGTTGAAGGCCTTGCGCATAGAGGCGATGAATCAAGTGGCGAGTGAGCTAGAGTCACCCTTACAGCTTACGTGTTTCGAGGCGTGGAATGCTCTAAATATCTGCAGCATGCTGGCGGGACTCTTAATATTTATACATTGAGTATTCTTCAACCATGTGTAGAATTAGAACTGCCATAGACTGGGTCACTATTCATGCATCTGTCAACTAAAACTGAAAAATTATCAGAAAAGTAAATATTTTGTAAACTCGTTTTTACTCGCACACTCAAATTAATGAAAAAATGAAAGAAATATGAGAAACAATTAAGTTTTCATAAAATGTTAACCTAACACTATTAATTTAATGTTAAAAATGGAACCTCTTTCCCTCCGACACGATGTTACAAAACTTACTGGGCGCATGGTAGGCGTCGCGCCTGTTAACATGTATGGGGGCAGAAACTGCTCATTTCTCCAGTTTTGTTGGCAACGATTTGTAAAAAAAAAAACGTTCCAATTTTCCTTTAAATATGCCGTTTTCAGAATTGGCACGTACTTAAATTAGTTTAACGTTATTTTTTGTACATCAAAGTTGTAATTGACTTGGTCTAAAAATGATAACGTTTATAGTAATATATTTTATAGTGTCACTTTTTCCCCGCGGAAATATTAGCCATTACAATGTATGTGTTCATGTTACATGTGGACGAACCGTAAAGGAAAATAGGGATAGAGTGTGCATTTGAGCAGCGCAGATCCGCTGTTCCTACATAGCGCTAGCACTTACAGAAACAATATGGTTGTATTTGAGGTTAGGGCAAATTGTTTATGTAAACACATGTTTTGAGATGTTCGTGCCCTTCCTATAACTAGATACATGAAAAATTCGGGGATTCATTTCGGGATAAGCTAGAATTCAAAACACGTATGTTTATATAAAACTTAAGCCATTGGTCCACATGGTGTTTGACACCACCTGGAGAAGGCTGGCCCAATCGTCGCTTTCCTCTGTGACTCCAGACAATCAATGTGCAGTTGATATCGGCATATTTGTACGTACATAAGACTTTAGAGTCTAGTCTGTAGATAATTGAACTCGCGAATTTTCCCGACCTCTGTCTATAACCTTGTTTTACACCAACTAGAATACATTCAATTTAGTCAAAGTCTTTTTATTCATACATAGACGAATGCCCTTTGAAAATTCAAACGTATACAAACACTTCCATCACTGTTAATAATGTGACTTTGACAGTTGTAGGAACTGGCGATTGCGAGTCAATGTTGGACCTTACGCACAAGGTGCGTAAGGAGTCACCACCTGCGCCACTGCACATTCTTGCACGATGCACTTTGTATAGTTTTTCCTATTGCGTTTTTTTTATTTTTTCACAGTTTGTCCTGGTGCATAAAAAATATAATTTTGTAAAATGCACGCAGTTATCTTTTTCCGTACGTTTTAAACAATTATTTGGAAAGCAGCTGCCAAAAATTATCTTGTATTGCTAAGTGAAATTTTTGTATCCTTACAACAGTGTTTTATGAAACATACAAGTTTATTATTTTCAATTTTTATCATTAATTTGTAGTCTACTGTACGTGTTTGTTAAAATTAAATTTTACTTTTACACATTTTCCCTAGTTTACTTGTAGTGTTACACAAATTACCCGGGTGACTAGTTTACAATGAATTGTTCGAGAAAAACAAAAACCATTGTTTTACAGCTTAATCCAAAGTTAAAAAATTTGAACTAAATGTCAAAGCAGCTAGTTTGTTGAAAATACTCCCAAGGATAGCCGTGGGAGATTGAGTTGGTCAGAAGTGTCATGGTTTCAAAAAGGTAGAGAACCATTGCACAAGGGGAAAAGTAAGGAAGTTTAATGTTCGCAGTGACGCACGCGTCCCTTGTTAGCGCCTCAGGGAGGGATGGCTGCTAGCCTGCACCATAAATTATCATCAAACCCCCCACCCCCTGCAGGGTGGTGGAAGTTGGCGCACTGGGGGTGGGTTAGACGCCACACGGCTGTAGTCCGCCTCTTGCACACAATGACATACTCAGCGTCTCCTACAGGAGCCTGAGGGAGGCTTGTCATTGTGATCCTGGTGTGATCGACAAGACTAACTGCCGGGTAGCTGGATCACACGTGAACATTTCATAGTCTTCTTTCTTCAAGGAAGTGTTTTAAAACATTTCATAGTCTTCTTTGTTTAAGGAAGTGTTTTCGAACAGCTTGAGTGGAGACATATGGTAACAACGACTCAGAGTGCCCTTTGTTTTTCCAATTACCACGGCCTTGAAATCAAGCGAAACAAGAATTTGATTTTCGAACTTGATCATTTCAGTCACTGAGCCTTATATCTAGGATGTTGCACAAGAAGTGGCTCTATGGTTTGAACTGTACACTAAAGAAAGTAGTTCTCACGAATGGAAGGTGCATTATTCATTGTCGAGACTGTATTACGTTGTTTCACGAACAACATATGCTGCCAGTAGCATGGCACACGATCACGTTATTAATGGGACCGATATACTGGTTGTTCAAAAAAAGATGGGCTCTGCTTACAGGATGAGCATAGGCTGTTCACGGTAAACTGTGCACTTTTGAAGCCCTAGTTACTTTTTCCTTTCAGCCATATTTAATCATTTAACGACCTTTTAAAACAAAATTGCCGTGTATGTAATAAACACAGTGTGCATATTCCCCAGCACTCGGAAGTTAACTTCCAAGGCTAAAATAAAGTATACTTATTGACTATTGTTTTTAATGGGAGGGCTTTCAAAAGTGCTCACTTTACCGTGAGTGGCCTATAGTGCGTTATATATGAAGAAAAAAAACACGAAGAAACATATGGCTAATTGAGCTTCCCTCCGTGTAATTTCCTTTCAGAGCTAGTGGACTTGCTACGGCGAACGCAGGCGATGCTGGAGTGAAGTACATCACCACGTAGGTGCGTCAGCAGTGAAGTGGGATAAACGTATGTAGGACATGATCCTAGTGTATGTGGGCGCCGTTTGTGCTGGTGCGGTGGGCGGCGAGACGCTACTACGTCACCACATTTATAAATCGACAACACTTGAACGAGAAGACATTTGAACGTCTCTGTGAAGTGTATGAGGGTAAAGCGAGGAGCAGCGCCAGAATACAAGGGCGGGATATGCCGGAGAAAACCCGCCGACCACAAGTTCACGCCTCGCTAGTGTGGTAACCTCCCAGAGTGTGGAGAAAGCGACAGCCAGTTTGCGTCACCGCACGTTTCTAAATGTGTACAGCCTGGCGCGGGCGGCTGGCGGTTGAATCAAGCTATTCCTACGTCTTACCTAATGAACTTGCAGTTGCGAATCTACCGTACCACAAATCCTGCAGTAAAAATGAATGACTATGAAAACAAAATATAAACATCCTGCTTTATACATGAGTATATTACGTACATATATCAAGTTTTTTTATTTAAACATTGCGCAGCACCTTTTTTTGTTAGCGATAGCACAGTCTTCGTAATCTCTGCTGTAGTCCTTCGCTATGTACTTCTACCAAGGACAACACAAAGGTCAGCCACACTTCAGAAATATCCCAAAGATCAGCAGAGAAAAAGATTTTTAAATCAGCATTGGTTGACAGCATAAGCTCTTAAAAAAATCATAATCTACCGAAAATATTTCATCACTACAAAGGGTTACACAAGCTACAAAGTGCAAAATTTTACAAATTTTGAAAACTGTCTACATTTAGATTTACATTACTACTCCTTTGTGCAGTACATTTTATACAAATCCACGCCACTACATTTCTTGCAATATCTTTAAATATTTAACAGAAATTCTGAGGACTAAAATCTTTTCCAAAACTTTTCGTTACATTAAAAGAATTTCTCTTAGTTTTAAAAATGCTAACATTTTCGTTAACTTTGAAAGTGAACATGATTTTTGACCAAAACAGATTCAAGTATCCTCCAGGACCAAGCATATATTACATAATCTTGAATAGTATAACTTTTTATCCAATGAAAATATTTTTCAACAATAAAATGTTATGTTCGGTATAAGAAAATATATAAGTAAAATATTTCATAAGTCCACGCGGGCATTTTCTAAGCCACATAATTCCAAGATAATATTATGTGTTTGGAATAATTTTTGGTATAACTTGCAGGAAATATTTCATATGTCCACATGGACATTTTCTAAAACATGTTTGAAAATTACAAAACATTGTTAATTGTCCTCACTGACATTCCTTTTTAAAGGACTTCACAATAAAAATATTTTTATAAGTCCACAAGGACATTTCCTCGCCAATACGTGATTTTACATAAGAATACTGTATCAGTCTACAAGGATATTTCCTCGCCAATATGTGATTTTACAATAAATCCACAGACACATTTGGCGGTAAGATTTTTAGTTTCCTTTGTTTTTATTTTTAGTTTCCTAGTTTGTCTATGTTTTTCTCCCCAAGGCTGATATTTTTTTTAAGTATCAAAACATTTTAATAAACGCCTTCTAAAATATGATTCCTAGCGCAAAAGCTTGTAACAAGAGATCTTAAAACTATTCCGAAAGACCATCCCGCCTTCCATAAGCATTTTGATGTATTTACAGGACCCTTTTCTACTGGTTCTATAAGACCCTATCGACTTGCACATATAATACGTATCTTGTAGTCGTCCATGGTCCCTGCAGTTATCTCCCCAGAGACCCAGACTGCAGGGGCTTAAATACACCAAATTGTCAGGGGCATGACGCGTCTTGGGTAGCCGTCTGCAGCGAGGCACATGAAAGAACGCCACTACTTGGATCGCAGGAAGAGGGAAATAAACTCCTCAGTTCCTGGCGCGGCGGCGAAGTGCCAGTGAAAGTCTACAAGTATTTCCTGCATTTGTTCCCAAACAGAGGCTGAGGAGATGGCAAGTGTCTGTCACCATCTCATTACAACCAGCTGATGTCGCCGTAAAACTGCGACCACAGACTTGCCGCACTCTTTAACATAAGTTAAGTTTCCCTCTTATTGTTTATTATTGGTCCACTTGTTACGGTGCTGAAATCTACCTGGCCAATGGATGTAGTAACTTTGGCTGGCTCGTCGTGATAAACTTTTCGAAAATGTACTTGACGTCTGTTTTTTTTTTTAATGTCTCGCCGTTGTCAGTTAAAAACATTATGGTATCACGATGGAAATGGTTATATTCGTTGCTAACTTATTATTATGCATTTAGTTAAGCTGTAGGAACACAGGCCTACCTTTATGCCAGAGGCGGTATACTTAACTAGGATAGTTGATGTTACCTCTGCCAGAGGTTCTGAGTTGGTAACCGTGATACGGTTTTTTTTATAAGGCTGTTATAAATACGACAGAAGAGGCTGGAGTAATATGGGCTCTACGGAAGAAATACAATTCCGATAAACCACTACCAGGATTACCTGTTAAGCTCTGCAAACCAGATCTACACGAATAAGAAGTGAAAACATAACTTTGTTGACACTGAGTAACTTGCTTAACGAGCACATAATCTTGTTTAACTACATCAGTTCTTAGTCCACCAATATTCCTAAATATCTTCTTTGGCCAATTTATTCTTCTTGTGTAATGTCTTTGTAGCATACGGAACGTTTCCCTGATGATACCAACCCACCGAGCTTCGTATCATCTTCAAGTATACAAACTGAGGATACCAAAAATGCATTATGTTCTTTCGCATGTAAAAGTTAGTATTTTTGCGTCTTGGCTAATAAACGGTTAAATTGTGTTACAAGACACCAGAGGAGCGTATCTAAGTTCGTGCAGAGTGGAGGTCTCAATAGAAAGAAAACAATTATATTTGATTACTTAATTTATTCACGCAGCTATGATTAGCAACATTAAATTATCTATCTCCAATATTCTTCTTGTTAATTCTCAGTGAGCGCAGTATTTAATGTCTATCTCAATTCTAGATAGAGTCCTTATCAATATCTCTTTATTGGCTTCAGTCTCTTAATTCACACTCACTCATATATACAGGGTGTCTATTGCCATCATTGCAGACGTCTGTCTCTCGCCTTGCAGTCTCACCCTTCACACTCACTCATATATACAGGATGTATATTGCCATCATTGCAGACGTCTGTCTCTCGCCTTGCAGTCTCACCCTTCACTATATCAATGCTCGCAGTCCGCAGACTGCGCTCCCGCTGGTAGCTCTTGGCGCCACTCGATGTTCTGTCGGCTTGTCACTTCAGGGTCCTTATTATAGGTTTTGTCGGTAACTGCCCACACGGTCATGAACCTACTGTCTCGCAGCCGACGAAAATGTTAGTCGGATACAAAACGGTATTCAAACTTATGTCGTTTAGCACAGGGGCGCAATCGCGTATCGTTGGCTTTCAGAGTTCCCCCACTCCAAGCTAGACGAGCGTTTGATTCTCTGCGCAAGGTCGACAATGTACCAACAAAATATTACTAGAACTAGACGTTTTAAAATTTCACATATCTGTTGAAAAAACATTACTTAAGACACGAATGGTAAGCTTTATATTTTTTAGCTCGTAGACCTAAACAATAGTACATGATTACAAATATGTATTTTATAAGAAAATAATAGGGTACAGTTTTCTTTGATTTTGTGGGGAGTGTGAGAAACTGTGGTAGGTGGTAATGTTGAATTATATTTTTCTTCCCTTTGTGAGATATAAATGTTAACGTGTTACGGACATGGCCCGGGTGTTTAGCGAACTATTTGTGTATGTGGGAAAGAAAATATGTGGCCAAGGCTGAGTGAAGGAAAGTTAGCTGATTTTAATTATAGATTTCACGTTGAACTGTCCTGAATAACAAAGAAATGTACACATCTTAAATCGATTATATTAATATTCCTAACCTTGGTGTACCGTAGAGCCATGGAAGGTGATAATTTGGAATAAATATTATGTATGTAACATTGACTAAGTTACTGGCGTCATACAATGTTTTTTCTTTGATTGATAAATTATAACAGTATTGCTAACCTCTTATCCCACAGGTATTATTTTTGGTGTGAATTAAATAATCTTTCACCCCCTTTTTACCACATATGAAGCCTATGATTTTTTAACCGCCTATAACCTTCCAGCGCAGAAAACATTTCTTTTGTACAGAAGGAGCTTATTTAGGTACGTAAATTTATTAAATGAGGAAGAATTTATCAGTCTCTTCTTTCCGGAATCAACGCAAGGAATTGTCATTTTGTTACAGAATATATTCGTAATATTTAAAGTTAATCACGATCCATTTTAGTTAGTGTACATTAGGCCTACTATGAAATATTATCCTTCAATTTTAAATTAACAGAGCCAGCCCCACAACATTCCAAACTGTAGGCTATTAGGGACCAAAGTACAAATGTACACAGCTTTTAAGCTTTCTTAAAAAAAAAAAAAATATGGTTTTTACCACACATTATCATATAACTGTATTTCACATATTTAAACAAAATAAAAAGTTAAAATTGTGGGTGGGAGGGAGGGAGTTTCGATCCCAAACTTGTGGGTAGGAGGGGGGAGGGAGGGAGTTTCGATCCCAAACTTGTGGGTAGGAGGGGGGAGGGAGGGAGTTTCGATCCCAAACGATAGAGACGCTTGTGTTATGAAGCAAGTAACACGCCACTTTTTTCCCCTTTTGTTTTCCTTCATTTGACGTTGACGAAGCTCTAGTGAGATCGACTTGCTGACAAATTCCCAGTGTTACAAGCGAACTGAAGATCTGCCGCGAAGGGGCCAGGACCAGAACCCGCGACCTCCACCCCCCGGACACCCCCTTACCACTGAGCTATGAACTATGGAGGCAGGCCACTTGGCCACCGAACACATACTGTTTGAAGAATGAATAAATGTTTATCGAAATTAAGATTATAGTGTTTTATTGAATAAATATTTACAACTGAGTATTCGTAATAACATCTTGTAATAACATCCCACACGTAAAATAACTTCTATCATGTCGTGCACAATGTTTAAGAAGGACGGACGTGTGTGATGCAAGTTTGTAATAGTTTTAACAAATCATTTCATGAATATTCGTGACAACACAAAACACGTGCTGTACAGACTTTATACTATACAATATTTATTTCCGCATCATGGCGCCCGCCGTATTGGTTTAACGACGAAATGCTAGCCTGCTAACTGCTCTTGTGACGTCACTCGACCTTCGTTTCAAGCTTAGAATACCGAGCAGTAGTCTGAGCCGACTGTTGTAAAGAATCTTATGTTTTTTCGTCGGAAAGAGAGACTTAGAATGACCCCCCCCCCTCCCCCCCTCGCGACCTCAAGGTCCTCCAAACTCTAAAACTGATTCTCGGAGGCCCGTCGCGGCTTAAAATCGTTCCTCTGGCTCGGTCTGGAAGGTTCCACACACCTCGAGACACGCTGAGAGAGGCTGGGCCACTGAACTAGAACATGATGTCACATAACGGCAGAAAGGGGAGGAGCGCATGAGCTGCGATATGCTAGGTTATCGCGGCGGCACGCAGAGGCTTGCCTTTGTAACTCGCCGCCCGCTTCTTAAATAACAACTTTAACCTTGGTACGGGGTTTTCTCGTTGCAGAGCAATAAGGAACAATTGTATCTGAAACAATCGCAGTGGGTCAACTGTACTGTATGCTGTGTATGGAGCGTCATGTTTGTTAATGTCCTCATGGAAAGACTGTGATACAGAAGACGTACAGGGTTAGCAACAGGATACAAGATAGCAATATGCCACCATAGCATTATACACAGGTAGCAGCCAACTTCTGTATCACCAACGTCGAACTCGACACAAACAGGCCAGTTGTGTAGTGTCGCGTGGTATCATATCAGATTCTTACTCCCGATTAGCCACACTGCGGAGTGACTTATTCCACGACATTTTCCCATCTCCATTACATGCAAACTGTATTTAGTATTTTCACAATTCCTTACACATTATATCTTAACTCTGTGTCTTAACTGTGTCTGTGCACTAATATTGATATTATTATTATCATCATCCTCAACATCATCGTCATCACCACTATCATCATAATCATAATCAATACAAACCTGCAAACAGTGGCGTAGGTACTGTAAATGAAAAAAATTTACATACTTGTGAATTTCAGGCATGTGTTCTGGGATAAGTTCAAGTGTTTAGTTGCAGATGAAAAGCCTTCATATGGCGAAGCTCAAGAATTGCGAGATCGAAGAATTAGACCTTGTTACGGAATTATATTTGTTTATATGTTTTTATCTGTCGTTTGACAGAGAAAGAGTGAGAGATAGAGAGATAGAGAGATATAGATACAGAGAGAGATAGAGAGATAGATAGAGGGAGATAGATAGAAAAAGGCACTGGCTAGCTCGTTAACATCAAATGTAAGGTTATTTCCTGGAAATTAAAAAGTCTCAATAGTTTTTTATAATTGGGATGCACGTCAAGACTACTGTTATAGTTTTTGGAGCACATAGTAAACAAATTAGAACAAAACTTGAAAGGCCTGGTTTCAATTAACATTGAAAAAAATCGATAATAGTTATATATAAAAAAAATACGAAAACTTTTTCTTATATTCATCAGTTGTGAAAAAGAGACAGAGATAGAAATCTTTCCTCTCTGTTGTTACACAGAAATATTTTTTTCAACATAAATTGTCACTTTCTGTGAAGTTTTTTTTAGTCTTAATTATTTTCTGTCCCAGTTCACAGTAATTTTGATATATGATTATTAAAAAGAAAATAGTTAGATTGCTGGAAACATTGTGTGACAGAATGTTGGATAAAGTTTGTTGTACCTATATATTAAAAACAACTGCATTACAGTACTGTCAAGAGTTATGAGAAGTGGGGTTGGGGAGGGGGAGGGTGTTGCAACCCTAGGTGGGCGGGAGGGAGGGATAGCAGAGTGTGGCAAGGCGGGTAATGTGGAGCAGGAAGCAGTGGCGAGGATGCTAGACACACACACACACACACACATGATCGTGCTCGTGAATCAGACTGTATTTCGGCTCCGTGGCTGCCAAGGGATCAGTGGCTGTGCCAACATGGGCGGCAAATATAAAGCTGACACCACGCGGGCGAGACAGAGCTGTAGCTTTCCTCCCCAGGACTGCTGCATGGTTGCAACACTGCCCCGCCCTACCGTGAGATGGCACAACAAGTAGGTACACTACATTTATATTGTTCCTGGTAATCTGACCACTTTCCAGCCTAACATCTACTTGTATGAACGGTGATGTGTTCTGCCACTCAATGCCATTCTTCCGTCATGTGAAACCGTAACATTTTTAGAAAAGTAACAATTTTACAAATTTGACCATTTTTACACTTAGCTTATACTTGTTAAAGAACAGAAAGCAAAATAATTAATTTGCTTATCTACAAATGTCTGCCAAACACTTTTAATTCATCATCAAGCCATGGAACAACTTTCTCCGTGTTGCTACCAACTTTACTGAGCGCATTGCAGTCAGTGTGTTGGTTAAACTGTATACAGATTAAGGGCAGTGACATTTTTCGAAGGTTGATTACAAGTGTTCAGTATACCGTGAACAGCCTACATTGGGACATTTCTGAAAGCCTTGCTTACGATCTACTTTTCTCCCTGTGTTATATCCTTCCGCCACGCTGTACCTACTCAAGTTGGCAAAGATCGTGTTCCTCTACCACAACCAATCAGCTTCAGGCTTTGTGCGTGGTGGTCGGTAATATGAACCAGTCATGTCTCAGATACAGAGTATACATGAGAGGCGAAGTGACACTAGTCGGTTCCTTTGATGTGCTAGTAGCCACTGGCTGCGCGAGATCTATGTGTCTGATTGGTTACAGCGTGCTGCGCTATTGGCTGGGCTACGGTCTGGCAAGGCGCTGATTGGCTTCCCAGCGTGTAGCGGACGTCTCGTCGCCCTCAAGTACCTGACGTCGTCTGAGAAAGTTGCCTTCAGCTATGTCGTAGTACATACTCTGAAATGGAGTTTCTGAAGAGCGTCTCTTATTGGGTGCACTCTCCAGACCTCGTGTGAAGTGTGGGCTGTTCTCGTAACTCTCTGCAGCACATTGTACGTTCGCAAGTTTCATAGTTTCATGAGAAGACGTGTGTTTGAAACACACTGCGCCGCAGTTCGGCCGGCACTTCGGACAGCGGCAACTACAGAGTTCTTTTTCTGTTTAGCGGCAGTAGTGTACGTCATAGGGTTTCAAAAGGAACCATCGATTACCTTGCTGCCACGTTGTAGATCACAGTTGATGTTGACTGGGAAGGAAACAAAGAAGTCGAACGGCATACTAGTTACCGCCGTAGTTTTCCTTAGTACACTTTGTTTCCTGAACACACTTCTGCTCGGTGGACTGTTACTATTGCTGACTAATAAAAACTAGCTCTCTTCCAGAAGTGAGGCAATTCAACGCTCTTTAAGTGATCAGAAAACAAATTGTATTTTAATTTACATTGACGATTATAATTAGTTTTTCTTTAATTTTGTTTATATTTTGCGTTCTCTGAATTAAAAAAAAACAATTTACTTAGGCTATTTCCGGATTCTCAATATTTGCATATTTATGCGTACTTGTCACCGAAAATGACATCACCATGTATATACTAGCGCTGTTCGAATTTCCAGTATAGTACACACAGGATCTATATTTGACAAGTATTTGAAATTGTATACTTGCTGGGCATACTTGCGTACTGAAGACAGTCGCCATATTTTACTTCAGGTATGAAAAATAACGTTTATGTTTTGTGGTTATAAAGCTCGCAAGTTTTAAAAGTTAAGTATTTACAAAATACCGTTCTGTAAAATGTATAAATGATTGTCAGTTTAATAAATTTGATAAATGTGCTTCTAATTATGAATAAAATTCTGAGTCTGTTATAGACGTCTGCAGCGCATTTCCCAGGCATATGCTTACAAATAATAATACTTTTGCAATCTGTATTTCCAAGTTATTACAAACCTCAATGCATTGTATTTCTCTTTCTTTTGTTATCAATGTGTATATTTCAAACACATGGTAAGGTACGCTTCGAGGGACGAGGAAAGAATACCAGTTTCTGTGTAATGCCCCTTTACATACGATAAATAAATCCCATCCATAACAACTGCCCCAATTTGTTTACAATCTTCCAATAACGTGATAAAGCATTAAAGCAATATCCTATAGCTATTGGTGTGAATACCTCTGAAATCGAGAGAAGCTGAACATATTAATATAACCTCAGGATACCGAGGTGCAAGAATTTCTATATTCCTGCGATTTGTTCTTCTGGTGTACAATTTGTACTCAAAGTGTAAAACGACCAAAAACATACATTATATTGGCATATTTGTTTGTATTAGTTTTCGTTCAAAACAATGCACACCTGTTGTCTTTCTACTCTACCAAGCATCTAGTATAGCCCACAACAATATTTTTGCGCCGCCTTTCATTTCCTACCTGTAAACAATACGCGCCCACTAATGTTCCTATTAATTCCTCATTCCCGCCTAAAGCCATGTTTCAGCGCATAAACTACTAAGATATCAATGTAAAAAATTATGACACAAAAATAAATAAATGTTTATAACGTCATGTGCGTCTACTTAATGCGCAACCATAGAAGTGGTTTATAACACCATATTGCACCAAATTTTTCTGTTGTCACATACTTTCTAATATTTTCGCCAGAAAGTGCGACCAGTCTAACATGAATAGGCGATGACTTGTCTGAATAATTTCAACAAGTATGCGACAAGTACACATCACAGCTAGTATACAAATGTACGTACTTAACACGTATATACTGATAATCAGAAAACAGCCTTAGAAAACCTTAAAATTAAATAAGTCATTCGATTTCAATTTTCTTGTCTTAATTTTGCAGTGTTTCAGTTATGTTCTTTACTTGCTAAAAAAAAAAAATAGTAAAATTATGGTTTTGACATGTGATTATTGAGACCCTTCATATTCATATGTTATTTTATTTGCTATGGCAAAGACGTCACTTTAAGTTTCTAGTAAGCTGTAACTTGAACACAGATGCACCCACTTTACACCCATTGCGATAATTAAAAATGTATCTAAAAAGTTACACACATGCGTGCTGTTACGTGGGGCTCAAGCATTGTGTGTGTGTGTTTGTGTGAACCGTACACGTTGGCTTATATAGGGACAAAAATCAGAAGCGTTGACTCCAACATGTAAATATTGTTAACCTAAACAGTAATACCAACATAACTGTCTGTTGTGGTCGTGTGTGCAAATCTATACAGAGTTCCCACCTTAGGCACTGCGTTCCCACCGCAGGCACTGCGTTCCCACCTCGGGCACTGCGTTTCCACCTCAGGCACTGCGTTCCCACCTTAGGCACTGCGTTCCCACCGCAGGCACTGCGTTTCCACCACAGGTACTGCGCTCCCACCTCGGGCACTGAGTTTCCACCACAGGCACTGCACTCCCACCACAGACACTGCGTTCCCACCATAGGCACTGCGTTCCCGCCTCAGGCACTGCGTTTCCACCGCAGGCACTGCGTTTCCACCATAGGCACTGCGTTCCCACAATAGGCACTGCGTTCCCACCGCAGGCACTGCGTTCCCACCGCAGGCACCGAGTTCTCACCTAAGGTACTATGTTTCCAATGCAGACACTGCGTTCCCACCTCAGGCACTGCTTCCCACCATAGGCACTGCGTTCCCACCTAAGGTACTATGTTTCCAATGCAGACACTGCGTTCCTACCGCAGGCACTGCGTTCCCATTGCAGGCACTGCGTTCCCACCACAGGCACTGCGTTCCCACCGCAGGCACTGCGTTCCCACCACATGCACTGCGCTCCCACCTCGGGCACTGCGTTTCCACCTCGGGAACTGCTTTCCCATCTCAGGCACTGAGTTCCCACCTCAGGCACAGCGTTCCCGCCACAGGCACTGCGTTCCCGCCTCAGGCACTGCGTTCCCATTGCAGGCACTGCGTTTCCACCACAGGTACTGCGTTCCCACCGCAGGCACTGCGTTCCCACCGCAGGCACCGAGTTCCACCTAAGGTACTATGTTTCCAATGCAGACACTGCGTTCCCACCTCAGGCACTGCTTCCCACCATAGGCACTGCGTTCCCACCGCAGGCACTGCGTTCCTACCGCAGGCACTGCGTTCCCATTGCAGGCACTGCGTTCCCACCGCAGGCACTGCGTTCCCACCGCAGGCACTGCGTTCCCATTGCAGGCACTGCGTTCCCACCACAGGCACTGCGTTCCCACCGCAGGCACCGAGTTCCACCTAAGGTACTATGTTTCCAATGCAGACACTGCGTTCCCACCTCAGGCACTGCTTCCCACCATAGGCACTGCGTTCCCACCGCAGGCACTGCGTTCCCACCGCAGGCACCGAGTTCCACCTAAGGTACTATGTTTCCAATGCAGACACTGCGTTCCCACCTCAGGCACTGCTTCCCACCATAGGCACTGCGTTCCCACCACAGGCACTGCGTTCCCACCTCAGGCACTGCTTCCCACCATAGGCACTGCGTTCCTACCGCAGGCACTGCGTTCCCACCGCAGGCACTGCGTTCCCACCATAGGCACTGCGTTCCCATCTCAGGCACTGCGTTCCCACTCGTTTTTCTTTGCATATTTTCCTCGTGGTTTAAAAAGTGTGATTACCGCGGTTGATGCGCGAAGCATATAGGCTGTTCATGGCAACGTGAGCACTTTTGAAGCCCTAGTTACTTTTTTCCATTCAGCCATTTTGTATTTTTTAATCACCTCTTTGAAATAAATATTGCCATGTAAGTAATAAACGCAGTGTGTATAGTCTACCGCACTCGGAAGTTAACTTCTAAGGCTACAATGAAATATATTTATTGGATGATATTTCAAATGACACGGCTTTCTAAAGTGCTCACTTTATCGTGAATAGCCTATATTAATTAAGTACAGATGAATCCAAGAGGGTTTTAGGGAGTCCAGGCATACCACACTAGTCAATGTGAGTTTTGATTGTTTATAGCAGAACTAACTTTGAACCGTAGGAAGTATGTCGTGTATTGGCAAAACTGATACGAGACGTTACGTCTTCAAATTTTAGTTAATTGATATTATAATATGCACTAGGCTTTTTGTAATTTTTTTTGGATATGAAGCAATTTTACTTAAGTAAATATGTCATCAATTAAGTAGGTATTATTAAAATACGTATTAATATATTCGAGCATATAGCTACTATTTGTGATTATTTTGGAGACAGCGCAGTGTTCATAAAGTAAACAAATAAAGTTAAATAAGTTTATCGTCCAATATTTATAAAAAGTCACTTTCAAGAGCAGACGAAGTTACTGGAATATTAAATCACTGACAATATAGGCGGGTCAGATAATTGAAGCTAGGGGCGTTAAGATATTGCTTCTGTATTAACTACAGAGTAGATAAGTAGCCATTCCGTGATTGGCTGTGTGATGCTGTGGGGACGAACATTGTATCTGATTGGCTACGAAAGGTACACTTTTATTTAAGCTGCTAGTTACCAGGTGCTGATTGGCGTATGGCGTGTTCCAACTACAGAGCGTCTCACTCTTAAATTGCAGTGTGCGGTGTAGTGGACATTCACTCTCTCTCTCCAATGCACATATTCTGTCGTTAACGCTGTCCTTGTTCCTACGGGCGCTGTTGCCTGATACGTTGCGTGCGCGCCGTCCAATCACAATAATAGGATTTCTCACAGGCTTCAGCTTGAAAGGAGCCGCTTAGCTTTGCGTCGCAAGACTGGATTCCTTTATGAGTTGACAGGGAGATAAACAGATAAAAAGTATCTTAATCAGGCCGTTTCCTTCACCGCGCATTTGTCACAAAGCTGAAGCAATCTGGCAACAGTGAGCGCCGTAAGCCCTGTACTGCAATCTAAGCGTGAGACGGGCTACAGTTTGCGGACATGTTGGTGTCGTTTGTGCTGCTGCAGTTACAAGCAGCTGCATATACACTGTGGATAGGTCGTATCTCCTAGACATACTCGGGCATTTGTGAAGTGTGAACTGCCATTGTCAGAGCCTACGTTACAAGTAACCACGCTGTATAGTATAGTGCGTTGTGCTGCGATGTTCAGGGAACAGGCAGCCTGTCCTTGTCAAAGTTATCGCCCGGCCATCAGGGACAAGGTACGGCGACAATGTCGTCGACCTACGATTACCAGTCAACGCTCAGTCGTCTACAGCTTCCTCCACATCTGATGTGCCTGTCGGACGCGCGTGTTTTGAATAGTTAATTACGCGGACAAAGGCCGAACAACAAATTAACATTTTATTTGTGAGCCTCCCCACCCCCCTCCCTTTTTTTCTCCCTCTTCCGCCAGAAAACTTAGAAATCCAGTTTTGAGAGTCATGTGCCTTCCTCGCCACATCTCCCTTCAGCTGACATGTCAACTAACCCGCTGTTAGCGCAGTCAGCGGGGTGGCTGGTAATGATCACCGAGGTGTACAACCAACGAAGTAATGTCCCCTGGGGGAAAGGAAGAGAGAATTATTCATATATGGACCCAGTCATGAAGTTGTAGTTAAGAGTAGAAGCAGACGAGTCGCCAAGGAAAAGAAGAATGGGAGCTTGTCTGTTCAACATAGAGGCGATGTTCTGAAAACTCCACCTTGAATGGTATTCATGGAACCACTAGTTGACTTAGGATTCTTCATATACAGGATGTTTGTACGCGGGAAAGATTTGCTTACGAGGTGTCTTTATAGCCAAGTGCAAGATGGAGATAAATAATAACAAATTAGTCGCCATTACACACGGTGCTGCTTTTCTCAAGTAGGAAAAGCATTGCCTACTAGATTTTCAGTACGTCAATAACTTCTTTCAAGAGAATGTTGTCGTTGCACTAAAATGAATTTAGTGAATATTTACGTCTCGGAAAACTATGATATCTGGGATTTTCACAGTGCTTTTGCGTAACCAGGGTTTTTGCAATAAAAAAATGCTTTATGTACGAAAAAATTCACCTCGAACGTCATACAGTTGGTCTATAACACATGATTTACACATCACTACAACCGCTATTGGGATCTGCAAAGCTGGCTGATTGCTGCTCAGACGCTTTCATTTCGGAAGTATTTACGGAAGGTGTCAAACTGAAGCACCATACTATCACTAGACAATAAAGTTACTTCTGGTTCATCTGCTCCGTCTATTTCATGTCGTTGCTTTAGTCTCCTCGCGGGTCTCTTCCATCGCATCTCTTTCTGTCGTATTGTTCTTCGTCTTGTAGTGTCGCCGTCGTTCTCGTCTTACCGTCGCGGCGCTATGCGTCTTGCTAATGAGTCACGAGGCAAGCAGTTGTGTATAGGCGACACGTCAGTAGATGGTTCTAAGGAAGAGACGTGGGCCGAGCGCAGTTGTGGGCGGTCTCCGTGTTTCGTCAGCTCTACTTGAGAGAGGGCGTCACGCAGTTTGCGGGTACAAAGTGCCGGCACAAACACACTCTGCGCACTTGGTAAACACACTCAGCCGCTTCGTGTCAACACAGCGTGCGTCTCCACTGGGCAGGCCTGTGTTCCTGCTATGCCGAGGTAGGTACTCCACACACTCGCCATGGGAGAGCCGGTCTGGTAAACAACTACACAGACTATTACAATCAAGGTCCCTTTGCCTTTCACCCCTTTTTTTTTTTTGCATAGTCGTTCAATGAAAACCGTAATTAATTTCAAACTTTTATAGCTTAAGTATTCTGCACATAACTAGCACATTTGTACAGTTAGTGCCGGCCTTCTGCGAGTCTTTTTACTGAGGGCGAGGACAACTTGCACATTTGTACAGTTAGGGCCGGCCTTCTCCGAGTCTTGTTACTGAGGGCGAGGACAACTTGCATATTTGTACAGTTTTTGAAGGACGTGCGCAATTTGCAACGGATAACACACTCAGCTACTATTGCTTGGTGCACTAGTACAGTATGAAGTACATGACAGACTATTATTTCCTTACTAAATCAGAAAGTAAGAGTCGCGGAGATGTGGTACAGACGTAACTTCGAGAAACCCTTAGTGTGCGCGAGTACGCCGAGCTTTGTGTCGTTCCCGCACCACCATGACAGTGCAACCATTCTTCTTTCATCTTCTGGTCGTGTAAGTTGAGTTGAGAGATCAGGGCGGCTCTTAACAACGTGGTCCGGCATGATTACCACTTGCAAAAAAAAGGGAGTGACTCGGCCTGGGATTGAACCATGTTCGTCTTGGTGGGAGGCAGAGACGGACAGCAGGACAGATTGTGGATTGCCGATGAGCAGTACGTATTCAGCGACGAATCATGGTTCTGTCTGGATACAGACGACCACCGAATTCGAGTTTGGAGGCGTCCTGGACATTGTAGAGCGACACACCGCCCCAACGAGAGGTGCCCTGGTGTGTTGTGCCATTTCATACTACTCCTGCGCCTCACTAGCGGTGATTGAAGTAACACTGATGGCGCAGAGATACGTCGCGGCGTTCCCCTTCCTGATGCAGCTTGATGATCCCATATTTCCAGTAGGATAATACCCGGCTTCATACAGAACGGGTATCTCTGGCCTGCCTTCGTGCATGATGTTAACATATACTTCTTTGATCAGCAAGGTCCCTGGACCTCTCGCTCATCAAGAACATTTCTGACCAGATTAGATGGCAACTTTAGTCAGCGGCAACTATGGCGGATTTTGAGAGTGAGTTGCGACAGCTATGGAATAATCTTTCTCAGGTGAAGATCCAACGTCTGTATGCCTGCATGCCCGACCGTGTTACCACCTGTCTCAATGCTACATGTGATCCAACGCCTTACTATGTTTATCCTGCATGTGATGGTCCCCTGCAATACATGCTTGTTGTGGTACAATATTTTGATGTTTTGTGTATACGTACTACCTTGTCTTGTGCCTGTACCCACTCACGTGTCTCTGCGATGGCACCTTCAGGGTGAGCAATTTTTTTTTTGCAAATGAGTGTACTTGCGGTTAACTGTGGTAAAAGGCAGTTTATTGATTTGGCACTGCTGAACATAGAAGGTAGGTTACTGTGGGATGTGGACTTTTAGGGGCATTATCACTTAAGTACACAAAGGATGTCTAAAAAAAAAATCTATCTCCAAGTAAGAAATTATTTATTAAAATATTTTTTGGTGTTAATGGTTATACTTTTATAAAAAAAAGTTAACAAAATATAAAATATTCTCCTTGCTTTTAAAAATACTGGCTACCTATGCATATTCATTGCACTTATATTCCATACAGGAAATGAAAATGTAATTACGTTCTCTCTCTTGTGTCCATATATCTTTCCTATTGTTGGAATACAGTAACGATTAGTGGAACGAAGGTGAAAAATCCTTTTGTATCGATGTTTGCATATCTGTGGCATTCTTAATCTATCTTACGAGGAGATTTAAAATATTTTTAGATTAACTTTGTACAAGAATGCAAAACAGCTGCGTGTAAATGTTTCAAAATTAATCATATGTGTTTTTATTTCTTGAGGACATTCCTAACAGCATGTGAGGTAAATGTGGTTCGAACCCCAAATGCCGCATGCAAGGCACAAAAGAATATGACGCCTGGACATTACATACATTGATATTGATGGAAAATGGCACTGTATATATATATATATATATATATATATATATATATATATATACATACACATACACACATACATATACTCGTGAGAGCGAGTTGGAAGTGAAGGGCAGCAGTTATATAATAGCGGCGGCAGCAAGCCAAAGGATTGTTTTGAATGAACAAGCGAGCGATAGGCCGGTGGCCGAACGTCTCTTACAGAGAGCGAGCCGACACGATAATTCTTTTTGCACCCCGGTGTTTCCTTCGCGTGAGAAGGCGCCGAGAGCCACAGGTCAAGTTTTTTAGAGTTAGGGAAGCGAGTGGCCTATCATACAGGAAGGCGCCGCACACGCCGATATACTTATCACAGCTCGCGCCTAGCTGAACATGTGTAGCTCATATTCTCCGTTTATCACGCACAGATGGCGTCGTCATCGCCATTACTTTTCCCAGAACATCTTGGGTTGCCAAGATCATTCCAGAGGGCACCTACCTCAAGTATAAATACCACATGCAATCCTCTGAGGGGAGAGTTATTAAGAGCCGAGAGTTTGACGTCTCGTGCGACCTTAAATGACAGTTGCGCGATTTCGGAGCAGCGAGGGACGACTGCAGCGATCTGCCAGCTTGTGTGTAGTGAAGATTGGGACTGATCTGCGGGACTGTGGACTGGATGCGCGAGGGAAAAGACATTCGGGGCAGTGGAAATAGACAGTTTAACTAAATGTGTGGAAATAGTTGGAGCAGTTTAAGGGATATTAGCAAGAGTAAACACCTGTAGTAAGACTTTAATTGAAATTGAGATATTAATTCAGTATTACACTCTCATTAGCACTCATTAAGAATAATAAGAGTCAATAGGATGCTTAAACTGCTAAATAACAGATTTTTGACTGTTTGTAGCATTGAGAATAAATATAAATATTGAAGTTAGTTCTTTTATTTTTATTATGACCGCCATCCCTCAAGAACTCAGATACGCCCCTCGAAAACCTATATAAGTATATATATATTATATATATAGAGAGAGAGAGGGAGGGAGAGAGTGAATGCGAGATAAACCGCGGTGGTTAAGTGATACTTTACATACATGCACACATACACACACTCGCAATAAGGCTACTGCCCGGTGGCGAGCTCTCTCACCTCTCCTTCACCCAATCAACTTCTTTTCCACTCCCTTCCTGAACTTACCAACCCCTCTCACAGATGCCAATTCCTCCCTCAACACATTCCACTCCCTCACAGACTTCACAAGCATGGACTCCCTACCCCGTCCCGTTCTTCTCCACACCCTCTGAAGCTTCTCGCTGTTGTTTCCTCTTCCTCTAAACACCCCCTTACTTAGCTTGCAGTATAGCCCTCCCCATCCTCCCTCTTCATTCACCATCCTGTATATCCTGACTAGCCGTTCAACTTTCCTCCCGTCCTTCAATGAGTTCAACCCCATTTCTTTCATCATCGCTGATGGCATATAGTTCCCTTCTTCCTCACCATTTTGCCCCTGCCTTCTCCACCTACCCATCACCCATCTTGCTGCCCTTTTCTGCACCTTTTACAGTTCTCGCACCTCCACCTCTACATACGGATCCCATACTGCTGCAGCATATTCTAACATTGGCCATACCATTGTGCCATACGCCTTCTCCTTCACCTCACACCTGAATCCCTTCAGCACCCTTCCCAGCATACCCAGAGCCCTTCTTCCCTTTGCTACCACCCTCTCTACCTGTTTTTTCCACCTGAGGTCTCCCTGCAGTACAATCCCTAGATACTTATATTCTGCTGCTTCTTCTATCTCTTGTCCCTTCCATTTGTACATGTCCCTGCTTATCGTCTTCTTCCTTGTGAACCTCACTACCTTAGTTTTTCTTACATTTATCTTCATTTCATTTTTTCTGGTCCACAACCATATCTTGTCAATGTCCGCCTGCAAATTTCCGCCCCCCTCTCCCACTTCAGCATACACAACACAATCATCTGCAAGCAATCTTGTTTTTTCCCCTAATCACCAAACCCACGTCATTTACCATTATGGTAAATAACAAAGGACCCAGCACGCTTCCCTGTGGTACCCCTGAAGTAACCTCCTCTTCCTCCAATATTGCCTCCCCCACTTTCACCCTCTGCCTTCGCCCCCTGAGAAAGTCATCTATCCATTCCACTACCCTCCTGTCTGGTATCAGCGCCTCCACTTTCCTCATCAATGTCCCATGGGGCACCTTATCAAATGCCTTCTCAAAATCTATGAAGCAGGCATCCACCTGCTTCCCCTCATCAACTACCTGCACCAGATCCTCTAATTACCCAGCCAGCTTCATGCTACATTAATGAATTTGTCTAAAGGATGACTAAAAGAAATGCGTACAAATAAAAAGTTAAGATAACAGTAGTAAAGTATGAAGTGTTATAACAAGTTATTTCAATAACTTAACTTTTACCTTATTTTTCACTAGCATTTGTTTATCATTTTTATTCAGTAATTTATTTATAACATATTAATGTTGTAATTTAAATTATGGGTGTCCTTGCTGTGAATTGTAAAATAGTAAATTCAGTAAAAATGAACAATATAACATATCGTGAAAAAAAAAGGGGGGGGGATCTTCATGGGGCTACAGGCGACAAAGTATGTTCGTTGATGTACATGTGCTACTGTGCCCTCTGCTACACTGGCTGCGAATTAAGTAAATAGTTCTAAGTCTTGACATTATATTGTGGGTGTTATGTTTACACTTGTGGGATATCACGTTGGTGCTTGATTACTTTATATACATTACAACACATATTTAAATAGTAGTAACATCATTTACTTCCTAATAATTCCATGGTTACACTTGACTGACGCACGAATTACGTCGATATGCCCACGGCGGTATAAAATTTTACATACATCTGTAATATACCAAATTTGGAGAAAATTTGATTAAGCAGGGCTTTCAAAATTCCTGAATCACCCATAGAGTAAAGATGAGTGAAACTGATTTCTCGTCTTGTATGCATGGACCCAATACTAACCTACCCCTCACAAATACACCTGTCTAAAGTCATATGGTCAACATTGATGAACGCGTTTGTTTTTGTCTTATTTTCAAAAGACAGGTACTTTTATATAAACAAAATACTTTGACCAATTTAAATTTAATTAACGTGCATTAAAAATTGCCCAGTGAATGTAAACAAACCTCTCAAAGCACTTGTTTACATAAACAGTGGCCGACCCTTGGCGCAGTCGGTTGGTGCGCTACCGATCTGGGGTGCGGGAGGCTCTGGGTTCGAATCCTGGGTAAGGCATGAGTGTTAATTAGTTGTAGAGCCGCGAGTATTTCGCGAATTGATTTCTCATCAGGCTATATTTTACAGTCTTCTATAGACTCGAGACACTATCGTTTGATTATTGGTTGATGCGATCAAGTGAGGGCTTGGTACAGCACTGTTCAATGCCAACTCACCCTACTGCTTCCTGCTTACTACTGGCTCATTATTAAACGGGACGTGTTTAAACAACTGCCGTCCAATTACAATGGAAGGAGGAAAGAACAAATAATTAAAGTCTATCTAGCCCCAGAATTAATTCGCGAAATACGCGGGGCTCTAGTCATAAGTTCGTCTGTAAGCCGTCCCCTGCTAAGCTTTCCAGCATAAAACCGGAGGACATTAAAAAGCCCTTTACAATACAATATAATACAATACATAAACAGTGTCCTCTCCATGTCGCTAATGACAGTCGTATTGGGCAGTTCATTGTTGGCACAAGGAGCAGACTATAGTGTTCGCCAGCCACTTGAATGTAGGAAGCTGGCAGCAGTTCCGTGAGCAGGTTCTAGGAAGAGCCACTGTGTCGTGCCAGGCACTGCTAGTTGGCAGTCGTGCGTTAATACACCTCACACTATGTACCAGTCACTGCGTGACTCTTGACAACCTGCTGCCTCTTATCTCTTACCTGCGAGACCAAACATCGCCGTCGTTACAGATCCTCCTCAATGTTGAGTACAAATTACCGCAACGCTGGACAACAATTCTTCTTATCCTAAACCACAATAGACAATTCATGTAGTAATCAAATGAACACTAATGTATTCCTAAGCCACAATAGACAATTCATGTAGTAATCAAATGAATACTAATGTATTCCTAAGCCACAATAGACAATTCATGTAGTAATCAAATGAACACTAATGTATTCCTAAACCACAATAGACAATTCATGTAGTAATCAAATGAATACTAATGTATTCCTAAGCCACAATAGATAATTCATGTAGTAATCAAATGAACACTAATGTATTCCTAAACCACAATAGACAATTCATGTAGTAATCAAATGAATACTAATGTATTCCTAAACCACAATAGACAATTCATGTAGTAATCAAATGAATACTAATGTATTCCTAAGCCACAATAGACAATTCATGTAGTAATCAAATGAATACTAATGTATTCCTAAGCCACAATAGACAATTCATGTAGTAATCAAATGAATACTAATGTATTCCTAAACCACAATAGACAATTCATGTAGTAATCAAATGAATACTAATGTATTCCTAAGCCACAATAGACAATTCATGTAGTAATCAAATGAATACTAATGTATTCCTAAACCACAATAGACAATTCATGTAGTAATCAAATGAATACTAATGTATTCCTAAACCACAATAGACAATTCATGTAGTAATCAAATGAATACTAATGTATTCCTAAGCCACAATAGACAATTCATGTAGTAATCAAATGAATACTAATGTATTCCTAAACCACAATAGACAATTCATGTAGTAATCAAATGAATACTAATGTATTCCTAAACCACAATAGACAATTCATGTAGTAATCAAATGAATACTAATGTATTCCTAAACCACAATAGACAATTCATGTAGTAATCAAATGAATACTAATGTATTCCTAAGCCACAATAGACAATTCATGTAGTAATCAAATGAACACTAATGTATTCCTAAACCACAATAGACAATTCATGTAGTAATCAAATGAACACTAATGTATTCCTAAACCACAATAGACAATTCATGTAGTAATCAAATGAATACTAATGGGAAGAAGACGCCAAATGTTCAGGATAAAACAGTATGTATTGAAAATATTGATCCTACTGTTATGTCATATGATTCGATTACATCCATTTTTTTTTTTAAATTAAGAACTATGAACATCTGTACGTAATTTTAAACTAATGTTAGAAGGTTGATATATCCTTTTTAAAATGTAGTTTCTTCCCCTTTTCCTGCGAGTTACTGAAATTTTCCGGAGAAAGGGATGATGTCCCACCATGCGTCACGGATCCTCGGGTGTGACAAGGGCCGGATGTGAAGGCACTGTCGTCCTAGGCAATATCCGCTCCCACTTCCCAACTTCATACATGTGTGCATGCATGACATCTTACTTCACAAAATAGTACACATTGTCCTCTCTTCTGTGTCAGTTCTTTAATAACATCATATTAGTCTATGAAAGATGTTCGCTTCGTTGTAAACAGCGTTCAGTCTGTCTTGGCCTGCTGTAGACCGGAGGCAAATATTTCTTAAGCAGCAGTGTGAATCTTAGGGTATTTAATAATCAAGTAATTTTTGTACAAAAACATATAGCCTAAGACGATTGCCTGGGTTTTGTGTGTGAGCTCGACCTTTGTACGTCGATAATATTCTACCTCGTTACTGCAGTCCTTGAACTCTTTGAATTTTGGATTTCAATATCTACAAAGGCCTTTAATAGTGCTGGATATTGACGCCTTGAATATTCAGACTATAAGAGGATACATGCACGAAAATAGCTTGCTTAACTAGGAGTGAAAAGTCGTAACATATGTGTTGTAGATAGACGTAACATATGTGTTGTAGTATATAGATGTAACATATGTGTTGTATATAGGCGTAATCTTTCGTCACGGTTCTGTTTGTTGTGCTGTAAACATGAATGCACAGTAGTTACAGAATGGTGTAGGGCATTATTGAACATATCATGGCATTTCAAGTGTTAAGTATCTGGTTAACCAATGCTTGCAAGACATTCTGAATTGTCGATTCACTTCTATGAAATGATCAAAGGCAGAATGACATGCGAGTTACCTTGTTAGGCTGAAATCTTGTAATTAAACACCATATTATATTGTATTGAAAAACTTATATGAAATAGCGATTTAGTGATGGTGAAATACTTGTACGTTTCAAATTTTTTTCAAGTTTAATTTTTTTTCTGAAGTGTTTTTCTTAATAAACTTGTGTTTTTTCTTTGTGTATGAAGCTTGATTATGTGGTGTCACAGATTCGAAATAAAAAAAGGAGAGCGGTGTTATACACGAGATAGATATTAATTTAGATAATTCATTTCTCCTAATTATATTTTTCAGTACTTGTCAAGTCCTTGAATTTGCATCTAAAATGTTTGTCAGAAGGAAGCAAGGTTTGTCCGAGAACGTTTGTGCTCACAGAGTAGTGGTGTGGCGGATGTGAGTGTACCTAATCGTTGATTGACTGCGCGAAGCTCTAGGAATAGGCCTTGTGTCTGATTGGTTACTGCGCGTTGACAAACATTCCCTATTGGCTACACTGCCGGCTTACCAGGCTCTGATTGGCGAATCTCATTCATAGAGTCTGCTGGACAGTGTGCGGCTGCTATTGCACCTTTGTATAGTCTGTTCACGTTAAAATGAGCACTTTTGAAAGCCCTACTTAAGGTCTACTTTAATGCACGTTATGTATCCTCCCGCCTTACGTAAAATTAACATTGTCGTGGGCCTCACCACTTTATTTATGAAAATCTGTACGTAATTTTAATCAAGACAAATACCAAATTTCCTGCCACCGACCCACAGCGCAAAACGACGAGAAGAGAAGGAAAAATCAGATAATCGACAGTAAAAGATTTCCTTTTTCTGTTTGCGTATCTAATATAGTCTATTCACGCTTTCTTCAGCCTTTTGAAATCGAACCTTTGATATATCACCCTAGGTATAACATGTCAACCTGGTTTGTTCAATCACTTGTATTCTACAAATACATAACACTGTTATTAACTCTAAAGTACTGTATTTTTGAATAAACGAAACTTTTCTTAATATCTTCTATAACTTGTAATGTTTATTTCGTATTATATACGAATTTAAAACAGCGAGAGCAGCGGTGTATTGGCAACAGCTAATTTGTAAATTAAATATTGCTATTAAAATATTTTAATATTTAGGTAGCCCCGATAGAAACATATTTCATTGTTACAGTTAAAAATAACAACGCAAAATAACGTACGTAGGCCGTAGTGACATGGTGTTGTTTTTTCGACAGACGAAACTGTTGGCTGGGAGGAGCTTACCGCTCTCTCTCTCCCCCTCCCTCTCTGTCGCTCTCTGTCGGAAAATTTCCCATCGCAAGTAAACAAGAAATTATACGTGTTTAAAATGGTAGCACATTTCGTACTTATTACAGCAAAATAATGATTTTTGAATTTAAAATTTACAACTGAAAGATATTTTATTGTTTAAAAAAGAGATTTTATTGTTTAAATGCCTGTGTTACTTAGATGCGATGGCGCGACGCGCGATGCTTTCAAATCCAGCAGGTTGGCAGAAGTGGTGTGGAAGTAACAATGCATGTAAATATTAGCGTAATAAATGTTACGGTAGGTCTATGTGTTTGCATGTTCGCCAATATCTTTTATGTTTATCGATGTACAATAAATAAGCGGCACGAGTTGCGTGCTTGAATTTACTGCGTCGTTTCGTTGGACTGGTTGTCCCTTCGTTTTAATTTTTATTCCAAGCACATATTAATAACAACAGGTTAAACACTACTGTTGTTTCCGCCACAGTTGTGACAAACACCGTAGTGGAAAAATATTAATGTCAATTATGTGTAACGTGCTATATCGTGTGTAACAAATAGTTTTATAAAACTGGCCTAAATATTGTTATTGGCCTGAATTGTGAACATTCGTAGGAAATGGTTTCTGCAATATTACAAAATTCTTTGAACAGCTGTAAACAGCAACCAACCCATTTGACAGTTATAAAAGTAGAAGTCACATGGCAGTGTTTATGTTTACGTGTAGCGGAAGGATACATAATTAGTAATCAGAAATTTACCAGGGATTCAGAAAAGGCCGAAGTTATCGTGAATCAACTATACACAGTTTTGAAACATTTTCAGGGTAAACAAGGTTAAAATAGGCATTTTCATAGTAATTGTTTCGTATGAGAGATACGGTAAATCATATTTCATATAGTTTTACTGTCACGTAGCACATTTATAGTGTTTGAAACATTAGACCATAGAACGACGGGATCACCGCTGGAAGTCTTCCAGGCAAATTGCCTACCGAAGATTGCAAGCTAGTTCGTTGCTTTGAGGGTAGAGGCGATGAGACATATGCTGCACGTGCACGGATCGCCCTTATCGTCTCCGCGGCTGTAGAGGTCAGACGACGACAGTAATTAGAAAGAACAATTGTTCTCGCATACATGAATATCTCGACACATTGATTGATATTGTCGACGATTGAGAGCGACATGTGGAGGTTGGTAGTCGCCGTCATCTCGTGGTGGAAGACGAGAGGAGAGGCTCGTCATGTCAATATTGTGCATTTGTGGGCGAGCAAGGGCCTGACCCGCTCCGAGATAAGCCCTCAGCTGTGAACATGGGCGTTAAGTCGCTACGACACTGTCCAAGCACTGCGCCAATCACAGCCAAGATCAAGACTCTCGCCGCTCGGAGTGGGTCTGGGACCGCGGCGGTGTAGTGGTTAGACTGCTCGCTTCTCACCAGGGCGAACCTGGTTCGATTCTCTGCGGGGTCGCCTCCGGATTTTCGCATGTGCTTCTCGTACCGGGCGATGCAGTCGGAGGGGCCTCACCCTCTTGTATCGTCTCACAAAAGACGCCTCTTTGTGAAGAAAATGGGACTGTCTCTCCGTGACGCAATTTATCCTGCATAATTTCTCTCCTGCCATATTATACCGTATTTGACAACCGCAACATTGAAATTATAAACACAGCAGTCTTCTTATCCGATATCCGATATTCTATTACATATTAATATGAGCAAATACAAATTATAATGACAGTTATAGGATGATTATATTGTAACTATAATTAAGTTTCATGAAATATAACCCCTATTTAAACATAGAAATGCCAAAATGGCCGGTCACAATAGTACCCGACAGTGACTTCCCCCAAACTAATAGTACCCGACAGTGACTTCCCCCAAACTAATAGTAATACTACTGTCAAGATCACATGGTCGTCAGTGGTGAACGTGTTTGTTTTATATCTGCATTTTCAAAAAACTATCTTTTTTATATTAATAAATTGAATTTATCAATCTCAATTTAATGTAATTGTTCAAAAATTGGTTAGCGGAAGTACAAAAACGTCTGAAAGCTAAACAGTGTTGTAACCTTGTCAGGTTTTGTAAGCCAGTCGTCTGTATTGCTGACGCAGTTGGACTGCAGTTGGACTGCAGTTTACCGTGGACCAGGAAGGAGGTTCAGTCACATTCCCCCAGGAAGATGTTTCCTCGCTGCTGCAGAAGGCGACATACTGTTGCCTCTGACTCGAATAACACGGGTCGTTGAAACTCTCACGTCGCCTTAGCTTTCACATTATACATACTGTACTATGTATTAGTTGCGCATTTGTGATGTCGGGGATTGCCACACTTACCATTAAACATATTTACCAGGCATTAATCTTTGTAAAGGGTTTCCATTTTGTATATTGCTCCCCACACGGTGACATTTCTGCCTAAACTTCTGCATCCGCCATCTTGCACAGTACAGGTTACTTGGTGCGTTTTTACCCCGGAACAAAACAACCAAGAAACTATTTCTAAACTGCAAGCATATTATATTATACTCTTGCATGACCACAGTAGATTTCATAATTATAGAGCTTTAAAATACCCAACTAATAGGTTAAATGACTACGTGTGAAAATAAAATTAATAAATTTCCGTCAGAACTAGGCTACATGCAGTATTTGCTGCCTCAACTGCGCTGTGAAAGCGGACTTTTTGTCAACAATTTACTCCCTTGGAACTTCAGCGCTAATTGTTTAATTTTTTAATGAAAATACGAAGAAAAATGGCGTGCACGACCTCATACATAAAAAAAAAAGTCTTGCAGGAAAATTTTCATACCATAGTGACGTGAAAACAGTTGCTTTAGCCATTCTCTGTCTGCCAGAAAAATTACCTTCGCTCTGTTAGGGAGCACTGAACAACTCAAAGAAATTGACAATGTAAATATCACATTCGCCTCCCACCTAGGTGAACCGGGTTCAATCCCCGGCCGGGTTACCGGATTTTCGCATGTGGGACTCTTGCCGGACGATGCCGTTGGTCGGCGGGTTTTCTCGGGTATCTCCCGTGTCCCCCGACCTTTCATTATGGCGTTGCTCCATACTCACCTCAATCACCCCCATCGGCTCTCAAGACCAGGATGTTAAGAGTTGCCCAAATCTCATTAACTTAACTTATATCGTTACTTTTACCTTCTGAAGCTCCTAGTTGAAGTATCTGCAGGTAGAGTTCATATAAATGATAGCAAATTGTGCGAGTATTACTCCAAGAAAATATTTACAAATGAGATAAACATTCTGAGATGGACGGCAAATTTATTCGTCACATATTTTGACATGCGTACGTGGATTATTTATGGCCTGTGGTGACCTGACCACCTTTGCATTCCGCATACACGAACTAATAAATTCGCTTCTATTTTGGACTTGGAGAATAAACCCTGGTAGTGACATATTTACCTCAGTCAGTATGAGGCAAACGGTAGGCATCTGTCTGCACAATGCGTTATTCATTGCCATAAATATGTATACACGCGCGCGCGCACACACACACACACACACACACACACACACAATACGCTCTTTAGATGGGTACTGTGTATTTTTGCATCACTACCGAATATGGCGAAGCGTGGAATTATAATCTTAATTATGAATTGTAAATAAGTGAATCTTGATTCTGTGTGAAAGATCAGTGTTTCCTGCATAATGGTTAGTTCATCATTTTCAGTTCTAAACTAGTGCTGCTTCTGGTCTAGGAAACAATTTAAAAAAACGCAGAAAGTTAGGAAATTTTGAAAGTGGCCAGGGAAAACTTGGAGAAAATAGAAAGAATTGTCTGAGGGTGAAAGTTAAAACTAGATAGCTGATCGCAACAGCTTATTTGTGTAGTTAATTTCTTTTTAAAATGATTCACTTTACAAGAGAGATATCATTGAAAGTATAAAATTATAACCATTGTAATTTTCTAAGATAGTAAGTTCTGCGAATTTGATATTTTATGTTTTGTTGATCGTGATATCTTTGTCAGAAATGTCTTATTAAATGAAAAAGTAAGTAATGTACGTTTCTCGCCATGTGGAAAACTTCTAAGAGTCAGAGAAATCTGCTACTGCCAGTTACATTAGGTGTGTGAACCCAGCCTTAGTCTTCCAGTGTGCAGTAGATGTGTGAATCCAGCCTTAGTCTTCAAGTGTGCAGTTGGTGTGTTAACCCGGCCTTATTCTGTCAGTGTGCAATAGGTGTGTTAACGCAGTCTCAATCTTCCAGTGTGCAGTAGGCGTGTGAACTCGGCCTTAATCTTCCAGTGGGCAGTATGTGTTTGAACCCAGCCTTAGTCTTGAAGTGTGCAGTAGGTGTTTTAACCCAGCCTTATTCTGCCAGTGTGCAGTAGATGTGTGAACCCAGCCTTAGTCTTCCAGTGTGCAGTAGGTGTGTGAACCCAGCCTTATTCGTCCAGTGTGCAGTAGGTGTGTGAACCCAGCCTTTTTCTTCCAGAGTGCAGTAGGTGTGTGAACCCATGAGTGTTGCTGAGGCATGTTAGGCGCCGCTGTCTCCAGGTGTGTTCCGTCTCCATTAGGACGGCGCAGCTCTCCTCCCTGCAACATCTCTCCATCCATAGTCACTGGTGGTGCTGCCTCACCCTCTCCCAGGTCCTTTCTTCTGCTAGACATCTTCCCCTGACGGTTCATACTTGTGTCTGCCTGCCTGCGTGTGTGTGCGACGGACCACACAATGTGCGCCACAATGCCATGTCATGCCATGCTATGCCTTCCCGACCTCCTCCACTGACGACTCTCTCCCACTCTGCTCTTTTTATGAAGATCAACATCCAGTTCCGACGACAACGAAAGGCTCGTCGATAATGTGGTACCTAAAGATATAACAAAATTACAGTCACTATATAACTCAGGGTTCGGCCTTCTTGTGCTTACGGAGTACCTTCACATTTAACAATGTCCTTGTGACTTTAGTGTACACTGACGTCGCGATACTCGGAGGTAAGTAAGATGTAAGTAACAGTTTTTGGAAAGAACAGTACGACGTACATGAACCTTATCACACAAAGTAACTATGCGAATCTGAAGCAAATTTCCAGCCATAACCAACGCATCGTATGTGCAACAACTTCCCTTTTTTTTAATATAAAAATTCCTCTGGTAGGTCATTTTTCTTTAATGGTTCGAGTACGTGAAGAGAATCACAACGAAGTTGTGAAGTAGCCCTAGTTTTCAAGATGTAGAAGACATAGTTTGTGAAAGTTGAGGTTCAGAGCTGTAGGAATGGCTGTTGAAGGCGAGCGAGTTGGAGTGACACAGAATATTCAGGAATACGGATGTGGAACAGACGAGTGTAACGTGAACTCCATCTAGCCACACACGCCAGCAATATGGCGCCACGACGTCCACCAGCCAGTGCCCGCCAGCTGCCTAGCCTATAGCGAGTCTCCGCAGCACTTGTAGTAACTCGCACAGCCAATCAGCAAATGGTTCGTCCACATGAAAAGAACAGCCATGCCAGTTTACTTCTGTAGGTTCATCCATTCTGTGGTCGTAACTTGCAGTTTGTTTACTTTTTTTTTTTTTTTTGATAAATCCTTGCTTAAAAGAAATTATAAAGTACCGTGCCGTGATTCTACCGTATCTACCTCTACAGCTCGGAC
This sequence comes from Dryococelus australis, assembly GCA_029891345.1. NCBI lineage: Eukaryota > Metazoa > Arthropoda > Insecta > Phasmatodea > Phasmatidae > Dryococelus > Dryococelus australis. Next base: position 556,057 of record CM057006.1, read on the forward strand.
ACCAGAAGTGTGTCAACATTAGAAACGCCTGATTGCGTAAAGACTGTAAAACGTGAAACGAAGCCAGGCAGCACTTGATGCTGCAAGGTCTAGTGGGTGTCATTTCTGCGGAGTACGTAAGTATACAAAGCCACAATAATAATGGACCAGTGCCAGTATACAAAGCCACAATAATAATGGACCAGTGCCAGTATACAAAGCCACAATAATAATGGACCAGTGCCAGTATACAAAGCCACAATAATAATGGACCAGTGCCAGTATGAAATGTTTTGCGATAGGTTGGGTTGCCTTACATAGCCGACAGATATGTTCTAAATGAAACTAAGACATTATTTGATTATATATAAACTCATTTCCTTACGTTGGTATTCTGCATCAACTTTATATTACACGGCTAAGTTATCATAGGCCCATTGAAATAAGATGCTAGTATCATGTTTGTGTATACAAAATATATTTAACATACTGCAAAAATATGCACAGCCCATGACGTTATTTAGAAAATTACTTGGGAAATTTTCCAAAAGGACATTTCCCTTGCGAATCATCCACCAAATAGTGATAAATTAAGCTGGGTTTACAATAGAAAGTATAAATAGTCGTGTGTGTGCACATGTTAACGATTATATTTGTTTACAAAAAATCTCTGTTAGGAAATTATGGCTTTAAAGTATGATCTGCTTAAATAAGGCTGTGATATACGAGGGTAGGTTGAGAACAGAATTAAACATGTTAGGCTTGTTGCCTGTTTCCATTGGTTGGAATTAAGAACTAAAACATTAATTGGATACTGCAAATACAGGAGACGTGTGTTTCCGTATGCTAGATCAGCGCTTACTGCATAATTCTTAACGCATCATTTTTGTTTATTAAACCCAGCTGTAGGCTCAAAGGGAACCGCTTACAGTATTTTAATAATAAATCAGATAAAACAAACTGTCTCAAGGATAGCTGTTGAATTGAAGACAGCTTCCATGAGAGGTAGAATCCGTCGTAAAATATAGTGAAGTGTTGGCAACAGTGAGCATAAGTTGGCGCGGGTATATGCTGTACACGGTAAAGTGAGCACTGTTGAGGCCCTAGTTACTTTTTCCTTTCTACCATGTTTTATCTTTTAAGGCAGATTCCCACCCATCATGGATTTATGGAATTTTTGCCATACTCTGCAAAAACAGTTTTGTATCATGTTTCTTGGAACGACAGAGCACAGAGCATTGCCTATTGCATTGTCTGCGGTCAATATTTCTTGTTTACTGTTAATAGTCTCGCCTTTTTAATAGTTCTCAATAAATAACCGGGCGTTTCGCCTCGACTGTTACCAGATAAAAATGAATAAATGTAGCAAAGCTGTGGCAGATCGATAAAGTGTGGGAAGCTCTTATTTAGGATATGTCGTGCTGGAAATTTCAATATAGACCTACCTTCTGAAATAAAGGCTTTGAAGAAAAATCGATTATTCCATGATGGCGGGCGTGAATCTACCTTAACCAACTTTTTAAATAAATATTGCTAAGTTAGTAATAAACACTGCGTAAATTCCGCCGCACTCGTAAATGAACGTCTAAGGCTAAAATAAAATATATTTATTGACTGTTATTCCAAATGAGATAACTTTCATGAGTGCTCACTTTACCGTGAATAGTCTATAGTATGTTTTATGTTACAAAACGCTTATTTGGTGATGTGAAACGGGCACATTAATCCAATACATGGTGGAGTTGCTGGTGCCTTGTGCAGGGTTTGGAGCTGCGTCTAAGAGGTCTCTCATTGTTCCTTTGTTTACACAGCACTCGGCTGTTCTCTCTGGAGCAGTTTCAAGGTCCTTAGAGCCGCGAGAAGACTTCTGTCTCTGCTTCGCTTGAGAAGCACGCCGCTCCCCTGGTGCAATAACCAGAACAAGCCACTCCGTACCACGGTACAATAACCAGCAGCTGTGTCGTGGCGGATACTCCAATCGATACACGAGACCGCCTTTCAATATTCACTTGTTTCGTTACTTGTTACGTTAAGCTAAAATATTATGAATGTAACGCCGCTGTTTTAAATCGCACGATCTTTGAAAAATCTATACTCATATATTAGGCATTGATGGTTTTCAAAAAAATTTCATTACTTATAGAAAAGTAAAGTCTGTTCACGATAAAATGAGCACTTTATAAATGAACCTTAGAAAAATGTCACTGCTCTTGCATACATATATTGTAATGGGCGCAGTGAGTGACACTCGCCCCGTAAAGTTGGTAACGATGGCTGGAAAGTAGTTCCTTATCTTAACGTCCAGTAAAAAGTGTTAGGTAACTATTTGTGATAATTAAAAATTATTTCTTCACCTTCTGTTTATTTACTGCATGGAAGTGTAGAAAGGAGCAGATTTTTTTAAATATTTACTTTTCTAATAATTTCGCAGTCTCGCTTGACCAATGCATGAATATAATGATGAAGCACATGACAATGTTAATATCACATAAGGCGGAAGAATACACAACGTGTATACAAGTACATCCTAAGCAGGGCTTTAAAAAGTGCTCATTTTGCCGTAAACAGCCTATAATAAAGTATAACAGCTACATGTGATTCAAAACAAGTATTTTGATCGCCTTAGTTAAATAAATTGATTTGAAAATTAGACAATTTCGTATTTTGAAGTATTTAGTTAGATCGTATCACGTAAATGTTTTTCATAAGTTTCATTACATACGAAATATCAGCTAGAAATATTTATGAAGCACAGTAATTTTTGTTTGCAAATTCGAGTCGTGCGACTATTTTGCCAAAAAAAGAAAACAAAATTAAACTCTGCCCCAGCTCTCATAGTAGGCAGTTCAGACGGCGTGAAGGGGGTTTGGCAGCACTAGAGCTAGCACTCGCATAGCTAAGGGATGTATAAATCCGGATATCGTAGATAATAACATATATGCTGAGAAAATAGGTAGTGTCAGTTAATGAATGTATAGGCTGTTCACGGTAAAGTGAGAACTTTTTAGGCCTTAGTTACTTTTTATCATTCAGCAATTTTTAATGTTTCAACCATATATTTAAATAAATATTGCCATGTAGGTACTAAATATCGTGTGCATATTCCACCGCACCCGGAAGTTACGATCTAAAGCTAAAATAAATTATATTTATTGACTATCTCTCCAAATGAGAGGGCGTTCAAAAGTGCTCACTTCACCGTGAATATCGTATACGCGATCTGGTGTCACGAACTATTTTAGACTGGAGTTTACCTTTTGGCTGAACAAGTCTAGGAAGTGTCGCTTTGATTACTCTAGGTTCGTGTATGGCTTGACATTAAAATTAACGAAAAATAATTCACTATTAAATATATAGTCCCTTGAAAATTTGTAAGTTACCAAGAACGTTATATTACGAATGTTCAAATCCTGTATAGATGTCTATAGAAACTGTCGTTTGAAAGCCTTAGATTTTAGCCTGTGGCTTATTTGCCCACAGAACCCAGAAGGTTTAGAAAAAAAAAACCAGTATGTACGCGGGATTCGAACCCAGGAGCGCGTAGTCAGTTGGAACACGCCTTTGTGCGTGAATGACTGTGAAGTGGCCGCCTGCAGATCACAAGTATGTATAAGTGCGCCATTTATAAATGGAGCAGTTGAGGCGCGCTACTGGTTCGTGGAATGGGGATAAAAAAACAGCGTTATGTGGCACATCACGATACGACGGAGACTTGCGGACCACGCCCACACGTGACTCAACACACACACACATGCATGCGCTAATGGCTAGCGGGGACACGACCTTACAGAAATAGCAGGGCGGCACTGCATGCACATCTCCAGCAACCCTTCGCCCTTATATTCAGACCGGTTTTGAATTGTTACCTACTGTGCTCTCTCTGCGAGACCAGACCAGACCAAGCAGTATAACCCGCGGGCCGCAGGTAGAAATGACCACCTGCGTCTCAGCAACACTTACTGTTCAGAATGAAGCGGTAATTGAAACGGTTGTGAGGCAGCGCGTGGTTTAAACTGCTCACCGTCCAACTCCGGGGTGGCCCAGGTTCCACACGTGGCGCGTGGTTGTCAAGGGGCGGGTCTGCTGGCTGCCAAATGTCTGCACGACCCTTCAACACTCCAGTCATCTTCAAGCTTACACCCATCCTCTTCAACCACCCCTACACTATCTCGAGGTTCCCTCGCCCTCGGCTGTGTGCAGGGCTGCCGACTACGGCTGTGCTCAGGCGAAAAGTACCCTGTGTAGTGGCGTGTTGCAAGGTAAGCTGGTGCATGCTCAGTGCTGTATACACTCGGTGCACGCAGCCGGGATGTACTGCGGCCACTCACAAGAGAGAGGCGAGACATCCATTACACACGTACAGTGTCTTCAAACGCAATGCTACGTTTAAGTCGCCGATGTGTAAACTAGCAAACGATTAGGTATGAGTAAGCACAGAGCAAAAGACAGCTTACCTTGCAACACGCCGCTGGTATTGTGCCGTTTCGTCAGTTAGTTTCTGTCTGGAACTCGGTAACGGCTGCTATACAAGCTTCTCTAAGGCGCACTGCACTAACCACTGTGCGTTGCACACGATAGAAACTGGCGTACTACCAGGAAACACAATAGATGTGTTCACTTATTAACTCGTGGTTCACTGTAAACATGGAACCTATTCGTTGAAAATGTACTGTAGATAGTAACTAGTGTATTGAAAAAAACTACTGCATCTTATTGCTTCATTACCATAGGCAATTAGAGCAATTTATACTTATGCATTCTTTTAAAACACTTCCAAGTTATTTGGAGGTGCCAAGAATATTATATGGCATGTAAGTGAGTTGTATCAGTTTAGATAATATAATTATTTTCTAATTAAAGTGACAATCCACATAAAAAATCCTCCCGCCGTAAATTAACGCACGATACATAAACCAAAACCAAATACATGTAGTAAAACTGGCATTCGAAATATGGCTCAAACTGTATTTGTCATTGCCTAACTAATGTTTTAAGTTTCTAATATGCATTTGAGCAATATTCATAACCCAAATTTCTGAGCATTATTTTATTCGTCTCTAACGTATTTTAAAGATATTTGAATAAACATATAATCAACATCTTGCCCAATTTTATGTTTTAATATTTTTTCCCCTTAAGTTGAAACTCCAAACGTGAAGCGACTGGGGAGTGTCAAAACGGTCTCACTCATTTAGTTTCACAATCACTATAAATTGTTTTCCCCTCCCCCTGCACATGTGACCATTAATTCCATTTAACTAAAGAAAAATTATGTGCAAATTGTTCGTTTATTTTAAGTTTATTTTCATTACACAAAAGTCAATAAAAATTATTCTTGTCATTATTCTTTTGGCTAGCTGAACGGTACTTCCGCTAACTGAGTGAAACCACCACTATCAAAATCCGTAAACTGACTAGTAACGGGCATCGAACACAACGTGCCCTCACACAATAGAACAGCTGGACTTGCGTAGTTATGCGCAGTTAGTTATGCGCAGTGACGTTCTGCAGAGGTTGTATTCCAGTGGTGAACCATGTGTAACGTGCGTGGCGTTCTGCAGAGGTTGTATTACAGTGGCGAACCATGTGTAACGTGAGTGACGTTCTGCAGAGGTTGTATTCCAGTGGCGAACCATGTGTAACGTGAGTGGAAAGATCTGGACGGTTCTTAACATCGAGATCTTGAGAACTGATGAGGGAGATTGAGCTCAGTATGGAGCAGCGCCGGAATGCAAGTGCGGGAGGAAACGGGAGATCACCGAGGAAACCCGCCGGCCAGTGGGATCGTCCGACACGACTCCCTCATGCGAAAATCCGGGAGCAGCCCGGCCGGGGATTGAACCTGGTCCTTCCTGGTGGGAGGCGAGCAGGCTAACCGCTCAGCCACCGCGGCCCCACCAGGTGTAACGTCACTATAGGACGTTCACGATAAAGTCCGACACGACTCCCTCATGCGAAAATCCGGGAGCAGCCCGGCCGGGGATTGAACCTGGTCCTTCCTGGTGGGAGGCGAGCAGGCTAACCGCTCAGCCACCGCGGCCCCACCAGGTGTAACGTCACTATAGGACGTTCACGATAAAGTGAGCACTTTTGAAACCCTAGTTACTTTTTTCTTTCATCCAATTTATATCCTTCCCCCACTTGTTAATGTAAACCCTTCCCTGTGAGTAATGAACACAGTTTATACATTCACCATACACAAAACCAAAAGTTCGAGGCCATAATGAAATGTATTTATTAGTTATTATGCCTGATGAAACAGCTTCAAAAAGTGCTCACTTTACTGTGAACGGCCTATATGTGTTGTTGCCCGTATTTTTTTCTAAACCTACCCTATTGCTAAGCATTAGGTGTGCGCCCGCGGTAGGACAGGAGCTAAATGCGTCTCAGGGCTGCGCCCCATACTCCTAAAAGGAAGAGGATTTATGCAAGGAGGCGTGCATTTCGACAAGAGGAATTGGTAGCCATGGCCAGACGTCCAAGGCCATGATTACTTCCCATAGGGCCTGGTTCACCACACAAGTTTTAATTACTAAGTCGAGTTTAAGAACGAATCAACTAGGATTACTGGTCGATTGCATTTCACCACTGTCAAAACACGATTAACTTTAACGTACCCCAGTATAAGTTTAAACGTCCATTTTCGGCCAATTAATTTCTTAAACTCCGCTTACGAAAGAAATATGGCAGCCGAAACATATTATGATACTGCGAAGGTTATGATAAACAAATTCGGCAGACGCCTTCGTTACGATCACAATATTAATTGCAGTTCCTGCGATGTAGTTTTGATTGATATTTGCTATATGAATACATACCAAAATGTAAGTTAGATTGACTGTACAAAATATAGGGTTACATGCCATAAACATTTTAAATATTAAATTAATGACGAATGTTATGCATGTTATGTAAAACTGCTAGCCTATATTAAATTGGTATTTGTATTTTATTGGCTCTTTAAGCCAAGAACAGTAAGTTTAACAATGAAGTCTAATTCTATTGTTTGTTGCTGTGATTTGCTAGTTTTTCTACATATGGCAGCAATAATAAACATTTTGATGTACGAGGACAATAGTAGTGCTATTATGGGAAGTCTGGCATAATGTATTTTAAATGGGAGCTGCAGCAGCTTGTGTGGCTGGTCGGCTGGTTGGCTGCGGCTCGACTCAGGGGGTGCTCGGAAACCTTCAGCTCGGGTTTGTCGAACATACCCGAAGGTGCTCGGCAGTTACGTCCACTAGTTTTCTTCAAGTATATATGTATTTTTCTGTTAGCCATAATAGTACATATAGTATAACAAAACTACATTTCCAGACCCTCTCTTACATTTCTCTCTCTTCCCTCCCTCATTCAATATCTTTCTCTCATTCCGTCCATTTCTCCCTCTCTTTATTTTCTCTCTCTTTCTCTCCTTCCATCTCCTGTCTCTCTTTGTTTCTCACATTCGCTTTCTCTCTTTCCGCCCCTTTCTCTTATTGCACACATTTCTCTCTTTTGCTTCTCTCTTACTCTATATCAGCCCATAGGTTTTCTCGGAGTCCCCCCATTGTTGTTGTTTCGTTTCTTTCTTTCATTCTCTCATTTAATCTCTTTATCTCCATCTCTCTCGTCTCTCATTCCATCTCTTTCTCTCTTTCGCTTCTCTCGTTTTCTCCGTGGTTTTTCTCAGAATCCTCCCATTTTTTGTGGTTTCGTTTCTTTCATTCCATCTTGTCTTTAACTCTACATTTTTGTTTACACTTATCTCTCACCAATCATCATTAAAGCACTGCCGGCACCGACTTAGCACTGCTTGGAATAATTTTTAAGTATATATTTTTTTAATATTATGGAAATGTGAACCTATGGAGCTATGGAGTAATTTTGGAGTAATTTTGGAGTCATTCAGGGTCTTTTAGGGGTCTTTAGGAGACATTAAGAAGTTATTTTGGAGTCATTTTCGTTTTGTGAGCAACAGCCAATCATGAACTAACAATGTCACGTGACCGCCATGTGACACACTTGAAATTATATACAATGAATGAGCAGTGACACGTGGGCGCCACGTGACACACACTTTAAAAAAATGTTATACGCATACATACTGGGGTTCAACGACAGTAAAAACTTATCACCTAAAAAAATATACGCATACATACTGGGGTCCAACGACAGTAAAAACTTATCACCTGTAAGGTAAACTGTGGTGACAATACACCCTTGCAGTGTGTTGTGATTGTAATTTAATTGTTTGTTTTCAGATACTCAAAAAAACGAAGAGACGCTTACGATATCTACACACGCACCTATACACATATATGCACCTACACACACACACTCACGCACCTTCGCACACAAATGCACACATACACACACACCTACACATCTACACAAAGAGCCCAAAATATTTCATGTTGCAGACTGACTCCTGTTGTCGGACAGACCCCTCAAAAGAATGTCACCTTCGGGTATGTTCGACAAACCCGAGTTGAAGGTTTCCGAGCACCCCCTGAGTCGAGCCGCAGCCAACCAGCCGACCAGCCACACAAGCTGCTGCAGCTCCCATTTAAAATACATTATGCCAGACTTCCCATAATAGCACTACTGACAATGAAAATATGATTCACGAAAAATCATGTTATGTGTTGACTGAATAAAAATCCGCAACAATTATTATTCAAATTTGCGATTTCCCATTTACTATCATTATTTGTCCTGTTATATTTTACAACATGAAAGTTTCCGCACACTGTTTCAATCAGTGTTTAATATTTTATATAATTTGTCTATTTGTTTCTGCCAGGATTCCAAAGACAACATATCTTAGATTAAATAGATTAGTGAATAAAATACTTGACATCGCCTTCTAGATACACCATTTTGTTCAAATGTCGGACCCTAAACTTAGATTTACTACGCGAGTTTAACTATCTGCTAGATGTGCGGGGTGAAATTCTCCGACATTAAACGCCGGTAAATGAAGAGTTAAAATGTTACTTTCGTTTAGTTAAGCCGAATTTAATGAATAATTGGTGAAACTGGCCCTAAGTGTACGTATAGATGGAACTGTATTCTAGAAGAGGTATGGTAAAACTCACACATACACGGTAAAACCCATACCGACATAAAATACAAACTTTAGGAGCATTAATGAAAATGCTACAGGAGATATCAGGTTTGGACTGAATGTTGGTTTAATACGACAGAAGAACTAGTAGAGAGGGGACGGGCCCTTGAGGTGGATACTGCTGTTCATGATCCTGTGCAGGCTGCCTGCACAACAACACCGGCAGGAGTATTTGTTGCAGGGCCACCCTGCTTCTCGTCGAGTGCGTCAGAAACCCGGACAGCTCAGTCTTGCAACCGAAGCCATCTTCTCTCGACCGCAGCGATGCGGACCAAAAGTAGAAATTCAACAGGGCTTCAGGAAAGTGCTAAGTAACCGTGATTGGATCAAATGCACAGAGGGCGACACGAAATTTCGCGCTAAACAGAAAACCTGAGGTTTGATAACCGTTTGTATCCTCGTGTGTTTTCGAACCAATACTTTCCATGTAACCACTCTTCAAACAGAGAAATAACTCACCTTGGTAGGAAAAAATTTCTCTTTCATTCTCCAGGCCAGGCACAAAAACTTTATGAGAGGGGGAATATCCTGCTGGCAAATTCCCCCCCCCCCCCTCCAAAAAGCATCCTTCCAGAAATTTGATTTGCACACTGGCCCGTAGTTCGTGCACTTACTGCGCTGTTGTACAGTAGTCTCTAGCCGCATAGCCCGAGAACAAGATTGACTTGAAGCTATCTCAGTCAGTAACTATACTAGAAGGACGAAAGCCATTGCGTAAATTCTCCGCGTTTTTGCAGCTTATTGATTCCATTGAGGACGATCTTTTGGGAAGTCCAACAGCGCTAAAAAACGGCATTTAGAAAAGCGCTGTGTTGAAATATATTTGGGTCAGATGCATGTCGTTGAACTGTCGTACAGACTGGCCACCAGTAAAACGTTGGTCGCCGCCATACTTAGGCTCGTACTCGCAACACCGCTGTAAGGACAACACCACGTGATATGTGTTAATGGCGCTCCCGCGTGTAGAGCTGCAGGCGAGTGGTGAGTGGAGAACTGTTGCAAGGTAAGCTGTGTTTTGCTCTGTGCTGTATATAATCGTTAGCTAGTTTACACATTGGCCACTTAAACATAGTAGTATGGTAGATGTAAGCACGTGTGTAATGGGTGCATGGCCGCAGTACATGCAGTTTCTGCCTGCTGCACTCTGCTTCTGCGTGTGTACAACAGTGAACAAGCACCAACTTACCTTGCAACACTTCACCACACGCCACTGATCTTAAACTGACAGCGTTGTCCACCATTATAACCCTCAAACTACGGCTGCGCTATACTATTTGCCCTCTCACTGTCCTTGAAGAATAAATGTGAGTGATGAGTGCAAGGCTTGTCTGCAACTTACAAACCGGACACCCCTCCTCCATCTCTGAGACTGACCGCCACGGAAAACATTAATAAACCGTGTGAAGGCCGAGCTAACTAATGTGGGTGCGCTGATCGCCTTCCCGTGGGCAGCTGCTCACTGTGTCAGTTACGACATGCTCCTCCCACTAGCGACACTCCGCTGGTGTGACCGGACTGCAGTTGCCAGTCACCATTCTCGAATACAGAGTTGTGTACATGGAGTCGTCTATTTGCACAGTTTTTACCCTCGTTTTCGCCACTTCATTCTATGGCCCGACTAACACCGCTCTCTGATAAATTTGGAATGCTCCTAGTGCCATGGGGCCGCCGTGACTCAGCGGCTAGAGCGCTCCTGTTCCCCCAAGGCGAACCTGGTTCGATTCTCAGCGGTGTCGTCCCTGAATTCTCGCACGTGGAAATTGTTGCTGGAAGATGCGGTTTTTCTCGGACATATGCAGTTTCTCCCGGCCTCGCATTCCGGTGCTGCTCAATACCCAGCTTGGGTCACCTTCATCGACTCTTAAAACCCTGCAGTCAAGAGCCGCGCAAACTACTCTCAAATCTCTACCCGTAACTCGGGCGTGGAGTGTAGTGTAGATAAAGACGATGGTATATCGCCGGAAAAGTAGAGAGATTCCCTGGAATTAAACTAACAGTACATATGTCCGATAGTTTTCTTTGTTTACCGGCGGTCATGAATACATGTAGCTAATACCTATTTTCATTGGACCAGTGAGGATTATGTTACTCTAGGGAATTGGTCTGCAAATAACAAAGCCGATCCAAAACTTTTAACGTCCAATAATAAGAATATAAACTAGCGTATTCGAAAATATGATAGTTCAAAACTTATTTGCGATATTCCGCTCTCTCTGGGTATAAGTTTATACCGAGTTGTCCTCAAACGGATCCGTTACTAAAACGATGCCTTAAAAGGGCATCTTAAAGGAAGGCGACATCTCTTTGAATTGCACCGCAATTGCCGCGAGGGACGCCGCACACTACTAAGTGGACGGACTAGTGCCCGTCCGTCCTCCCACTCCGCACACTACCAAGTCCACGGGCTTGTGCCTATGCGTCTTCCAACTCAGCAACACTACCAAGTCCACGGGCTTGTGCCTATGGCTCCCACCACTCAGCACACTACCAAGTGCATGGTATCGTGCCTGTGCCACCTCCCACTCAGCACACTACCAAGTGCACGGGCTTGTGCCCATGGCTCCCACCACTCAGCACACTACCAAGTGCATGGTATCGTGCCTGTGCCACCTCCCACTCAGCACACTACCATGTGCACGGGCTCGTGCCCATGTGTCTTCCAACTCAGCAACACTACCAAGTCCACGGGCTTGTGCCCATGGCTCCCACCACTCAGCACACTACCAAGTGCATGGTATCGTGCCTGTGCCACCTCCCACTCAGCACACTACCATGTGCACGGGCTCGTGCCCATGTGTCTTCCAACTCAGCAACACTACCAAGTCCACGGGCTTGTGCCTATGGCTCCCACCACTCAGCACACTACCAAGTGCATGGTATCGTGCCTGTGCCACCTCCCACTCAGCACACTACCATGTGCACGGGCTTGTGCCTATGCGTCCTATCACTCTGCACACTACCATGTGCACGGGCTTGTGACCATGCGTCTTCCAACTCAGCAACACTACCAAGTGCACGGGCTTGTGCCCATGGCTCCCACCACTCAGCACACTACCAAGTGCATGGTATCGTGCCTGTGCCACCTCCCACTCTGCAAACTACCAAGTCCACGGGCTCGTGCCCATGCGTCCTACCACTCAGCACACTATCACGTGCATGTGTCTAGTGGCCGTGCGTCCTACCACTCCGCACACTATCACGTGCTAGGGTCTAGTGACCGTGCGTAATACCACTCCGCACAATACCAAGTGAACGGACTAGTGCCCATGCGTCCTACCACTCAGCACACTACCAAGTGCATGGTATCTTACCCATGCGTTCTCTAACTCCGCACACTACCAAGTGCACGGGCTCATGCCCGTCTGTCCTACCACTCCGCACACTACCAAGTGCACGGGCTTGTACCCATGCGCCCTCCCACTCAGCTCATGCCCGTCAGTCCTACCACTCCGCACACTACCAAGTGCACGTGCTCATATCCGTGCGTCCCCATAGTCCGCACACTACCAAGTGCACGGGCTCATACACGTGCGTCCCTCTAGTCCGCACACTACCAAGTGCACGGTCTCATGCCCGTCAGTCCTACCACTCCGCACACTACCAAGTGCACGGGCTCATACCCGTGCGTCCCCATAGTCCGCACACTACCAAGTGCACGGGCTCGAACCCGTCTGTCCTACCACTCTGCACACTACCAAGTGCACGGGCTCGTGCCCGTCGCGTCCTACCATTCAGCAATGGGGGGCTTTATTTTTATTCATCTGTATTCACATATTTGATTTTTTCTCAAGGCAGCTGCTTACCTGGTGCTTGAACTGTGCTGCAGTGTTTGAAACCCAGGAAAATAAAATGTACTACAAACTAGTCGCGTATAATACTTTCAAGACTTTACACACATTTGAAACATTATTCTAAACGCCTCTATAATGTCTGAAAATGCCTGTTACTTAAATTATACGAACCGGTTTCATGCGAAACCAGAATGCTATGGACTTTGCTGCAACGTCGTGTCCTTGAAAGTGACAGGGTCACCGCCTGAACTCTCATAGTGCCAGGGGTACCACCGTCTGGACTCTCATAGTGCAAGGGGTACTACCACCTGGACTCCCATAGTGCCAGGGGTACCACCGCCTGGACTCCCATAGTGCCAGGTGTACCACCGCCTGGACTCCCATAGTGTCAGGGGTACCACCGCCTGGACTCCCATACTGCCAGGGGTACCACCGCCTGGACTCCCATAGTGCCAGGGGTACGACCGCCTGGACTCCCATAGTGCCAGGGGTACCACCGCCTTGACTCCCATAGTTCCAGGGGTACCACCTCCTATACTCCCATAGTGCCAGGGGTACCACCGCCTGGACTCCCATACTGCCAGGGGTACTACCACCTGGACTCCCATAGTGCCAGGGGTACCACCGCCTGGACTTCCATAGTGCCAGGGGTACCACCGCCTGGACTCCCATAGTGCCAGGGGTACCACCACCTGAACTCCCATAGTGTCAGGGGTACCACAGCCTGGACTCCCATACTGCCAGGGGTACCACCGCCTGGACTCCCATAGTGCCAGGGGTACCACCGCCTGGACTCCCATAGTGCCAGAGGTACCACCGCCTGGACTCCCATAGTGCCAGGGGTACCACCGCCTGGACTCCCATAGTGCCAGGGGTATCACCGCCTGGACTCCCATAGTGCCAGTGGTACCACCGCCTGGACTCCCTAGTTCCAGAGGTACCACCGCCTGGACTCCCATAGTGCCATGGGTACCACCCCCTGGACTCCCATAGTGCCACGGGTACCACCGCCTGGACTCCCATAGTTCCAGGGGTACCACCGCCTGGACTCCCATAGTGCCAGAGGTACCACCGCCTGGACTCCCATAGTGCCAGTGTTACCACCGCCTGGACTCCCATAGTGCCAGGGGTACCACCGCCTGGGCTCCCATAGTGCAAGGGGTACCACCCCCTGGACTCCCATAGTGCCAGGGGTACCACCGCCTGGACTCCCATAGTTCCAGGGGTACCACCGCCTGGACTCCCATAGTGCCACGGGTACCACCGCCTGGACTCCCATAGTGCCAGCGGTACCACCGCCTGGACTCCCATAGTGCCAGGGGTACCACCGCCTGGACTCCCATAGTGCCAGGGGTACCACCGTCTGGACTCCCATAGTGCCAGTCGTACCACCGCCTGGACTCCCATAGTTCCAGGGGTACCACCGCCTATACTCCCATAGTGCCAGGGTACCACCGCCTGGACTCCCATACTGCCAGGGGTACCACCGCCTGGACTCCCATAATGCCAGAGGTATCACCGCCTGGACTCCCAGTGCCAGGGGTACCACCGCCTGGACTCCCATAGTGCCAGGGGTACCACCGCCTGGACTTCCATAGTTCCAGGGGTACCACCGCCTGGACTCCCATAGTGTCAGGGGTACCACAGCCTGGACTCCCATAGTGCCAGGGGTACCACCGTCTGGACTCCCATAGTGCCAGGGGTACCACCGCCTGGACTCCCATATTGCCAGGAGTACCTGGGGAATACTACACACTTGTTCACAATGTGGTGCATGGAGGCAATATTGATTTACATGCGCCGTCCGGCATCGGCCATAGTGCTTCGTTTGTTTTTGCCTTACACACAAACGCACTTGTCACTAGGCGGAGGCCTGAATATTTTAATGGATTGCCATTGGTACAAGTATAATATGTATTTTGACGAAAACGTCTAACCGATTTTGATGTAGGCCTAAATATAGTTACATTAAAAATTTTTATTGACTGCTTTATAAAAACTATCAATTCAATTGTAAAGATATATATATATTTTTTTTAACAAATATTCTCATATTTCAAGATTAGCTTGGTCAGAGGAAGTGTAGATATTAACTTTTCCATAACATATATTTTATTAAGCAGTATGTTAAGAATAGTTTATGTCTTCTACACTCAAAGCCCGAATCAGTGGTATCAATCAGTGAAATAACATTCACTGAAAGTCAGTTAAATTACTGCTAATCGGCGAATCAAGCAAATTAACTGGGAACAAGATACTTATAGCAGTGATTTTCTCGACATTCAGCGGGAATCACAAATAAATCTGTGAAATTCAGCCACTATATCAATTATTTATCTGGCACTGATTATTAGTTTCTCAATTCTCCACTGTTTTCGCGGATTTTGTTCAATTCTAACTGTTTCAAGTATAGAGTGCAGGGCCAGAAATAAAAACACTTCAAAGTTGTGAGACATATTGATTACCTTTTCGGAATACGCTCTATACCTTACATCTACTTCACGTTCAACATTACGAGATAGACAATGACAGCAAAGTTAATGCATATAGAAAATCAAAAGGAAATGGAACAATGAATGAAGACATGACAAACAAGAACAATGAAATTTTCGATTTTTTTCTTAAATATATCGTGCACTGGATATGTGAATGCACCAGGTAAGTAGCAGACTGTCAAATATGGACACCTAACACATAAAATAGTTGTATCAGTTCATTCACGGTCTATTGGGACTGATTTTTAGTTTTATAATTTCACTGATTTATTCGAGGTAAATTACAAATTATATTAATTTAATTCATTAATTGTAAACAGTTAAATATTTATTTACTGTGAGATGTTGAGTCCAGAGAATTTTGTTTGTAGTTAATATAAATAAAATTGGAAAATTATAATTAATTCTTTTATTTAGTTAAGACCTGCGTCCCATTACGAACTTGGTTTAGCCCACTTAATTTCTAGAGCGAAATTGTAACGGTATTGTTTAGGGGCCCTTCTCGTGGGAGCATCGCTGTACATGCTATCCGTAAGCAGTGCGGCTTGTGCTCCGAACACTGAGACATGTATCACACCACAGTAGCCGTAAATTACGTCCAACGAGTAGAACAAGGGGATCACTAGCTTTTGTTTATGTGGAGAAATATTGATGAAGTAATCCCCTTCATCTTCTTGGCTCAAAGGAAAGCTGTCTCCCTCAACAGCCTTCCGGAAGTGATTTCGTTCCCGATCTAACGTCAGATGACAGAAGAAGTTATATATAGGACCTGCGTGTGTATGTTTCCTTATCTCTGTGGTTACCACATCAATGTAGCTAATTCTGCCGACTCTTGTCACTTTGTAGTGCTCCCGTTCTTAGACTTGAAAGAAAACTTTCCTTCAAGTCGTACATACATACATACTTACATATTTGGCGGTCCGTTTAAAATAGGGCCAAGGGAATATTCTCATGTGGTTATTGTCAGTATGTGTTCATGTGCATCATTGCGAGTGCACTCTAGTCGTTGATTGGCTAGTGTCGTGAGAACATTGGGTTTGCAGGAGCGTATATTATTTGCCAACAATGATTCAGAAAGTAGCACGTGGGTAGTTTCGTTGCCTTCTGACTTCTGCACTTTGAGTCTACAGTTTCTATCAGCGTGTAGTTATGGAACGCTAATTATTCCTGGGGCTGGAAACGCTGGGGCTGCAAATTTTAAGTGGAGTGCTCTTGATTTTATGATTTTTTAAAATCCAAACTTCAATGACAAGCTGTCATTTTTTCATTTTTTCGAGAATCAATCATAGATTAACTGGTACGAGGAGGGAGCGTTTGTTTTTACAAGGTCATTGGCTGTATTGAGCCATACTTGTCGTTTTATAGTAATACCGTCTTATCGAAGGAAAACAAACTAATTGATAATTCACGTTATATCAAAAATACCAAGACGTATGGACTGACAGCGGATATTTAATTTAGCAACAAAGTAAACAAAATGATTATGTGAAGTAAAACTGGCGCCATGTTGGTTGATGTATGTGACCATTATTAACAAAGTTTTATTAATTTTATTACAGTTTTATTTTTCTTGATAAAGTTCCTCCATATTTTAAAAATTGTGTTTGGAAATATGCCACTGACATAACAACAAGAACGGTAGAAAGTACGTAGAGATGGGGTATGCCACAGTTGTAGGAACATTGCTGCCAACTGCCGCAGTTGCAACATGCACATTGATGACGTGCGAGGTGACAACCACACAGTGCCGCTGAGTGCGCATTTTACAACGTTGTCATGCCTGGTTCACATCATTACACTGCACAAAAACACCGGGGATGATAATACACAATAATGTGTTACAAGACGCCAGAGGCGTGTATCAGAGTTCGCGAGGGATGGAGGTCGCAATAAAAATAAAAGAACTAAATTTGATTCTAATTTATTCACACAGATATTATTTACAGCATTTATGTATCTCCGCTACTACTTTTCTCATTGCTCAATGGCCGCAGCTTTTATTGTTTATCTCAGCTCTAATTAAAGTCCTTCTTAATGCCTCTGTCTAATTCATGTTCAGTCTGCGTGTTGAAATGTCTTTCACTCACTCATCTAGTCCAATACTCCAGTCTGACAGGCTAGTCTATACTGTCTTGCTGGTAACAAGGCGAACAAGTAAGCTTTGATGGGAAATTGAGGAGGAGAGAGATTTGGGAGCCAATAAGCATGAAGTGAGGTGAATATTGAGTAGTATCGGAATGAAAGGCTGGAGGAAACGGGAAATCTCCGAGAAAACCCGCCGAACCCAGTTCTCCTAGGTGGGAGGCGAGTAGTCTACCCACTATACCACTGCGGCCCCGCTGGGAAATGTCACTCTGCACATATATAAAAGCTGCATAGACATTGGGTAAAACGCTTGCAACGTCTGTGAACTCGTTTACCTTTACGATTTCACACGGAATTGCTATTTGAATATGACCCTGCCTTTTAATAAAACACTAATTTTGTCGAATAAATTCTAAATAACCCATTAGTGGAATTCCAGTCAGACTTCTGCCATGTCTGAGAATGGCGATTGCATGCAATTTACATTCAGGAATATAAAACGTTATTTCTGTTAATGCATTGCATAAGCAAAGTTGCTACTGATAATCTGTTCCTACATCTTTGGTCGTCTGCCCTCTGCAGCAATTGACGGACGCCGCGTAGTTCCTATCTGCCTCCTCCTAGCCTAATATGGCTGCCGCGGCTAACATTTGAATAGTCGGTCTGCAATATATTTACGACACATGTCGACATATCCGTAACAAGAAACTCGCTTCTAGGAGAAGCATTACTTTCAACTGACAACCGTGTGTCAGTTTGCTCCGCAGTATACCGCAAGCATGTCATGTCAATCCAGTGCCATTTGCCGAGGAATCTAATCACGTGATCGCTGTCTAGCCCGTTCAGTAGCTCTGCATTGATTGGCTGCTCACGTAGGCCGTGACATGCAGCTGTAAGACGCGACAGGACAGAGGTTACGCGGTGATCTCATAACCTATCTACCACTAGCCCTCTATTGAGAACACATATCTTACTTCCTCGCCCCCCCCCCCCCCATTTCCCCAACATCAGAATAGCCTTGTGACAGGTGTTCTTCGCGAAAATATTTCAAGACCAGTTGTACTTAAAAACACGTTTGTTCATCGTGGTTGGATGATTTTAAATATCACGTGCCTCAAGTGTCTGTCCGCGAATCACGTACGTTCAGTATCGGAGAACTTTATTACGATTGGTCCAGTCAAATAAGATCATGTCTTCTCACGTAGACACGCGGCCCATCATCAAAGGAAGTTGTGGTGGAGGACGTAGGATATTGAAGTCTACCATGGACATAAATATTTTCGCGAAAAACACCTGTTCCTATTAATAGTGTATTGGTATTTCCTAGCTGTTCGGTTTTTTAAATCAGGATTGAAGGAAGTGGCTAACTGACCAAAACGAAAACGCCCATGTGGTTGT
The DNA here is from genome assembly GCA_029891345.1 of Dryococelus australis. Taxonomy (NCBI): domain Eukaryota; kingdom Metazoa; phylum Arthropoda; class Insecta; order Phasmatodea; family Phasmatidae; genus Dryococelus; species Dryococelus australis. Next base: position 574,914 of record CM057006.1, read on the forward strand.
TTGAAACGTGTGAGAATTTCGGATGAATAATCGGAATTGTCAACCTCTATGTAATTAATTTTTCACCTCATAGTTATGTAGGAATTCTAGATTGTTGAGACGTCATCCCAATAGGTGATACTTTTCCATAGCTGTACGATTGGTAATTTTTTTTTACGATGTGTTATACCGCGAGTTACACATATCACGTACTTAGGCATTGCTACTGTAGCGACATGATATTTATCGCTGTGTGGTTGCCTGGATGACTGACATATGTATGCGTGTAACTCTGCACAGGTCCCTCAGTACGTATCAAATAAATTACACTTTACATATGAAATGCGAGCAGTCAAATTCTAAAAGAGTAATACTTGTAGGTACTCCAAGTGACGTCAGAGAAGTGGAAAGAAGAGTGCCAACCCTTTGTTAAGAAGGGAGGAGGAGGGGGGGGGGGGGTTCTGGTGATTGGTTCGAAAACTTGCTGTTTGCTGAGGACTGTGAATAATTTCGTAGGGAACGTCTCATCTACCAAAACATGTTACCTAAGTCGGGCGTTTGCTCCTTCAATGTCAAAATAATCAGTATTATCCGTTTAACGTTACGTTACGATGGCTGCTCTTCCACTTCGTAAATACTGACAGCTTATCTACAGCCCTTGCTAGTTCACTTCGTAAATACTGACAGCTTATCTACAGCCCTTGCCAGTTCACTTCTAAATACTGACAGCTTATCTACAGCCCTTGCCAGTTCACTTCTAAATACTGACAGCTTATCTACAGCCCTTGCCAGTTCACTTCGTAAATACTGACAGCTTATCTACAGCCCTTGCAAGTCCACTTCTAAATACTGACAGCTTATCTACAGCCCTTGCCAGTTCACTTCTAAATACTGACAGCTTATCTACAGCCCTTGCCAGTTCACTTCGTAAATACTGACAGCTTATCTACAGCCCTTGCCAGTCCACTTCGTAAATACTGACAGCTTATCTACAGCCCTTGCCAGTCCACTTCGTAAATACTGACAGCTTATCTACAGCCCTTGCCAGTTCACTTCGTAAATACTGACAGCTTATCTACAGCCCTTGCCAGTTCACTTCTAAATACTGACAGCTTATCTACAGCCCTTGCCAGTTCACTTCGTAAATACTGACAGCTTATCTACAGCCCTTGCCAGTCCACTTCGTAAATACTGACAGCTTATCTACAGCCCCTGCCAGTTCACTTCGTAAATACTGACAGCTTATCTACAGCCCTTGCCAGTCCACTTCGTAAATACTGACAGCTTATCTACAGCCCTTGCCAGTTCACTTCGTAAATACTGACAGCTTATCTACAGCCCTTGCCAGTTCACTTCGTAAATACTGACAGCTTATCTACAGCCCTTGCCAGTTCACTTCTAAATACTGACAGCTTATCTACAGCCCTTGCCAGTCCACTTCGTAAATACTGACAGCTTATCTACAGCCCTTGCCAGTCCACTTCGTAAATACTGACAGCTTATCTACAGCCCTTGCCAGTTCACTTCGTAAATACTGACAGCTTATCTACAGCCCTTGCCAGTTCACTTCTTCTTGTAAACGATGCTCTAAACTCGTTGGGATGTTCCAGCTTCATAAGCAAGCGGACTTGTGCCCTGTCAGCTTATTATATATACTGTTCGCTGTTCGGAGTGAACTGAACTGAACTGAACTGAACTGAGCGGTTCGAAAGCCGCACCGAGGATCTACTTCCATGTCTATTTTTAGGGACACCTGTTTTTCACGAAAATATTCCAGGACTACTAGTACTCCAGAACACTAGAGCTAAGAGCCACTTTCGTGATTGGATGATTGTTTCTGGTGACGCATTGCAGGTGTCTGTCCACGAATCACGGACACTCAGTGTCGGAGTTACCTAATTGCGCACCTCGTGTTTATAAATGGTTGATGCAGTCACCACGGACATGCGATATCATATTTTTTGGTTGCGAGAAACACACAATAGCGCTTCATAATATTACACAGCTGCAACATTTGAGCTCGGAAATGAATCCTGCCCTCTGAGGCATGATTTTCTACATATAGTAGTTATGTCACACAGGAAATGTACTTACTGAGGTAGTTACACAACAAAGCACCAAACGACATCCAATACGGGATGTTACTCACCTGGTAAGAGACGTCATCCCTTGTTCACGCTGTATTCCATATTACACAATCACATAAGTAGCTGCTGTCAATAAAATCACACACAAACACACACTGCATTGCTGCTGATATAATGACACAGCATTATATTTTTAACTAGCTGTTCTCGCAACTTCGTTCGCGTGGAATTTAGTATATGTCTAAATAGAAATTTCGCTTCGCTTCGCTTAGGTTTTATGGAGTTATTGGAATACAGATCTATATAATTGGTTTGAAAAATAGTTGAAAATAGTTTTATCGTTGCGTTAGTGTTGGTTGTTTGATAATAGTGTTGCAATTTCTCTCTCCAGAAATTAAGTAGGCTATACCAAGTTCGTTAAGGGATGGAGGTCTTAATCAAATAAAATAATTAATTATGATTTCCTTATTTTATTTACAATAACTATAGCAAAATTCACTGAACTCAAATTCTTACAATAAATTGAAATCACTTACTGTTCAAAATTGACACCAATTAATAAAATTTATACTTACGACAAAAATCTATGAAATTAAATAATTAAAGATCAGTCTCAATATACAGTTATCAACCTATTTAATTAATTATTTTATAATTTATGCCTTCATATTTGACAGTTCGAATATTTACAGTAAAATCAGTATTAAACTTCCATTCAGTCCCGCCTCAGTTCAGTCTATGTCCCGCGAGTCGCAATGTTGTAGAGTCCTCCAAGCGCCCTCAAGCACAGTAGACATCACTCGGTTTCACACCCTCTCGTCCATTCAAGCCACGAACACTTCACTCGCCTTCGTCCCGCAATCTCCAGTCGTCAACACCTCATTTCGCTCGCGCACACTCGGCCAGACGGCCTCCGTCAAAGACTGCCGGCTGCTGGGTTGCGGCTATATATATATATATATATATATATATATATATATATATATATATATATATATAGTGTCTTAGGCCGCCACCTAGAATCTTCCCCAACTCGCGTGATGCGTCGCGGAGGGCTGGGGCGCCAGCCAGTCTCACCATAACATTCTTGCGTCGTCGCTAAACGTATCGGAAACTCTAGCAGGTGAGAGAAGGTCTGTGACGCCAGCAAGTCTCGCCGCTGTCGGCATTCACGGGATTCCTAGAAGGAGGGCAGATAGCCACGAGCTAATTGTTCCATGAAGAGGGGAGGGCGAGGTGGGTCTCCGATTACGGCGCGTGGCAGCTGAGTCGGCGCCAGCTGCAACACGTAACAATATTTTATTTTAGTAAGTTTTTCCAAAAAAACTAATATATCTTTTTCTATGATGCGTATAATATGAATGATTATTAAAAAAAAAAAACTGTAGTTGTTTCAACAATGTTTTTTTGACAATAATTCTTTCCAAAAAATAAGATATGAAACAGAGGAAATTATATGAAAAAAATAATTTACTTCATAACCATTCGAGATATCGAGGTTAAATAAAGAGTAGATTTGAAATAGAAATAAACTCTATGGTATCTGAAATTTTTATCAAAATCGATTCAGCTGTTTCGGAGCCAATTCTGGACATACATCCAGACAGACGGAGAAAAAATTAAAAAACAGTTATGCTTCAACATTGTTTAAATAGTAGGCTATATTACGCTTAGATATTGGTATCAATTTTGTAATAACAGACCGACTCTTCAATTTTATTATTAGTGTAGAAAGTTTTGTTACGAACAAAAAAATCTCTTTGGTGCAACACCTAAAATTACGTTCCTAAACATGCATTATAGAGTTAAAATGCATGCAGTTAGGGCCCGTTTTTCTATTCCATTTATGGTTTTAGGGGTTAAAAAGAAAAATTTATTTGAATTTCCAAAGCACGTGATTCGTTATGGCAGCCCATAAGCCGTAGACTTGGTTTTCGGTGGTCAGTGATATGAACTAGTGGCGCGGTTTTGTTCAGGGAAGATCATTGTGCCTTCAGGCCCGCGAAGTGTCGGCCATATGTAACATGTTGAAAAACTTGTACAAAGGGCAGGAAATTGTTGAAGGTTTTTTCGAAATTGGTCAGTTGACTCCGAACCAGCTATACGAAGTGATGCGGTTGTATTGTAATGTCTGTACTGCAGATATTAATGACTAAAGTGCTGTTGTAGGCCCATGAACCCGCCCGGTCACACATTTATTTATTTCTGAGTTCAAGTGTTGCAATCACGTTTTTTTTACACGCGCTGTACGTGTGTTGATCACTTGCCTTGTAGCCAGTGGACGACGTGCTGTATAGTACCGGCAGTGTTGTACGTGTGTTGATCACTTGACTTGTAGCCAGTGGACGACGTGCTGTATAGTACCGGCAGTGTTGTAAGTGTGTCGATCACTTGCCTTGTAGCCAGTGGACGACGTGCTGTATAGTACCGGCAGTGTTGTACGTGTGTCGATCACTTGCCTTGTAGCCAGTGGACGACGTGCTGTATAGTACCGGCAGTGTTGTACGTGTGTCGATCACTTGCCTTGTAGCCAGTGGACGACGTGCTGTATAGTACCGGCAGTGTTGTAAGTGTGTCGATCACTTGCCTTGTAGCCAGTGGACGACGTGCTGTATAGTACCGGCAGTGTTGTAAGTGTGTCGATCACTTGCCTTGTAGCCAGTGGACGACGTGCTGTATAGTACCGGCAGTGTTGTACGTGTGTCGATCACTTGACTTGTAGCCAGTGGACGACGTGCTGTATAGTACCGGCAGTGTTGTAAGTGTGTCGATCACTTGCCTTGTAGCCAGTGGACGACGTGCTGTATAGTACCGGCAGTGTTGTACGTGTGTTGATCACTTGCCTTGTAGCCAGTGGACGACGTGCTGTATAGTACCGGCAGTGTTGTACGTGTGTCGATCACTTGCCTTGTAGCCAGTGGACGACGTGCTGTATAGTACCGGCAGTGTTGTACGTGTGTCGATCACTTGCCTTGTAGCCAGTGGACGACGTGCTGTATAGTACCGGCAGTGTTGTAAGTGTGTCGATCACTTGCCTTGTAGCCAGTGGACGACGTGCTGTATAGTACCGGCAGTGTTGTACGTGTGTCGATCACTTGCCTTGTAGCCAGTGGACGACGTGCTGTATAGTACCGGCAGTGTTGTACGTGTGTCGATCACTTGCCTTGTAGCCAGTGGACGACGTGCTGTATAGTACCGGCAGTGTTGTACGTGTGTCGATCACTTGACTTGTAGCCAGTGGACGACGTGCTGTATAGTACCGGCAGTGTTGTAAGTGTGTCGATCACTTGCCTTGTAGCCAGTGGACGACGTGCTGTATAGTACCGGCAGTGTTGTACGTGTGTTGATCACATGCCTTGTAGCCAGTGGACGACGTGCTGTATAGTACCGGCAGTGTTGTACGTGTGTCGATCACTTGCCTTGTAGCCAGTGGACGACGTGCTGTATAGTACCGGCAGTGTTGTACGTGTGTCGATCACCTTGCCTTGTAACCCATGTGGACGACGTGCTGTATAGTACCGGCAGTGTTGTAAGTGTGTCGATCACTTGCCTTGTAGCCAGTGGACGACGTGCTGTATAGTACCGGCAGTGTTGTAAGTGTGTCGATCACTTGCCTTGTAGCCAGTGGACGACGTGCTGTATAGTACCGGCAGTGTTGTACGTGTGTCGATCACTTGCCTTGTAGCCAGTGGACGACGTGCTGTATAGTACCGGCAGTGTTGTACGTGTGTCGATCACTTGCCTTGTAGCCAGTGGACGACGTGCTGTATAGTACCGGCACTGACCACTAACGTCAAAGAGAAGTAGACAACTCTACACATCATGTAATGCACAAGGAAGACTGAGCTGTGTACAGTGCCGCTCATAAATACCTTAAGTGCAGCGATTGTGCGTCATCACGCTGCACTTGGATGGGTTGAAATATTTTTTTGTCATCAAGTGTAAATTAGATGGCGAGGCAAAAGCGGAGCAGAGGCGATAACTAGAGGAGCGCGAATTTAATGTTGGCTAGAAACACTTGTACACACTAGGGCACATAGTCACGGGCTGCTTCATGATTATTACTGTAAGACGTGTCAACGCCGCTGTTGTACAGTCATAACAGCAACACCAGCAGTGCGGTATAGAGGGTTTCATAGGAGTGCTCCCTGAGGGGGCTCGCAGTGTGGGCGGGCGCTAACAGTTGGTGTATGTCCACGTGTTCTGCCCCACAAACCCGCCTCCTTGCTCGCCAGTCTGTCGCCATACACACCACGTGACTGGGTGAAACCCCCTCCCCCATCGGATGTGTTCTCGTCGCATGTGAAGTTACTCACGAGGAGGCTTGGAGTGAGTTGATTTGGGCGGCTCTTAACCACAAGGTCTTGAGAGCCGATGAAGGTGATTGAAGTGAATATGGAGCGGCGCCGGAATAAAGGGGCTGGGGAAACGGGAGAACTCCGAGAAAACCTGCCACCAGCGGCATGACCAGGCACGATTCACATTTGCGAAAAATGCGGGAGATCCCTGGTCGGGGAGGCTAGCAGTCTAACCGCTGAGCCACTATGGCTCGTAGGATGGTTGGCGGCGCGTCTTCGGTATCTCCAGCAAGCCGGAGACATCCAACACATTAGTAGGCGCGCGAATGTACATCTAACACATTAGTAGGCGGGCGATTGTACTTCCAACACCTTAGTAGGTGGGCGACTGTACATCCAACACCTTAGTAGGCGGGCGACTGTACATCCAACACCTTAGTAGGCTGGTGACTACATCCAACACCTTAGTAGGCGGGCGACTGTACATCCAACACCTTAGTAGGCGGGCGACTGTACATCCAACACCTTAGTAGGCGGGCGATTGTACTTCCAACACCTTAGTAGGCGGGCGACTGTACATCCAACACCTTAGTAGGCGGGCGACTGTACATCCAACACCTTAGTAGGCGGGCGACTGTACATCCAACACCTTAGTAGGCGGGCGACTGTACATCCAACACCTTAGTAGGCGGGCGACTGTACATCCAACACCTTAGTAGACGGCGACTGTACATCCAACACCTTATTAGGCGGACGACTGTACATCCAACACCTTAGTAGGCGGGCGATTGTACTTCCAACACCTTAGTAGGTGGGCGACTGTACATCCAACACCTTAGTAGGCGGGCGACTGTACATCCAACACCTTAGTAGGCTGGTGACTACATCCAACACCTTAGTAGGCGGGCGACTGTACATCCAACACCTTAGTAGGCGGGCGACTGTACATCCAACACCTTAGTAGGCGGGCGACTGTACATCCAACACCTTAGTAGACGGCGACTGTCCATCCAACACCTTATTAGGCGGACGACTGTACATCCAACACCTTAGTAGGCGGGCGATTGTACTTCCAACACCTTAGTAGGCGGGCGACTGTACATCCAACACCTTAGTAGACGGCGACTGTACATCCAACACCTTATTAGGCGGACGACTGTACATCCAACACCTTAGTAGGCGGGCGATTGTACTTCCAACACCTTATTAGGCGGGCGACTGTACATCCAACACCTTAGTAGGCGGGCGACTGTACATCCAACACCTTAGTAGGCTGGTGACTACATCCAACACCTTAGTAGGCGGGCGACTGTACATCCAACACCTTAGTAGGCGGGCGACTACATCCAACACCTTAGTATGCGGGCGACTGTACATCCAACACCTTAGTATGCGGGCGACTGTACATCTAACACCTTAGTGGGCTGGCGACTGTACATCCAACACCTTAGTATGCGGGCGACTGTACATCCATCGCTGCAGGTGAGACACTGCTTACTGTAGTCTATTAGCGGTTAGTTCACTTTTTTTTTATTCAAACCTTTGAAAAATTACACTGTGTATGACGTGTTAGGTTCTTTGCTAAATGTGTTACGTGACGTATTACATTTGTTTTAAACATGCTTTAGCATAAAAATACCTAAATTTTAGTTCAATTGTGTTTTTCTAATTTGATATCTATACATTATATTTAATTTATAATTAATACAAATAAAAACGGAGAGAAAATAGGTGTGTTTGTAACGCCTAGTAGGAAATATTTATTATGCTGAATATTATTACAGTGAGTGCGGACGAGTATTCTCTAGAATTCGCTAGGCTTTGTTTAGACGAGGCGGAGTAATATCCTGGAAGTAGATCTTTAGAAGGTCTTGAGAAAAGTAGGGAGTAACAGTGAACAACCTATACGCCACGTAGGGACGTGCAAAACTTGCGTTATTAGTCCGGGACGTGTTAAACTTAAAGCACGTCCGTTTTATCAGTAGGCTTGCCTTTGGACTGTACATAAGCCTACTATATTTAACACGTTCTGGGTAACTCTGTACCAATAAATTAGCACTTGACAATTGAGTGGTCCAATCAGGAGCTCTCCAGCCAGAAAGCGGGTGGCTTCTCACCTAGGCAGAAGCCAATGGAGAATCTACGGTGACACCAGTATATACAATATAATGAAGTCCATTGTAACGCCAAATAATAACGCGAATTTTGCAGTTCGTTACATACGTCTCACGTTGATGGAGGAACAACACCCCAGTACAGACTGAAGGCCGTTACACAATTCAGAGAACTTAAGCATTTCACTTAACGTTCGGCTCTTGTCATGCATACTTAGTGGGACTGCCAAACCTGTGTCAAGGACTCTTCACTTAACGGTTCCGTAAAGTTGTAACTTAAACGACGCCACTTACATGAAGATTTGTTTCGTGTTTAAGACGGAGAAGCGCCGGCGCGATAAGGGCGACATTGCCACGCACATCAAGTGCGCCATCGTTGCTAAGCGCAAGGCTCTGTCTGAAGTGGCGCTCAGTGATCTAGCCGAACTGCGTGTATCTGTGGGACTTTCAGCGGCGACCCTGTTATCTTATTGGTGGGAAGTGCGTATAGGAAGGTTCAATGCAGAAGGTCCAATGCAAGGGCACTTGAGTAGTTTTGTATGTATCTGACGAGTATATTTTGAGATACAACGTTTTGAAAAAGTCGTTTCTAGCCATTTTGGAGTGCTTTGTCTGAAATGGTGTTCGTAATAAATGTTGTTGATGTCTTGCAAGTAATCGACAGGAATAGTCTGAAGTGTATATTCTTCACATAGTTCCGCATATAGAACGTATGTTTGATAGTTTCGTTAAAGAGAAACCTGTATTTGAAACACTTTGCACCGCAGTACAAGTATCCATTTTCCCGACCATCTACTTGGAGGTCAGGTGCAGTAATACCATTTATTTTCCAATAAATAGGTGCAGCATGAAATATATTCGTTGGTATCGTATAATGATTTGTTTCAAGGTATTCACTTTTTAAAGAAAATTGCAAAACCTTTTTTCGTTATCTGTGCTTTTAACTTCGCGTTAGTACAGTGTATCGGCGATCTCGTGAAAGAGGAACAACATAACCAGATGGTTATGTTTTAACTACGTAAATGCCTTAAGACTGAAGAGCAGATTTTCTTTTTTTCAGTCGCGATTTAATAATGCACTGTATGCCAGTTAGCTAAACGGCGAGTGAATTACTAAAGTTAAACTTGAAAAAACTGCGAGAGCATCCGAACACAAGGATAGTCTCGTATTGTAACTTATCGTCCAAACTAACTACGGTACAAAGATTCTTCTGGTGTCCTTGTCTGGCAGGACTAAGGAGTAGATGGGACAGGTGAGTACGTTCCATGCTCTGAACGTGTTACGATATCGTACAGTGCACAAATTATTATGTAGCTAATAAAACGATTTTATTGATTTGGTACGGTAGTCAACTGAGAATAGTGACAGAACTTCAAATGGCTACAATCTAAGTAAAATTTCAATTCCTTTTTTCTTCTGTTACAAGATCATGTTATGATAGTGGAACAAGCTGTGGAAAATGTTGCACCACTAATTGAGAGCATTGAATACGGCCTTGATGGATTTATTATTAATTCATAGTCGAATTTCAGTCGCAAAATAAACACAAACGTAAAAGCGTCTGAAGTACAAACTCATTAACTAAACTCCTAATTTCTCCCGATCTGTGCTCATTTCGCCATTGTTATCGCAGTGCCTTTATATTTTTCCTACTATCATTATTAAAACACTGCAACTCGTCCTACTGTTTTCTTCATGCGGCTTGTGAATGTGCCCATAAGCCGCTGTGTTGTAATTCTGATAATCATATTGTTTTTTTTCCTACAAGAGCAGTTTTGTCTCACACAGCAGGCCGATGGAGAATGCATTTTATGTCATGTTCACCTCAAACAAGCTGGAGCGAAAACGATGCATAGAGACATGTGTTTTTTGCGAAAGTATTTATGTCCATGGTAGACTTCAATATCTTACGTCCTCCACCACAACTTCCTTTGATGATGGGGCGCGTGTCTACGTGAGAAGACATGTTCTTATTTGACTGGACCAATCGTAATAAAGTACTCCGATACTGAACGTACGTGATTCGCGGACAGACACTTGAGGCAGGCGACATTTAAAATCATCCAACCACGATGAACAAAAGTGTATAACTGGTCTTGAAATATTTTCGCGAAAAACCCTGTTCATAACGATGCAAATGAATGCTTCTCTGGTTGTTCAGCCAGCTCCAGCTATCGCCAACCTTGCCTGAAGGCGAGAAATACTTGGAAAATTTCAATTTCCATCAAGTTGCCTGCCTGGAGGTTACATTATTATTATTATTGTTGTTAAATGCAGAGCAGTAAGTGCGACAGTGGCGCTCGCATAACCTCCTTTGTACGACGGAATCTCACAACTGACATGAATGCTTTTCCTAGTGTTGCGTCTAACTAAAGGGCTTCAGTCTTTGACCCTGTGATTTTATTGCTAGAAGGTTTGCATTACAGTTCAGGTTCCACAGATAACCATTCTAAAATTGGTTAGTTTTTTTTAAATTTCTTATTTATATTATAATTTTTGTTTGTATTGAAAGGCTTGAAGATAATTTTTTTAGTATGTGTAAATCGATATGGCTTGAAAATTGTATCAGAGACTGATCTGAAATGCGTTTTCTTTTCGTATAGAAACACAACGAACAGATTGTGGAAAACTTGTGTTCATTCTCTTCACCACACGCCGCGCGCGTTGTGTATGAGGCCGTGAAACGGACATTTGTTACATTATTCTTAACTGCAGACTTGTCTTTTTAATGACGGTCGCTTCGGCATAAACAACCGCCACAACACCCTGTTTTAGTTATTAAAAAAAAACATGTTAATTTGTGTATTAATAACGTGTTGCCTATACTTACGACGCTGTAAATCATTCTTGTAAGTCGCCTTGTCATTGCCAACGAATTTAAAGTAATATTTGCATGTCGCACAAATCGTATGGCGATTGTTTGTAAGCGCACGTGCGCACCACGTGGTCGGTGCGACGACCTATCATAGTTCGGCAAGGACCGGCCAAACCATTCGGATTCGGTCGGTTTGTTATGACTCGGGCCGACTGTTTTTCGTGAGAAGACTCCTCCACGACTAGTTCTGCTCCTAAACTCGTTACTTCAGAAATCACGGTTCGGCCACGAGTCTAGATTTTGCCAGCCAATCACAGTGCCCAGTGGCCAGGGTAACTTTATTTTGTGATTGATCCAGTCGAGTAGAAAATGTCTTCTCACACGAATACGCAGCCAATAGCCAATAGAAATTTGCGAAATTGAACGCGAGAAGTTGAAATCTATATAGTCTGCGCGTAAATATTTTAGCGAAAAATAGTTAACCCTAGTTATAACAAATGTCAAGAATTTATGAATGAAAAAATTATTTGTAGCCACGTACAAATAAAATAAACGTATGTTGGATAGGGCAATAGAGAGGGTAGGGGGAAGCTTGCCTGCCAAGTTAAACATAAACGTACCCTTATAAAGACAGTGTCCTACCTGGTGTTCGAACTCAGGAAGTATCTACCGACCATGAGAGTGGGCCTCAAGACACTTGACCCACTCATACCATAAGATACAGTATTATCGTGTGGGCGGGCTGTAGGAACGACGTAAACGGCGTCTGATCGTGTAAATGGTGTCGGCATATGTACAGTCAGCTGCAGTGGTGTAGCAAGGTCGTGTGGCACCCGGTGAGGAACATTTATTGTCATCTACCCCCCCCCCCCCCATTTATGAAATTATTAAAAGAAGCACAAATAATATACTTACAGTTGCAAGTGCCATTTCCTGGCTTACTTACTAAACATTGTGAGCATAATCATATACAGCCTTTGTTTCTTAACTTTGTTCTCTGCAAACTTTGAAATCGCATCATAAAAATCCACTCCTTTCGCTAATTTATTTTCAATTGACAAAATGGCTAAGCCAGAAAGCCTAACGTGAGTCATAGTGGACCTAAGATAACTCTTGATTAATTTTAGTTTAGAAAACCCTTCACGTTATGATATTGAAACAGATAACGTTAACAAAAATCTTAAGGGGCATGTCCGCCTGCTTGGAGCTATTTCCGCGTTAGTGGCCGAGAAGTACAAGAGCTCTAAAGACTTCTCTGACACGCGCTACAAGTGCGCCATCGCCTCTACTGGCGTGCAGTGTTCTCGTCCTGCTGCGTGTACATGTGGGACTTTAAGTGCTGACCTTATAATGTTATTGCTGGAAAGTTTGTAGCAAGGTTCAGTGCATGTCGCTAGAAAAATTTTGTGTATAAAACGCGTATATTTTTCGATGAAGTGATTTGAAATGGTGTTACCAATGTGGGCGATGTCTTAAAAGTTATCGACAGTCATATTCTGAAGTGTGTGTTATTTTTGTAGCTTAGCATACTGGACGCGCGTTTTATAGTTTTATAAAAAAAAAAATCCGGATTTCAAACCCACTGCAACGCAGATATCGGGCGTCAGGCAGACAGGTAGGCGGACCCCTTAAGGCTGAAGTCAGTTATGGTACAGAATCTGAAAGTTCATATTCAACAATTAACTCCAAAAATCTTAAAGAAGATCATTCCAGAGAATCTTCTTTTGAAACTTGGGCATCTTGTAGTGTCTTCTTAGTCGTGGAATCTCTCCAAGGAGACCATCTTCAGAAAGTTCATCATAATGTTACATTGAACTTCACTGCTTGATATTCGCAGTCGCAGATTTCCTTTCCGTTGGTTACTTCTCTCGCTGCTCGTCTTCTATCGCTCGGAGCTCAGCCACTCATTCATTCATCAACTCCTCGGCTTGGAAGCCTCTTTCATTTTATACCGTTCGCCCTATCATTCTGGAAGGTTCAAGACATCCAGAGTTACGCTGAGTAAACGAGGTCAGTAATCCAGAGCATTCTTCAGATAAACGCAGAAATCAATTTAACCAGTGTCAGCAGCGCACACCGCAAAAAGGATTATCGTGTCGGTTCGCTCTCTGTAACAGACACGCGGCCACTGGCCTATTGCTCACCAGTTCATTCAAAACAATCCTTTGGCTTGCTGCCGCCCCTATCATATAACTGCTGTCCTTCACATCCTCTCGCTCGCACGGGATGCTAAGCAGCGATCGCGTAACAATAGTTTACGACTAAGTTTTGTATTAACTGTGGAAGTTCGCTTTCTGATATTGTGATCAGATTCTTGGGCTCGAGAACTGCAAATCGAGCTGATATACTTTCCATACCTTTGCAGCGAGTGTCCATTTCTTGAAAGACCTGTCAATGAACTCCAACAACATTGAACTTTTCAATTCTTCATCCAATGTGAGTGGTACATTTTGAGCCTTTTCTCCAGTAATAATTTTCTTCTCTCTGACGGTTTTCTTTTCACTAAATGAATGTCCATCTCTTCACAAGTGTTCGTTGCAAACTGAAGTGCTAGGTTCACGTTCTCATTTCTTTTGTCTTTCATAAAATTCTCCAGACTTCTCATTTTTATAACATATTTCTCAAAACTGATTCCAACATTCTTTGGGAATTTATGAGTGTGAATTATTTCCTCTTAGACATTTCGCCACAAATAGCATAAAAAAGAAAAATCACATACTTCTGGCAAAAGTGTTTGCACTGCTCCTCTCGTTTCGACTGTTTATGTGGATCACATAGTTATTCTGTGGTACCAACAATCTTCATTAAATTAGCATGTTCAGCTTATACAGCTTCATAGTGAGCACTCTATTCTGTATCTGAAAGTCTCTTGCTCCAGTTACTCCAGCGTTAGTTACAAGGATCGTCCATCTGTATGTGGAATCTGAGAAAAATCAGAACAGACTCTTTCTAAGGAAAAAAATAAGGTTACACATTGTGAAACAGCTATAGAAGAATGCACTCCACAAAGATACAGAGAATGATTTGTACAAGCAACAAATAATGCTGAGGATTAAGTTTATGAATCCTCGCCTGGGCAACAGAGTCATTGTCAGACGACGTTAGTAACGCGTTTAAAATTACATTTAAAACAAGTGTTGTTGGTCCAAAAAAAAATTAATTATTGCAATTTTGTCACACTCCTCAGTGATGACACCCGGGGCGAGCCGCACCCCCCCCCCCCCCCCCCGGGTTTCACCGTCTGTGGTGAGCTGACGGCTTCAAGTCGCTATCCACTGCGGTGGCCAAGTCTGGTAGGACCAAACCCGCCATATATAGCTGGCGCCACGCTAATCTGCCGGCCCCATTTAAGACCTACACTCGTTCCACACGCAGTAATTGAATTACTCGTAATGGGAGAGCTGTTTAACTCCATTAAGAGCAGAACACGTGGTGAGGTCTTTATCGACAGGTTCATAGACGATTTTATTGCCTTTTACCGTATTTCGCTTTCTGCTGGGACGAGAATCGGGAAACGCTTTAACATCCTGCTCTACATAACGTTATAAGAATACAACCCAGCAATAATAATTTTTGTAGATACAACATTACTATGACATACTCGAATGAACACGATATATATATATATATATATATATATATATGGGTAAAGGTATGCAATAACTCCATGGCTACAATAACGCCACTTTTTTGGTCTATGTGTATATCTAGATTTTGCAGGCATTCCTAACTACCTGCCCCAGGTAGTTTTCACCCTCCTTTTGTGAGGCTTCAGTTGAGGTACATACTTTGTGTAAGTACGTCACATCGTTATTTGGATAGTACTTCAAAAACCACATCCTTGCTGTATACCGTTGATCCGAGTGAGTAGAAAATGACATTGTCTTCAAGTTATTCGGTTTATATTAAGAATGTTACGTCTGGACGCGTCATACGTTTCCGATACAAAGACTTTGTCATAACCTTAAAAATATGTACTATATAAAAATATTTTATATTTTGTGTGGGAGTGTTACATAGGCAGATATTAATTTAGTGCAGCTGTATACAATAACGCCATACTTCATGAATGCAATACCGCCAGTCATTACAAATGTGTGGTACTGGCTAAATATTACTATAATATGTAGGTACAGACGTCTTGTAATAACTCAATATTTAAAAAAAGTAATTTGTTAAGATTTTCAGCGAAATAAAAAATATTCTGCATTTTAATAGCCTAAATATTATGAAGAAAATTTAAAATTATTATTATAATTTTTTAAAATAATTATATAGTTTACCAGGAGAAAATACTACTCAACATCATAAAATTCGGTATTAATTTTTTGTTTCAAGAAATAATTTTTTAGTTAATAGGTGAAAATACTGTTCATTAGCATAATATTGACTATATATAAATTGTTTTTAGGAAATATTTTCATACTTTACTAGGAGAAAGTACTGCTTAACAGCATAAATTTTAAATATCACCCTTTTTTTAAGAAATTATTTTATAGTTAATATGGGAAAATACTGCTCAGCAGCATGAAAATTAGTATTCATTGATTGTTTTGATAAATAATAGTACAGTTAATAGGGGAAAGTACTGCTCAACAGAATAAAATTTAATATGCAATCTTTGTTTTTCAAGAATGATTTTATATTTAATAGGAGTAAGTACTGCTCAATAGCACAATATTTACTATCTATAATTGGATTTTAGGAAAAATTTCATATTTTACTAGGAGAAAGTACTGCTTAACAGCATAAAATTTAAGTATCCTTATTTTTTAAGATATTATTTTATAGTTTGTATGGGAAAATGCTGCTCAGCAGCATTACATTTAATATTCATTCCTTGTTTTTAAGAAATAATTTTATCACTTAACAGGGCCACAGTGGCTGAACGGTCATACTGTTATTGTGGAATTGTGGTGGCTACAAGTTTGATGATGCAGGGAAAAATGTAAGCTGGATTCAGTGCTTAATCGTTGGTTCCACGAAAAGTGTTGTGCAGCCTTAGTATCCAAAACTGGTTGGTGTGATATCTGCACTAACTGTGACAGCGAATAATAATAATACCTTAATCTCTGAAAACTTTAAAGCCTTCTTTAATAACTAACACATAATTTACTAAAGGGTAATTTGTTTAAATACAGTAGAAGCTTTGTTATTTTACATGGCGTTATTGCAGCCTACATGGATGCAAGATCGCCACTACACATTGGTTATTATTTGTTTATAATTCTAACGAACCAATATTTAAGAGTACATTATATCCTCTACTACAATTATTTTTGTTGTATGTGTACTCATTTTAATAATTTGAAATTATGATCAAAATTTTGAGTAAAATGCTATTTTCAAAACACATGGCGTTATTGCACACAGTTACCCTATATATATATATATATATACCTCTATATATATGTATATATACACCTATATATATATATATATATATATATATATATATATATATATGTATATATGTATATATAGTGTATGTGTATTTTATATAACGTTATTTTATGGGTGAAAATCATCTCGACTTGCCATTAGCTTACAAATAAATAGCGGAGTAGTGGATGATGCGCAGTGGACGATGCACAATGAACGAACGATTCGTAGTGGGCGTTGCGCAGTGGATGTTGCACAGTAAACATTGTGCAGTGGATGTTGCGTAGTGGACGTTGCACAGTGGACATTGTGCAGCGGATGTTGCACAGCAGATGTTGCACAGTGGACATTGCACAGTGGTCGTTGTGCAGTGGATGCAACACAGTGGATGTTGTGCATTGGACTTTGCACAGTGAACATAACAGAGTGGATGTTGCGCAGTGGATGTTGCGCAGTGGACATTGCGCAGTGGATGTTACATAGTGGATCTTGTGCAGTGGATGTTGTACAGTGGATTTTGCACAGTGGATGTTGTGCAGTGGACGTTGCACAGTGGACATTGCACAGAGGACTTTGCACAATGGATGTATCACAGTGTACATTGCGCAGTGGATGTTGCACAGTGGACGTTGCGCTGTGGATGTTGCACAGTGGACGTTGCAAAGTGGATGTTGCGCAATGGACGTTGCACAGTGGATGTTGCACTGTGGACATTGCGCAATGGACTTTGCACAGTGGACGTTGCGCTGTTGACATTGCGTAGTGGACGTTGCACAGTGGATGTTGCGCAGTGGACGTTGCACAGTGGATATTGCGCAGTGGACATTGCGCAGTGTACTTTGCACAGTGGACGTAACACAGTGGACATTGTGCAGTGGAAGTTACACAGTGGACATTGCGCAGTGGATGTTACACAGTGGATGTTGCGCAGTGGATGTTGCGCAGTGGACGTTGTGCAGTGAACGTTGCACAGTGAACGTTACACAGTGGATGTTGCGCAGTGGACGTTGTGCAGTGAACGTTGCACAGTGGATGTTGCGCAATTGACGTTGCACAGTTGACGACGTAAACAATTACGGAGAGACTAAATTGTATGGCAGTTTGTTTGATGTGGCGTGCCCATTGTCTTATTTGGTACACGGGTCTGTGGGAACTGGCCTTGTGTCTGATTGGCTACTGCGTGTTGGCAGCTGGGCTGGTAGCTGGCAGCTGGCTCTGATTGGCGAACGTTACTCTATATGCTGCTGTCCAGTGACGTGTGGCGTGCCGGCGGAATAAGCCAGCGACTGTGTCACCTCTGTATTTTCGAGTATTCTGTGCTGTAAATGTGTTGAGTGTGGCGGCGCGGAGTAACTGGCAAGTGGTAAATGGCGAACAGAGATGAATATGACTGGTGTTTTGCAACGGTGTAGGTTTACAGCGAGTGTAAGATGGCGGCCGGCAGAAGTGCCCTGAGCAGGCTCCTCTCTACATTCCATGCCACACCTCGGGCGCGGCGTGGAACACACAATTAACTAGGCAATTATTCAGCAACTCGCGGCGCCTCTTTGCAGCCACGAGGCCGCTATGTGCCACGGAACAGTGCATCGCTACATCATTTACTGCCCTCATCCGCTTAGAGCGGCCAAGTAAGTATCGCGCACAAACACATCTGGCGTCATATTCAGGCGCGAACTTGCTCCATTTTATGAGCTCAACTGCACATGTTATGAAGAGAGTAGGTTAATTATAGCCCTTTCGCGGATTATACCACACGTTTTAAATCTAACTTTGAAAAATACCTTATACAGGTCGTATTTGGTTATTTACTAAATATGTCATGTATTACAAGCGTTTTATACCCGTGTTAATACAAACGTACCTTATTTTCCAGTAAATTGAACGTGTTTTATTTTATGTGTAAATTATCATGTTTCATTGATCATTTATATAAAATCAGTCACAAGAGAGACATGCTGGTAATTGCTAGTAAGAAATAGCATTAATGTAGAAAACGTTTATTAAAATGAATACGCACGAGTGCTGTGCATCGTCCCCTTGGTATATTTCCTAGACATGGTTTAGCTTTTGTTTGCGTGAGCCGCAGGAATATCCTGTAAGTAGAACTTGAGCGGGCTAGGCTTCAGAAACGTTGGAAGTAAACGTGAGTGGAATATGTACGATTTGTTCACGGATAACACAGCACTTCTGTAAGGTAAGTTCTGCGCAGAATTTACTCTTATTCTCATTTCTATCCTTCACTGTACATATGTACGGTAATCATTGCCACGTACGTGTAATACCTCCACCTAGTGAAACAGTGCAATTGTTACTTATAAGTGCACACTACAGTGTGTGAAAAACAAGAAATGCTCACGTCAGTTTAAATAAAACGGTCGCCATATACTGTGTTGCAGCCAACGTAACAAGTAGCGTGTGTACTGTAAATACTTTTCGTGGTTAGCTGACTGCGCGTTACTGCTCCTACCTGCCTGCATGTATTGTAACAGTGACTGGCGTGTGTACGGTAAAGTCGTTAACGACAGACAGAACATTGTTCCATTTTTAACGTGGAATTAAAAGTCTTAGGTAAATATTTGTGAATACTGAAATCATTTCTTTGACTTTCAGTTTTTTCCATTGAATATTAATTAGCTATTTGTAAAATACTTATTTTATAATGATTTGACAGTTTCACTTGACCGACGTATGAATAAAGCGATTAAACCCATGTCAGCGTTAATTTTACACGTGGTGGAAGAATATACAATGTGTATAACTTGCCAGGACTTTCAATAGCGCTCAGTTTACCTTGGACAACAGTCGTTATACTTGCATTGCCGAGTTGCGGCGAAGTAGCAGCTGGAACTATCAGGAGCATGTAAGGAATTAGTAAGCATTAGTCTATAGCGAGGTATGGTCCCGTGACTCGCCCGCAGTCATATCGGGGAACTGCGGGCGAACGAAATGAAGATATGCATTCTGGGAATCAGGCCAGGGTCCACCAGAATACCAGTCAAGTGTACGTGTGAAAACTGCGCAAACCCTGGTCATAGTGCGTCTAA
This sequence comes from Dryococelus australis, assembly GCA_029891345.1. Taxonomy (NCBI): domain Eukaryota; kingdom Metazoa; phylum Arthropoda; class Insecta; order Phasmatodea; family Phasmatidae; genus Dryococelus; species Dryococelus australis. The sequence continues at coordinate 594,633 of CM057006.1, forward strand.
ATGTTCTGTCTAATTAAATACCGCCATTGTCATCTAACTTACATCTTCTTGTAACGCTGACCATACTACAAGGTCTCAATTACATTAAAAATTGTGATTTGTGACCCCCCCCCCCCTCCCCAAAAAATTGCTACTCTGTAAAGCGACATGCATACTTTCTATAGAACACTCGTCTGTACAACCACAATTCTCAGAACAATGTCCAAAGACCCTCTCATCCTTTACACAGGTTTCTATTAAGTTGTCGGTATTTGCGAGTCGTTAAAATCATACGAAAACAATACTTTTATATATATATATTCTTTTTCGTTCACGCTCCTTTATCATTTGGCGTATTAAATTAGCGCTCAAAATATTTTCTTAACGAAAGATAGCGGCAAGCATGTAGAAGTTGATTGGTGGTCCGCGGAACAAGTGACTTGTAATTGGTCAGGCATACGATACAGACAGCCACGCCCAAGTCTCGCGACACCAAACTAAACCTCAGTCCGACTTATCACGTTGTTTTTTATGGCGTCATTCTTAACATAAACACACGAATATTCTTTTGGCCACCTAGGTGTTATCATGAATATGTGAATATGTGAAACAGCCGTGAAAAATTAAGTATATTAATTCATAATATCACTATTACAAGTGTGGAGTTCTTAGTTAACACTACAAATATAAATGCAGCTCTTAATTTTGTGTGACATTTCCTTGTTTTTCTGATACCTACCTCCTATGGCGACTCATTCGACTGTTTCTCGAACCTTCGTAGGAGACTTCTGTTAGAATAATATTTCCCTCCATATACTAAGTAATGTAGATTACATATTTGTGATGGTTTTGTTACGTGTTAGGGCGTCAGAATAGTCATAATTTTAAGGAGCCATTATAAAATTAGGCTAGGTGTATTTGGAATATTTGAAGCTAGCTTACGAACAGGACAAGAGAAAGGCATTCTTTGTATGAACAAAGTTATTACACATCTCCAAACAGATACAAATCACTTATTACAAAAATTTTGCACGCAAATAAAACTGGAGAAAAATTGATTAAAAGAAAATAACCATACTCTTGAGTAATTTGATTCGAAAAATCGGCCGTATGAAATGTTGGTGGTTGAATCTTTTAACTTTATATATCTACCAGTTATGCAACGCTTTTTTGTTAAAGAGACACACAGATATTTCAAAGCACTTGCTACTCCGCCAGTTCATTAAATAAAGTAGTATCGACTTATATAATATTTGGTAAGGCGTTGCTGTTAGATATGTTTACATTAATCCCTCCTTGGTACATTTCATACATTAAACATACTGGCCAAAGCGTTCACACTTCACGGAGAAAATAACATTCGCGTCTTCATTAGTACGTGAGTAAATTTCGTGTATAACAAGAACCACGCAAAAAATCTGACACGAATAAACCCAAGTTGGAATGGAAGTGTCACCTAACCAGAGGAGGACCAATTCTCCTTCTCCTCCTTTTCTTCCTCATTCTCCAGTCTCAATATTTCGTCGTATGATACGACGTCGTTAATAGGGAGAATGTAGAGCACCCGTGTCTGTGATGTAGAGGGGACGCCAATGACAAGACGTCGTCAGTGGACATGCAGAGCTCCTGTGTCTGTGATGTAGAGGGGACTCCAATGACAAGACGTCGTCAGTAGGGATGTAGAGCTCATGTGTCTGTGATGTAGAGGGGACGCCAATGACAAGACGTCGTAAGTGGGTATTTAGAGCTCATGTATCTGATGTAGAGGGGACGCCAATGACAAGACTTCGTCAGTGGGGAGGATGTAGAGATCATGCGTCTGTGATGTAGAGTAGACGCCAATGATAAAACTTCGTCAGTGGGTGTGTAGAGCTCATGTGTCTGTGATGTAGAGGGGACGCCATTGACAAGACGCCGTCAGTGCAACTACGAGTTTGCTCTGCTTGAGGGTCAAATAACTGTAGAGGAGCCTGTATCTCTGCATCAAAAATCACAATGTTAATACGGTGTCTTAGACATGGGACAAGTTTTTGTGCATCACTGACGACCTAAGTCGAAGTAGTTGGAGGTGTGTTCGTGTAAATGTGCTGTGAGGGGTGGGTATATTTTTGAAAGTTTTTATTTGCCAAGTGGATTCTGTGCTAAGGACGGCGTTGTAGTAGTTAGCGTGGGTGTGGGGAAGTCTGGTGTCGCTGACCTTGCCCCTGCAGTCAGACCACACACACATATGCCGCGATGACTCATCTAGGCGCCTGAGGGCTGATGGTTGGTCCTCACAGGGCGCAAAACCGCCCCCCCCTCCTTTTTCTTCACGACCTCCCTCTCTGCTTGCAAGACACATGCCTCGCACCCTTGTTATATATAGCGAGCGCTGGCACTGTCACTCCATTCCCCCAGCCCTCTGCCAAATATGAATGTTTTATTTTCCTTCAGAATTGTTATATTCCACTTGGACACTTAACGTATGATGATATTTTCCAACAGTTAAAAATATAATTTAAGTTAAGCGACAGAATAACTCGGGGTACAGAACTGCAACAGCCGTACACGCGAGAAAGCAATACGTTGCTGCGTCAATCAGCGCCTGGTACCTTTCTTGCCTTGCTAGCCAGTCAGTAAGGAAAGATTCACAGCGAGGAGCGCGCCACAGGGTCCACACTCGGCGCCACTTTAATTACGAGGGTGGAGGGTGAAAGGAAAGATGCACCCTCCAACCCTTTACAGTGACCTTTGCATGGGCGCCATCTCGCATCTCATCACTGCGCTTCATGGGATGATTGGACAACCCGCCATGATCATCTTGTTAGCTGTATAGCCGGGTCAACGACGGATCAAATAGCTTCACATAACTGCTTGATGCACCAAGTTGAGTTGAGAGATTTGGGTGTCTCTTAACGTCGAGGTCTTGAGAGCCGATGATGGTGAAATTAGATAAGAATGGAGCAGCGCCGGAATGGAAGGGCGGGGTAAACGATAGTTACTCGAGAAAACCCGCTGACCACGACATCGTCCGGCACGATTCCCACATGCGAAAATCCGGTAGTGACCCGGCTGGGGTTTGAACCCGATTCGCCTTGTTGGGCGGCGAGCAGTCTAGCCGCTTTGCCATCGCGGACCCGATGGGCCAAGTATTAGCCGAGTATTGACTTACTTAGTAACGGCTGTCCTGGGCAGATAACTAGTCTATGAGTCGGAGCTGTGCTGTTCGACTCCTTTGATAGAATTGTGTTAAGTAAGCAGTTTAAGTGTGCAGAGTAAATTACTGAACATAACATTAACTTATAGTAATTGCCGTTGATAGAAAACCATGCGATAGGGAACCTTTCGTAGCACGCAGTAGCCAATCAGACACAGAGTCCTTTTCCGGAGGCTCTTGCAGCCAATCAGAGACTGGGTGCAACAGATAAGAAGAACGTACTCGCAGTAGCGCGTGTGTATAGTGACGCACTATGTGAGGCCGGGAAGATTAGTTGTTCCCGGCCTCACATAGTGTGGATATACCCACACACTGTAGCACTGCACGTGACTTGTGTCCATGCCGCATGCTGCGTGCAGGAATGTACCTCCACTACTCTCCTCCCGCAGCGCGGCACTACTCTATACACACGTTGTCGCAGCACCTTACTACTCACTTGTTTGATTGGTTGTGCAAGTACTGGGCTTTTCCCTCATTGGCCGTCTGTTGCGTGCTAAGAAATGTTTCCTATTGGTAGGGATATCCGAATTTTGCGAAAATATTTTACGACCAGTTGTATTCCATAACACTTTAGTTCTGAGTCACTTTCCTGATTGAATAAGCTAGGTGTTGCGCATCCTAGATGTCTGCCCGCGAATCACAGACGTACAGAATTGGAGTTACCTAATTCTGATTGGCCAGTCAAGTAAGAATATGTATTCTCACAAAGACATGCCACCAATAAGCAAAAGAAAACGGCCGGTATGCCCGTATTGAAATCTAGCATGCGTGAAAATATCAAGATAGACTTCATATTCGTGTACATCCCGAGCTCGGGCGCGCTGTGTGAACTGACTTCCTCCTGAACAAAATATTTCCTTTCTATCTCCGAGGTGTGTCTTCATTAGCGCATAAGTACCCTTGTAGTCTCATAGAAAGGATGGTCCGATGACAGAAGCTAGACAAAAGTAAACGTGCTTTACTGTACAACCTGTTTTGAAATAGTAAAACGAAATATGCAAGTATCTAACTATTGGCTGGGCTATCTCCTGCCAAGTAGGTTGCCAGGTGCTGATTGGTGGACGCCGTGTCGATATGTTGGAAACGTGTGAGGATGGAACTCGAAGTAGAAGGGAAAGTTTCTCTTCGGTATTCTTAGCGTCTCCTTTTTCTTCGCGAAAATATTTACACGAAGGCTACACTCTAATATCATATTAACTCCTATATTGAGTGTTCGTGATTCGCCGGCAGACACCTGCACTCTAATATCATATTAACTCCTACATTGAGTGTTCGTGATTCGCCGGCAGACACCTGCACTCTAATATCATATTAACTCCTACATTTAGTGTTCGTGATTCGCCGGCAGACACCTGCACTCTCATATCATATTAACTCCTACATTGAGTGTTCTTGATTCGCCGGCAGACACCTGCACTCTAATATCATATTAATTCCTACATTGAGTGTTCGTGATTCGCCGGCAGACACCTGCACTCTAATATCATATTAACTCCTACATTGAGTGTTCGTGATTCTCCGGCAGACATCTGCACTCTAATATCATATTAACTCCTACATTGAGTGTTCGTGATTCGCCGGCAGACACCTGCAATTCGTGACAGTTAAATTATCCAATCACGAAAGTGGATCTAAGCTCTAGTGTTTTGGAATACAAATTGTCCTGGTATATTTTCGCGAAAAACAGGTTGGCCTAGGTATTGTTAATTTAGTTCCTGTTTGTTAAAGGCATATAAGAGTTATATTTGTTATATAAAAATTCTCTTGCGGTGCTAACAGGTGACAGTTATACTCGACCGATGCGCGAATGAAATCATTCGGTGCATGGCAAAGGTAATTTTTATATGACGGAGGGAAATAAAATGTGCCTAAAAGTAGATCCTAAGCTGGTATTGCAGAGGTGTTCATTTTACCGTGAAGTAACTGTAATTTTGAGATGAACGAGGCCGAAAAAGTTAAGGCGTTACCTTCTGTCTCCAAGGTTCGCGGTCGAATTGTGCCTGTGCTGTTTCTAGATGTAAGTTCTCGTTAGTTTCGCATATAAATTCTCCACAATATCCTACCAGTCTAACGCAGGCACGTTAACAGGCAGCAGTACAGAAAATAAAGTGTACAGTTTATTTTGTCTGCGGTAACTTTGTGTCGGTGGGCGGGTTGTGGTGTTGTGTAGCCCACGTGGGGCCGCGGTGTTATAGCGGTCAGACCTAGGCGAACTGCGTTTAATCCCCGGTGGGTCGCTCCCGGATTTTCGCGATGCCTCTGGTCAGAGGGTATTTCTCGAGGATCTCCCGTTTCCCCCGCTCTTTCATTCCGGCGCTTCTCGGTACTCACCTCGCTTCACCCTCATCAGCTCTCAAGACCTCGCTGTTAAGATCCGCCCAAACCACTTTAAGAGATACTTCACACACTGTGAAGTGGCGACAGTCGAATGGCTGGTGATGGAATTTGTTGTGAGTCAGACATACGAAAACAGGTATGGGAGAAGGACTGACTGAAAGGTTGTCATGTTATAGTCCAAGCCCAAGAAGTGACAAATTATTTACTTCACGTTTCTTTATTCCCTCTGTTCTTTATATGTTCTCTGAGGCCGCCTCCGGTCTGGCCCTCTGTGATAATAATCACAGAGTAGTGAGGCATACAGAGGTGAAACTTGCTATATAGCTGCAGCGTCCCACGCCAGCAAGATGGCGGAACTCGTCAGTGACATGTTGGAATGACGTATAGGCCGTTCACGGTAAAGTGAGCACTTTTGAAGCCCTAGTTTCGTTTTTCTTTCGACCAATTTAAATCCTTCCGCCACTTGCTAATGTAAACCGTGCCATGTGAGTAATACACACAGTGCATACATTTACCAAAACCAAAACCAAAAAGTAAGATGCCACAATGAAGTGTATTTATTGATTGTTATGTCTGATGAAACAGCTTCAAAAAGTTCTCACTTTAACGTGAACGGCCCTATATCAGCTGGCAGTCAAGCCAATAAGGAAACTTCCGCAGCTCGCGATGACCTATCAGGTAGATACAATACCTGTTTACAGAGCGTCGCGTAGCCAATCAGAGAACGATTACGAACACATGAATGGCCACGTCATTCGACGTCTGTATACTTTGTTATTCTGTGTTGTGTTTTACATGCGATCCGAGTGTTAATGCAGTTCTGTTCTCTGGTGTGTCCAGTCAGTTTTAATGTTGCGAAAACTATTCGATACAGCCTTCCACGATATCAAAATTTTTAACAGAAAAATTACATATGTATGTATTAAATTTGTTTGGGGTGTAAACATTACATTTGTACAACTTTCATCGTTGCCAGAATCACTAGAAAAAAAAATCTACGTGCATAAATTAAGTAACGTAATATATAAAAATAATTATCTTAAGACCATTTACAGTAGATATGTATAATTGTATACGATGAAATATGTTTTCATAGTTTTGTAAATATTATATTTTTTTCCTAACATTCGCTTTATCCTGGGGTGGAAAATTAATGTATTCACTTATGAAAAAAATTGAATGGTTTTGTTAACATCATGCTGAACTTTGTAAGTCCCTTGTCTAGCTCAGTTGTAGGTCACTAGATGACGTCTCTGGTTAAAGCCTAGCCCACTGCTGGCCGGAAACGCCTCTGTCATTTGATGTGTTTTCTCGAGGTACTCCTGCGTCGTAACTTGCTCTGTCACCTTACTCACCTTGGACATAGCTTCTTCAGAACGCAATGTCTGTCTTTCGTATTTCGTTCGCCTCCTGTTGGTATTGCAAGCCTACTGTGCTGACAGTATCTGTGGTACTCTCATACTGACTTGCTGACTAGTCAGCACCCAAGTCAGCACAGGGAGTCAACAACTGAACAACGAAGGGAGGTGGAATGTCGTCGCTTATGTTAACTAGTTTACATGTTGGCAAGGGAGGTTTTTCTTCACGGAGGAATATGAGTAACCTTTACTGTTGTGTTTCAACCTGATGATGATGATGATGATGTATGAACTCATGTAACAGCTTCTCAGAAATGAACTTGACAAGGTAGAGGCGGTAACAACATTGCATACATGTCAAATCATTGTGGCACAATACAAAGTATCTTTTGTGTTCCAAGGTCAAGAGATGGTATTTAGCACTAGTTAGAGACTTCTTAAACACTTCTGCGACTATACTAATTACTACAAATTTCAAGTAGCGTCTGTGTGGGTATAGAATATAGTAGGCTTTTCTTAGGAGGTACAAAAGTTTCGCAATTTCGCAACGTTTTGCTAGCGCTTCTAACGTTATATTATCATAATTTTATAATATGCCTTTGTGGACTCGTACGAGCGACTGTCCATACACTGAAACTTCCACTAAATGCAAGTAAAAACAAAACTGCAAATGAATATTTATTTCACTCTACGTAGCCAGTGTTAATAAATACATAATAGATACATTTTTTAATGCAGCAATTACATAAGACCAAACTACAGCATGAATACTCTCCACGAGCAGGCTCGAGTTTGTCGAAATCCACAAAGAGGACGTTATATAATTCAATAAATAAATAATGAAACAATTAATAATTTAAATCCAATAAAAAAATTAAATAATTGAATGACAAAGGTAAATAACATTTACAAGCTAAATATATTAACATTTTGTTATATACTTGTGATATAACAGTTTGTAATATCACATACATTTATATGTATGTGATATAACAGTTTTTAATATCACATACATTTATATGTCGCCCGCTACAGTATAATTGGTACATTCGCGAGGTGTTATACGTAGAGACTTTATAATTTCGCGTTATTATTCGGTACCAAGGTAGACTGCAGTCAGCATACATGTGTACGCCACATTCACGTGAGACATTAGATCGCCGCTCATTAGATACGCCCAGCAGAACTGCGTCAATAGCAAACATTCAGTACTGTGGTGACTTCAAACTGGGTGGCCAGTTGTAACAGGACAATATGTTCTGCCTGTGGGAATAAGTGACTTGTACTTGAATATGTAAAGTAGTGTGGAGTCTAGCTAGGTGCAGGCTCTAGTTATACAGTACGCGCGAGAGCTTGTGAGGAATGAAGTTATCATGACCTCGCTCTCTGATCTCGTGTACAGAAGCGATGTCGGCGTATCCATGCTCTGATTGGTTGCGCGAGCCTCTGGGTCTGATTGACTATTGCGCCTGGGCTGTCTGCTGGCATGTTGGTGTCATGTACGGCTCTAGTAGGCATCTGCTCCATTTTCCCTACTAGTTGATGGTATTAGAACACACTGATTGTCACTAGGTGCCCAATAAGTTGGTCAAGACGGAGTCAAAGTAGTTCCATATATTCAAGTTGAATTGAAAGTGTTAGATGTGCATGTGTGGACACTGAAATTATTTATATTCTTTCCTTTTTTTAAAGGCATAAAGTGTAAGAATGAACAAATTTGTAAAATATTTTCTTTTCTTATAATTTCACACTTTCGCTTGACCGATGCATTAATAAAGTGATCAGGCCATTGGCTAAGTTAATATTAGATATGACGGAAGATATTAAGAAGGGCTCAGTTTGCCGTGAATAGCCTATACCACAAGTACTGAAGAGAGGGGGAGGGGGCTTGTTTGAGGCCCGGGTGGTCGAGTGCTCGTGAGCACACGTAGCAGGGGAATGCCTGGTATCTGCGGCTGGTGATAGTTGTGACATACCCTCACGCAGCGCCGCGGTGTGGGACTCGAGCCAAGTTCTAGAAGACCACGTGTGCTCCCCCCCCCCCCCCCCATCTCTGCGGCTGCTTCTACACTGGCTGGCTGCGTGGCTCAGCCTTTATTTATGAAAAGATAACTGTTACATTGTGTTTCTTAAAGTGGCTTCCATATAAAACATTAATAATATATATTTGGAATACTCAGGGGATTTGGATATGTAATAATGAGGAACTGGGAACCTTCGCGTTTTGAACGACATGTAGGTTAGACTCCACGGTCCTATGTATTTTATCGAGTCTTAGCTTTGTATTGATTGGCTGCTACCCCAGTGTTTAGCCAGTATTACCTCGGACCAGGTGTTGTTTCCTTCCAGGTCTGTTATTGGCTCAGAGTTTACGTGGGTGCGTAACAAACTGCAGACATAACAAAAGTATACATGGGTTTGAAGTCTAACCTATCCTGAAATTATTTCGCGAAATTTTCCAGTCGCTAGTAATAATTTTAGGTGTTTACTACTCTTGTAAATTTATTCCAATTTGTATGGCGATCGTGATCGTGTATTTTAAAGGATTTTGTGAATTTTTTTGTGCGTCAATTTTTATCAATTATTATCGTAAGCCGCAAATATATATGAAATCAACAGAGAAAGGAGTACTAAATTTTCGCAAACACTACACTTTTCTACCTCAATTTTGCAACCTAACACGCGAAAAGGGGAAATGTGGGGGTAAATTTTGTTTCTGCTTAGTGAACTTAGTTTATCAGTGAAGGAAGCAAATACGAAGTGTCAGAATCTACCTGCACTGTAGCAACTGCAATGTCAATTCGGCTACACCCGTCTGGCAATGTTCACATGACTTGGCCCGTGTAGTCCTGGGTCATGTCGCTGTAGGGTGTCGTGTCGACATACATCAGTGCCGGGTATGAGGATAGCATCAGACAAGACAGCGGTTGTGCTGCTTACCTGTGCTTATCGTAGGCTGTGTAGTGTTCAGGATTCACAACACTTCCGTCTCCAACACGGACCATGTGAAGCAAGTTTGACCACACAGCAGAGCGCAAAGTACCATGTGAAGCAAGTTTGACCACACAGTAGAGCGCAATGTACCATGTGAAGCAAGTTTGACCACACAGTAGAGCGCAATGTACCATGTGAAGCAAGTTTGACCACACAGTAGAGCGCGAAGTACCATGTGAAGCAAGTTTGACCACACAGTAGAGCGCAATGTACCATGTGAAGCAAGTTTGACCACACAGTAGAGCGCAATGTACCATGTGAAGCAAGTTTGACCACACAGTAGAGCGCAATGTACCATGTGAAGCAAGTTTGACCACACAGTAGAGCGCAATGTACCATGTGAAGCAAGTTTGACCACACAGCAGAGCGCAATGTACCATGTGAAGCAAGTTTGACCACACAGTAGAGCGCAATGTACCATGTGAAGCAAGTTTGACCACACAGTAGAGCGCAATGTACCATGTGAAGCAAGTTTGACCACACAGTAGAGCGCAATGTACCATGTGAAGCAAGTTTGACCACACAGCAGTGCGCAAATTACCATGTACGCACCGAACAACTAGATGAAGCTCTTAACATCGAGGTCGTGAGAGCCGATGAGGTGAGTGTGGAGCAGCTCCAGAATGCAAGAGCGAGGGAATGCGAGATCCCTCAGAAAACCCGCCTACCAGCGGCATCTTCCGGTACGATTCCTATGTGCGAAAATCCGGGGACGAGCGCACTAGTCTCTGAACCCCCCCCCCCCCCCATCAGAGGAATACCATCTCTTACATTCAACAGGTGTAACCAATGTTTAAAAAAATATTTCTTTGCGGTATTTACGACGTGAACTCATCAATTTGGTGTGGGTGCTGCTTGTTTCCTTTCATTTATAAATACAATTTTTTTACTTAAAGTCACACATTTCGTTTTTAAACAGGTCCGAAATTAATAAGTACCTAAAGCCTTTATTGTTATTAACCTCTCATTTAGTAACAAGTTTGAATGTATTGTTAGGCTTGCGATTTCTCGCCTCGCGCATGAAGTTACGCGCAGGGCGGCCCCCTCGCCCCTCAACGACCCAACAGGCAGTCAGAACGTCTTCTGACTTCCTCCTTGGGAAGTCCGGGAATGACTGACAGGGGTGAGACCTGGCTGCTATCACAGCCCCTCTTCCTTCTCCTACTGATGAGCCGACAAACTTAGCAGAGGCGCAAGAATATTCTGGGAGCTAGAATACTACGCGCAACTCGGGATTTAGCGAAACTTCTCGTTAATGACCTACGTCCCTATAAATACTGCAGCGGTCCAGCGACCAGCAGTCTTTGGTGAAGGCCATCTAGCTGAGTGCGGGCGCAAAGTTATGTCAGTACGACTACAGACGATGTTCGTGGTGGGAAAGGACGAGAGGGTGTGAAACCCGATGAGTGAAGCCTACTGTGTGTAAGGGAGCTCGGAGAAGTTTAGAACATTCCGGACTGGCGGGACATGGACTAAACTGAGGTGGGACTGAGTATACATGTAATATCGATTTTACTGTCATTATTAGAACTGTCAAATATGGACACATAATTTACAAAATTATTGAATTGGTTTTGATCCACTGTCCATTGGGACTGATTTTTAATTCTTAAATTTAATTGGTTTTTTGAGGTAATAACAAATTGTAATAATTGAAGCCATTAATTGTAAACAGTAAGTGATATCAGTATATTGAGGTATGTTAAGTCGAAAGAATTTTGTTTGCAGTTATTGTAAATAAAATTAGTAAATTATAATTAATGCTTATATTTAAATGGGACCACCATACCTTAACGAACTTTGTTTAGCGCACTGACTTTGAGAGCGAGAGAGAGAGAGAGAGAGGGAGAGAGAGAGAGAGAGAGAGAGAGAGAGAGAGAGAAATTGTACCAGTATTTTACCCTCACTTCGTGGCTCGGTAGTAGGCATTTTGATTTGGGCATTAAGAACTTTCCCGACTATAATTATAATTTTGGTCGTGGTTAGGAAAGGGACACAAACTAACAGGGGGAGGGGGGGGAATTGACAATACAGAAGTGGAACGGCCGCTTATACCGCGAACTACACCCGCACGCTGAGGAACATGGCAGCACGTCTAGCCAATCATCGGCTGATAGCCCGGCTCGCCAGTCATCGACTGACAGCCTGGTCGCCAGTGAGCGACTCACAACCCGGCTCACCAGTTAGCGGGTGACAGCCCGGCTCATCAGTCAGCAGGTGACAGTCCGGCTCGCCAGTCAGTGGGTGACAGCCCGGCTCACCAGTCAGCGGGTGACAGCCCAGCTCACCAGTCAGCGGGAGACAACCCGGCTCGCCAGTCAGCAGGTAAAAGCATGGCTTGCCAGTCTGCAGCTGACAACCCGGCTCGCCAGTCAGCAGGCGAAAGCCCGGCTTGCCAACCAGCGGGTGACTGCTCGGCTCGCCAACCAGCGGGTGACTGCTCGGCTCACCAGTCAGCTAGTGACAGCCTGCTCGTCGATCAGCGGATGACAGCCCGGCTCGCCAGTCAGCGGGTGACAGCCCGGCTCCCCAGTCAGCGGGTGACAGCCCGGCTCACCAGTCAGCGGGTGACAGCTCGGTTCGCCAGTCAGCAGGTGGCAGCATGGCTCCCCAGTCAGCAGGTGGCAGCATGGCTCCCCAGTCAGCGGGTGACAGCCCAGCTCACCTGTCAGCGGCTGACAGCCATGCTCAATAGTCAGTGGGTGACAGCACAGCTCGCCAGTCAGCAGGTGACAACCCGGCTCACCAGTCAGTTGCTGACAGCCATGCTCACCAGTCATTGGGTGACAGCCCGGCTTACCCGGCAGCAGGTGACAGCCCAGCTCGCCAGTCATCGACTGACAGCCCGGCTCGCCAGTGAGCGACTCACAACCCGGCTCCCCAGTCAGTGGGTGACAGCCCGGCTCACCAGTCAGCGGGTGAAAGCCCAGCTCGCCAGTCAGCGGGTGACAGCCTGGCTGGCCATTCAGCGGGTGGCAGCCTGGCTCGCCAGTCAGTTGCTGGCAGCCATGCTCACCATCAGTGGGTGACAGCTCGGCTCACCAGTCAGCGGGTGACAGCCCGGCTCCACAGTCAGCGGGTGACAGCCCGGCTCGCCAGTCAGCGGGTGACAGCTCGGTTCGCCAGTCAGCAGGTGGTAGCATGGCTCGCCAGTAGCGGGTGACAGCCTGGCTCGCCAGTCAGTTGCTGACAGCCATGCTCACCAGTCAGTGGGTGACAGCCCGGCTCACCAGTCAGCGGGTGACAGCCCTGCTCACCAGTCAGCAGGTGACAGCCCGGCTCGCCAGTCAGCGGGCTACAGCCATGCTCACCAGTCAGTGGGTGACAGCCCGGCTCCACAGTCAGCGGGTGACAGCCCGGCTCGCCAGTCAGCGGGTGACAGCTCGGTTCGCCAGTCAGCGGGTGACAGCTCGGTTCGCCAGTCAGCAGGTGGCAGCATGGCTCCCCAGTCAGTGGGTGACAGCCCGGCTCACCAGTCAGCGGGTGACAGCCCAGCTCACCAGTCAGCGGGTGACAGCCTGGCTTGCCATTCAGCGGGTGGCTGCTCGGTTCGCCAGTCAGCAGGTGGCAGCATGGCTCGCCAGTCAGCGGGTGACAACCTGGCTTGCCATTCAGAGGGTGGCTGCTCGGTTCGCCAGTCAGCAGGTGGCAGCATGGCTCGCCAGTCAGCGGGTGACCGTCCGGCTCGCCAGTCAGCGGGTGACAGCTCTGCTCACCAGTCAACAGGTGACAGCCCGGCTTGCGATTTTGCGGGTGACTGCTCGGCTCGCCAGTCAGTGGGTGACAGCCCGGCTCGCCAGTAGCGGGTGACAGCCCGGCTCCACAGTCAGCGGGTGACAACCCGGCTCGCCAGTCAGCGGGTGACAGTTCGGTTTGCCAGTCAGCAGGTGGCAGCATGGCTCCCCAGTCAGCAGGTGACAGCCCGGCTCACCAGTCAGCGGCTGACAGCCATGCTCACCAGTCAGTGGGTGACAGCCCGGCTCACCAGTCAGCGGGTGACAGCCCTGCTCACCAGGCAGTAGGTGACAGCCCGGCTTGCCATTCAGCGGGTGACTGCTCGGCTCGCCAGTCAGCGGGCGACAGCCCGGCTTGCCAGTCAGTGGGTGACAGCCCGGATTGCCAGTAGCGGGTGACAGACCGGCTCCACAGTCAGCGGTTGACAGCCCGGCTCGCCAGTCAGCGGGTGACAGCTCGGCTCGCCAGTCAGCGGGTGACAGCTCGGTTCGCCACTCAGCAGGTGGCAGCATGGCTCCCCAATCAGCAGGTGACAGCCCGGCTCACCAGTTAGCGGCTGACAGCCATGCTCACCAGTCAGTGGGTGACAGCCCGGCTCACCAGTCAGCGGGTGACAGCCCTGCTCACCAGGCAGTAGGTGACAGCCCGGCTTGCCATTCAGCGGGTGACTGCTCGGCTCGCCAGTCAGCGGGTGACAACCCGGCTCGCCAGTCAGCGGGTGACAGCTCTGCTCACCAGTCAACAGGTGACAGCCCGGCTTGCGATTTTGCGGGTGACTGCTCGGCTCGCCAGTCATTGGGTGACAGCCCGGCTCGCCAGTAGCGGGTGACAGCCCGGCTCCACAGTCAGCGGGTGACAACCCGGCTCGCCAGTCAGCGGGTGACAGTTCGGTTTGCCAGTCAGCAGGTGGCAGCATGGCTCCCCAGTCAGCAGGTGACAGCCCGGCTCACCAGTCAGTGGGTGACAGCCCGGCTCACCAGTCAGCGGGTGACAGCCCGGCTCGCCAGTCAGCGGCAGGCCGCCCGGCTCGCCAGTCACTGGGTGACAGCCCGGTTTGCCACTCAACAGCTGACAGCCTGGCTCGCCATTCAGCGGCTGACAGCCCGGAGAAGGGCATCACACACGAGTTGTGTTTTAGGGCCTTGGGTGTCTACACTTACATCAAAGGAACCACAACGCTGTTTCGTTTCTGTGTAATTCAGATTCTGTGACGTAATGTGTACGTTGTAAAAAATTGTATTTTCACAAAAAAAAATAGAAATTTGTCGTCATAATTATTTTTGTAACACTACAAATATGTTTTAAGAAATTTTACCGCACTTTTTGACGAAGAAATGAAGCCACTGTTTATTTAAAATAGTACGTACTGTAAAATTTAGGTTAAAACACGGATTGCACATATAGGCCTATATTTATGTTAAAACACGGATTGCACATATATGCCTATATTTATGTTAAAACACGGATTGCACATATAGGCCTATATTTATGTTAAAACACGGATTGCACATATAGGCCTATATTTATGCTGTAAGCACACAATATTTCGCTTGTAAAAAAAAAAATTTGACAATGCGTGCCCAAGTATTTGTTTGTAAAACGTACTGTATATAGCTGTGACGACACTTGATTGAGTTTCCTGCGACCTTGGAGGGGATGGACTGTAGCAATGTTCTGGCTGGTGTGCAACGGCGCAGAAACACGGAAAATAACTAATAATAAACGTAATCCGGCGGCCGTAATTGAGCGAGATGCGTGGCAACGTGTGATCGATCAGCTCACTAGGCTACACATGCTCTCGTGCTCTTCCATTCAGAGGTCCAAGATTTCTTATTAGCAACTTTACTGCAGTCGGTAAGAGTAAACAAGGAAGTAAGTGTATATTGTGGCGGTGAAGCGAGGCAAGCAGTTTGACCCAGATAGTTAATAGGCGGTCGACTGGTATTAACGTCTGCGATGACTCCAGCCAGCAGGCTGTGCGCTACTGCGGCCATGAAGCACTGTGCATCCATCCAGTAGAATGCGCACAATGCCGTGGACCGGGAACAAATGTGTTATTTCATAATTTGTACTACACATTTACTGTTCAACTTCTAGATATATTAGTGATTACTCATCCTTGCAAGAAACTTATTCGAGTGCATAGTTTTCGCGTAAATACATGTCAAAATTACAATTTTACTGTTTTAGAACTGTACAAATAACGAAAACCATCTGACGTGCAGAATTGAGATGCGTATTTCACTTTGAAAGAAGGAGCCGATAACTACCTCAAGATTTCCATAAAATTGTACAAAGAAATGGTTTTGCAATTTCAGAAAAAATTGCTCGATATAAGGAAAGTCTTGAATTTTCTTATTAAGTGGCTGTCCCTAAATATACAAAAAATGCTTTCGTAACACACCGAAAAATGTATTTAGACAAAATTTTTTTGTTGCCCTTTTTAAATTTCCTGCCAATTATTTGGTTGAATTTATTTGGAAAATTTTGACTGTGAGATGTCATTTTATTGAAACCATGCGACTTAAATAATTTTTATTTGAGGCACATGTAGTAACAGATAATAGAATAACTATCATGTCCGTGGCCAACACCCTCAAAGCATTAACTGCTACATAAGATGACTCAGGGAGCTAGCTACATGAGAACAGAGAATCAACGTAGCAATATTGCAGTACCTTTAAGGCTCCATCCGTCTGTTATATGAGTAAGCGTGATGTTCGCCTGTATTTTCAATACGGCAATGAGTGAGAGATTGATATCTTTGTCACACACAATCCTCATCTCCTCTTCGTGACTAAGTGTGTGTTCTCTTGAATCAGATCGTTCTCGTTATTTAGCTGTTTTTATAACTTTTAACCTACACACTGAAACATTATGTAAACCTGTTTATTATGTAAACAGCGCTTATCAAGTGGCGCAAAGAAGCAATTGTAGCTATGTAAATGCGATGTATTCAGTCGACTAACAAAAGCGCATTCAATATAGGTCACTTAAAGAGGATATCGCGTGTGCCCTTGGCTAAAGTTTCTATTCGAAGGCTTTCGTTCTCTTGGTTAACGTAAAGAGCGATACAGTGCAGTCACTATTTTGACGTAGCCTTTACTTTGCAGAGGGCGAAGGAAGCGCCATCTGACAGATGACGAATCTTCAGTTCGACAAGTTCAGTAGCAGTAGGAACATGAGGATTAAGTTAAAGAAAGTAATTATGAAACAACATTATCCGTGATATTGCTTTTCTAAAGCAAGGTGCAGTTTCACTCACATTATACATCAGAAACACGAAACACATTACAAGACAACGGAGCGAACAGACGTAGAGAACAGTATCGTAACCTGCATCACGACAGAGCGTTGTCCGTCCTTCGTGAGAGGTTCAAGATGGCGGTGTCAGTGTTCAGCTAAGTCGCCACTGTAGCTGCCCAGTAGTGACATCGCGTGATGAAACTAGTGTCGGGTGAAACAAAACACGCTTAGCACTGCGTCTGTGAAACTTTCATCAACGTACTGGAGAGTACCTCGTCTTGCCACCCCAACAAGACTGCGCCGGAAACTGTAGTAGAACGCCAAGTTATCGTTATCATTATCGTCCGACTCAATTGAAACTATAACTTTTGAAAAGCAAAACCACAGAAAATATATGTATAGGCTGTTCATGGTAAAGTGAGCACTTTTCAGGCACTAGTCACTTTTTCCCTTCATCCACTGTCTATAGTCTTAAACCACCTTTTTAAATACATATTGCCATGTAAGTTATAAACACGGCGTGTATATTCCACCTCACGTCTATGACTGAAATAAAATATGTTTATTGACTATTATTCCAAATGACAGAGCTTTCAAAAGTGCTCACTTTACGTGGATAGCCATACATAAAACTACCTCTGTTAGAATGTCTAAATTACTATGGGTCTATATTCGTTCTCAGAAAAAGGTAACAAACAATAAGCTAGTATTCCCTTACTACAGTCTGTTCAGTACAAAGCTAAGGCACACGGCGAGCTACAGAGCGTGCAGGCCTAGCCCTGCTGGGGGTCGTACCTGGTTCTTCTTGCTGAGAACTGTCTCACGCTCTTATGTGTTGTGAGAAAGGGCTTAATCAATGACGCTTCACATATAGAATGTTTCAAGTACATCAGCTTGACAGGAATGCTCCTGCAAAGTTGGCAGCGATGTCAAGAAACAGTTCCATGCTCAAAAGCCTTACGGAAAGCGTAATGTTTGATTTGTTAAACGTAGAGATTAAGTAACTTACAAGGGACAAAAGTTCAAAAAAAAAAAATTAAAGTGGTCGACTCGTGAATATAATGGTCGTGTCGACGACAGTGTTAATTTTTTGTGCAGTGAATGTTACGAAACTGGCAGAAAACTATATCTTAGGCATCGATTTAAACACAGCCTATAAAGTTTTGTCAGATGTACCATAATTCTCGTATTTGTAACGGATTTTCTATGTTGGTACCAGGTACCAGACTTATCTCATTCTGGTACTCAATATATATCAAATTTTTGTTGGTCATAACATTTTGCTAAAATTTACTGACGTAGAGAAGGTATCTATTTATTAAAATGATTTCATAAACTGTAACGGTGCTGGATAATATTACCGTTCCGACTTCAGTATTTTATTCCACCTAACCAGCTATCCGCCACCTGGGAATGCTCAGCTACCAGTGTTATGAAGACTTACCACTATGCTGTCCTCCTTCGACGACGAGCGAGCAGCTGACGGACTGTGTGACTGCTCTGCTCTGCTCTGCTTGACTTTGGTTCCAGCACTGGGAGGCCGCGGCTAGCTGACTTCCTCGCTCACCGCAACACCTCGCTGGCCCTCACCCTTCATTGCAGTTGGTCGTTGCTAGGCAACTCTACGACGCCGCGGCATACGTCAACAAGAGATTTAAATTAACTGATTTTTGTACTTCTGGCAAAACCTCCATACTGTTCTTCCATGTTCCTCCACACTCTACAGCACTAAGGTTGGACTATATATGATGGGTGTCGATACACTGATGGACACATAGCACCGGACACGCGACAGGAGGGAACACATACCACACTCACATTTAAAACGTGAAAAGGGAAACACAGGCACAAGGCATTTTCCTGCCATGTTTTAATAGAGATATTTTTAATGGGAATATTTTACACACGGCAAAACACAAGTTTGACCATTTATATGAGAGTTAAGTAGTATTTCAATTTTTGGTAATGATTTTGTACTCAATTTTTATATGTAGTCCTTTTTGGGAAAAGTGGTAAGTTGTAATGTGTTTATACTCATGTGCCCCTATTGACACCCTCCGTATTCTTGGAGCCTGTTTTCAGGAATAATTGTAATTAACCAGTCTTTATACATTTTGTATGCAATATTTTTGGGGCATTATATGAAGAAAGACAAAAAAATATTTAAGCCCATATAAAGAAAATAAAAACATAGTTGAGTTTTGTTCATTTCTCACCATTTTGGGGGTAAAAACTCTACAGTATCAATGGGATTGGAAAAACCTTTGTTTTTTTTTTTTTTTAAACTCTGCTGAACATTCTATGAACTCTGCTGAATATCTAGAGCTTGGTATGACAGTTGGTGAGAGCTGTGGTCACTGCCACGGAGTATGATTTTCCTTCGGGTGCTCCTACTTCCGTAACAAAACTGAAATAAAAATATTTGTGTTATTACAACTGCTTAGGAGTATTTTATGTTATATTGTACTAGTAGTGTGAAAATAAAATTATATATTTTTTATGTATTTTTGTATCTGACTAATGTATTTAAAGGAAATTATAATTTTGATTTTGTGTTAGGAGTAGTCTACCAATAAGTAAACTCTGAGTATCCTATATGAAGTGTAACTAATAACAATCCATAGTAACGAAGGGGACGACTTCGCAGAGCCAGTATACCGGGTGTACGATGATCCACTGTAGGCCTGCCCTGGACGACTGACTCACATCGCCGTGGATCTGGCCTCGGGACGCCGGATGTCTGTCTGTGTCTGGCAGTGCCGCCTGCAGTCGCTCACTGCTGGAGCCTATCTTCATAGATGACGCTCAATAATATTGTACAGTTTTTGAATGACAACTGTATGACTGAAGCTGTGTGCTGTTTGAGAAAGTGGCAGGTGGCGCCCAAGGACATGCACAATTCTTGTTATTATCCGGGCTTCACTAGACTCAACAGTCGTGTATACAGGCGTGTCAGTATCATTAGTTTACTAACTTATACTGTATCCAGCGCCCATTTCTCTTGTGACTTAGCCGCATGTGATTAGTGCATGCCACCGCTAGTTGTTTGTGACTGGCTGACGGTGATTGTGGGCGTTTCAGACAAACTGACCAGTAAAAACGCACGTGTTTCAAGCATAACTCTGCCTGTGAATAATAACACGAATCACGCTCGTTGTTATCGCTTGCACGTGAGTACTAAGTACTTCCGTGGTACACTCAGTTTGAGCAGACAACTTCCAGCAAAAAACAAACACTCAAGCTGGTGCAATCGTTAGTTGTATATAAAGTGGATATATTTTGACATTTAAACATCGCTACCGTTTCCATTAGTGATAGTAATTTTTAGCTCTTTTATCTTATGCTGAGTCGGTCGGGACATCGTAGCGTGTAGCAGCTGTCCCACATGTTTACGACTCATTTCGTCGCTTATTAATATAGCCACGAGGTCAATATGACCTGCTAGCTTATCGTGAAATTGCCGAAACAGTTCATTCATAATATTTCGAGTGGAAGGAATGAGTTCATACAGATTGCCCGGACAGATAGTGATATGCTGGTTGCGAGTTCTCCAGACGCCTTCATAGAGTACACGCGCCAGGCCGTACGTAAGCCGATGACAATAGTTCTGATTGTGCTCTGGTGCGGTAATATAGGTATCGTGCTCTCTAAGACGTAGGATGGGATTAAGTTTCAATTCTGCCCCTTTCCGTTTGTGTTGTCCAAGCTTCATCTCGTTTTGTGAAAACACAATTAAAGTGTCTCTCCGTAGACTATCGTATAAACGTACACTTCGTTCTTATATACTAACAGATGCTGACCTGCCACACTTATCTGTCGATTTCCGGCACGAATGCCACAAGTATAAGCAAATGATAGTCTAAAAGAAACTTACAACTGAAAACGTACCCACATGCAGAGATAGGCCGGGATTCGAACCCAGAAGGTAGTGTGATCCCCTCAGCAGGACCGTGCAAAGTAAACTAATAGTGGACGAAAGAATAAAATTTCGCTCTCTACCAAAGGGGACATGATAGCTAAACGGTTAGCCTGCTCGACTCCCACCAAGGCAATACAAGATCAATACCCGGCCGGGTCGGACGATGCCGTAGGTCGGCGGGTTTTCTCGGGGAACTACGGATTCCTTCGCCCTTTCATTACGGTTCTGCCATCCACTTCAATCACACTCAACGGCTCTCCACACCTCAATCTTAAGAGCCGTCCAAACCTCTTCACCTCATCTCGCCCTCTCCAAATAAAAATATAATGTTAATTATTTGATGCATAACATTATTCAATAAACACAACTTGAACAACAACGTGTTTACACTTAGCACGCCTTTGCCCCTCAGTAGCCTCCCTCCACTAATCATGGCCACGCCCCTCAGTAGCCTGCCTCCACTAATCATGGCCATGCCCCTCAGTAGCCTGCCTCCACTAATCATGGCCATGCCCCTCAGTAGCCTGTCTCCACTAAGCATGGCCATGCCCCTCAGTGGCCTGCCTCCACTAATCATGGCCATGCCCCTCAGTAGCCTGTCTCCACTAAGCACAGATTGCCCCCAATTAGCCAGCCTTCACTAAGCAAGGCTTTGCCCCCAAGTAGCCTGGCTCCAGTAATCACACACTTGCCCCTCAGTAGCCTGTCTCCACTAAGCAAGGCCTTGTCCCTCAGTAGCCTGGCCCCACTAAGCATGGCCTTGTCCCTCAGTAGCCTTCCTTCACTAAGCATGGCCTTGCCCCTCAGTAGCCTGGCTCCACTAAGCATAGCCTTGCCCCTCAGTAGCCTTCCTTCACTAAGCATGGCCTTGCCCCTCAGTAGCCTGGCTCCACTAAGCATGGCCTTGTCCCTCAGTAGCCTGGCTCCACTAAGCATGGCCTTGCCCCTCAGTAGCCTGGCCCCACTAAGCACAGTCCTGCCCCTCAGTAGCCTTCCTCCACTTAGCACGGCCCTGTCCCTCAGTAGCCTGGCCCCACTAAGGACAGCCCTGCCCCTCAGTAGCCTTCCTCCACTTAGCACTGCCCTGTCCCTCAGAAGCCTGGCTCCACTAAGAATAGCCTTGCCCCTCAGTAGCCTTCCTCCACTTAGCACGGCCTTGCCCCTCAGTAGTCTGCCTCCACTTAGCACGGCCCTGTCCCTCAGTAACCTGGCTCCACTTAGCATGGCCTTGCCAATCAGTAGCCTGGCTCCGCTAAGCATGGCCTTGTCCCTCAGTAGCCTTCCTCCACTTAGCACGGCCCTGTCCCTCAGTAGCCTGGCTCCACTAACATAGCCTTGCCCCTCAGTAGCCTTCCTCCACTTAGCACGGCCCTATCCCTCAGTATCCTGCCTCCATTAAGCATAGCCTTGCCCCTCAGTTGCCTTCCTCCACTAAGCATAGCCTTGCCCCTCAGTAGCCTTCCTCCACTTAGCACGGCCTTGCCCCTCAGTAGCCTTCCTCCACTTAGCACGGCCCTTTCCCTCAGTAGCCTGGCTCCACTAAGCACAGTCCTGCCCCTCAGTATCCTGCCTCCAATAATCACGCACTTGCCCCTCAGTAGGCTCGCTCAGGCGCATAGTGCACGGGTCTATAAGACAGTGGCGGGATATGAGACTCATATGTTCAGGGCGATACTGCACGGGAGCCATGAAGCAGTAGTTCACGTGTGATGTGCCACTCACAGCTAGTTGACGGCACTTAGCTGAGATCAGCCTGGCTCAAGTTCACGTCGCATACTGTGCCATATTCCTAAAAGTGGCCTTGGCCCCAGGCCCGACCCTGCATGTTTACAACTCTCCAGTTGTCATTCCTTATACAATCCCTCTTCTCTGCTTAAGCGTACGTGTGACGCAGTTCTCGTACACATCTCTCTTTGATGAACGAGCTATTAAGTCAGAGACTAAAGTTGATGTTGTCCCGTAGTCGTCTTATACGCATTTCCAAGTCCTGAGACGGAGTGAGGTCACTAGAGACCTGGGTTAGAATATGGGTGCTCCCATCCTTGTTCCCGTTTCCCATTGTTTCCCGATATCTCCTAAAGCGAATGTTGGTATGATCCCTTACTACAGGCCATAACTTCGCTTGTGTTTGTTTGAGCAACTTGCTTTGCCTCTTATAACCTCGACTACTTACCGACATCTGTCAGCGACTCAGCCAATACAAGTGCAGCTGTCAAAGTGTTCTGGTCAATAGAATATTTAACATACTCACCCTTTTAATGCGGATAAAATAGCTGACTAACTTAAATATATCTTAGATACAATATCACTATTAGGAAGTGTATAAATATCTCGAAACATCTACTTGCACAAACAGTGCTGTAACATAGCCACATTGTTTATGGCAGTGCAACATTGGGATACGGAGAACTGCTCACACGCACACGCTACTACCGGTTTATCATTGTGCGCCACACTCCACTTCAGTGGATTGCGCATAAAGGTGACCAGACATTCTTTGTGTGCACGCAGGTCGTACTTATTACTTCTACATTTCTAGGCTTCGGGAACTCAAAATTTTTCCAACCAGACGTGAGTTTTACCAGGTCATTATTATTCGTGATAGCGCGCTTCTTTAGTGATCAGTGTCGTTTAGTGACAAAACACTCTACTATATCGTCTCCGTCAACAACTATGCTGATGCCCAATGCAGGCCAAGTCTGAAGGCGAAAGTGCGATATTTGATGTCGAGGAAGACGAACTATAATATACGCTGTGTTCATGGCTAATTGAGCACTTTTGAAATGAACTTTTGAAAAATTTCACTTTCACTTCCTACCTGCATGTATAGTAGCGGGTACACTGACTGCCGTGCGCCCAGTCCAGTGATTACCGAGGGAAAGTACTCCATCTTAACGTTGTTGAATTAAATGTACTGTGACTATTGAAATTATTTCTTTTTCTTCTTGTTTTTTATATTACATACAATTGTAAGAATAAGCAAATATGTATAATATTTATAATAACTTAATAGTTACGCTACAACGACGCATGGAGGAGGTGCTCAGACATACATGTATACATATCGGACACAAGACGGCAGAGCTATGATGTCCGGCTCTTCAGGTGCGAGTTTTTGAGGGGAAAGAGAGCAAGACCTGGCGAGTCCTCCCTAACCTGTCCCCGAGCACTTTTAATAGTTTTACTTAGCTATTAAACATTATTGGTATCCCTAATAATTCTCCTCCTGTCTTCCTTTACGTCGAGATGTCGCCTTAAGTGGCATCCACAACAATACAAGTAAATATTACTTAGGGTTTTTAAAAGTCTCAGTTCACCATGAACAGCGTGTGTGGCTCGGTGCCTCCACGAGGAACTGTATGAGAGAGAGAGACAACACTCACGTGTCTCTCTCTCTCTCAGTGGACGGGCCGGAAGTGCAGTTGACAGCCGTGTGCTAAGCCCATTGTTGACAGCAGTAGCGCGCAACATAAGGTAGGTTTGTGAAGGGGGAGGGGAGGGTGGAGGGAGGTTAAGCGGCCATGTAATGAGTAATTACTGCAACCCTTCATTAGCGCAGGCTGTCTGCTGTGAGACTTGCACCTGTTACTACAGTCATACATCGGCGCCTCCAGCCAGGGTGTGATGTTCTCTCGTAACTCTCCTATAGTATAGTCACGGTAAAGTAAACACTTTTTGAAGCTCTCTCATTTGCAATTATATTCAATACATATATGTTATTGTAGTATTATACGTATACTTTCTAGTCCGGTGAAATATATACTCTGTGTGTATTACTAACACAGCAATATTTATTTTAAAAAGTGGCGGAAGTTTGAAAAATGGCTGATAGGGGAAAAAAAAACTACGGCCTTGAAAGTGTTCTCTTTACCGTGACCAGCCTATACCTAGTCTCCAATACGTCGACACACACTAGTTAACTACACAGAAACCAAGTGGTGTGCTGGGTCCACATCCTCTGATTGGCGAACAGTGCTCCGACATGTAGCTAACCAGTGTATGGCCGACTCCTCTCCAGGTCTTCTGGAAAATTAAACTTACAGACATGCGTCCATGTCACTGTATGAAAATGTGTATTTGACATTTCTGCGGGCAGTTCGCAAGCTAATGTTGGAGACTTGCGTACAAGACACCTCATATTTAGTCTGTCATCTCACCATGCCATGCACACTCTAATTATCATCATTATAACAGTACCTTTGATAACATTTTCAAAAAGTCGATAACGAACGTTTTACAGCTTGTATCTTTGACACTTACGAATCGTTTCGTCTAAACAATAAATTGATTTTTGTAGCTGAAACACTTCTTCCCTCTGCTAAGCTGGCTTAGAACACGACGCAAAAAATGTATTTATTAGGAGAAGAATATCAAACAAATTCCGTATGAAACTCAAACTAGTTCACACACAGTTTACACAGAATAGTTATTGACCCTGGTAAATTCTAATAGGCATGATGTTAATGTACTAGCTCCTGGGGACTTATTTTTATATTACTATCGTGGATATTGATGTAAAGAAGCTTTCTTCATATCTCACAAACGCCTCCGAACTCCACTCCATTTGTTTAACTTTTCTTCGCCATAATCCCTACTTAATGTTGTTCACGAGCCATTTAATTTTCTATATTTGGAGGATATTTTACGTTTTCTTGAGAGGATATTGAATATCACTTGATAAAAATACCAAATAATTTTTAAAATGACTGATGCCACATGAATGGAGTGTTGAAGTAATTTGAAATACGATATTTGGTTCATCTGCAGTAATCAGTTTACTTCTGACGGTTATGATTTCAAATTTCACCCCAAAAGTTGAAAATGAAATACGAGCGAACTACACCACAAATTTACAAGAAATTTTATTTGTAACATTCTGATAAGATATCAGTTATTTTTAGCTGCAGCCTAACGTATTAAATCTATTCCATGTTGAGATTTGTTCGAAAAAAGACATACTTTTCTAAATCCCTGCATTTCAAACTGTTTTTGAAAAGCCATTTTCATCTTTCTTTTTTCGTCTATAATTTTATATCACAACGAAACAAGATGTAGGCTTAATATACTAAAAATGTATAAAATAATTTTAGCGTCTTGTACATCTTTAAAGATCGCCACGAGTACACGTGTTATTTCAGACATTAGGTTAGTTGGATAACACCCGTCATTTGGTTCGAAATACAGCTGACCCAACATCTGGCTAAATGTTTTTAGGCCATGCGACTTAGGCCAAATCACTTTAGGCTAAATTACTGTTTTAAAACTGTTTTAAACCAAGCGACCCGTATCCGTTTAGTTAAGAGGGCACAGAGGCTATCCCCAGGCTTCAGTATTAACACACACTTCTTGATTGAATTGAGAAATACAATTCACGCAATAAAATTAAATACTGTACTCGAAATAAAATTTTCCTACAAAGAATACCAAAATAAATACTGCGGTAATAAACCTCTCGAGCCGTTATTAAATCAGAACTTATTTTCAAGACTAACTTCAAGATTGTAATTTTTAATGACAGTGTAAATGGGCTATAATTTGTAACATCCTATCAAGTGACACTAAAAGAATGTGAAAATATTTCCGACATCGGCTGAAGTTTGATATTTTAGTTTGTCTTCGAAGATTTCGTATTCCTTTGTGCCGAAAAAAATGAATTATAAAAAACTAAAACACGACTAATCAAAAGTCAAAAACAAGTCTTCAGTTAAATGCACGAATATAACCATAAAACTGTATAGTCTCACGTCGTACTGTTTAACACACTTTACATAAATATAGGTGAGGAACACGGGATAACAATATTACTAAAGTAGGCATCTATGTACTAAATATAGGTGAGGAACACGGGATAACAATATTACTAAAGTAGGCATCTATGTACTAAATATAGGTGAGGAACACGGGATAACAATATTACTAAAGTAGGCATCTATGTACTAAATATAGGTGAGGAACACGGGATAACAATATTACTAAAGTAGGCATCTATGTACTAAATATAGGTGAGGAACACGGGATAACAATATTACTAAAGTAGGCATCTATGTACTAAATATAGGTGAGGAACACGGGATAACAATATTACTAAAGTAGGCATCTATGTACTAAATTTAGGTGAGGAACACGGGATAACAATATTACTAAAGTAGGCATCTATGTACTAAATTTAGGTGAGGAACACGGGATAACAATATTACTAAAGTAGGCATCTATGTACTAAATTAGGTGAGGAACACGGGATAACAATATTACTAAAGTAGGCTTCTATGTACTAAATATAGGTGAGGAACACGGGATAACAATATTACTAAAGTAGGCATCTATGTACTAAATATAGGTGAGGAACACGGGATAACAATATTACTAAAGTAGGCATCTATGTACTAAATATAGGTGAGGAACACGGGATAACAATATTACTAAAGTAGGCATCTATGTACTAAATATAGGTGAGGAACACGGGATAACTATTACTAAAGTAGGCATCTATGTACTAAATATAGGTGAGGAACACGGGATAACAATATTACTAAAGTAGGCATCTATGTACTAAATATAGGTGAGGAACACGGGATAACAATATTACTAAAGTAGGCATCTATGTACTAAATATAGGTGAGGAACACGGGATAACAATATTACTAAAGTAGGCATCTATGTACTAAATATAGGTGAGGAACACGGGATAACAATATTACTAAAGTAGGCATCTATGTACTAAATATAGGTGAGGAACACGGGATAACAATATTACTAAAGTAGGCATCTATGTACTAAATTTAGGTGAGGAACACGGGATAACAATATTACTAAAGTAGGCATCTATGTACTAAATATAGGTGAGGAACACGGGATAACATATTACTAAAGTAAGGCATCTATGTACTAAATATAGGTGAGGAACACGGGATAACATATTACTAAAGTAGGCATCTATGTACTAAATATAGGTGAGGAACACGGGATAACAATATTACTAAAGTAGGCATCTATGTACTAAATATAGGTGAGGAACACGGGATAACAATATTACTAAAGTAGGCATCTATGTACTAAATATAGGTGAGGAACACGGGATAACAATATTACTAAAGTAGGCATCTATGTACTAAATATAGGTGAGGAACACGGGATAACAATATTACTAAAGTAGGCATCTATGTACTAAATTAGGTGAGGAACACGGGATAACAATATTACTAAAGTAGGCATCTATGTACTAAATTTAGGTGAGGAACACGGGATAACAATATTACTAAAGTAGGCATCTATGTACTAAATTAGGTGAGGAACACGGGATAACAATATTACTAAAGTAGGCATCTATGTACTAAATATAGGTGAGGAACACGGGATAACAATATTACTAAAGTAGGCATCTATGTACTAAATATAGGTGAGGAACACGGGATAACAATATTACTAAAGTAGGCATCTATGTACTAAATATAGGTGAGGAACACGGGATAACAATATTACTAAAGTAGGCATCTATGTACTAAATATAGGTGAGGAACACGGGATAACTATTACTAAAGTAAGCATCTATGTACTAAATATAGGTGAGGAACACGGGATAACAATTTTACTAAAGTTATGGCATCATATAGTAGCTTATTACTAAATATAGGTGAGGAACACGGGATAACAATATTACTAAAGTAGGCATCTATGTACTAAATATAGGTGAGGAACACGGGATAACAATATTACTAAAGTAGGCATCTATGTACTAAATATAGGTGAGGAACACGGGATAACAATATTACTAAAGTAGGCATCTATGTACTAAATATAGGTGAGGAACACGGGATAACAATATTACTAAAGTAGGCATCTATGTACTAAATATAGGCGAGGAACACGGGATAACAATATTACTAAAGTAGGCATCTATTTACTAAATGTTATGCATTTAAGTTCAGTGCTGTATAAATTACATAGCTGTGACACACCAGGATAGACAAACGGATGAACTTATAATTTATTACTAAGCTATTGTGTTCCATTGCTGAGCAAAGGCCTCCACCTATGCCTTTTTTCCCCTGTGCCTCCCCTATATGAAAAGTGCCTTAAACGGCACCATGTATGAATACGTCTTTATGACTATACACATAGGCCTACACTTAACTGAAGACTTGTTTTTAACTTTTGAGTAGTCGGATGTTAATTTTTATAGCTTTATTTTATATGTAGCTATTTTTTTCTACCTACACTGAATACTTGTTTTTTTACTTTGGAGTAGTCGGGTTTTAGTTTTTTTGTAACTATTTTTTATGTATCAATTATTTTTTCTTCCTCACTTGCGCGAACTATTTTTACCTGTGGCACCATCTAGCTTGTCGCGGCCGCCATATTGCATTTTCTTAACCATGCCATAGCCTATGACATTCGGGTTATCGAAGGGAATCGATAGAAACCTCATTGATCAAAATCAATGCCATTAGTGCGATGTTACAGTGGAACATGCGAAATGTAATATACATACATCGCGTTATAATCATAACCCTGTCTTTTCTTCGCCGTAGCCGGGTAAAAATACGGTGGAAATTTTTAATTACTACCTTTTTTTTGACACGGTTTTCCGCCAATAGTTTGTGGGCGTGTCCAGATCGACATTAACCGCCATAACAGCCGTAGTAATCACGATTTAAAGCGAACTGGAAGCGCAGAGCGTGAGAAAACCTAGTTCCAGTGAGCCGAAGTTGGCACGACTGGCATTTCCTGTTCCGGCTCCCCCTCTCCCTCCACCCCCCCCCCCGGCCGCGATCCACTTCAGCTGTAATACCACGAACAGGAACATCCGAAATGCGAGTGGCAATTCAATAAGAACCGGCAGACGGAAATAGTCCCGGGAAGCGCTGAGCTCTCCGCCGACCGACTGTAAGATAGATGGGGGTCTCACACCGGGGAAATGTTTGTAATGACAATCTGCAGGCAGTTGGTAGCACTCATTCTACCTCATATCACTCGCTGACGGTTTATTACTTTACTTCCGTGTCTTCCAACCTCCAGTCCCAGATTCGTTTGTTTTTGAATCCATTGCAGTCCATGGATTTGTGTGTCGTTTATCTTAGTGTAGTTTGTAAGAGGGCGCTTGGTTACGCTCTTAAGACGTACAAAAGGGGTTTTTAACATCCAATGATTAAAAATGGAAAACATTTACCTAATAGCCTAGCCGCGATGCTTAATGCGGACTGAAATTGTTTCGGGACATAATATGTCACTTTGTATTTGACATACACACAGCAGTAAGTACTTGGCATACACACAACAGTAAGTACTTGGCCCACACACAGCAGTAAGTACTTATACAGCAGTAAGTACTTGGCACACACACAGCAATAAGTACTTGGTATACAAACAGCAGTAAGTACTTGGCATACACACAGCAGTAAGTACTTAGCCACACATCAGTAAAAATTTGGCCACACAGCAGTTAGTACTTGGCCACACAGCAGTAAGTACTTGGCATACACACAGCAGTAAGTACTTGGCCACACAGCAGTAAATACTTGGCATACACACAGCAGTAAGTACTTAGCCACACAGCAGTAAGTACTTGGCACACACACAGCAATAAGTACTTGGTATACAAACAGCAGTAAGTACTTGGCATACACACAGCAGTAAGTACTTAGCCACACATCAGTAAA
The DNA here is from genome assembly GCA_029891345.1 of Dryococelus australis. Taxonomy (NCBI): domain Eukaryota; kingdom Metazoa; phylum Arthropoda; class Insecta; order Phasmatodea; family Phasmatidae; genus Dryococelus; species Dryococelus australis. The sequence continues at coordinate 625,053 of CM057006.1, forward strand.
AATTTGGCCACACAGCAGTTAGTACTTGGCCACACAGCAGTAAGTACTTGGCATACACACAGCAGTAAGTACTTGGCCACACAGCAGTAAGTACTTGGCATACACACAGCAGTAAGTACTTGGCATACACACAGCAGTAAGTACTTGGCATACACACAGCAGTAAGTACTTAGCCATACAGCAGTAAATACTTGGCATACACACAGCAGTAAGTACTTGGCCACACAGCAATAAATACTTGGCATACACACATCAGTAAGTACTTAGCCACACAGCAGTAAGTACTTGGCATTCACACAGCAGTAAGTACTTGGCATACACACAGCAGTAAGTACTTGGCCACACAGCAGTAAGTACTTGGCATACACACAGCAGTTAGTACTTGGCCACACAGCAGTAAGTACTTGGCATACACACAGCAGTTAGTACTTGGCCACACATCAGTAAGTACTTAGCCACACAGCAGTAAGTACTTGGCCACACAGTAGTAAATACTTGGCATACACACATCAGTAAGTACTTAGCCACACAGCAGTAAGTACTTGGCATTCACACAGCAGTAAGTACTTGGCATACACACAGCAGTAAGTACTTGGCCACACAGCAGTAAGTACTTGGCATACTCACAGCAGTTAGTACTTGGCCACACAGCAGTAAGTACTTGGCATACACACAGCAGTTAGTACTTGGCCACACAGCAGTAAGTACTTGGCATACACACAGCAGTTAGTACTTGGCCACACAGCAGTAAGTACTTGGCATACACACAGCAGTAAGTACTTGGCCATACAGCAGTAAATACTTAGCATACACACAGCAGTAAGTACTTGGCCACACAGCAGTAAGTACTTGGCATACACACAGCAGTTAGTACTTGGCCACACAGCAGTAAGTACTTGGCATACACACAGCAGTAAGTACTTGGCCACACAGCAGTAAATACTTGTCCACACAACAGTTAGTACTTAGCCATACAGCAGTAAGTACTTGGCATACACACCAGTAAGTACTTGCAGTAAACCGTGGTTATTCCATTTCCCATCTACTGGTGATTTATCAAACAAATATATATAAATATATATATTTAAAGAATATTTATGAAATGTGACGACATAATGAGACATGACAAATGAAGCAGACGTAACTTAAAAATGACCAAACAAAACAGGCCACCGTAGGAATTAGTATCGCTAGTTATTTGTACCGCGAATTTTCCCGATATCGTACATATTGTCAATATTGCTAATATCGCAATGTATACCGCAGTCGGGATATTTAAAAAAATTGAATCGTGATCAATACATTGCCATATCGCACAATCTTTACGTCAACTCTTGACAAGTGAAATCCAGGTGTAGTTCACATTGGAGGTTCGTCGAAATGCAATGACGTCATGGAGTACCCGAAGAATCAAACCAAAAGTCTGTCGGCGATGCTCGTTGGGTTTACCGTATTTGGAAAATACGTATTCTGACCCGCCCGGCATCGAACCCAAATGGCAGGTATGAGAGGCCCGAGTATTGAAAACTCCCGAAATCAGTCTCCGGAAGGAAAAAATCCCTCCTTGTAACCAACTGCTAACTATGTAACTATTTATTGTCCAGATATGATTTTGAATTTATGTCACATCTTCCCGGTTCTGATTGTTTTGTATTTTTATATGTCGCATCTACTTGCGTGTAGGGTTTTGTTCCTACTAGGATCGTCAGCAGGTTTAGGTCGTAGATACTGAGAGAGTGTCAACAAGCCACTTATTCACCAACTACCCGAGATTGAAATGCAAAAACACACACTAAACTCTTATTCTATTTTAGATTAGTTGAAAATGTAAACCTATTTAATGATTTACTGTGGTTGGTTAATGTAGGATGTGGTGACCTGGATGTGCAGTATGTATGCATGGTGAAGAACTGGTTAGTGAAGGCTTGAGACTGTCACAGTGGCAGCGTGTGATATAGGCGTGCACGTAGCTGCACGCTAGGTGAGAGGAAGCTGTGTGTATCACGTGAAGCGTCTCTAATGGCTGCCACTATCTGCCCCACCCGCTATTGTCAACTCTTACCGAGCTATCTACACGCAGTAGTGTACCCGACATCGTAGCCGTCCAATAAGAAGGCTCCCCGTCATAGCGACGTCATGAAGAGTCACGGAGTAAGTGAACCACATAACCAGAACAAGGGGCCTCAAGTCTCGCTGAGCGAGGTTAGGGTGATTACCAGGACATTCTTTCAAAGATAACCCTAGAAATTCATCAGTTAAAGGCTAGCGGCGCACAAGTCCCGATAGACGTAACTGACACGCGGGTGTCTCTCCTTTGTGAATCGCCGCGCACTTCTTGTGTTACTGCCTTGCCATTAACACACTTGTTTTTCTCGCTCTAGCTGTGCACAGCAGCAAGCCTGTAACTATTGAGCTGACGTAGAAACAACTAAACTTGTTAACGTGGAACCGAGAGCTGCTTAGTTTTATGTGACATCAAGTTTTTGACCGTCTTATGTACGTTTACGTACGTGGTAGCTCGACGAAAGGCTGTCCTTTGTAAACCGAGCACGTTTGAAAGTTCTCTTTAAGATCTGTTTGTATGCACATTGTGTATTCTTCCACGAAATGTAACATTCACATTGCAACATGCCAGATCACTACCTCTTGCGTTGTCCAAGTGAAACAGTGAAATTAAATAAAAGTGAATAGTTTAATGTGTCCGTTAAAATTCATGCAGGTAGGGGTAGTAGCATTTTTCAAAGGTTGCATTCACAAATGTTCAATTATAACCGTGAATAGTGTGTGAGTTTACGAGGCACCTGGCCAATCGCCAGCGATGGATTTGCGATTTGTAGGGACAAGTGTTTTTCGCGAAAAGATTTGAAAATCAGTATTTTTCATATGCGTTAGTGTGGTTGGATGATTTTAAATATCACGTGCCTCAAGTGTCTGTCCGCGAATCATGGACGTTCAGTATCGGAGTACTTTATTACGATTGGTCCAGTCAAATAAGAACATGTCTTCTCACGTAGACACGCGGCCAATAATCAAAGGAAGTTGTGGTGGTGGAAATATGATATTAAAGTCTAGAATGGCCATACATATTTTCGTGAAAACACCTGTCCCTAGCGATTTCTACTAATTGCGGAACAGAACCAAGTACGTTTCGAAATATTTTACCTAGAACATTTCTTACTTGTTTTTACGCTATTACCGCACACCGCTCACTCTTCCTCTGGACAGTGATACGCACCCAGTAAAGTTGGTAACGATGGATGGGAAATAGTTCCGTATCTTAACGTCGGATAAAAAGGGTTGTGTAACCATTTCTGATCATGTAAATTATTTCTTTCCCTTTCTATTTTTATTTTAACGCATTGAAGTGTAAAAATGAGCAGATTTGTAAAATATATACTTTTCTAATAATTTAACAGTTTCGCTTGACCAGGCCCATGACAATGTTAATTTTACATAAGACGGAAGAATACACAACGTGAATGCAAGTAGATCTTAAGCAGTGCTTTCAAAAGCGCTCATTTTAACGCGAGTAGCTTATAGCTTGTGTCCTACGCGAGAAAACTATTTGAACAATTCTTGCTTATTTCTTAACAAACTGTATTAAGACAAATTTATTAGTAACTATACAAATCGCACAACAAATTAATTTTTTTTAAATGAAATCATGTAAATTAAAAATAATTTTTAAAATTAGTAACCCATGCCAATTTTTTTTTATAAACACATTATACAATGCATTTTAAAATTTCTTTCATTAATGTGTTCTTCTAATACTAACGTGATAAGTAATGAGATGTGCGTCCGAAGTTCCGCCATGCGAGATGCTAGCGACAATATAGGTTTTGACAGACGTGCTGTTCCAGCCGGAGGCAGCGAGGGTTGGTCAGCTTGCAATCTCCTCTTCATAAAGTGGCGATAGTTTAGCCAGATACCACAACATTGCCACGTCTTCAATAATGTTGCAAGACGTGGCCAACTTTTGTATGGCCTAAATATCGTTTGTAATTCTCACGTAGTCATGTCGGGTTTCGCGTCATCTCAATCATATTGTCCTTGACGTGAGTGGAGCTTTATTAGAACACAGGGTCTGTGAGAGAAAATGGCAGCTGTTCCAAACACGCAGCAAAAGAAGGTGTTCCCCGTGCAGGTTATTTCTGCTACTTCAGTTCATAAATTAGCTGACCAAGACCGTATCACTGATACGGTTATTACGTTCTTTTCTTATTACAATGATTTTTTAGAGGAATTTTTGTATTTTGCCTTTCCATTTTAAATTAATAGGATATGAATTTACTAAGAAAAAATGGTTTGTCCGCTGTTTACTAACTGCAAAAAGGATGAATAATTATTTGTATATTCACCTGCAATATGAATGATATAATTTTGAAAAAAATGTCGAGCAACGTGCTTTGCAGTTCATGTAATTAACATTTGGATCAATGTCGCATCAACTCCAATAAATAAATAAATGAAGATGAAACCAAATGAACTGCAGAGGTTGGCATATCCGTGTAGGAGACCAGGAACGTGCTAGATCGGGTGTTGGCACGAGTGACGCAGTGCTCGACCAGAACGAACTCTTGGCCCGGTGCCAAGAGACCAGCAAGACTACTGGATCAGCATTGCAGCTGAGTGGGAAGGCACAGCCAGACCTACAAATGCTCAGCTATGTGTGCTGGTTGCTCATTTGCATGTCAATTAGGCCGACTCCCTACTCGTGGCCTTGCAGATGTTTGTATTGGGGATGAGTTTTTGACTGTAGAGAAGGAAACAACAAAGGGGGGCGTATTGAATAACTTACGTGGAATGGGCTTCCATTAAAAAAATTCAAGAATTCACCCTGCCCTCCTCCTCGCTATAGATAACTTTTTCGGAAAGGGAACGTTTTTGAAATGTTTTCATCATGTGTAATGGCTCTGATGCCCCACAGAACATAAAATTATTAAATAACCCCACAACGATTTTTTTAACTTCGTACTAAAAGGTAATATGCAAGTATCACTATCACGCGAGTTGATATTTATGTACCTTTCTGCTTTACTTATGCCTGACTAGACAATAGCCAGCAACAGCACGCACACGTGAATTGTTCGACTCCAGTCTCACAGGTACAGAACTCTTCGGAAGGCACGAAGTATTTTTTTTTATGTTACATGTTTAGTGGACACCGCAGTAGAGTAGGATGAAATTGTTTGTGGGTCCACCTGTAGTTCTACCAAGACTTGTAGATCAGTACTGCGTGTACTGGGTTTCTTGTCACCATATGAACTAATCAAGTGGAGGTTAGATGTAAGTAAGGAAGGCAAATACATGCAATAGGGAAGAGAGACGGGCAGGGATTGGACTGCGATTGGGGCCACGACTACCTCCTGTAGCGAATATTATGTCTTGGAAGGGATAAGAAAAAGTTGTTTCGACAGAAATGAGTTTAATGACGTGGTAGTCACATGCTTTAAAAAATGCTAGGTAGTGTTAAAGATGTTCATTATGTATGTAGTTGTGTAAGCGGCGTTATAGAACTTTGTTGTGTGTCATGGCGTCACCGCAGCTCACGCTGGGTACATGGCCCGTGATTTGGGGGGGGGGGGGTGTTTGATGTCAGCGCCTTACCCACACTACACACGACTACATTGTAATTATAAGTTAGTTGTCTTGCCAGCCAAGGAGCTTCTGCTCGGTTCACTTGTTATATACCGAGGGTGAGGCAGACGGGTCTTCTTCTTCTTCTTCTTCTCTGCATGTTGGCACAACCCCCCCCCCCCCCTTGAACAACTGTCAAGTGCACGTGTCACCAACTACAACTACGACGTGACGTTTGTTTACATTTGGTTTGAACCTGAAACACGCGCTTTTACGAATTAATTGTTGAACACTTTTGAAATTCCTGCTTGTAATTTATTCTTACTCGCCATTCTGTTCTCTTATGTCACTTCACGCAACATACAAGTGTGACCCATGGAATTGTTTTGAAGATAAACGTGTTACTAATATGCAAATACAGTCTTTTTATATGTATAAGACAAGGAACACTAATAACTTCAGTGGTCATTCATTTGAACATTCCATTCGCAATACGTAAGTGTTAAGAATCGGGCACTGTAGATACACAGTTATTATTAAGGAAAGGTTTGTGTGAGATATGGGGACTAACCTATGGTAGCATGTCAGTATAGTTACTGAAGTAAAGAAAGTGTTAACATACTTCCGGCAGTTGTGTGGGAGAAGTAAAAGTACTCGAGTGTTGAGGCAAAGTGATGGTTACTCGCCAGTTTGGCGTGTTGCTCGCGCGGAGTGTACATGAGCCATGCAGCCAGCAAGGGTGCGACAGTAGTAGTGTTCAGGTGAGTGGAACTACTCTACTCCACCCTACATGAAGCCAGCTGCACTATAGTACCCATCTCTGCACTGCTCACCTCTCACTATGACTATCATAAACCATGTGGTTAGCGTTCACGTTACACCACTGCTTGTGTTAAAATGTGTATTCTATATTACATATAACCAGCCATTAATCACTCAGATTAAGTTGAAATCGTTAAAAAGTATTTTTTTTTCATACAAAAGTGGCAGTATTTTGAAAGTTAAGATATAAACATACACGTTCATCAGTGTTGACCATTTGACTTTGACAGTAGCTGTGTTAGTGGGGAAGACCATTGTCGTTTATAGTAAATATGTTTCACAGGCGACCTCTGTAGGTCAAGGTGGCTAACGCAATTTAAAAGCACGAAGTTGTAGGTTCGAATCCTGAGCAAGCCGTAGATATGTGTTTTGTTTTTGTATGCAGATTTTTGTTCGTATAAAGTTTAAGTTGTCCATGATTATTTCCCTAGCTTAAAGTATGGGCGTTATAAAGAAACGCATGGTCATTATAAAGAAACGCATGTACATTATACCGAAACGCATGGACATTATAACGACACGTTTATCTTGATTCCGCCAGGCTAACGGGAAAAAAACGGAGAGAGATATTTTCGGAAGAAGTGAGCGGACCCTATACTCGAGATGAAGGATGAAAGCAAGCTCTGCATTACCATTCTAGTTAAAATACGAAATCAACTCGCTGCTAAGCGATTATTTGGAACAAGAGTAAGGTATTGGCTGTGTCCGAGGACAATGCGAGTATTGTCTGCCGCAGGCGAGGTATAACCACCTATCTCACCGTGTCTCCTCGCCTTGCATGTTACATGACTGCCTAATGGAGCTCATTGTGGACGCCCACACAATAGACGGCGCGCGGTAACTATTGCCTTCTCGGTGTTAGAACCCACAGCTCGTGTACACGATCACAGTTCCCCCGGCTATGAGACCATGTTCATGTTGACTGCTGACTGTTACAACAAGAGACACGTCAACTGCCTGGAATGTACACTATCACAGTTCCCCGGCTATGAGACCATGTTCATGGTGACTGCTGACTGTTACCATAAGAGACACGTCAACTGCCTGGGATGTACACTATCACAGTTCCCCCGGCTATGAGACCATGTTCATGGTGACTGCTGACTGTTACCATAAGAGACACGTCAACTGCCTGGGATGTACACTATCACAGTTCCCCCGGCTATGAGACCATGTTCATGTTGACTGCTGACTGTTACAACAAGAGACACGTCAACTGCCTGGAATGTACACTATCACAGTTCCCCCGGCTATGAGACCATGTTCATGGTGACTGCTGACTGTTACCATAAGAGACACGTCAACTGCCTGGGATGTACACTATCACAGTTCCCCGGCTATGAGACCATGTTCATGTTGACTGCTGACTGTAACCACAAGAGACACGTCAACTGCCTGGAATGTACACTATCACAGTTCCCCCGGCTATGAGACCATGTTCATGGTGACTGCTGACTGTTACCATAAGAGACACGTCAACTGCCTGGGATGTACACTATCACAGTTCCCCCGGCTATGAGACCATGTTCATGGTGACTGCTGACTGTTACCACAAGAGACACGTCAACTGCCTGGGATGTACACTATCACAGTTCCCCCGGCTATGAGACCATGTTCATGGTGACTGCTGACTGTTACCATAAGAGACACGTCAACTGCCTGGGATGTACACTATCACAGTTCCCCCGGATATGAGACCATGTTCATGTTGACTGCTGACTGTTACAACAAGAGACACGTCAACTGCCTGGAATGTACACTATCACAGTTCCCCCGGCTATGAGACCATGTTCATGGTGACTGCTGACTGTTACCATAAGAGACACGTCAACTGCCTGGGATGTACACTATCACAGTTCCCCGGCTATGAGACCATGTTCATGTTGACTGCTGACTGTAACCACAAGAGACACGTCAACTGCCTGGGATGTACACTATCACAGTTCCCCCGTCTATGAGACCATGTTCATGTTGACTGCTGACTGTTACAACAAGAGACACGTCAACTGCCTGGAATGTACACTATCACAGTTCCCCCGGCTATGAGACCATGTTCATGGTGACTGCTGACTGTTACCATAAGAGACACGTCAACTGTCTGGGATGTACACTGTCACAGTTCCCCCGGCTATGAGACCATGTTCATGGTGACTGCTGACTGTTACCATAAGAGACACGTCAACTGCCTGGGATGTACACTATCACAGTTCCCCCGGATATGAGACCATGTTCATGGTGACTGCTGACTGTTACAACAAGAGACACGTCAACTGTCTGGGATGTACACTATCACAGTTCCCCCGGCTATGAGACCATGTTCATGGTGACTGCTGACTGTTACCACAAGAGACACGTCAACTGCCTGGGATGTACACTATCACAGTTCCCCCGGCTATGAGACCATGTTCATGGTGACTGCTGACTGTTACCATAAGAGACACGTCAACTGCCTGGGATGTACACTATCACAGTTCCCCCGGCTATGAGACCATGTTCATGGTGACTGCTGACTGTTACCATAAGAGACACGTCAACTGCTGGGGCTGTACACTATCACAGTTCCCCCGGCTATGAGACCATGTTTATGGTGACTGCTGACTGTAACCACAAGAGACACGTCAACTGCTGGGGCTGTACACAATCACAGTTCCCCCAGCTATGTGACCATGTTTCTGGTGACTGCTGACTGCTACCTCAAGAGACGCGTCAAATTTAGGCTGTTGCTGCTGTGATTGGGCGTATCTCGATTCCGAGCACATGAGAGCCGAATGGTGGGAAAAAATATATTAGTAAGCACTTACGAATAATGTGTTTAATTCTGACCAATTTCAAATATGATCGACAGTGTGTGTATGGTTTCCAAAGTGACAGTGTTATATTTTATTCTTCTTTTTGTGGTTTTCAGTCGCGAAATAACTGCAGTCGGATACGATGTACACTGACACTGTACTGGCCACCGGTTCGTGTGCATCTTCGGTTCTAAGTAACATCAAAATGCTGTCTGTTCTTGTACTAGCTAAGTTATTTTTCATTTCTAAACATTGTTATAAAATATATTTTTTTAATTTAGGTGTTACTACGTGACGTAGTTTTCGCTGGCACTCTAGAGCTGCGTACATGGCTTAGTCACAGTAAGTTGGTTCTTTGGAGACACGGTAGCAAATGAAGTTCGGTTCGTAGTTGGTTTTCATTATTGCCAATGAATAAATTTGTCTTATAAATCGCGAACTCGTGAGTTTAGCGTGAGATTTTTGTGCTTTGGAAATGTATACTACAGAATAATAATTTCGGACTTCTATTAAGTGAGTAACAAATCATAAAAAATGGGTAGCCAACATTGATAGAATGAAAAGATGTTCAATGAGCAATCAAGATTTGACTGATCATCAACGGTCGTCAATGTGATAGTGAAGAAGGTTGGTGAAGCTAGCTGTGGGTTTTATCCCATTAACATTCTGAAGGATGAGTTTGTTACTAGAAAGTTATAGAATGTTCATGGTAAAGTGAGAACATTTTAAAGCAGTCACATCAGACATAATAACAAATAAATATACACTGACATGACTAAAGTAATGAGATAGCATTATGTAACTGAATGACTTGTGGCGCTACCGCTGCAGAATGACGTTTCACGGCCTAAACCGATCTCAGTTGTGAACATGTGGTAGTGATCTTCAAATTGACTATTGTTTACATGCTCACTGCAAGGCGACTGAGTTACCAGAGTTCGAACGCGGCGTGATTGTGGGTGCCAGAAGGATGGGACATCACTTTCAGAAGTTGTGGAGACATTCAATATTCCTTGATCCATGGTGTCACGTGTGTAGAGGGAATATCATAATAAAGGCATTACGATCCACTGTGGACAACGCAGTGGCCGTCCAATGATACTTCATGAACCTGACCGGCGGAGTTTGGGCAGAACTGTCCCTGCTAACAGAGCAGGAACATTTGCTCAAATCACAGCCACATTCAATGCAGGAGGTGTCAGACTTGTATCTAGCAGATCTGTGCAACATGAATTAGCTTCCATGGGGTATGGAAGCACAAGACCTGCCAGAGTGCCCCTTTTATCAGCACGACACCGAACACAACGCCTCACTTGGGCTCGTGAGGTTGCTAGTTGGACCCTGGAGGGCTGGGAACATGTGGCCTGGTCCGATGAGTCACGATATAGGTTGTTTCGGGCTGATGGCAGGGTTCGGGTATGGCGCAAACCCATTGAGACCATTAATCCCCATTGTCAACAAGGCACTGTGCAAGCTGGTGGTGGTTCCGCAATGGTGTAGGGTGTGTTCATATGGCATGGGTTCTGTCCACTTGTCCATGTACCCACAAAACCACAATGGTGACCGCTACAAAACTCTCCTTGGTGACAATTTGCAGCCGTTCATGGACTTCAGTTTTTCTTACAACGATGGGATGTTCCAATAGGATAATGCGCCGTATCATCGGGCTTCGGATGTACAGGACTGGTTCGAAGAACATTCTGTAGAGTTCCAACGAATGGAGTGGCCGGCACGTTCCCCCGACATGAACTCAATCGAGCATCTATGTGACCCAAAATTCCGCATCTAGCAATACCAGGGAACTTTGGCCAGCTATTCAGACAGCATGGCTTAACGTCTCTCTAGAGGTCTTCCGTTCACTTGTGGAGTCCATGCCACGTCGATTTGCGGCACTTCTTCAGGCTAGAGGGAGCCCTACACATTATTAGACGGTTATCCCATGACTTTTGTCATGTCAGTGTATTTTTACATGTGACCTCGAATTTTAGGTTTAGAGTATGGTAGAATATATACATTGTGTTTATAACTCACATGGAAGTGTTTACATTTACAAGATACGGAAGGGTATAAATTGGCCAAAAGAAAAAGTAACCAGGGTTTCAGAATAGCTCACTTTACCGTGAACAGCCTCTAATTAGTTTTGTAAGTCGCATCTCCTTATATAGTGCAGAATTGTCCGGAAAAAGATGCTGGTACGGAAAAAGATGCTGGGACACTATTAAATCCGGCATTATTTTTGTAACATCGATATTAACGGCTTTATTTTGTGTCAAAAATAGGCAGATTCGTGCAGTCATCTGTATTCATGCTTCTTTGTAAGCTCAGAATGAGTACACGTGATGGTAAACTTCCCTAGATTTTGTGAAGTTATTGAAGTTTCTATGTAATCAGTATTTTTATTTATTCATTTGTTCAGAAGGTCCCTGAGGGCATTACTCTAGTTAGCGACTGTAAGTGCATATATCTGTAGCATTTAGAGTATTTGTTGAGATGAGAAATATACGCATGTTTCATACTTTATCTTGGCAAGTTTACACATCACTGTAAATAAATCTCTTGGAAACTTCCTAAGCTGTAATGGATGTTTTTAATCTATGCGTAGTACGTAAAAAATTCCACACATCTGACTCCAGTTATAGGAACGTTTAGCGTCGCTACTATACAAAGTTGGGAACATCTCTATGCATTTGAGTGTTTCGTGGGCAAATGTAGGAACGTTATTATGTAATGGCAGAAAACATTACCATTCGCATTTCCTCAGTGTAGATATGCACATATGCGGTGTATTTTCAAAATAATTTCTTAAATTGACTCGAGATATCAAACTTTATTCAGTTTAGATATTATTGTTTTCTAAATCCAGGATGCCACGTCAGATTTCTCACAGATATTTTCAGCAATAATAACAATATTAAAATGCATAAGGTAACTCGGCGACGTTATCGAGTCAACATATATCGAACTTTGCTACGTACCGAGAGGAACACTATATTAAAGTCTAACAGTGTAGTAATTCCGGAGAATGATAAATAACTCGGAGCTTGCATGAAGGTAAGTTTGTACCGTGTGCGTGTGGCTTTAGGAGGTCGAGAGAACAATGAGGAGACGGCAAGGCAAAGAGAGGCACGCGGCGTTTTAAAGGAACTTGTTTTACCGTGTTTTATCCAAGGGCGCGGTCTGCTAGGGGATGAACGGCCTGCATCACTAGTGCTACTAGCGCCGACTGCGAACTCCGCCTGTTGTGTTGGCATTCACCACGCTTTGGCAAGGTGGCAAGGCTGTCCTGCTCCTATCTCTGTTTGACTGCACAGTAAGTTCACACAGGCCAAGTGGGCGTACCCGTTCTCTGATTGGCTACGCTTGTGCGAGGCTCTGGGAACGGACCTCGTGTCTGATTGGTTAATGCTTGCTGCGGAAAGTACCCTATTGGCTGGGCTGCCAGTTGGCAAGTAGGTAGAGTCAGTCCATTGCCGCTGGACTAAAGGCAGTTCAGTAGCGACAGCGGCCGAGTGTAGTTGAGCGAGAGCTGTTTCTTGCATATTATCTGTTGAAAAAATGTAGGTCGCGCAGAGCGGTAGTAGAGAGCGATTTTATCAGTTTGGTATGTAGAATATAGCGCCAGCAGTGTCACGTGGTTTCCCTCCCTCCAGTGGCGAGTGCCCAGCTCAGGAGAGCCCCCCCCCCCCTTCCTTCCTTCTCTTTTCTTAAAGCTGCGCCTAAACATTACTTTATAATATGAACTTTACTATACCAGGCGCTGATTGTCAAACTGCAGTCCGACCATAGACTAAACATGAGGTAGACCGCTTGTTCGTTTTCTGCGCATGTACCCAACATTGACCTACCTCAAAGGAACACAACTGTTATAGTCGCACCGTCAATTACGAATGTCTTTGTTTGTGTTCTAATTTTTAAGTGGCAGGCACTATTATATAAATAAAATACGTTTACCAATTTGAATTTAATTTTATGACACTAAAAATTGGCTAGAGGAATATGCAAACATCCCAAAACACTTGTTTACTAAACAACTAAACCTCAAATCCAATCGACGCCGTATTTTGCTTGTCGTATTGGCAGTGAAGCAGTTCAATGTTGGGACACGGAGACTGGTTGTGCGCAGCCAGCGAGAAATGTAGCTCTACCTCGTGGTTCCGCCATGTTGTTGGCAAGTGACTCCATCTTGCTGGCGTATGCTGGTTGCTGTCCCATCTCTGAGTTTTCAAGCAATGTGTGGCGGCTGTGGACAGTACACGTGTTGTTCGCATCGTACCGCCCGGTGTAAACAAGAGTAAACACTGCTGCTGAGACAAAGCGAGCTTTGTGTTCGAGCCAGGTGTCCCAGTGTCCCTCAGCAGGTTTTACTTGTGCTTTTGCTCGCACGATATTTTAATAATATAGCTTATTTCACTAAAGTATTCCCTTCCTTAAATTAATCTTTTTTTTGCGACGGCTTACAAGCAAGTGTGACTTAGGAATGATTGCAATGGAGCAAGTGTACTGTACATATGTTGTCCCTGGAGAGTGAGGGAGAATGTTTAACATGTAAGTTTTATGATCAGTTGGGGTGACGCGAGGCGGAGATGGAACAGCGGCGGAATGTAAGGGCAGACGGAAACGGCAGTACTACAAAGAAACCCCTTGGCTAGTAGCATTTTCTGCCACGCTCCCTGTACGCGACCCAGCGTGCTAGCTATGCGCCACCTGCCAGGAGAACAGTATCCTTACCAAGACGTGGCCTGGATAGATGTGCCGAACAGAGTTCAAGTGTGAAGTCAGGCTTCGTAAACGTCCTGCACGATGCCTTACAAGCAGATACTGAAATATTTTCTTTATTATTTAACATGTACCCGCCTGAGCGCAATTCGTGACGTCATTGGCTGCATGGTAATATACGGCGTCATTTAACTATCTGGTCGCTTTGCTAGAGACGAGTTACTGAACCGCTGAGCCTTGATAAGTATCGTACAAGTTCTTTACCTATGACACAAGCCAGACAAGCTTGCGTGTTGGCGGTTAGTCTGCACCCAACGCGAATTTTGCACGTCCTTAATTAGAAGTGAAGCAATTTAACTTTTACCTGTGTACATTTCAAATAGACCACTGAAAAAAAAATTCTACGCGTAACAACTTTTGACTAATACATCAGTAGTAACGGTGGAAACAAATTGGTAAACACAATTTCATGTTTTCGAATTTTACTAACTATAAGCTGCTCACGGTAAATTCAGAACTTTGGGAAGCCCTGCTTAAAATACCTTTCTCTCCTCATTGACCGAAATATATGAAGTTAACATTTCTACGGCGTCACACTAAAAACAATATTTAGTGGCGGCCACAAAATTTATTTTTGTGACAGTTAAAGATCTTGTGTCAATCACAAAACGATTTGGCACAGTGAAAACCAACAGAACACTTTGTAGCAGTTCCGCTAAATATTCCATGTTTGTGCAGTCAAGTATAAACACAAATTAAACGCAAATATTTAACTAAATATCAACTTTCGTAGAACGACATAAATTTGAACTAAACATTATCTACACTCAGAATACAACACACTTCAAGACTAGGAAGTATTTTCTTGTTCTCTGTTAACGTAACAGGCAGCCAGCATGATAGTGTGTGTGGTAACATGTATAGTATGTTGGCGCTTTCTTCACACTTATTTAATCAAACCTTTGAAAGAACATCCCGTGTATCACGTGTTTGGTTTTATATCACACGAATCACCAGCTTTTTATACTTTGGTTGACATAAAACTGCAATATTTTTGGTTAAATTGAAATTGTAACTATATTTCAGTTATAAACTATAATATTTTAACTATAATTAATATAAATTAAACCTGTGAGAAAATATGTATGTTGGCAATGTCTAGTAACAAATAGTTCTTATGCAAGATACTGTTACACGCAGTGCGGACGAGTGTACTGCGCTGTCCTATTATTTAGCATGAGGCGGAGAAATATCCTGAAAGTAGAACTTTAACAGGGCTTTAGATAAGTTGGGAGTAACTGTAAATGGACCATATGCCGTTAACGAGCAGTGATTTTTTTGAAAGGTTGATTTTAAAAGAGTTCACTTCACAATGAACAGCCTATAACAACGTAAAGTTATGTTGATCTCCTAACGAGGCGTGTTGTTATTTTATGAACGTTAAAGAAAATATTTGCAGTAACATAAATATCAGTTTGTGTCACTTGATTGACGCAATTGTAATGTTTGCTATGGTGCAGAACAGTGTTCATTTTTGTGCAGTGCGAATACAGGAGAATATAAGCTGGAAAGGTGAATCGTCAACCAGATGTAGATGCATTTGTTGTGGGACGTAATTGTCCTGCTGGGAGTCGCTGTTACTTGACCCCGAGGATGTGATTGTCCTGCTGGGAGTCGCTGTTACTTGACCCCGAGGATGTGATTGTCCTGCTGGGAGTCGCTGTTACTTGACCCCGAGGATGTGATTGTCCTGCTGGGAGTCGCTGTTACTTGACCCCGAGGATGTGATTGTCCTGCTGGGAGTCGCTGTTACTTGACCCCGAGGATGTGATTGTCCTGCTGGGAGTCGCTGTTACTTGAACCCAAGGATGGAATTGTGAACCCCTGCGTTATCTGCGCTCTCCGCCACTGTGATGGAGATGGGAGGGTCCAGCTGGAGCGAGGCCGTAGTGGTCTCTCGCCTGGAAGTACCTGATACCGCGTCCTTGCCAACTCATTGCCGAACTGTGTTATTTATTGCCTCCTCCCAAGATGGCGGACCATCCAGCACACTCCGTCAGCTTGCTCTGCTTGCACGCGGCTGCCACTAGAGCACGTTTTATTATTCTGCAGAGTAATGACGTTAAAGACTGTTCACGATTAAGTGAGCATTTTTGAAATCGGCGTCAGGAAAAATTCACTACTTGCATACGTTTTAACGGGCGCAATGAGTGGCATGTACCCAGTAAGGTTGGTAACGATGAAAGGAAAGTAGTTCTATATCTTAACGTGCAATAAGTGCATTAGGTAAACATTTGTTTAAATCTTTCTTTCACTTTCTGTTTTTTTTTTTTAATGCACATGAAGGTATAAAAATGAGTAGATTTGTAAGATTTTTACTTATTCCTACTTGGACGACGCATGAATAAAGTGACGAGGCTCATAGTAATGTTAAGTTTACATATGGTGCACAACGCGCATACAAGTAGAGCTGAAGCAGGGCTTTCAAAAGTGCTCATTTTACTGTAAACAGCCTATAACAATATTAGTGTTAAGCTAGTGAAGGTGGATTATTGAAGGCTGTTCAGGGACCGACATTCTCCACCCCGTCCCCAATTACATATTTTGAGGGTATTTTATGATTTTGTGGCATTATATAGATGATAAGTTAATAAAAGTACCAAATCATTATATATATGTATGTATGTATGTATATATATATATATATATATATATATATATATATATATATATATATATATATATATGTGGTTGTGAGAACTGAAAGAAAAAAAAAACTGTATTCGCACAAATGTCAAAAAGTTATTTAAAAACAGATATTCGTTAGTTTAATGCATTTAAAGTATTAATTGAAGTAACAAGAACTTCATGTTACAGTTTGTTTGAAATCAGACAGTTGGTCCATTCGTTTGTGGTAGTTATTTCACCTACTAACTATTTTTATTTTAAATTTTATTTGAAATGTTAAAATTGGAATATAGGCGAACCGCGCAACCTATTTCTAAATTTTTTATGGCATTGTTATAACATAAATTATATTGAGCTATAACATAATTGATTAATTTTGCCACGTTTTTCAATTAGTAACTAGGGGAAAAATATTAATTTCTAATTCCTGTACCACTTTCATTCCTACCGTGAAAAGTTGTTTTCCACCAGTGCCATACTAAAGTATTATTATTATTATTTAATACATCATCTAAGAAGGATGTACCTTGGTAAACATAAAAAAAAAAAAACTGTAGCTTCTTAAACGCTTGTAAATTTTATTTTTTCTCTCGGTTTTAAGTGACATTGTTGCTGTGACGATGTTCATCTTGCACACACTGACACACTCATATCCCGACGACGTTCTTTTCATGTTGTTTATTCTTTGTGAGAGTGTGGAAAAGTACCGGATACATAATGTGGAAAAGTACCGGATACATAATGTGGAAAAGTGCCGTATAGGAAAGCTAGTGAAGAGGAATGGAGTGGCCTTGAGTTTTAAGAGTACGCACATGTATTGCAGTAGAAAAATATTTCCCACGAGAAAAAACGTATTTTCCGGGCGTTCTTGTGGCAAGTTCGAACTATTTACAACTGGCTCCTGTACGTGGATACATAACGTGTTTTCATCGATTTGTCAAAATCTTTAAACTAAGAAAGAACACCTTCAAACTTTAAAATTATGCAAAATAAACAATAAAATTACACGAAATTATGGAACCAACCATAAACTACAATAAATGCATTCAGTAATGACAATAAATATGTCGTAGCTCTGCTTAAGAACTAATGAAGGTACAGAATGAAGCACATATTCCCCGAAAACTTCAAGCTACGTGCATACTTTGGAAAAATAGGTGACGGGGGCTTTCAGTCTTTCAATATTCGCCTCCCCATGCAACTGCAACTATGCGAGTATTAGGTATGAACATGCGTGCCGTACTAGATTAATGTTAGTGTGCTGACACTATTTTGAAGTTAAGCAACGCTGGACTCTCATTTGACATCGAATATAAAGTCTTTTACAGATCACTGGCAATTTTTTTTACCAACGGATTACTACTTATAGGCTGCAGATATTTCACAAAAGTTTACAAGAGAAGTCTTGTGCCATTTTTGAGTGATGATAAAACATGCCAGTAGCGGTTTCAGACGTCTTGTGTGTGCTTGCTTACACATGCAATATACCGCCGTTGTTTCTAATACCATGATGGTTGCATTTTACAATCAACGTCCAAGTCGCTGGTGTATACGGACGAAATGACTTGCTACAACGATCTTATGTAGTAATTTAATCTCAGTAATTTGTTAGTTTCATATAATAATACTGGTTTCGGCATTCAGATATATTTTATTGGAATAATATTACACTTACAATCCAGTGTGCCAGCAGGTCTTGAACTATGATCAACTTTCCGTTGCATTACACTGAACTGTGTGTAGGGCGAGGATGTTGTATGGAAAACCTGCCCGCCTCATGAGCGCCGAGCCGCAGAACAGACAAGTATACAGAGACGAAGTGGCGTGTGGCGGTTCCTTTGTTGTAGCCACGCCCATTCTCTGAATGGCTGCGTGAGAGGCTCTGGCTGGCTAATGCATGCTGCAATATATCGACTCGGCTGCCGACTTGCAAGTCAGTTACCAGGCGCTGATTGGTTCAAGGTGGTCCGCAGTCTTGCGTGCGACTGCAGTTCGCGTTGCAGGAGACGGCTATCTCACCTCTGTATTCCCAAGTATCCTGTGCTTGAGGTTTTCCATCGCTATGTTATAAAAATGCAGCTGCAATTGCTTGATATGTATCTGAACACTGTTAAAGTCACAGGCATGCGATCGGCCCAAACATGTCTTTAGTAATTAAACAATTCATTTAAATGAAACAGGAAGCTAGCGAACTTGTCCCATGCATTTATCGCTCTAGACATTTCCGCGGAGTCCAGTAAGACAGTTTGCGAATCATTTACCCAGAGGAAAGATAATTGGTCACTGAGCTTCGCAGTGTGCAGTAAAGGTAAAAAATTGCCTACCATTGCGTAATGTGCGTACTCAACTGTCAAACCTGTCACAGTCTTCCTCTGGAGTTCACGACCATCTCGGTCAGACTTTCGTCGGATCTCCCCCTCCTTCCAGTACTACCGCTTTTTTCTTTTACAGATTGTGCGTGTTTTGTTTTTAATTCCTCCTTCCTTTTGTGGAAGTGGTTTCACGAATCTGTTCCTAAGCACGTCTCTCATATAACTGGTTCAAGCAAACAAAAAGAAAGTTCAAATGTTCCTGCTATTGGAACTTAATGTCTTCTGTGGGCTTCCTTAGCTCGGCCAGTAGTTCTTTTGTTTATTTACAGTAGGCTCGCCGATAAATCGTTTCCACGTTGTATATATATATATATATATATATTTACTGCCGTGAATAATGTGAGTAAGTTTGAGCACGTACTTGGAAGTCAGCTTTGTGACTTGGACAAGGGGCGTCTCACGAAGTTACGTGTCACTTCACGTATAACACCAGTTTGTGTCGCAGGCACTGCATTTCAGGATTTGGTCTGGCACCCGACTGCCGTCATTCCTTAGTTTATTTCGATTATTGTTTTCGACCTCCCAGTCAGTCTTACGAAATATGACACCGGCATTAATAAGTGGCATAAACGCCTGTGCTGCTAACGTATATACTACTTCAAAGCAGTACTAGAAATATGAAGGCAGATGTAAATAATATGTGAATACACAAATACACGTTGT
Source organism: Dryococelus australis (assembly GCA_029891345.1). Taxonomy (NCBI): domain Eukaryota; kingdom Metazoa; phylum Arthropoda; class Insecta; order Phasmatodea; family Phasmatidae; genus Dryococelus; species Dryococelus australis. The sequence goes on from CM057006.1 coordinate 644,683, forward strand.
ATTATCTGGCATTGCATGGCAGACTCAGGTACTCGAGTGAGACAGTTAGAGCGAGTCTGGGCTACCATAGACCCCACGATTGTAATGACGTGTGTGTGTTACATATAAGTATTTTCTAAATCTCTTTATAGAAAGTTTTATATTCCATTATCACTAGAGACACGGAAATTCCGCGAGTTAAGTTCAGGACAAGCTACACTTCAATCATATTTGACTTCCTTTTCCAATTGGATCGCAGTTTGTAAGCCACGCCCTGGACAAATTCCACCCAGTAACTGAACTGCAAGTAAAATACCACCAATCCTGTGCTACCTGTACTGGCGCTAAACTTTGGCGTCAGCCAATGAGCAACTAGTTCTGACTGTAGTACACTAAGGATTTTGGCGTCTAGCTGGTTGTAAAATGAATCCGCGAGATTTCCTGGTATGTAATCATCACAATAATTTGAATGGGCAAGTTAGCTAAAAAAAATTAACTTTCTATTTAATTTGAGTCGCGCTACTAAGGACTATCTTTGGTCGGAGCACAGAGTAGGTAGGTCTAAGTACAGAAGACGGACTGGAATGGCGGCTCTTTCTTTTATTGGCGGCCAGGTGTGCCGCCATGTTGGTGGTTAGTGATGGCAGACTGCGGCTGGAGACGGCGGTATATAAGAGATTGTGCCCAGCCCGGGGAAGGAAGAGCCTCTAGTGAAGTAATGTACTGTTCTGTTCCTCCCGCGTGTTCTGGAATGTCTGCACAAAGCACGCCATTCAGTTCCCCCCCCCCCCCCCCAGACCATGTACCCTTTGGTGCCCCGGCAAACCGTAAAGCCAGGAGCCCTGTTCTATAATTTCAACTTGCTTCAGGACACTCATTGCCGCATCTTTATGATAAACACAGCTAAAACCACACGTACTTATGTATATGTGTTATTCTGTGACTCATCTCTTTATGGATCTGTCTGTGACGTACCATAGATTTGGCAACACTGCTGGCTTTGCTCTGAGACCAACAATCTGCTGTGTTGAATTATGTTTCTAACGCTATTGCAATATGTCGCATTTTCACATATTTAATTAAAATTGTAATTGTCCAGTTACAAACATTTTTTGTTTCTTAATACATTTACAAACAACACTTTTAAAATACATTTATGTGCCAAGAGTTCCAAGATGGGCCTAGTTCAATTTGAGCACCGCGAGATGGCAGTATTAACCCGTAGCCGAGTCCGTCAGGACGAAGTACTGGAGAGTAGGCTACTACTAGCAAAAATAAAATACAACTTTTAAATATATTATCGCAGACATCGTTTATTTGCGATATTTTATTTTATCTCTGCGGAGTGTGTTTGGTATAATTAACCTCGATACGTCAGCCATTTCTTTCTACTGTCGTTCATGAAGGCGCCTTTGTTGGCTTTTATGTAAAGACAGTCTCGAGACATTCTCGAAAGGCCGCCATGGTAACATCTTGACATACAGAATACAATTTAACTTCGTCAAGTTAGTGCCGCGGAAAATGTATTTATATAAACACAGTAAAAAGTTAGAAAATATGACCCTAGGAGAGTCAAGCGTTTTACCAGTGTTGCCAGTGCTGGTTTTAATTTTTACCCTCATGTGGGAGCTAAAATACCCGCTTTTACCCACAAGCCGGGAAAAAAAAAAATTAATGAGCTAAGAAATAAATATGCTTTAAAAATACTAAATGAAGATCGGTTTAAGTTACATTTGTCTTTGTGAGGCCATCATAACATTTAAAATCAACTCAAAATACATTTACTGAAAACAATACTCACTGACGTTCCACCACTAAGATCACAGACACTGGTTGATAGCATATATTTGCTACTGAGCCATATCCGTAGTGCATACAGTAGAAAAGGCAACGTAATCGATTATGTAACATTTGTATTGGTTGGTAAAATGTAGCAACACAAGTTACATTAAGTCCCTGTCACACGGTCAAATTTTTCTTAGAATTACCTTCAATTATTATTAAATTAGATTTATTCAATGCTGTATGACGTCATATGAACGTCATAGTCAAGGCCATTTTCTCTTTTAATTTTTTGAATTGCTTGTTTTCCTTCAATATTTTCATTTTGAACATGTTCTATATTTTCTCGACTCCAAAATTACAGCCGCCCATCACAGCTTTTGTGACAATGTTATTGGAAGTAATCTCACTATAATAGAATTGTGTGCTCACATTTAAAGTTGTAACAAAATATGGGAACATGTTTTTAAAAATAAAATTTACAATGAAATTAATATTTCTCTAGGTTTAGCCATTTTTTTTCTGTTGTGCATGAGTAGCAGTACTTAACATATATTATTGGTATTTTTTAAACTGGTTTCATTACGAGGTCTGTGATAAATTTCCATGTGGAGACTTGAAAGCGTATTGAATGCAATTCATTGAAAGGTAAATTAAATTATTTTTTCAGGTCTTTAGCGTCAATAAGTCTTATATTAAAAAACTTTAAGCTGTGACAAACTACAATAACACACCCATTTTTGAACATTTTTAACAAATAGTGTGCGTGGGTCGAAAGTACTTATTGCGTGAAAACAAATCTAAGTTAAACGTAACAGTACATGAAATAGCTGGAATCAAATACCGCATTTGTTGCAATGCACTAAACAACAATCAATTAAAAACACTTAGAAATTTAAATGGGTGAAGTAATTGTCAATTTATAAGTATCCCTGATTTCGAAACTTTTTATGTGCCTCTGAGAGCAGAATACCCACATTTTACCCGAAACTGGTAAATACCCACATTTTTACCCGCGAGTATTCGGGTAATTGCCCGCAAATCGGCAATACTGCGTTTTACTAAAGACATAGAACCGCTTTGCTATTTATCGCGAGACAAATCGACGATGCCGCCTTCATGTGGTGTATTGTTATGTGTTTTTATTGCATCCGTTAGATCTTTTTTCAATAGATAGCTGTACAAAGATATTGGACAAGTCAAATCACAATATACAAAGTTTATACACTGGACATAGTAAACACACACACATATATACGTGATAACGACTTTATACACATTGACACGTGTGTGTTGAATGTAAGCAATTTTTAATTGAAAATGTTGGCCGGACTAAAATAGCGCTACTAAATGATATGCATCGCTAGGATCGACATACACAGGCTCGCCTACGTCACAAATTATTTGTTTTCGCATCATAATATCACTTTCAGAGGTATTATTGAAAATGTTTAGCTATAGAAAATTTACAAATATACTAGTTGTTTAATACTTTTGTATCTAATTTGCACTGTGTGTTATTTCCTGCAAAGATTTATTGATAAAATATAAATATGTTTTAGACTTTTTAAACTAGCAGATAACACATAATTGAAATTCAGCACACAAATATTAAAGAACTCGTAAAATGTAGGCTAAATTTTCTACAATCGTGCATTGTCAGCAGTTAACTTTCTGGCGGAGGGGCGAAGGTGAGCTGTGTATGCTGTTGGTACAGGACAGTTCGTTCTTGCACAGTACTTGGAATAAGGTATTGCGAAATGTGATGTGTGAATAATAGTTGGGACGTCCGCCCCCAACTGTTAGAATCTTTGGAGAAGGGAAATAGTAGGGCCAATGTAATGATCTTCTGAGTGGCTGTATAGTATTCATGGCACATAAGACATCGTACACATAGCTAGCAGTGTGAGATGTACCAAGCAGGGTTGGTAAACTAGCGCGATAACAGATCCGCAGCAGTATAGCTTGGCCACAACAAACACAAGTTGGAATGGTTATCTACATACATCATAGCACATTGTTTTCTTCTTAGGCAGAACAGCTGTGGAGGAAGGATACATTGTAGCCATGGTAATATGTGGTCAGTACGAGAGAGTGTTGCCAGACGTGCCAGGATTCTGGTATTTGTACCAGATTTTCTGTCTCAGTACCATGTACCAGGTTTTTTTCTTTCTAGAATGCTAATAACCAGATTTTTGTTGGTCACAAAAATTTGCTTAAATTTACTGATGAAGCAAAAGTATGTGTTAATTTAAATTATTTTGTAAATTAAAACAAACATAAATATTAATCACAACTGCATAAGACTTTATTATGTTATATTGTAATTGTAGTATGTAGCAATACATGATGTTAAATAAAATTATATGGCCATAAAAATAATTTAGAATAATTTTCGTATTTTTTACTTTTTGACTAAATGTATTTAAAATGAAATAAAAATTTCATTTTGTGAAATGAATACCGGTATGTAATCTCTGAGCGTCTTTAATACATATATATATATACTCTAATTGGTATATCATTAAATAACTGTTGTTTTAAAATCACCAAAATTTTATTTGGTACTTAAATATACTGTAATGCAATTGTAATAAATTTTACCCAGGTAGGAGGGGGGGGGGGGGGAGTTGGGCTCCTTGTGTTATTAGAATACCAGAATTTTATGGGAAATACCAGAATTTTAAGGCGCATTGTACCAGAATTTGATTTCCCCTTTCTGACAACGCTGGAGGCCATGTAGGAGGCGGGCCAGCGCACACTGATAGAGTATGGCATAAGGCCGTGTTTTACTCCATACTATTCACGTGACGTAGTTAACAAACACAAAGTGTTCTGGAGTGTATTATAACTATGCGAGCGCCGTCTACTTTAACATCTTCGTGCCTAACCATGCTTGTGATTGGTTGCCAAAAATAATGTATAATGTGTGTCCAAAACCTGTAAAATTGTATGTGATGAGCCCTCCATTGCTTTTTGCACAAGATTGTCAGAATCATTTTTGTTTTTGTTTTTGTTACACAAAAGTAACTAGAATTACTTTCATTCATAAAAGTTGTCACGATATGACGTGCAATTATTTAACGTGTATGTATCACTCAGAAAGATATTTTCCATTAATTCTAAATGTTCATCAGGAACTATCTGTATGTTTTTTGATTTGCCATCGTCTTTGAATTTTTGTCAAATGACCTTAGAAAAGGCCTCTTGACTTTCTGTACATACCTACCTGTTATGAATGGTTCGGTAAGTTTTATTGGTATGATAAGAAACAGTAGAAAATTTTATGTTAAAAAGTGGCCACGCGAAAATCTATGAACATATTTTCTTCAGTATCTGGCGAACTGTATTGCGTTTGAATTGGCCTCGGGTAACTTGGGTTGCAGCAGTCGAGTCGCTATAATACAACAGAGCAATTATACAACGGCGCCATAACACAACGACGCTATAATACAACAGAGCAATTATACAACGGCGCCATAATACAACGAAGCTATAATACAACGGAGCCATAATGCAACGGCACTATAATACAACGGAGCTATAATACAACGGAGCTATAATACAACGGCGCTATAATACAACGACGCTATAATACAACGGAGCTATAATACAACGACACTATAATACAACGGCGCTATAATACAACGGCGCTATAATACAACGGTGTTATAATACAACGGCGCTATAATACAACGGAGCTATAATAATACGGAGCTATAATACAACGGAGCTATAATAAAACGGCGCTATAATATAACAAAATTATAATACAACGGTGCCATAATACAATAGAGCCATAATACAACGGCGCTATAATACAATGGAGCTACAATACATTGGCGCTATAATACAACGGAGTTATAATACAACGTGGTTATAATACAATGGATCTATAATAATATGGAGTTATAATACAACGCCTCTATAATTTAACGGAGCTATAATACAACGGTGCTATAAGAAAATTGCGCTATAATACAATGGCGCCATAATACAACTGCGCGAGAAGTGTGAAGGGCTGTTCACAACCAAAACCATTGCACAGAGCGTAGGACACACCGATAGAACAATCACACGACTAGAAATCTTGTGCGAATTACAAAATTGGTTCACAATTGAATACTTAAGTAGGCCTATTATTTCTTGCCATTGCAGTTTTGCGACGAGTATGACATCAATTGGAAGTGTTGGTAAATGATGTTTGCGGGTTGGTTGTCTTTAGCACACATAACATGGATTTTGGTAACATATTGTTATATTCTGCTTACAACAGACTGTTATTTAAATTAATTGATATTTTAATTTTTCTTAAAAATTTTTGCATTTGCGTTCGTAAAGACATGGATAACATTTAAACATTTCTGCTAGTACACTGCTGTTCCCCCCGTGCGCCTGCATAAAAAAATGAAATATAACAATTTACTTATGCACAATAGTAGGATGGACTCCGCGTCCAAGGTCAAGAAGCGAGAGAGCGATACGGGCGACATTAACACGCACGCCTAGAGCCTCATCGCAAGGCGCGTGCAGTGTTTCCGTCGTAACGCTGTACTGTGCAAATTATATCTTTAACGTGGGGGTTTATTACACGCGATGAAAGACCACAGATTAAACTTAACTAGGCCCGTATCTTTGTACTTTCTCTTGCCACCTAAGGAAACTACGCAGGCAAGCTTAAAAAAATGCGATATTTGACCATTTTCACAAATTTTTATCTCCAAGAATACATTAAATATGACAAAAGTAAAAAAATAAATAACGGACATAGATAATTGCTTTTTATTTTTTTGTGACAAAAAGTTGCGCAAACAGATATTTCACAAAAAACGGCGGTTTTCATCGCGCTCTTAGGCGACGGCAGCGCCGCGTCTTGAGGGGTGCGTGAATTACGAGAGAAAACGTGGTGATAGGCTGCCGTGGGTGACGTCACACGCCCCTGCAAGTTCAATGACCTCTTGACGACTGCGACATTCGACCTGCCGCCCGACCTCCGTCTAATGGGGCCGTTGAGTGGGATGTCCCTCCCGTCCACCCCCCCCTCCCCTGAGTTGTCGTCGTCCAATTACTGGCCTCTCCCAGGGCGACGTCACACGCGGAGCAAGTTGCCGTCAAATGGGCCGGCAACTCCAGTCCTACACTCCAGCATGGCAACAACACTCGCCCAGCCCTACGTCCACATGAAGGCACTCTGTGTCTCTGTGTTGTTATCTACTCTGTGTCTACATCCTTAATAGTTATTGTAAAGGCTGACAATATCCCATTTTGTGACTAGCTTACTTGAATAACGGAATACAGCATATAATTAATAAAATAAAAACAGGAGATATTTAGTGTCTCGTTCATTCTCATGAACGTACATAATTATAAATACTAATATTGCTTTTAGATATCATCGATTATGTTACGAAGATTGCTTGATTTAGGCAACATATCTCAGACTTTCATTTGCATAAGCAAATACAGTTACAGTAGACCTCTCTGCCATGTATCTTAGCCTTACAGCCTTACCGCGCTTCGGCCTCCCAATAGGCGGGGAAGAGGAATCACGTCCTCTCACCGCAAAGAGACCAGGATTAATGCTACCATTGGCCAGACCCAAGCCCAAGCCACAGAGGTTCTGAGACCCTCGCACTCAGAGACCAAGTGTGTGGTCTGGCCGGGGTTCTATCCATACCCCTAGTGCCTCTCCAGGGCGCAACAGGAGCAGGTTGCCGCTCACTGCCCGGCCTGTCAAAGAGAGTGGGAATCTCTCCAGACTTCCTCCAGCATACGGAGTCAACCACTACCAGCACAAGTCCAACCCTGTGATCGGACACCAGAGAACACCTCATGGTGGGGGCCAACTGATCGTCCCGTGTTACCACTTAATTTCCATGACACTTGTGGGTTATTCATGGCTGACATTATCTCCCGAATGGAATGGCAAGAGAAAATCCCTTCCACACGAGGTGGTTGAGAAGACCTCGCCGAGCATAGCCTTACACCCAATGAAGGGCCGGTCATACTCCACTCCCTGGAGATCCACACCCTTAGTGGCGGGGAATTACTATGCCCCAGATTGGCCACCACCCCGGCGGCCAGGCACAAGAGCAGTCTCGACCCCTCCCTGGCGTCACGGTTCACCGGGAATAGGAACCCTAGATTTGAAATTGGAGAGTTTACATCACATTTTTCATATAATATCCATGGTTTCATCACTGCAACCAAGCCATTGCTCCCTCGACCACAGAGGTGTCACGTGACCTATTCCCAGTATGGGGGGGGGGGTGTCACCCGCACTCCATTCCATGTCTTTGTACTTCTTCGTTGAAGTACAGACCTTGGGCCCCAACGGCCTGAGTGCTAAGTGGTCCAACACCCCGCCGAGTGGTTGAGCCTTGGTACCATCACGGCAGATACCCCTGGCCAGTCGCGAGGAAACTGGCAACCCATAGGGAACGGGCGGCGTTGCCCAATTTGCGGAATCAGGGGTGTCACAAGAAGCTTTGGGTCACCTTGAGTGGAGAGAGGCTGTAAGAGATGCGTCATACACCCTGAATGGGTCATGTGCTCGGCTACTTTAGCATGGAACTGCCACACCACCTCTCATGCCAAAGGACCTTCCTCCCAAGCTAATGCACTCCTAAGAGTGCCTCACCCAGGAGTCACACAACCCTACCCCCCATAAGCAAATACACACGCAAGTTGACGAATGTATGAGCACACACGTAACAATTACCATAAAATCGTAAAGGAGTTAAAGTTGAAATGTATGAAATAAGGCCACAATTTATTTAAGATATTGCATCATGAGCGTCTATCTATTGATATGACGCAATAAGGTGAGACATCCTCCCAATAATTGAGTTTTCATGTGTCACCTCTTCAACTGCTTGGTAGATAACCAACAATGACTGTCTGTCGTTCCTGATGGCGTTCTTAATGCAGTGACAATACACTATAAATTCGTTTGGCACAAAAGGTGTAGGGGAAGAAGTTCATATTTATTTTGAATTATTTTAATAGACCCGCAAGGTGACCTTGATGCATTTATTATTCACGTAAATATGACTATAAGGGACTCGGCATTCTGTTTCGTGACTTAACTCTTGAAGCTGCAGATGAGAATGAATTAGTTGCCTTAGCAGACGCTGTGGACACACAAGTTGTTTGTCAGAGGTGAAGCATCTAGAGGAGAGGATCTGCGCGCGGTCCCCCGCACAGCTTGACGTGGTGGCAATACCGTTGTCCACAGAATGAAGATGTGTGTTGATGGAAATTGTGTGTGACTTGAGTGATTTCTCACGCAGTGCACACATTTGTCTACAAGTAGCAGACACGACGGTAGGGCGACGAGGAAATTACGCCTCCCCATTTACCTTCAAAAATTAATTGTCTTAGAACTGTTGCAATTTAAAAATAGCGAGTGACTGAGTGAAGAAATTTTGGCTGCTCTTAACATCGAGGTTTTGAGCGCCAATGAGGGTGAAACGAGGTGAGTTTGTAGCAGTGGCGGAATGCAAGGGAGAGAAACGGGAGATCCCAGAGAAAACCCGCCTACCAGCGACATCATCCGGCACGATTCCTACATGCGGAAATCCGAAAGTGACCCCGCCGGGATTCTCACTGCAGTAAAGACTTGTAGTCTTCTCTTACACTTAAATGCATGGATTTATTAATGTAGCAGTTGTGCTTTTCGTGGTAAACTGACCACTTTTGAAATACCTGCTTCAGATCTACTCTTCTCTTAATGTCGTATCGTGCCATATGTAGAATTTACATTGACATGTGCCAGTCACGTTGAAACCATGGAATAGATAGAAACCTATATTCGTTCCTAATATACCGATTATTACATCTAACGTCTATACAGAAAAATAAACTCGATTTGCCCTAAATTTAACATCAGACACGCGGAACAAAGAGGACTTGGAAATATTTTACTTGTTACCAACCTGAGAGACATATTCCAATATTCAGAAGTGCTCACTTTACCGTGGATATTTTACAGCTCACACAGAAATGTTAATTTTATATATGCCAATAAGAAATTAATTTATAATAGATGCACATCGTAAATTAGAAACCTCAAAGATAAAATTTAAACTTTGATAAAAAAAATTGCGAATATTTACTCAAGTCAGGCATAACAGTATAGCTAGATAAGTTCTGTGATTTGCTGTTTCCTGTAATGCAGTTGTACTTATCTTTAAGAACAATGAGCGCTCACGATCACATGCAACATGCCACCAACTTTTAAACAAAAGAATTGGGGAGGGGGGGGGGTGAACTTTCTACAGCCAAGAGGTAGGTTTAAGGTGCGGCACCTGGTGTATCCTGTCGTAGACGCGACCCTAGAGTTCGTGTACTGTCAAGGTAACCCCCCCCCTGTCTCCTCTAGTTGTCAACCTGACATTTCTCTCGTCACGTGGTATCTCAGGCACCGGAGATCTGCCTTGTTGACCTGGGTCGGCTCGGCCTGACCATAGCCGCTGAAAGCTCTATCAACAAAGGTGAGATACATTGTGAAGGAGTGCAAAATGGCCGAGGCATGACCACTCTTGTGTAGAAACTCACAAGCGAGCGCAGGAGCGTGTGTCAAACGGTATAGCCACAAGCAGTTCTCTCTGCTCACTCATGCATCATGCTGGCAGTGGTTGACGAGAGGACGTGTCTGTTGTAAACAACTTCCCAGTGACGAGTGGGCGGCCATACAGTTCCTAGACAGACAGTAGATGTGGGCACAGTACCTGGGCTGGAGTATCTGTGACCAGAGGGTTTCGGTGTGATGTGGCTAAACTATAAAAAAGAACGACTGCATCACTTGCGACAGCTAAGTTATCTCGTCAACTTGACATTTCAGCTGAAAGTGTACTGCGCCGATCAAGTTTATCTTAGGACGCCCGCCGCCATATTGTCTTCTCCTGGTTTTACTGATGAAAACCTACTCCTACACATGCGGAAAATTAGTGCGTTCATTTTGGAACAAGTTACTATTACACAAGTAATTATTTATTTATTTTTTAACATTTCAAGATAATAATAATTTGCCATACAAACACGGCAAACATGAAGAGTGGCATTTGTAAGCGGCAGCTTTATTTATTATTTGAGTGAATGTTCATTTGAATGTTTAAGTTATATCCTGACGTATTTTATGAAGACTGTCATCGGGGTGATCTTGAATATAACGTATGCATATTTGCATTGCTACCACAACAACTTTTAGTTCGCAAAAATTCGTTCGGTTTACAGCAAAGGACTATCATTTTCCCCTTTACCCGTAGGTATTTACAATAGGCGTTTAATATGACAAATAATAATAATGACTGGGGACGTAGTAAATTGCATTTCACTTACGTGAATGATCTACCAACCCTTAAAACACCATTACGGCCTACTTGCTTCATTTTACTTTCCGCCTAGAAATGAATTTAAAATTTTACCAACAAGTGTTACCTCCATCAAGTGGAAGTTCAAAATAGTATCTTTCCTGCTTTGACTTAGCAAAATTCTATTTTTGAACAAAACAACGTTGTTGACAGTGTATATGTACACAGCCGGTGGCATGACGCTATACAGGCTCTGCAGAGCTGCAGTGAATGTCGACGGCCAGCTGGGGCTGGTATTTAACGTGGTTTTCTCGGCCCAGTCTGACGCAGTGGCATTTCACGTAACAGGAAAGGGGGTAGGGCAGGAAGGGCTGGCTGCTCTTCTCCCTACTCTACAACTCTGGCCTTTAGTGTTGCGAGAGGCCGCTACCAAACTCCATACTACACTGTGTGAAGCGATCTGACCTAGTTACAATAAACACTGTCAACATACGACTTACATACAATCTTGTTTAATGCGGTAAAGTAGGAGAGCAGCTGGTAAAGTAGGAGAGCAGCTGGTAAAGTAGGAGAGCAGCTGGTAAAGTAGGAGAGCAGCTGGTAAAGTAGGAGAGCAGCTGGTAAAGTAGGAGGGCAGCTGGTAAAGTAGGAGAGCAGCTGGTAAAGTAGGAGAGCAGCTGGTAAAGTACGAGAACAGCTGGTAAAGTACGAGAACAGCTGGTAAAGTAGGAGAGCAGCTGGTAAAGTAGGAGAGCAGCTGGTAAAGTAGGAGGGCAGCTGGTAAAGTACGAGAACAGCTGGTAAAGTAGGAGAGCAGCTGGTAAAGTAGGAGAGCAGCTGGTAAAGTACGAGAACAGCTGGTAAAGTAGGAGAGCAGCTGGTAAAGTACGAGAACAGCTGGTAAAGTACGAGAACAGCTGGTAAAGTACGAGAACAGCTGGTAAAGTACGAGAACAGCTGGTAAAGTACGAGAACAGCTGGTAAAGTACGAGAGCAGCTGGTAAAGTAGGAGGGCAGCTGGTAAAGTAGGAGAGCAGCTGGTAAAGTAGGAGAGCAGCTGGTAAAGTACGAGAACAGCTGGTAAAGTACGAGAACAGCTGGTAAAGTAGGAGAGCAGCTGGTAAAGTAGGAGAGCAGCTGGTAAAGTAGGAGAGCAGCTGGTAAAGTACGAGAACAGCTGGTAAAGTAGGAGAGCAGCTGGTAAAGTAGGAGAGCAGCTGGTAAAGTACGAGAACAGCTGGTAAAGTACGAGAACAGCTGGTAAAGTACGAGAACAGCTGGTAAAGTACGAGAGCAGCTGGTAAAGTAGGAGAGCAGCTGGTAAAGTACGAGAACAGCTGGTAGTGGAGAACTGCGCTTCTCTGTACGTGCACTACTCAGTAACACGTACTGCACACAATGTCAGAATTGTCAGAAAAGAGTACGATTTATGTTGAATGTTAAAGAAAAACGCGTGCTTTTCTAATACTATAGGTAATATACTACAATTTACTTATTTAATTGCTAAAATTTTAATTAATAAGAGTCAATTTTTAATCAAAATTTAATCGCATCGTTACTCTGGAAGCTTCATAAAGCACGTTTCTCAAAGAAAACCTTCGTCAGGTAGGCCATCATAATAATTAATATACTTGCATGTAAAAATATTTATAATGTGTGTCAAAAATGCTTTTATTATTAATGTTGTAAAACTTTAACTTTAGTTTCAAAAGCGCCAACTTGTGATAAACAGGACTTGAGAGCTTATGGACAGACCCAGTGCCTAATGCCTGTAAGCCGCGCACGCTCACTTTCAACCTACGTGAGCACAATGATGTAATCTACACCAGACTGGTTCACAACCTTTACCAGTCGAGCATGCTGATTTTTTTAAATCATTGCGGATTTTATACCTTATTTAAAAAAATAAGCGGTTATTTTGCTGCGGGAGAAATATTGCAGTCATCCCCACCCCCATACACAGCTGTGTTTGGACAAGAAGTTAAGATCTTTCTCTCATCTCTTCACGTCATTACACCGATTTTTATTTTAAAGATTAAGAAGCTGGACAGACTGGGAATGCTTGATGAGAGATGTGCAATAATTTAGAGAAATATGATATTTCATAATTTTTTTTTAACGCTATAAGGACAAGCATATGCTCGTTTCTTTGCAACAAAAACGTATCACTGAGGCACCTGCATTCTAACCAAAATAATATTGAAAATATTTTCCAGGCAATGATATATTATTAACTAACTTCACCGAAAATAATATCAAACAATTACTTAAATAAATGTGACCTTCTACGTTCGAACCCTTAGCCGCAACATCGCAGTTTGGTTGTGTTCCACCGCTTGCGTCAAGGAGACCGCCATCAATCACTGCTGAGGAAAATATGAGAGTAAAGAGGAGAGGAGGCAGAGAGAGACAGGAACTCCTCGAAGCGAACAAAGGCGGTGTAATATTGTAACGCTGTGGCGGTAGCGTGGGCTGGCTAATCCGCATCCGGTAACTCTACAGAGGCGTTCACAATGGTTGGCTGCTCATCCATCATCTCCAGACACTTGGCCGTGCTGTCCTCATCGTCTGGTAAGTCCATGTCTATCGTCTTGCCGCACTTAATGACAGCCCGCCTGACTGCAGGAAGAAGTATCACAGCGACGCATCGGAGATGACATTACTCTGGAGTTCGTGATCATTTCACAGTTATGTGTGACGTGAAAGTGTGAGCGACACAGCGTGGCGTGGTCTCGTTACCTCTGCTGCACGACGTCGATACGAGCAAGACCTCGAGTTGGCTTGGCACACGTGCGTGGCGCGGGTGTGGGTACATGGTGACTGCGCGTAGGAAAACATTTCATGTGCTCGCCGCTGGAATAACTCGTCTAGACGTGTCGAGTCAAGCCGTACCAATCAATTATCCGCGGCATTCATATGATTGCATTTCCATATACCAAAGAAAATATAACCTTATAACGTAGACGTATTCAGGTTTAAAGCCACGACCGTGTCCTTGAAGCAACTACGCGCAGATTCTTTTCTAAGTCATCTACGTGAAGTTAAGTGTAGTTTCAGTCCAACATGGTGCAAGTAGGCGAACGCAGACTGGAACTCCTGGCCTTCCTGAGCTCGAAATTGAGTTGTTGTGGCGATCAAAGCCAACGAGGACCAGGCATTATTTAAATTAAAATATGTCAACAGCCTGGAACGTTTTGTGCACTTACTCCGCTGGTATACCATCGTCGTCTGCTCTGAATGAACAAGATTCTAATGTCAAGTAACTAGAGCACGTTGCTGTCCCGCCCCCCCCTCCCCCCATACTTGTAGTGCGAACTACAGTGCAGTCTGTTTTGAAACACATCATAATCCAGGCCAGACCGGAGTCTTGTACTTTCAACGTATTTCGTATGCTGCAGAATTTTTTTTTTTTTAAGCATTTCATCATGGTCGGAAAATATAACGTAATTTTCAGTATGTTGTGTATTATTCGAAACTATGGCATAGGATTTTGCATTGATGATCGTTGAAAAATTCCCAGTAGAGGAAATGCAGCGAGTTACGTAGTTGAAGTTGTACGACGACAACCCTGCACACCAGTCTAGAAGCGATGGCGCAACTAGTACATGTACCTATCGTCTTCCTTATCGCCTACTTGGGTGCCTGCCTCAAAAACGGAAAATAACTACAGGCTATTCGGACATCTTTTTTACTTCTGTCTCGCGTTTCCAAGCCAATATAACTGCCGTGAGATTATCACTAACTCAGTGACATCTGCTTCCCGCAACTAGTTGTATTCCAAGCCAATGTAACTGCCGTGAGATTATCACAAACACGGCGGATCTGCTTCCAGCGACTAGTTGTATTCCAAGCCAATATAACTGCCGTGAGATTATCACAAACACGGCGGATCTGCTTCCCGCAACTAGTTGTATTCCAAGCCAATGTAACTGCCGTGAGATTATCACAAACACGGCGGATCTGCTTCCAGCGACTAGTTGTACTCCAAGCCAATGTAACTGCCGTGGGATTATCACAAACACGGCGGATCTGCTTCCAGCGACTAGTTGTACTCCAAGCCAATGTAACTGCCGTGAGATTATCACAAACACGGCGGATTTGCTTCCCGCGACTAGTTGTATTCCAAGCCAATGTAACTGCCGTGGGATTATCACAAACACGGCGGATCTGCTTCCAGCGACTAGTTGTACTCCAAGCCAATGTAACTGCCGTGGGATTATCACAAACATGGCGGACTGCTTCCCGCACTAGTTGTATCCAAGCCAATGTAACTGCCGTGGGATTATCACAAACACGGCGGGATCTGCTTCCGCACTAGTTGTACTTCCAAGCCAATGTAACTGCCGTGAGATTATCACAAACATGGCGGATCTGCTTCCCGCAGACTAGTTGTATCCAAGCCAATGTAACTGCCGTGGGAATTATCACAAACAGGCGGATCTGCTTCCGCAACTAGTTGTATTCCAAGCCAATGTAACTGCCGTGGGATTATCACAAACACGGCGGATCTGCTTCCGCGACTAGTTGTACTCCAAGCCAATGTAACTGCCGTGAGATTATCACAAACACGGCGGATCTGCTTCCAGCGACTAGTTGTATCCAAGCCAATGTAACTGCCGTGAGTTATCACAAACACGGCGGATCTGCTTCCGCGACTAGTTGTATTCCAAGCCAATTATACTGCCGTGGGATTATCACAAACACGGCTGGATCTGCTTCCCGCGACTAGTTGTATTCCAAGCCAATTAACTGCCGTGGATTATCACAAACACGGCGGACTGCTTCCGCGACTAGTTGTATTCCAAGCCAATGTAACTGCCGTGGGATTATCACAAACACGGCGGATCTGCTTCCACGCACTAGTTGTATTCCAAGCCAATGTAACTGCCGTGGGATTATCACAAACACGGCGGATCTGCTTCCACGCGACTAGTTGTACTCCAAGCCAATGTAACTGCCGTGGGATTATCACAAACATGGCGGATCTGCTTCCCGCACTAGTTGTATTCCAAGCCAATGTAACTGCCGTGGATTATCACAAACACGGCTTATCTGCTTCCGCGACTAGTTGTACTCCAAGCCATATAACTGCCGTGGATTATCACAAACACGGCGGATCTGCTTCCAGCGACTAGTTGTATTCCAAGCCAATGTAACTGCCGGTGGGATTATCACAAACATGGCGGATCTGCTTCCCGCAACTAGTTGTATTCCAAGCCAATGTACCTGCCGTGAGATTATCACAAACATGGCGGATCTGCTTCCCGAACTAGTTGTATTCCAAGCCAATGTAACTGCCGTGGGATTATCACAAACACGGCGGATCTGCTTCCAGCGATAGTTGTACTCCAAGCCAATGTAACTGCCGTGGGATTATCACAAACACGGCGGATCTGCTTCCAGCGACTAGTTGTATTCCAAGCCAATATAACTGCCGTGGGATTATCACAAACACGGCTTATCTGCTTCCAGCGACTAGTTGTACTCCAAGCCAATATAACTGCCGTGGGATTATCACAAACACGGCGGATCTGCTTCCAGCGACTAGTTGTACTCCAAGCCAATGTAACTGCCGTGGGATTATCACAAACACGGCGGAGCTGCTTCCAGCGACTAGTTGTATTCCAAGCCAATGTAACTGCCGTGGGATTATCACAAAACATGGCGGATCTGCTTCCGCAACTAGTTGTACTCCAAGCCAATGTAACTGCCGTGAGATTATCACAAACACGGCGGATCTGCTTCCGCAACTAGTTGTATTCCAAGCCAATGTAACTGCCGCGAGATTATCACAAACACGGCGGATCTGCTTCCAGCGACTAGTTGTACTCCAAGCCAATATAACTGCCGTGAGATTATCACAAACACGGCGGATCTGCTTCCCGCGACTAGTTGTATTCCAAGCCAATGTAACTGCCGTGAGATTATCACAAACACGGCGGAGCTGCTTCCCGCGACTAGTTGTATTCCAAGCCAATATAACTGCCGTGGGATTATCACAAACACGGCGGGATTGCTTCCAGCGACTAGTTGTATTCCAGAGCCAATATACTGCCGTGAGATTATCACAAACACGGCGGATCTGCTTCCAGCGACTAGTTGTACTCCAAGCCAATATAACTGCCGTGAGATTATCACAAACACGGCGGAGCTGCTTCCCGCGACTAGTTGTATTCCAAGCCAATATAACTGCCGTGGGATTATCACAAACACGGCGGATCTGCTTCCAGCGACTAGTTGTATTCCAAGCCAATCTAACTGCCGTGGGATTATCACAAACACGGCGATCTGCTTCCAGCGACTAGTTGTACTCCAAGCCATATAACTGCCGTGAGATTATCACAAACACGGCGGATCTGCTTCCCGCGACTAGTTGTATTCCAAGCCAATGTAACTGCCGTGAGATTATCACTAATCAGTGCATCTGCTTCCCGCAACTAGTTGTATTCCAAGCCAATATAACTGCCGTGAGATTATCACAAACACGGCGGAGCTGCTTCCCGCGACTAGTTGTACTCCAAGCCAATATAACTGCCGTGGGATTATCACAAACACGGCGGAGCTGCTTCCGCGACTAGTTGTATTCCAAGCCAATATAACTGCCGTGGGATTATCACAAACACTGGCGATCTGCTTCCAGCGACTAGTTGTACTCCAAGCCAATATAACTGCCGTGAGATTATCACAAACACGGCGGAGCTGCTTCCCGCGACTAGTTGTATTCCAAGCCAATATTAACTGCCGTGGGATTATCACAAACACGGCGGATCTGCTTCCAGCGACTAGTTGTATTCCAAGCCAATCTAACTGCCGTGGGATTATCACAAACACGGCGGATCTGCTTCCAGCGACTAGTTGTACTCCAAGCCAATATAACTGCCGTGAGATTATCACAAACACGGCGGATCTGCTTCCGCGACTAGTTGTATTCCAAGCCAATGTAACTGCCGTGAATTATCACTAACTCAGGATCTGCTTCCCGCAACTAGTTGTATTCCAAGCCAATATAACTGCCGTGAGATTATCACAAACACGGCGGAGCTGCTTCCGCGACTAGTTGTACTCCAAGCCAATATAACTGCCGTGGGATTATCACAAACACGGCGGACTGCTTCCCGCGACTAGTTGTACTCCAAGCCAATGTAACTGCCGTGAGATTATCACAAACACGGCGGATCTGCTTCCCGCGACTAGTTGTACTCCAAGCCAATGTAACTGCCGGAGATTATCACAAACATGGCGGATCTGCTTCCCGCAACTAGTTGTATTCCAAGCCAATTACTGCCGTGAGATTATCACAAACACGGCGGACTGCTTCCAGCGACTAGTTGTACTCCAAGCCAATGTAACTGCCGTGAGATTATCACAAACACGGCGGATCTGCTTCCCGCGACTAGTTGTATTCCAAGCCAATGTAACTGCCGTGAGATTATCACTAACTCAGTGACATCTGCTTCCCGCAACTAGTTGTATTCCAAGCCAATGTAACTGCCGTGAGATTATCACAAACACGGCGGATCTGCTTCCGCAACTAGTTGTATCCAAGCCAATTAACTGCCGTGAGATTATCACAAACACGGCGGATCTGCTTCCCGCAACTAGTTGTATTACAAGCCAATGTAACTGCCGTGGGATTATCACAAACACGGCGGATCTGCTTCCCGCGACTATTTGTACTCCAAGCCAATGTAACTGCCGTGGATTATCACAAACACGGCGGATCTGCTTCCGCACTAGTTGTATACAAGCCAATGTAACTGCCGTGAGATTATCACAAACACGGCGGATTTGCTTCCCGCGACTAGTTGTATCCAAGCCAACGTAACTGCCGTGAGATTATCACAAACGGCGGATCTGCTTCCCGCAGACTAGTTGTACTCCAAGCCAATGTAACTGCCTGAGATTATCACAAACACGGCGGATCTGCTTCCCGCGACTAGTTGTATTCCAAGCCAATGTAACTGCCGTGGATTATCACTAACACGTGAATCTGCTTCCCGCAACTAGTTGTATTCCAAGCCAATGTAACTGCCGTGAGATTATCACAAACACGGCGGATCTGCTTCCGCAACTAGTTGTACTCCAAGCCAAGTTAAACTGCCGTGAGATTATCACAAACACGGCGGATCTGCTTCCCGCGACTAGTTGTATTCCAAGCCAATGTAACTGCCGTGAGATTATCACTAATCAGTGACATCTGCTTCCCGAACTAGTTGTATTCCAAGCCAATGTAACTGCCGTGAGATTATCACAAACACGGCGGATTTGCTTCCGCGACTAGTTGTACTCCAAGCCAACGTAACTGCCGTGAGATTATCACGAAACACGGCGGATCTGCTTCCCGCGACTAGTTGTATTCCAAGCCAATGTAACTGCCGTGAGATTATCACAAACGGCGGATTTGCTTCCCGCGACTAGTTGTATTCCAAGGCAATGTAACTGCCGTGAGATTATCACAAACACGGCGGATTGCTTCCCGCGACTAGTTGTATTCCAAGCAATGTAACTGCCGTGAGATTATCACAAACACGGCGGACTGCTTCCCGCGACTAGTTGTATTCCAAGCCAATGTAACTGCCGTGAGATTATCACTAACTCAGTGACATCTGCTTCCCGCACTAGTTGTATTTCCAAGCCAATGTAACTGCCGTGAGATTATCACAAACAGGCGGATCTGCTTCCCGCAACTAGTTGTACTCCAAGCCAATGTACTGCCGTGAGATTATCACAAACACGGCGGATCTGCTTCCGCGACTAGTTGTATTCCAAGCCAATGTAACTGCCGTGAGATTATCACAAACACGGCGGATTTGCTTCCCGCGACTAGTTGTATTCCAAGGCAATGTAACTGCCGTGAGATTATCACTAACTCAGTGACATCTGCTTCCCGCAACTAGTTGTATTCCAAGCCAATGTAACTGCCGTGAGATTATCACAAACACGGCGGATCTGCTTCCCGCAACTAGTTGTATTACAAGCCAATGTAACTGCCGTGGGATTATCACAAACACGGCGGATCTGCTTCCCGCGACTATTTGTACTCCAAGCCAATGTAACTGCCGTGAGATTATCACAAACACGGCGGATCTGCTTCCCGCGACTAGTTGTATTCCAAGCCAATGTAACTGCCGTGAGATTATCACAAACACGGCGGATCTGCTTCCCGCAACTAGTTGTATTACAAGCCAATGTAACTGCCGTGAGATTATCACAAACACGGCGGATTTGCTTCCCGCGACTAGTTGTACTCCAAGCCAACGTAACTGCCGTGAGATTATCACGAACACGGCGGATCTGCTTCCCGCGACTAGTTGTACTCCAAGCCAATGTAACTGCCTTGAGATTATCACAAACTCAGTGACATCTGCTTCCCGCGACAAGATATACTCCAAAACACTTCACTTCAGATCGACTGGCGCAACTGTTGCATTTGAACGTGACACTCGTCCGCTGATCACATACGTTAATAGTCGGGATCACTTCATTATAATTGGCCCAGTGAGGTAAGAAAATGTGTCCTCACAAGGACACACTGCCAACTACATAAGGTGAGTTACAGGGGTTCACATAGCATATATGTAGAGGTCTGGGTGGCGTGTAAATCACATTTTGTATAAAACCGATAGTTCTATAGTAACACAGCCTCGTGAAGACGCGAGAACACGCAGTGTAAAAACTGTGCATATTGTACCTCTTTCTCCGCCAACGTTAAATGGCACAGCGAGGTTCGTGTGTGCCGAAATGAAGTCGGCATTATTACTTGACGCTGACGTCGCTGCCACCTCGCGACCTCGACAGTGGTAATAAGGTCGCTTGTGTTGCTCCAGTAAAGCCGGCCGAGCGTGTTGTTAGGTTGGCACAACGCCCTTATTACTCAGTATGTAGGCACACTATTCAATTGGCGGTTCTGAAAGTCCTGCATAAGGTATAGGTTGCGTATTATTACTCCATATGCACAATTAACAATTTCGTGTGCCTTATTTATGCATCGATCAAGTGAAACTGCGCTATTATTAACAATGTAAATATTGTAGAAATTTCATAGTTATTACACTTATATGCATTTAGAATAGAAAGTATAACAAACTCAATATACATATAAAGCTTACCTAACGTTTTTAATTCGATGTCAAGATATGGAGTTCCTTTCCCTTCGTCGTTACCAACTTATCTCGGCCCACACCAGTCGATGTGCTCATAAAAATACAAGCAGGTGAAGATTATATTTTATAATCGTGAATTTCTGGAGTGCTGAGTTGCCAGCGAACATGCTATAAGCAGGTACGGCTTAATTTCTGGAGTGCTGAGTTGCCAGCGAACATGCTATAAGCAGGTACGGCTTAATTTCTGGAGTGCTGAGTTGCCAGCGAACATGCTATAAGCAGGTACGGCTTAATTTCTGGAGTGCTGAGTTGCCAGCGAACATGCTATAAGCAGGTACGGCTTAATTTCTGGAGTGCTGAGTTGCCAGCGAACATGCTATAAGCAGGTACGGCTTAATTTCTCGTCGACAGCGTAAGACAGAGCAAGTTGCTTGGAGAAGCAGCAGCGGAGCCATGGTGTACAGCAAGTTGCTCGGAGAAGTAGCAGCGGAACAATGGTGTGCAGCAAGTTGCTCGGAGAAGCAGCAACGGAGCAATGGTGTGCAGCAAGTTGCTCGGAGAAGCAGCAACGGAGCAATGGTATGCAGCAAGTTGCTCGGAGAAGCAGCAACGGAGCAATGGTATGCAGCAAGTTGCTCGGAGAAGCAGCAACGGCGCAATGGTGCGCTGCAAGTTGCTCGGAGAAGCAGCAACGTAGTAATGGTATGCAGCAAGTTGCTCGGAGAAGCAGCAACGGCGCAATGGTGCGCTGCAAGTTGCTCGGAGAAGCAGCAACGGAGTAATGATGTGCAACAAGTTGCTAGGAAAGGCAATAGCAGAGCAATGATGTTCAGCAAGTTGCTCGGAAAGCAGCAAAGGAGCAATGGTGTGCATCAAGTTGCTCGGTGAAGCAGCAACGGAGCAATGGCGTGCATCAAGTTGCTCGTTGAAGCAGCAACAGAGTAATGGTGTGCAGCTAGTTGCTCGGAGATGCAGCAGCGGAGCCATGGTACGCAGTAAGGAACCATCCCAGCACTAGCCAGAAGCTATTTAGGGAAACCGCGGTAAAACCGAAATGAGGATGGTCGGGTCGTGACTTGAATCCCCGTCCTCCCGAATGTGAGCCTATTGTGTTAGCATTGCACCACTTCGCTCGATCAGTGCACACAGTGCTGCTACAACTGATATATCAATCGACCACACAGCGAAGCAGCAATCTGGCCCTGCACGTCTCAGTCAGAGCCCTCTGACGTCATCTCGAGACTCATCTATCACTCACTACAGCCGTGCTCTAGTCAGAAGTCAAGCCTACCTCCTGGATATTGCCAGAGCTGTGTTGTCACTCATTGTGTTACCTACTCATCAGTAGTGGTGTTTCCCCTGCGAGCTTCAACGCACTACAATCGCGACACCATCCAATGTTATTACAGAGAACCTCTTACCCCGTTGACACAATCGTTATATTCCTCTATAGAAAGACGGGACGATGACTTATGATAATTGCTAGTCTTACCGCACAGCGGTGCTTCAAGCATTTCAAAGTTTATTGCAGAATTATCTTTTGCCAGGCTATGAAACTGGAGTAGAAATCACTGAGAAGATATGCGAGATTTGTTCTTTTCATTATACTCTATCGAGTTGAGCTGTAGAGTTAACAAGAGTATATTACAGAGAATTGTCTGTGCCGTGTAGTCGCTTTAACACGTACATACTGCATGAGCTGCAAGGTGAAGTCTGGTTCACTATACGCCTTGGTCGTGAACTTCATATACGTGCGCGAAGGTTGGTACTGCATAGCCGAGTGCCCGCTCGATAACTGGCATGTCGCTGGTTCGAGTCCATTTCGCTTACGTGTGGTATTCTGAGGTTATGTAAGACTAAGAGTCTTACATAACCTCTGACGTCCGTACAAACAACATTCGCACAGAAACGGAACTGTTTGGTTGCTGCATTTGCTGTGGTGTCCTAAGTGCGTCTTCTGACAGGATGTATTGAAATGAAACCATGTATTCAAACTTCGTAAAACTAAAATTGGCCAGACATTAGTTTTATTCTTGTTTAGCGATCGCCGTCCGAATCTGTTGATGAGTTATACAATTACGCTGTGTGGCATGCGGTACATTGTGTAGCCCTTAAAACATTGTATGTCACCTCCTAAGTTTGTGCAAGTAGACTTTCCTTTCTCCTGTAATGTCAATGGTCTGTATATAACATACAAGTGTATCATCGCCATCCGCCGACGATATATATGTCGCGACTCTCGAGCCTCAGATCAACAACGATGCCAAGGATTTCTCACAAACTGTACCCACTTGTAATTTTTTATGGATGATTGATCTTCGACAATGCATTTCGGCAACAGTGCCAGTCAAGAGGTACCCAGTACACACACATCGGCCAGTGTTATGGAATCAGATCAACCAGCCATGAATGGTGATATGGGAATATTCACTTCCCTAGTAGTATTACAAGGGACATAATCTCTAATCACGGTTTATTTTCGTTGTCATTTTGTTTGGAGTAAGTACTGACGCCCGGCAATTTAACTCGAAAGGATAATTTGAATGGTATTGAAAACCTACCCTTAACTTAGTTCCGTTTCTTTTTCAACCATTTATTTAGCCTTTCTTTTGGGGCGTAATAGTTTCCTTAATTGATCTAAACCTTCCATTCTTTAAGAGTAAATTTCATTTAATTGTTTTTTCTACGCCATCAGTCGAACCGGGTCTCTGCCATCCTCTTTCCCTTCTCACCTGGTTGCCATTCTCTTCCTTTAATGGTATTGCATTCTTTCAACGTTCCCATATCATGTCGCTTGTTTTTATATTTTATCTATTTAATTATATCCTGGTTTGCTCCATATTCCTGTATTCTCTCAGTTTCTACATTTTCAAATTTTACTTTCTAGGCATTTCTTCGGTTCATAAGAAAACATTTTCCATTAATCTCAACTTATTTAACTGTTCGTCAGGGTTGCCAAATTTCTAATCCACATGAAACTACTCTTTTTATCATTTTTGTAGACACTCTTACCCTCCTCATCGCCCTTCTCTTATACTTCCGGTGATCTTACCCAATGACATGTCGAGAACAACAGTGAGCTTATGTCTTTGTTTTATTTACTTTGAATTAGGTACCTGTGTTCTATATAATCCTTGGTCTCTTATCGTTGTTCAAAGATATCATTTTTGCCACTTTCTTTGTTATGTTTCTCGTCTTATTACATCGTAGACATCACCTAAACTCCAACACGCTATTTTATCTAAATTCAATGTTAGCTTGCAGTTATCATAGTTATCTTGGACTTTCCAGCTCATTTACTTGAGGCCTTCATCCCTCTGTACTGTCAATTGTTAATCGTCAGCAAACGTTGTGTTCATATTGTTGCACATACCCAGGCGTGAATGCTGGCCCCTATCACTATCTCCGTGCTGCCAATAGCCACCATGGTTAGAGCTCACATGTGCCTGTCTCCACGCTGCCAGTAGCCGCCATGGTTAGAGCTCACATGTGCTTGTCTCCACACAGCCAGTAGCCGCCATTGCCAGAGCTCACATGTGCCTATCTCTGCGCTGCCAGTAGCCGCCATGGTCAGAGCTCTCATGTGCTTGTCTCCACACAGCCAGTAGCCGCCATTGCCAGAGCTCACACGTGCCTGTCTCCGCACTGCCAGTAGCCGCCATGGTTAGAGCTCACATGTGCTTGTCTCCACACAGCCAGTAGCCGCCATTGCCAGAGCTCACATGTGCCTATCTCCGCACTGCCAGTAGCCGCCATGGTAAGAGCTCAAATGTGCCTCTCTCCACGCTGCCAGTAGCCTCTGTGGTTAGAGCTCACATGTGCCTGTCTACGCGCTGCCAGTAGCGGCCATTGCCAGAGCTCACATGTGCCTCTCTTCACGCTGCCAGTAGCCACCATGGTCAGAGCTCACATGTGCCTGTCTCCACGCTGCCAGTAGCCGTCGTGGTTAGAGCTTACATGTGCCTGTCTCGGCGCTGTCAGCAGAGGCCGCCATTAGAGCTCACATGTGCCTGTCTCCACGCTGCCAGTAGCCGTCGTGGTTAGAGCTCACATGTGCTTGTCTCCACACAGCCAGTAGCCGCCATTGCCAGAGCTCACATGTGCCTATCTCCGTGCTGCCAGTAGCCACCATGGTCAGAGCTCACATGTGCCTCTCTTCACGCTGCCATTAGCCACTGTGGTTAGAGCTCACATGTGCCTATCTTCATGCTGCCAGTAGCCGTCGTGGTTAGAGCTTACATGTGCCTGTCTCCACGCTGCCAGCAGAGGCCGCCATTAGAGCTCACATGTACCTGTCTCCGTCTTGCCAGGGCACAGCCACACAAATGGCCAGGGTGCCAGGTACGAGGGAGGCTCTAGACGTAAATAGAGACTTTTGATTTATTTTTCAATATTTTTATAATTGGAAATAAAAATAAACTTACTAAAGTGACACACTTTAAATGTATTTATGAACTGCATGCACGCTTGTTTCCACGCCTGCACAATCTTGTGGCAAGTGTGCGCCTGTCAGTAGAGAACGCACCGTAGTTGTGAGCCCGAAAAAAAATAATTTGCCTGCAACGTTGCATTTATAAATGACCTAATTGGACGGCAGGAAATTTTTTACTTTACAAATAACGTCAAAAAGGCCCCCTTTAATAATACATATTTTGGTCAAGGTTGTGCCATACTAGTCATTCGCAATGTACCTTTTTCTTCTATGTTTTTAACATTCACTTTGACAGTGAAATAAATATTATAATTTATAGACAAACGTTAACATTAATTTAACTATAGAATTGTTGAAGTATATGGCGTATTGACGAAACATCCAAACATTTCGTACGGAGTGATTTTTCGAAGGTGTTATTCAGAAAGTGTGAAGCTACCGCGAACACACTTAACTAACTTATACATTTACGTTTCAAAGATGTGCGCACATCGACGTCTTAACCAGGGACTTGAACCCAGAACCTGTGCTGCTGCTAAAGAAATCTAAACCGCGAGCATCACTTCTTTCTTTTGTAATCAGTGGACTGCAGTGTTGAACCAGGGGCAGTCCCCAACATATGTTCTTGTAAAATTAATACTGGCCACCGCCTCCCCCTCCCATTTTTTGTATATTTGCACAGTGATAAAACATCGAAAAATCATTTCCAGGCTTATCGGCGGATAGGTTACGTCACAGTTCGGCAACATCGCAGAAATAATGGATGAGTTTCGAGACAAACGTAAACGCCATTCAGTGTGGATGGACATTGTGCTTGAACACTGTATCGCTTACATGTCGTACGACATTCATAGAACGTTTCATACCCTGCTGGTTGCTACGCCTTGCTTATGGCTCCTCGAAATTAACTCACAGCTATTTTTGCGCTCTAGTCTGTTACGCCACCCGTGAAAACATTGCATCCTTGACGACTTAACGTTTATATTATCTAATTTGGACTAAGTAAACCTCGATTTAGTCTTTCATGACTCATGTGCGAGTAACCATCGTGTTTTGATATCGTTTAGCAAGCTGTAGAGAAAGAATTCATTCCAGTAAGCGAACACTTTGGTCGTCGCATTGAAAAATGACGCATACGATGTTTGCGTTTTATTGCCGTGTAAAAAAAAGTTTTCCTCTTAAAAAAAAAGAGCACAAAGGACGGGTTGTTTGTGGAAGTGAAATGGCAGGATTCTCGGGTTTTGTAGCTCGCAGGTTTACTGTTGGTTGTTTTTTACTTGGAACTATTAAAACTGGTAATCTGTAAAAAAATATATTCTTGACCGAGACCGAATGTTAAATATACCAGCAGCGCCTGATAGGTTAAAAGACTGCTCTGTGTCTACCAGGTGGTCTGCATGGGAGATGCTCTAGACACAACACTAGAGTGATGATAATATAATATGTGTTTACTTACTTGCTCTGTGATGTATTTGCCATGTGCTAGTATTAGAAAATGCCGGCGAACGTGTAATTAGTTTTTTTTTGTCAGTTAATTGTGTACGTTACCTGCTGTATGGAATGTGTACGTGTGGCATCCAGTTTATTGAATTTTTTTTTGCTAATAACACTGGCATACGATGTAGATAGGATATGAGGCTAAAACACTGTTTGTGCACTCCCTGTCAGCGGTTGATACTGAAGGAGGGGGTGGGGGGGGACACAACCCCCACAAACCCTTACATAGATATGAAACTGCCCTGTGATTGGTTTTAAATATATATGAAATCATGTCATAACCATTTAAAATACTGACTACTTATTTAATTAAATATGGTTTACTGGAATGATTATGAAACAGTGTTCCCTTCGAATCGGAAGTACAGACCTGCACTTGCAAGGTGAGACAATTTCTCTCCCCCCCCCCCTTTTCTTGTCTAGTATTTTCAAACGCTACCAAACGCCCTGCTTCTAACCTAGATTTAATGTTACTAGAATATATTCAAGTTGCTATCGTATTTGATTCATATACAAAGATGTGGCTGTTGAAATTTCAAACATACACAGATACGTACGCCACTGTTAACGAAGTGATAACAATAATTCTATTGGTACTTGTGACTAATAAAGTGTGATTCTGCAGTGGCGCGTTCTGTTGCCGACCTGAAGAACTAGCACAGCAAGCTAGAGTTGTTAGCAGAGCGAGGAGTTGTTAGCAGAGCGAGGAGTTGTTAGCAGAGCGAGGAGTTGTTAGCAGTGTGGGGCCGGTGTTCACATACACGTAGCAACTGCAGTTAAGACACAACTAGTAGGCAACTGGTTCATGTGTCATGGCAAGGAGAGGGGAAATGCCCCCCTACCCCCCTGCTTCACCACCACAATTGTACAAAAACTGAGTGATGGCGACCCGGGCAAAGATCAAGGTATACGGAAAAATGCACTGAAACTAATGCGGAAGTATTACATGAAGAAGGGAAGCGGAGCCTGGTTAAAGACCACTCGGCGTGAATATGGCACTTGAGGAATAAGGACATTACTCGTCAACACTGATGAAAGGAGTTGTAATGTAGTGCATAAATATATCGGTGGTAGTAGTAGTTAGTATCACTATAGAAGGCATAGTATATATGAATTAGAATTCCCTTTATGTGTGGGGAAGTGCGCCACTGCCATGCTCCGGCCACAGAGGTAAAATCACTAAAAGGTACAAATAGATAGCAATGACAAGCCACTTACGAAGTATAATGCATGTAATAAATGGGGGAGGGGGAGGGGGCAATTTAAAACATATTGTGCTCCGACAACAGGAAGCCATGGGCCAAAATAAAAATACTACGCAAATCAGTAGAAGTACATATAGAATAACTTACACCCCTGAATTCCCCAGAAGTTGTAGGGGTGGAAAATAACACATGGGTGGCTCAACTTATGGCGGAACACTTTCGAAAGCATTGCTTAAGATCTGTTAGTATCCACATTGTTTATTCTATCATATGTAGAATTAGCATTGCAGTTAACATTGCACTTTGTTCATACGTCAATCAAATGGAATAGTGATATTATTTTGAACCGTAAATATTATGCACACATTTGCTAATCTTACATGCATATATGCTATGAAAACAAAATAATTAAATCATTTCAGTATTTATACATGTTTGCCTAACATGTTTCCCAGCAAACACAACATGTCGGCAAATTGTCGGCCCGATACCTGTATTGCCGGCAACTGTCGTTCAATGCCAGAAACGGCGTGCCGTCTGAGACAGTATGTTTGCCGTTAGAAAAAAGGCAATGGCCCATTGTATTATTATGTCGGCGTAATATCTCACAGCCAACATGTCGCCAAAAGTTTTTGAAAGTGTTTTTTGAATAGGCAAGATGTTAGATAGCTGTTAATGGCATGATGATTTTTTTTGAGATCATCTGTTAACTGTTAGTATGATTTTTTTTCATGATTTTATATGTATCACGTGGTAGCCCATGGCATTTTTTACTTGGAAGTTTTTTTCTGTTTGTGCAACCATCCGACAGATATATTAAAAACTATGAAAAACTATTTTGCTTGCAAGCCTTTGAAGAAACGAAACGAAGAAACAGTTTTTGAATAATCGGTGTTTTTAAAATTATTTGTTACGTCATGGAATTTATACATTCACTTATAATAATTTGTGTCATGATAAATTTTAAATTACTGGAGAGTATCAGCAACTTACTCCGTGGTGTATAGGTTAGCATGTTGGACTATCAGCAACTTACTCCGTGGTGTATAGGTTAGCATGTTGGACTATCAGCAACTTACTCCGTGGTGTATAGGTTAGCATGTTGGACTATCAGCAACCTACTCCGTGGTGTATAGGTTAGCATGTTGGACTATCAGCAACTTACTCCGTGGTGTATAGGTTAGCATGTTGGACTATCAGCAACTTACTCCGTGGTGTATAGGTTAGCATGTTGGACTATCAGCAACTTACTCCGTGGTGTATAGGTTAGCATGTTGGACTATCAGCAACTTACTGCGTGGTGTATAGGTTAGCATGTTGGACTATCAGCAACCTACTCCGTGGTGTATAGGTTAGCATGTTGGACTATCAGCAACTTACTCCGTGGTGTATAGGTTAGCATGTTGGACTATCAGCAACCTACTCCGTGGTGTATAGGTTAGCATGTTGGACTATCAGCAACTTACTCCGTGGTGTATAGGTTAGCATGTTGGACTATCAGCAACTTACTCCGTGGTGTATAGGTTAGCATGTTGGACTATCAGCAACCTACTCCGTGGTGTATAGGTTAGCATGTTGGACTATCAGCAACTTACTCCGTGGTGTATAGGTTAGCATGTTGGACTATCAGCAACCTACTCCGTGGTGTATAGGTTAGCATGTTGGACTATCAGCAACCTACTCCGTGGTGTATAGGTTAGCATGTTGGACTATCAGCAACTTACTCCGTGGTGTATAGGTTAGCATGTTGGACTATCAGCAACCTACTCCGTGGTGTATAGATTAGCATGTTGGACTATCGGCAACTTACTCCGTGGTGTATAGGTTAGCATGTTGGACTATCGGCAACTTACTCCGTGGTGTATAGGTTAGCATGTTGGACTATCAGCAACCTACTCCGTGGTGTATAGGTTAGCATGTTGGACTATCAGCAACCTACTCCGTGGTGTATACGTTAGCATGTTGGACTATCAGCAACCTACTCCGTGGTGTATAGGTTAGCATGTTGGACTATCAGCAACCTACTCCGTGGTGTATAGGTTAGCATGTTGGACTATCAGCAACTTACTCCGTGGTGTATAGGTTAGCATGTTGGACTATCAGCAACTTACTCCGTGGTGTATAGGTTAGCATGTTGGACTATCAGCAACTTACTCCGTGGTGTATAGGTTAGCATGTTGGACTATCAGCAACTTACTCCGTGGTGTATAGGTTAGCATGTTGGACTATCAGCAACTTACTCCGTGGTGTATAGGTTAGCATGTTGGACTATCAGCAACTTACTCCGTGGTGTATAGGTTAGCATGTTGGACTATCAGCAACCTACTCCGTGGTGTATAGGTTAGCATGTTGGACTATCAGCAACCTACTCCGTGGTGTATAGGTTAGCATGTTGGACTATCAGCAACTTACTCCGTGGTGTATAGGTTAGCATGTTGGACTATCAGCAACCTACTCCGTGGTGTATAGGTTATCATGTTGGACTATCAGCAACTTACTCCGTGGTGTATAGGTTAGCATGTTGGACTATCAGCAACTTACTCCGTGGTGTATAGGTTAGCATGTTGGACTATCAGCAACTTACTCCGTGGTGTATAGGTTAGCATGTTGGACTATCAGCAACTTACTCCGTGGTGTATAGGTTAGCATGTTGGACTATCAGCAACTTACTCCGTGGTGTATAGGTTAGCATGTTGGACTATCAGCAACTTACTCCGTGGTGTATAGGTTAGCGTGTTGGACTATCAGCAACTTACTCCGTGGTTTATAGGTTAGCATGTTGGACTATCAGCAACCTACTCCGTGGTGTATAGGTTAGCATGTTGGACTATCAGCAACTTACTCCGTGGTGTATAGGTTATCATGTTGGACTATCAGCTCAAGGTTCTTAGGTTCGAATCCTGCTCTCGGAAAGCAAAAGATTTCCGTATCATATAATGTGTTGAGATGTAAATGAATTTATGTAAAGAGGAAATAACAATTACTAAAATTTTTAACCGAAAAGTTAAGGTTTTTTCACGGTTATACTGCTTATTTCTGGACACCATCCCGCTGTAGGCCCAGCATCGTAATGACATCCGGCCGCCGTAGACCCGGCGTCTTGCCGCCATCCATCGGGCCGCTTCCGGCATAAGACAGCGGGCCGGCATCATCTGGCCGGAGTTTGTCGTCTATCTTTTACCGGACCAATTCCGGCCCGTACTTTTTGTGTATGTCGGGCCGGAATATATTTTGTATCTTGCCGTTAGTGCAGTCATATGAAATACTTATAAAGTCTTTATATGTACGGAAATTCTAGCTGCAGCAAACTCTGTTTCAAGAACTCGTAAAAACACCTGTAATAAATGTTGGAAATGTTCGGTACAATTTCTTTTGGAATCGATGTTTGCGTGGGAAATTCATTTCGATGCTTGTCTCCAGTTGCAGTGTAAATGCGTAGTGCAAGCAGGACGTAATAAGTGACTGACTGTTATAAGGTACAGCATGTCTCCACGTTGATGCCTGGCTCACACAGTGTTCTCACGCTGGCTTGTCAGTAGCGTTGACAGCACAGTAGAGTGTGCCTAGAGCCTCTGCCTCGTGCCACATGGCGTCGTGGTGTGGCTCAGAGATCATTGGTTCCGAGGCGGCGGTAATGAATCACAATTCCGCCTCTTGGCCAGTGATGGCACGAGCCAAACACCAGCTCAGCCAATCAGCGCTGCTTCTCTACACCCAGTCACATAGACTAAAGACGAGGTAGACCGCTTATTCGTCTTCTGCGCATGTTCCCAACATTGACCTACCTCAAAGGAACACAACTGTCAAAGTTACATGGTCCACAGTGATAAACATTTTTGTTTATATCTTAATTTTTAATGGCAAGCACTAATATATTATTAAGATACTTTTACAAGGTGAATGTAATCAAACTGCATTATAAATTGTTTGGAGGAAGTATAAAAACATCTCAAAGCACCTTTTTACTAATCAGTGTCCTAACCTCAAATCCAATCGACGCCGTATTTTGCTTGTCGTATTGGCAGTGTAGCAGTTCAATGTTGGGACACGGAGACTGGTTGTGCGCAGCCAGCGGGGTGGCTCTACTCGTGTGTAGTCTGTGGACGGTATGTAGTTGTCTGATACACAACGCGTAAATAAATAAAAAAATAAGTTTTTTTATTAACATATTATTTAAAATACTGAACCTTGACAAAGAGGACGAAACATTTGTGGAAGAGACTGTATCTAAGATCAAGGTCGTATTTTGTCTCCAGTAAGACGTACTTTTGTTTTTCATAGAAATTTTTCTGATACCTCGTAATATTGTGACTTATTTCTAAAAAAGAAAATATTTCCCCCTCCTTTCCACCCACTCAACGAAGGCTGTTGTTGGTTTCATGGAAGGTAGGTAAGTTACAAGTATCGGCAATTTTGGAATAGTCTGTCAGTTTTCTGTTTCGCAAGAGTTAGTGGTATCATCACAAACATAACAAAAAACATAGTTAGTTGCATAGTAGCTACCAGACGTCCTTAAATTGTTGCACCTCAACTTTAAATGATACTTTAGAATATTTTCAAAATTATTTGTCGGTCTTGTTTTGTGCTTGTGTTTTACGTCCATTTAAATGCCTTCCCTATCCTGAAACATTTTTTAAAGACGGCAGCCGCGAACTACAAATGGGGAATCAATGTTAAACGAAATTTCTTGTCATAGCGGCAATATTAAAGATAACTGTTTCAAACAAAAAATATTCTACGTGTAATTTCTTAAAGGATGTTGCTATGTCAAGACACTTGCCAATCGTTTTTTTAATATATTTTCTTCTAAAATGTAGTATTGAAATTTGCCTACGGTATAACAAATATATATATATATTTTTTTTTTTTCAAAAATAATTTATGTAGTAACATTTCTGAGAAATTTGCGTGAACGTGGTTTTTTTGTTTGAAATAGTTATTAAAATTGACGCAATTACAAGGAATTTCGTTTAACATTGATTCCCCATTTGAAGTTCAAGGCTGCTAACTTGGTAGCACTGCAGGGCCGTTAACGTGTATGAGATACGGACAGATTTTTATTTCGATAAAAAGAACAGTTACTTATTTTCCGAAAATAATACGCCGAAAATAACGAAAATACCACCGCCTTCCAGAAATTCCCTTGTTCAAAGCTACAAAACTGCACATTTAATTTCCCGGCGCATCAGAAAATGTATGAAATCTTAGCCAGTTACTTACATCAAAAATTACTTTTAGTGTTATTTTCCTAAAATCTTGCCCCATAAATGGTACATTAAGGATCGCATATTGCCTATACGTAACACAAAAAAAGCTGCCTGTATCAATTATTTAATAATTATTTAGAATTTGAATGAGAATAAAATTGTAATAATTCAATATTGGTATCAAAAACTCATGATTTTCCGGCTGATTAAGAATATTTTTCAGTTGATAAAATGTGTTTCCCACCGCGTACTTTTGAAAAAGGCATAATAGCTTTTGAATTACACACATTAAGGCTAAATTATTAATTTGCCGGCCGATAGTCTATAACATTTTAATATCAGTGCTTCCTCTTTAAAAAAAAAGTAAATCTAGCGTCACTTAGCTTTCCTCAGTGAGCCCTTAGGGTAGTTTATGGGCCCATTTGCATTTCGTACAAGTTACTGCTTTGAACAACCAGATATCTATAAAAAGGGACACCCGAATTTCGCGAAAAGAATTCTGCATATGCTAGACTTCAATATGCTACGAGAGTACCAACAATTTCCTTCTGCTTATTGGGAGCGTGAGTCTGCAAGACATTTTCTTAGTTGATTGGCCAATCAGAATTAAGTTACTCGGATACTGTACGTCTCTATATTCGTGGGCAGACGTTTAAGATGCGTAAGATCTAGATCAGCCAATCACAAAAGTGGATCTGAGATAAAGTGTCATATTTTTTCAAATCTAACAGCACCATGTCTGTATCATCGTAAACATGTCGCAAATTCATATTGTCCCTGCGAAATGACGCCAACATGTTTGCGTTGTCGCGGAGCAGCTTTTGGGTATGTGTGTGTGTGTGTGTGTGTGTGAATAAATCTGACCGAGGTACACAGAGTCCACCTTCGTTTGTTAATTTGTTTTTCACAGGCAATTTCATCGAAGACAATTTTTAAGTTTTGTAATTCTTCGCTCGGAAGTATGATGGCTTCGTTATCACTACAAGGGAAATAATCCATACCTTCCACAGTCTCCAATACTCGTACCAATCGTTGGTGTGTGCAGTGCGTACCGTGCTAATTGTGGTGCATGTGAATCTAACTGCAGTGCTCTATGTTGCCGGGGCATAGTGCGACCTCACGTAGCTAGTCGCAGCACTTTGTTTACAGTTGGCTGTGATTTTTTCTGTTTTTTTTTTTTTTCGGTGCGGATTTTCTGGCCTATGGCTTCGCTGTGGGGAACCTGGTGTAGGTGCCAAGATGGCTGCCATTGGAGCACTTGTGGCTTCACTGTGGCGACCCCCGATGCCATCTTTCTGATCAGTGGGGACTCTGGTGCCATCTTGCTATCGGCTATTCACAGTAAAGTGAGCACTTTTTAAGACCCTTCCAAATTTTTCTTTTGTACCAATTTTTATCTTCCCACCACTTTTTAATATCAGTATTGTAATGTGACTAATAACTACGGTGTATACTTTCACCACTCTCGAAAGTCAATGTCCGAGGTTACAATAAAACATATTTATTATTGGCTAATTCCTGTTGGGAGGGCTTTGAAAAGTGTTCACTTTATCATTAACAGCCTATATATATATATATATATATATATATATATATATATATATATATATATATATATATATATATATATATATATATATATAGTTTCACTAATTAGCAAGATGGCGTTGGGGATCCCCACAGCGAATCCACCTTGTGCTCTCGTACTAGCCAAAGTGTGGTGCTCACTAACTCTCTCTCTCTCTATATATATATATATATAGAGTTAGTGAGACTTCCAAGGTGGCTGCTACTGCTGGAGTGCCAGAGCACGACACTTTGGCTAGTACGAGAGCACAAGGTGGATTCGCTGTGGGGATCCCCAACGCCATCTTGCTAATTAGTGAAACTTTCAAGATTGTGTTCGTCAGGTTGTAATTTGCGCCATTTTACTAGCCAGTAGGAACACAGGCATCATTTTGCTAGTCATTAATCATGTCGATAGGGCACTGGAATTCTTCATGGGAATACAGACATCATTTTTGCTAGTAGGAGAGTCGTCGTGGGTACCCAGGCGAGATATTTCTAGTACAGGGATTCGTCATGCGGACCCAGCCAGTGAGGTCGCCATTTTCCTGGTCAGTAGAGAGAATTCATCACGGGGACCCGGGTGACGTATTTTGCTAGAATAGAGAGAGATTTCTGGCACGGAGATTCATTCTGGGGACTCGGGTGCGCGAACAGAATTGTGGAAGGGACAGTGTTACCATATGCTAGAGCAGGAAGTAGATACATTCGGTAGGATGGAAGCTTCCAGAGGTTTTACTGGCCTGGCTGACAAAATGGCCGCCATAGATGTACTGGTCATCAAGATGGCCACTGCCAGGTTACTGACCGCCGAAATGGCCGCCTCTGGCTTAATGACCGACAAAATGACCGCATCTAGCTTACTGACCGACAAAATGGCCGCCTCCAGCTTACTGGCTCCTAATATGGCCGCCGGCTACCTAGCTCCCCTCACCCTGCTCGAAAACCTACAATTTATAACTACTCATGAGAAAAGCAAGACGACTTTAAAATATATTTATTTTATACAATTCAGTTGCAGTCTCTGACCGGTATATATATATATATATAGTTGTTGTTACACATAGCTGTTGCTTAGGAAAATTATGTAATTCCTATTGGATCGTACAACATCGGTACAGTGCAAAGTTCATTACTGTCCGGCTCTCTGCAAGTATAATGTCCAGTTGAAAGTGTCCCATATCATGTTCTTTCCTAGATATAATAATGTACTATACATCCTGTTTGAGTGATGTACGCTGTGAGTTTTACGTCGCAGTGAACCTTGCTTTGGCCGTGTCTTCAGAGAACGTCGTAATGTTGCGGCAAACTTCACAAGAGACAGTAGTGACATATGTTACGTGTAACGCGCATTATTAACACGCATGTGATGCAGTGCGTGGTGGGAGGAACTGGCTGAGGATAGCGTTTTACATGCTCAGCCATCTTTCAACATATCACGTTCAAACAACAAACGCTTTGTGCACCTAACTTTATCCGGGCCACATTATAAATTCATAGACGCACAAACACGCGGGGGCCGCGGTGGCTGAGCGGTTAGACTGCTCGCCTTCCACCAAGGTGGACGATACTGCTTGTTTGTGGGTTCTCTCGGGTATCGCCCGTTCCCCTCGCCCTTGCATTCCGCCGCTGCTCCATTCTCACTTCATTTCGCCCTTATCGACTCTCAAGACCTCGTTGTTAAGAGCCGCCCAAGTCTCTCACCTCAACTCAACTCACAAAAACAAGAACTCTAATTTATTTGCTCCAACTTGCTGTCTTGTAGCAGTAGCTTGGTTCTTCTCTTCGAAGGGCGGAAAGAGTTTTTAATTGTTTGAAAGCGATGTTGCGAAAAGTATGTGAAACACGCGTGAAACTGGCTCCTCTGTGTGTACCAGTGCCGCACTAAACAGCGACCTTAGCTACACAAGTGAACTGCAGATAGTGAGGCTAGGGGCGCCAGTGTGGCCCCGCGGGGGCGGCTCCCTGGGGAAATGTAATCGAACCACGCAGCGCCGACAGCTGACTGAGTGCTGCCTCCCCCCCCCCCCCTGTCTTTTCTCTCTAGCTCTGTGCTGGCTCTACAAATCGTCCCCTGGACAGGCAAACATGGCCACGCCCTGCTATTCTTACCGCTGCTGGGTCACGAACATACGATGCCAGTCTCTGGTGGAAACTTCAGGTCAGCTCCTCATTCCTCACATACCTCGCACATCTGACTAGTTACCCTCAGAGAGTGCTCCATCCTATCAACTATACTGTCATATAGATTTGGCTGTGTCCCAACTTGACAGTGTGCTCACACTCACTCTGGCACACTCTGGCTCACTTTAGCGAATTGAGACGTGTGCCTTCTCCAAGCCTTCGGCATTATTTTTATGGCAGATAAAATAATAAATTGTAAAAAATAAAATATTGCTCGCCGTTCACTTTCCTCGAAAAATATACAGTATTTTATGAAATAGTAACATTTTTTTAATTTGTTACATTTTTGCATGATTAAAAACATAATTGTCATGTGCAAATCACAGTATTTGATAATAAGCACACAATTAACCTAAATGAAACATGAACATAATAACATAATAATTTGTTATGTTTCATATCAAACGGAATATTGCTGTTATTACACATTTCACAATCGCAATGATTAAGTGGATAAAATATTTCTAACGCTGCTTTAGAAACAACGAAATATATCTGGATGTTTGAGGTTAGACTTGAAAACAACCTCGCTGCCAGAGAGGGTGCGAGAGTGAGCACCGAGTGTACACAGTCGTTCACTCCCCCTCTCGCGCTCTCTCCTCGGAGTTGGGACAGCAGAGGGTACTCTCTATGACGTCAAGAGTGAGCGAAAGAGTACTCTCTCGGCGAATTGGGACACGACCTTAAATTATATTCTCAACACAAGTATTTCACGAATGCTTAGAAATTCTGCGCACAGCCTGTAACTAGAGACTATAAAGGCCCTTACACAATAGAAAACTTTAACATTTTACTTTACGTTTGCTTTCTGACATGTTGTTTCTTATGGAGCTTGACACAATGGAACTGCCACAGGTAAAGTCAAACACTCTTGACTTTACGTTTGCTTTCTGACATGTTGTTTCTTATGGAGCTTGACACAATGGAACTGTCACAGGTAAAGTCAAACACTCTTGACTTTACGTTTGCTTTCTGACATGTTGTTTCTTATGGAGCTTGACACAATGGAACTGTCACAGGTAAAGTCAAACACTCTTGACTTTACGTTTGCTTTCCGACATGTTGTTTCTAGTGGAGCTTGACACAATGGAACTGTCACAGGTAAAGTCAAACACTCTTGACTTTAAGTTTGCTTTCTGACATGTTGTTTCTTATGGAGCTTGACACAATGGAACTGTCACAGGTAAAGTCAAACACTCTTGACTTTACGATTTTGAAAAGTTGAAATTTAAAGTCAAAGTCAAGCAGCCATTTTGCCGAGAATCTTAGAGGTTATTTGGAAAGGGCATTATTTTATTGTAGGGCGATTTTAATCTCGACTGAAATTAAATAAATGGCAAACAAATATAATGTGAAGAGGAAGTATATGAATTGGCGTATTTTAATAACGTAAACAAATTATTCGTAAAATGCATTGCTGGATAATATAGTTATTTACATAACAAGATACAAATGTTTACGAAACTCGCAGAACCCATGTTCAATTGTTTGAACTCTGACTTTACAATATTGTATTGTGTATTGGTGGTTTCGCCAGAGGAAAGGAAACGTAAATTCAAATGCTAAATTTTTCTATTGTGTAAGAAGCTTGAGTCACTTTCTTAATGCGCCAACCAAAGGAAAAAACTTATTTTTTCAAAGATTTTTTCCTGCGAAAAGTGGGTCGAGCCACGAGTATACGCAGCGATTACAGCGCTACTTCTTGTCGAGTTGGGAGACTAGTACCAACACTGCGGTGAATTCTTCTATTGGCTTCTCTTCCTCTATAGCTTTATTTATATTTACTGCTTATAGCTGCTAGGACTTGTAATTCTGTTACTGACAAAGTTTACTGCAGGACCCTAAGAGTACTTTTGAACTAATCTGCAGCGTATATTTTGAGATAACGCGCTTTGAATAAACTATAGTGGAGTGCTGTAAAATAGTGTATTTGATGTGTGTGATGTGTTGGAAGCACCCAACAGGTCTTGTTAGAAGTGTGTTGTGATGTTTCTGATGTGTTGGAAGCACCCAACAGGTCTTGTTAGAAGTGTGTTGTGATGTTTCTGATGTGTTGGAAGCACCCAACAGGTCTTGTTAGAAGTGTGTTGTGATGTTTCTGATGTGTTGGAAGCACCCAACAGGTCTTGTTAGAAGTGTGTTGTGATGTTTCTGATGTGTTGGAAGCACCCAACAGGTCTTGTTAGAAGTGTGTTGTGATGTTTCTGATGTGTTGAAAGCACCCAACAGGTCTTGTTAGAAGTGTGTTGTGATGTTTCTGATGTGTTGGAAGCACCCAACAGGTCTTGTTAGAAGTGTGTTGTGATGTTTCTGATGTGTTGGAAGCACCCAACAGGTCTTGTTAGAAGTGTGTTGTGATGTTTCTGATGTGTTGAAAGCACCCAACAGGTCTTGTTAGAAGTGTGTTGTGATGTTTCTGATGTGTTGGAAGCACCCAACAGGTCTTGTTAGAAGTGTGTTGTGATGTTTCTGATGTGTTGGAAGCACCCAACAGGTCTTGTTAGAAGTGTGTTGTGATGTTTCTGATGTGTTGGAAGCACCCAACAGGTCTTGTTAGAAGTGTGTTGTGATGTTTCTGATGTGTTGGAAGCACCCAACAGGTCTTGTTAGAAGTGTGTTGTGATGTTTCTGATGTGTTGGAAGCACCCAACAGGTCTTGTTAGAAGTGTGTTGTGATGTTTCTGATGTGTTGGAAGCACCCAACAGGTCTTGTTAGAAGTGTGTTGTGATGTTTCTGATGTGTTGGAAGCACCCAACAGGTCTTGTTAGAAGTGTGTTGTGATGTTTCTGATGTGTTGGAAGCACCCAACAGGTCTTGTTAGAAGTGTGTTGTGATGTTTCTGATGTGTTGGAAGCACCCAACAGGTCTTGTTAGAAGTGTGTTGTGATGTTTCTGATGTGTTGAAGCACCCAACAGGTCTTGTTAAAGTGTGTTGTGATGTTTCTGATGTGTTGAAGCACCAACAGTCTTGTTAGAAGTGTGTTGTGATGTTTTGATGTGTTGAAGCACCCAACAGGTCTTGTTAGAAGTGTGTTGTGATGTTTCTGATGTGTTGAAGCACCCAACGGTCTTGTTAGAAGTGTGTTGTGATGTTTCTGATGTGTTGGAAGCACCAACAGGTCTTGTTAGAAGTGTGTTGTGATGTTTCTGATGTGTTGAAGCACCCAACAGGTCTTGTTAGAAGTGTGTTTGATGTTCTGATGTGTTGAAGCACCCAACGGGTTTGTTAGAAGTGTGTTGTGATGTTTCTGATGTGTTGGAAGCACCCAACAGGTCTGTTAGAATGTGTTGTGATGTTTTGATGTGTTGGAAGCACCCAACAGTCTTGTTAGAAGTGGTTGTGATGTTCTGATGTGTTGGAAGCACCCAACAGGTCTGTTAGAGTGTGTTGTGATGTTTCGATGTGTTGGAAGCACCAACAGGTCTTGTTAGAGTGTGTTGTGATGTTTCTGATGTGTTGGAAGCACCCAACAGGTCTTGTTAGAAGTGTGTTGTGATGTTTCTGATGTGTTGGAAGCACCCAACAGGTCTTGTTAGAAGTGTGGTTTGTGAAGTTTTGATGTGTTTGGAAGCACCCAACAGGTCTTGTTAGAAGTGTGTTGTGATGTTTCTGATTGTTGAAGCACCCAACAGGTCTGTTAGAAGTGTGTTGTGATGTTTCTGATGTTGGAAGCACCCAACAGGTCTTGTTAGAATGTGTTGTGATGTTTCTGATGTGTTGAAGCACCCAACAGGTCTTGTTAGAAGTGTGTTGTGATGTTTCTGATGGTTGGACACAACAGGTCTTGTTAGAAGTGTGTTGTGATGTTTCTGATGTGTTGGAAAGCACCCAAACAGGTCTTGTTAGAAGTGTGTTGTGATGTTTCTGATGTGTTGAAGCACCCAACAGGTCTTGTTAGAAGTGTTGGATGTTTCTGATGGTTGGAAGCACCCAACAGGTCTTGTTAGAAGTGTGTTGTGATGTTTCTGATGTGTTGGAAAGCACCCAACAGGTCTTGTTAGAAGTGTGTTGTGATGTTTCTGATGTGTTGGAAAGCACCCAACAGGTCTTGTTAGAAGTGTGTTGTGATGTTTCTGATGTGTTGGAAGCACCAACAGGTCTTGTTAGAAGTGTGTTGTGATGTTTCTGATGTGTTGGAAGCACCCAACAGGTCTTGTTAGAAGTGTGTTGTGATGTTTCTGATGTGTTGGAAGCACCCAACAGGTCTTGTTAGAAGTGTGTTGTGATGTTTCTGATGTGTTGGAAGCACCCAACAGGTCTTGTTAGAAGTGTGTTGTGATGTTTCTGATGTGTTGAAAGCACCCAACAGGTCTTGTTAGAAGTGTGTTGTGATGTTTTCTGATGTGTTGGAAGCACCCAACAGGTCTTGTTAGAAGTGTGTTGTGATGTTTCTGATGTGTTGGAAGCACCCAACAGGTCTTGTTAGAAGTGTGTTGTGATGTTTCTGATGTGTTGAAGCACCCAACAGGTCTTGTTAGAAGTGTGTTGTGATGTTTCTGATGTGTTGGAAGCACCCAACAGGTCTTGTTAGAAGTGTGTTGTGATGTTTCTGATGTGTTGGAAGCACCCAACAGGTCTTGTTAGAAGTGTGTTGTGATGTTTGTGTGTTGAAGAAAGTGTTGGTTTGATTTTGTGAAGCACCCAACAGGTCTTGTTAGAAGTGTGTTGTGATGTTTCTGATGTGTTGAAAGCACCCAACAGGTCTTGTTAGAAGTGTGTTGTGTATGTTTTCTGATGTGTTGAAAGCACCCAACAGGTCTTGTTAGAAGTGTGTTGTGATGTTTCTGATGTTTGAAAGCACCCAACAGGTCTTGTTAGAAGTGTGTTGTGA
Organism: Dryococelus australis; assembly: GCA_029891345.1. Taxonomy (NCBI): domain Eukaryota; kingdom Metazoa; phylum Arthropoda; class Insecta; order Phasmatodea; family Phasmatidae; genus Dryococelus; species Dryococelus australis. The sequence continues at coordinate 686,785 of CM057006.1, forward strand.
TGTTTCTGATGTGTTGGAAGCACCCAACAGGTCTTGTTAGAAGTGTGTTGTGTGATGTTTCTGATGTGTTGAAAGCACCCAACAGGTCTTGTTAGAAGTGTGTTGTGATGTTTCTGATGTGTTGGAAGCACCAACAGGTCTTGTTAGAAGTGTGTTGTGATGTGTGCTGATGTGTTGAAAGCACCCAACAGGTCTTGTTAGAAGTGTGTTGTGATGTTTCTGATGTGTTGGAAGCACCCAACAGGTCTTGTTAGAAGTGTGTTGTGATGTTTCTGATGTGTTGAAAGCACCCAACAGGTCTTGTTAGAAGTGTGTTGTGATGTTTCTGATGTGTTGAAAGCACCCAACAGGTCTTGTTAGAAGTGTGTTGTGATGTTTCTGATGTGTTGGAAGCACCCAACAGGTCTTGTTAGAAGTGTGTTGTGATGTTGTGATGTGTTGGAAGCACCCAACAGGTCTTGTTAGAAGTGTGTTGTGATGTTTCTGATGTGTTGGAAGCACCCAACAGGTCTTGTTAGAAGTGTGTTGTGATGTTTCTGATGTGTTGAAAGCACCCAACAGGTCTTGTTAGAAGTGTGTTGTGATGTTTCTGATGTGTTGGAAAGCACCCAACAGGTCTTGTTAGAAGTGTGTTGTGATGTTTCTGATGTGTTGGAAGCACCCAACAGTCTTGTTAGAAGTGTGTTGTGATGTTTCTGATGTGTTGGAAGCACCCAACAGGTCTTGTTAGAAGTGTGTTGTGATGTTTCTGATGTGTTGAGCACCCACAGTCTTGTTAGAAGTGTGTTGTGATGTTTCTGATGTGTTGGAAGCACCCAACAGGTCTTGTTAGAAGTGTGTTGTGATGTTTCTGATGTGTTGAAAGCACCCAACAGGTCTTGTTAGAAGTGTGTTGTGATGTTTCTGATGTGTTGGAAGCACCCAACAGGTCTTGTTAGAAGTGTGTTGTGATGTTTCTGATGTGTTGAAAGCACCCAACAGGTCTTGTTAGAAGTGTGTTGTGATGTTTCTGATGTGTTGGAAGCACCCAACAGGTCTTGTTAGAAGTGTGTTGTGATGTTTCTGATGTGTTGGAAGCACCCAACAGGTCTTGTTAGAAGTGTGTTGTGATGTTTCTGATGTGTTGAAAGCACCCAACAGGTCTTGTTAGAAGTGTGTTGTGATGTTTCTGATGTGTTGGAAGCACCCAACAGGTCTTGTTAGAAGTGTGTTGTGATGTTTCTGATGTGTTGGAAGCACCCAACAGGTCTTGTTAGAAGTGTGTTGTGATGTTTCTGATGTGTTGGAAGCACCCAACAGGTCTTGTTAGAAGTGTGTTGTGATGTTTCTGATGTGTTGGAAGCACCCAACAGGTCTTGTTAGAAGTGTGTTGTGATGTTTCTGATGTGTTGGAAGCACCCAACAGGTCTTGTTAGAAGCGTGTTGTGATGTTTCTGATGTGTTGGAAGCACCCAACAGGTCTTGTTAGAAGTGTGTTGTGATGTTTTCTGATGTGTTGGAAGCACCCAACAGGTCTTGTTAGAAGTGTGTTGTGATGTTTCTGATGTGTTGGAAGCACCCAACAGGTCTTGTTAGAAGTGTGTTGTGATGTTTCTGATGTGTTGGAAGCACCCAACAGGTCTTGTTAGAAGTGTGTTGTGATGTTTCTGATGTGTTGGAAGCACCCAACAGGTCTTGTTAGAAGTGTGTTGTGATGTTTCTGATGTGTTGGAAGCACCCAACAGGTCTTGTTAGAAGTGTGTTGTGATGTTTCTGATGTGTTGGAAGCACGCAACAGGTCTTGTTAGAAGTGTGTTGTGATGTTTCTGATGTGTTGGAAGCATCCAACAAGCCTGGCCAGGAGATGTGTGTTGTTTCGTAGATCAGTACATTAGATATCAGTTTAATAGTTTTGTATATTTGAAACATACTGGAAAGCATTTTAAGTACAAGTTTGGCAGGCTCCTTAAGGAAGTAGTGTACTCTATATTTGAGATCTATTTTTGTTTCAGTGTAGCTTACTTTTCATACCAAATAATTGTAATATCTTAGCAAATATTTTTAAGCCCACATTAATTTGGTCATGTAGTATGTTTGCATATCTAAACCATAATAAAGTTTAACAAATTATTTATTCTTTTTCAGTCTTACGTGAGAAACTAAAGACTGAAATCAGTGCACTCAGGTTCCAATATTTGATTGTGGGATGCCGTTGTGTGTAACAGTGAGTTAAGTGACAGTAATAGAGCTAAGCAGGAAGGCAGGCAGGTAGTCAAGTGTAAAGTGTAATGTGTAGCTAGGAAGCGACCTGAGAGATGACGCAGTGCTGTGTGCTGGTGTTGCAGTGGCGGGAAGACCAGAGGGCGCTACTGATGGCGAATACATGAACGACAACGATGATTACGAATACTATGACGAAGAGGAAGTTAGCGCGGAACCACCGGCGCCTGTTGGTCCTCCAGTCATCACCAGCAAACCGCTGACTATCAACGCCAAGCCTGGAGAGACTGTCTACCTGCCGTGCGACATCCGCAACCTTTGTGAGTTTCCTCCTCAACCTCTTACACGGCAATAACTCTCTAAGTAGAGTTAAAAAGCGCCGGAGCTCGGAGCTGTTCATGCGGTTATTCCGGTCGGCCGTAGCCATATTTTCCGCCATTTTATTGAAAAAATAAATTTATAAATTAATTATTTTACCCAAAAATCAATTTTTTTTTTTTCGTATTCTTTCAAAAAATGGAAAAATTCTCCGTTCATGTCCTCAGATGATTAAAGTGGATTCAAGGACCCACAATGCGGGAGCCTTCATGTCCGCAAATCATCAAAGCGGATACAGCGGATCCGAGCTAGGATACAGTGGATCCGAGCTAGGATACAGTGGATACAAAATAGTAGGAAATAGTATGTTCTGGGACAAGGGTGTGGGGCGGTGGAGCCGAAGCCGGGGAGCCGACATATTCTTACGTCACCGACCGCCATATTGAATGCCATTGACCTTGACCTTGACACCAAAAAACACAAAAAGAAATCTTTAAAAATTTCCAAAAAAATCTTCAAAAATTGCAAAAAAAATTCACAAAAATTCTTTAAAAATTCCGAAAAAATTATTATTTAGAATGGTTAGAAACTATTAAAGAATATATTTAAAAAAATATTTAAAGGATCCTCAGAAATGACCCATTTTTTACAGATATGCTGACAGGGTACAGCGACTCCGGTGACAGAGATTATTGACTCCGAGCCAGGTGACCCGGGTCAGTACCTATGCCCTTTGACCTTGACCTTGAAAATACAAAAAAAAATTAAAACACAAAATTTAATTAAAAATCATTTATAAATGAAAAAGTCATTAAAATTTATAAAAAAATTGTTACACAAATTTTAAATAAAAATCTTTTAAAAATTAAAAAAAACCGTTAAGAGTGCATTTTTATAAAATGTTATTCAAAAAATTATTTAATTAAAAGTATTAGATCCGGTGGCCATTTCCCCCTTTTTCCATCGAAAGTTCCCTTTCTACCTAAAAAATTTAATTAAAAACTTACATTTCTTGAGGTCTCCCTGCCACATCACCAATTACTCACCTCTGTACGAATACAGCAGACGACTGACTCCCTCGTTTCCACTCCCCTCACATAAACTCATTCCGCCATATTTGTTTTTCGTTCGCCATTTGTTTACATGCTACTGGAGGCAGCCATCTTTGTTTATATTTTACTGGAGGCCGCCATATTTGTTTTTCGTTTGTCATTTGTTTATACATTACTGGAGGCCACCATCTTGGTAGGTGATGGCTATTGCAATTTTACATCACATGTTTAAAAAATACTTTCTTTCGAATAAATGGCATAGCTACATCCATTATATGGTGAATGACTGACTACATGCTTAATTTATTGAATATTTTAAATACACATTGTTGTTATTAAAAACTTCAACACCAACATGAGGGTGATACTAATAGAAATTAATACAATCGAATCATTTTATAATAATTTATTATTATTTTGTAAATACATTTACAGAATAAAGCACTTCATCATATCATCTGATATAACCCCGTTTCTTAAGTGCTCTTATGATCGAAAACCACTCTTTCATGGTAGAGTAATCCCCACATAGTTGCCTATCAAGCAAATATTTAAGTCTGTCTACAAGTTTGTTGGGATCTTCGGTGAACATATCGTCAGTATACTCGATGTCTTCTACCTTCTCCACATCACTTGTCGAAGGAAACTCGTTGGGGAAATGTGCAGGACCGTCGAGGGAATAATCACAGTCTTCAACACTATCACTGTAGCCATAGTCATCATCACTGCTGTCTTTATGATCGGCTTCACTTCCTGCTGCATCCTCAATATCTAGTTCACTATTCGGTGTAGCAGGAGTTGTATGTTCATCAGTATTTAGAGCTGATGACTGTTTATTTTGAAGTTTCTCACTTCACACGAACATGTTGCAAGTGTACCTTCCGCACTAACCGACTGGACTGCACTCATTCCAACTTTATCATTAACTGTGGCGTCATTATCGTCTGCGGAAACAGTACCCATAGATGTAGCAGGAGGTATTGATGACATCACTTGCTGGTTCCCACTAGACGAACCCTCTCGACAGACAGCGATGAACTGATTGGACCCACCCCTGTACCTTCCCCTATGTAGCAGACAGTCCTTAACGATAGTCAAAAATCCATATTTCTCTATCCAGTAAAAGGCACACATATCTTTTAAATCTGATAGTCATGTCCGTATTAACATGATCATCGTAAACTTGGCGTAAATTAGTATCGTCCATGCGAAACAGCACCAACATGTTTGCATTTTCGCAAAGAATCTGTTTGGGTATGCACAAATAAGTCTGCCCGAGGTACACACAGTCCGCTTTCGTGTGTATCTAAAATATTTGATAAATTAAGCGTGTAGTCAGTCATGCATCATGCATGTAGCTATGCCATTTATTAGAAAGAAAACATTTTTTAAACATAGGATGTAAAATTGCAATAGCCATCACCTACCAAAATGGTGGCCTTCAGTAATGTATAAACAAATGACAAACGAAAAACAAATATGGCTGCCTCCAGTAGCATGTAAACAAATGACGAAAGAAAAAATCAAGATGGCGGAATGAGCATGTGTGGGGAGTGGAGGCGAGGGAAGTCAGTCGTCTGCTGGATTCGAACAGAGGTGAGTAATTGGTTGTGTGGCCGGGAAACCTCAGGAAATTTAATTTTTTAAATTAGGTTTTTATAAAGAAACATGGTCGCCGGGGTTAAATACTTTTTAATTAAGAATTTTTTGTAAATAAAATATTATGAAAATAAATTTTTAAACAATTTTTAAATTATTTCAAATTTATATTTTTTAATAATGCATTTTTATTAATCTTTAAATCGATTTTTAATTTTTGTACGATTTTTAAATTGAATTTTCGGTATATAATTCTTATTTTTCAATTTCCGTGTCAAAGATCAAGGACAAAGATCATATGTACTGATCCTGGTCACCTGGCTCGGAGTCACTGATCCCTGTCACCAGAGTCGCTGATCCAGGTCAGCATTTCTGGAAAAAAATAGGTCATTTCTGAAGACCCTCTAAATAATTTTTAAAATAATTTTTAAATAATTATTTTATAATATATTTAGTGGAATTTTTTAAAGGTATTTAGTGGTTTTGGGCTCAAAGGTCCTCGGGGTCAAGGTCAATGAAATCCAAGATGGTCAGTGACGTAAAAGATGGCGACTCCCCCAGCTCCGGCTCCACCACTCCACGCCCTTGTCCCAGAACATACTGTTTCCTACTACTATCCGAGCTAAGATACAGTGGATCCGAGCAAGGATACAGCGGATCCGAGCTAGGATATATCGGATCCGAGCTAGGATACACCGGATCCGAGCTAGGATACATCGGATCCGAGCGAGGATACAGTGGATCGGGGCAGATCAGCGGACATGCTTCTCCCCCATCATCATCCTTGATCCCGTGTTCATGAATTTGAATAACCTTGAGCCCCAAAAAATTGCAAAATTCCCTCCAAAAAATGTTAAAATATTCTTCAAAAGAATTTCAAATTCCTAAAATTTTTGTAGATAACATTTGAAGCCTTACATACAGAAGATCAGGGGTTTGATGGCATATGAAGTGATCAGCGATGAAGCTCCTGGCATGAAGATCAGCATACGAGTGAACCTCCCTCTATATTTATCTGGCTGTATAGTCGCTCAATATGCCGACCACCTGCGCGTGTGGTACTGGTCGTGGTTGTGGCGCATGCAGTGGTTGTGGTTGTAGAGAATCAGTACTGCAAATTTTAGAATGTGCCTTTAAACTATCACTCCAAGTAAACTGACAGTGTTAAGGTTGTGTGTAGTCTCACATGCATACAAAGATTCAGTACTCTTATACTTCAGCACGTTGCGAAAAACATTGCCAATTAAAAATCATCTATTAAGTTTCTGCAGCTTAAGATAATGTTTGATTTGCTGTACAGAGGACGATCGCTCATATTAATATAATTTTAATAAAATATGCCGACTAGCATTCCCACCAACCATATTTGATACAATATTATCCATACGACCAGATATTTCAACCATCACACAATATACACTACCACACTATCACATACTCGTTGCTAGACAGATTAAAAAAAAAAAAAAAAAATACAACCATATCGCGAGACTATTTCTACCAGTAATGCTGTAAACTTACCACCCCCATATCTACCAAAAACATTCCAATAATACGTTATACGTTCCAGACGATATAACAATACCTTTACATGTAATGTAAATATTACTAAAATTATTGCTTCAGAGGACCGGGATTTATCTTGGTTGGCCTGTCCATCACATCGTTACAGTTCGGAGGTCAGTGCTTTCGAACATTTGCTCTTTACACACCATCACTTATTATTAAAAGTTTTGTCATAACTGCAACACTGTTTTTTTTTTAAATTAATGATAGGCTTATCGATGAAGGTATATGTATAGACATATTCTCCACACACTGTTTCACACAATCAGTGGCTTGCTTCGTCATCAAGCGAACATGGATTCATTCACTTTACTCCTGTAGACCGACTCCTGCATAGATGTTATTGATATGCTGGTTGAACAACAATTAACCTTTCCCATCTCATGAATATATTTATTTATATATGCAGATCATTCATCACGTTCATTGAATGTTGTGTTGGGTGACTGAAGAGATTTGGGCGTCTCTTAACAGCGAGGTCTTAAGAACCGATGAGGGTGATCGAGGTGAGTATGGAGCAGCGCCGGAATGGAAGGGCGAGGGAAACGGGAGACACCCGAGAAAACCCGCCTACCAGCTACAATGTCCTGCACGATTCCCACATGCGGTCGTGTTGGGTTGGTACAAACCATCTGTCATATGGGGGATGGTCGATGCCGTTTAACAAGTTATTGACGACGAATTCTCGAGCTAAACGTACAGACGCTGGATAACTCACAGTCGACACCGTACAGTCGTGAGCATGCCCATGATAATCGATGTAGCACTATCCGATCGGGACTCGAATCGACACACCCGCCAGCAACTTTGATGCCCCTAAGCATGTCTCCCTGTTTGCCAAAAATTAAGAACCATTCATTCACTGTATGAACTTGCACTCACGATTCACTTGACGAAACACGGTGTGAATGATCCATCAAATTAGAGGATTATTTCTGGTTGTGATCCTTTCAGGAGCCCGGCTTATGCTAACATACGGCCGTCTACCACACATTCTAAATGTAAAAATATATGGAAGCACTCTGAGAAAACCCACATACTCGTACGCCCGACAAGCAATCAAGCAGATACCGCCTCATACAAATGTATAACATATTACTTTAATATGTCGGTATGCATATAAAAACTTAAATGATTAAAAATTTATTCTTTATTTAATCACGTAGATTCTTATCTGATATTTCTAATTCAGACATATTACACAGTCAGGCGCTGCAAAGATGGTTCCTTTTTTGTGTTCGTACCCATTTAGTTTTTCAAAACTAGCCTTGCAATTTTTATTTCTAACCTACTCTAAAATGATGTGTTAGGTGTGAGCACACAGTTGGTCTCAGGATTAGGCCCCATACGCCTACAAGGGAAGGAACTCTAGCAAGGGTTCATGCATAGCGGCAGCAAGCTATTGGGCTGCCGTGGCTGCAATTGAGGCCAAGACAACCTCCCTGAGTGTACTTATAGCTTAACTACAATTTTTAATCATGCGTCACCGAAGTGAAATTGTGAAATTATTTGAAAAATAAATATTTTTCAACATTTACCAATTCTTATATTGAGTGGAGTAGTAGGGGCTGGGGCATTTCAACAAGTGCAAGAATGGTCTATGTACCATAAGACAACCTAGATGGAGAGTGTAGTTTATACATAAATCATAACATTTCGTTTATAATTAATATGAATAAAAACATAGAAAATAGGTATGTTGGTAATGCATACTAAGAAATAGTTCTCATGCAAAATATTCTTAGTGCGCACAAGTATGGTGCATTGCCCTTTGGTAAAATTTACTGGACGTACTTAAGATTTGTTTGCATGACACTTATACCTAAATTGGCATTTTAACATAAGAACAACTTTTTTTGTACAAATCCAGTAGTTTTTGCTGCAGAACGCAAAATGACTCGTCATTTAAAATGAGGCATTTGTAGGGTACCTGTTTTTAGAAAAAATCTTTACGTAGAGGTTAGGCTTCAATATCCTACATGCACACTTGCAGCCTTCCTTTGTCTATTGGCCACCTGTCTTTGTGTGAAGACTGACTGCTACATGTCTGAGCCAACCAGAATTAAGTTTCTCTGATAGTGACTGTTCGTGATTCGCGGGCAGACAGATAAGATCTGTAATAATTCAAATAATCCAAACACAGAAGTGGTACTGAACTAAAGTGTTTTGGAACACAGCTTATCCTGAAATCTCTTTGTAAAAAAAAAACAGGTGCCTCTAGACATTGCCTTTTGGATACAGTGTACAACTGGCAGAAACTTGAGTTTGTTCCTCTTCTGGTTCAGGTCTGATCACTGCTGGCCGCCTGTCTCGTAGTGAGTGCCTGCCCTTGCGGCACAGAACACTTCAATATACAGAGAAGCAGCACACATCAAACCCAAGCCACACACGATACCTAGGGTCACCTTTTTTCACGACAAGATTTAGGCACAAGCTAGACTTCAACTTGATGGTGGCCCTTGTGACAGCCAAACTGCGCCTGGCAACCAACTTGTCAACCGGTTGCCCAGCCAATAGGATACATTCAGCAGCACGCAGTAGCCAATCAGACACAATGCCCGTTCTTGGTCTTGCGTAGCCAATCAGAGAATGGGTACACCCAATCAAAGGAACTGCGATGCCATTTTGTATCTCTGCCAGTATGTGGAGTGCAGCTTGCGACTGTAATCGAGGACATGACAGTCTGGACTGTACGGAGAATGAATTTTTATAACTGCTGTATTTCACCCTTATTTTCCGCAGTCTCAGCTTTCCTGTGTCTGAGACACTGTGCTGTGCACCCCACACAACACGGAGGTTGTGTCGCTAGCCATCCTGCTGGGGCCATACGCTTCTCTAGTGCGCCACGAATTCACATGCCTCATGTTAAACAAAGTCCTGTCTTTCGCCGTTTTACACTGGCAGTATTTTAATATTATTTCTGAATCTCCATCGAATCGAATTATGTGGGGCCATGGTGGCTCAGCTGTTCGCCTGCTCTCCTCCCACCAAGGTGAACCGGGTCCAACCCCCAGCCAGGTCACCCAAGTATTTTTGCATGTGGGAATTGTGCCGGGCCAGATGATGCCGCTGGTCGGCAGGTATCCTCTGGGATCTCCCGTTTATCACATCCCTTCATTCTGGCACTGTTCCATTCTTACCTCAATCACCCTCATCGGCTCTCAAGACCTGTTAAAAGCCACCCAAATCTCTTCACCTACTCGTAGTGTATAAGATGGGATGAACTATATTAAGATGTGCAATTATCTCTGCCTTTGTACAGTTTGTAATCAAAAACGATCTGTGAGACCTGAAAATGAAATTTATAGCCACAACTGATAAATACAAAAGGTCACGTGTAATATTTACAGTAAATAACAATTCTATACCAACTGAAGCAAGAGTTCTAATTTGTATTCTTACAATACTTGTATCACATATATGTATTTTGAATTACATGCATGGCAAAGTTAATAATGACAACTTCCTTTTTCAATGGCACAGAATGATTTAATTACTGGCATATGAACACAAGCTTCAAATACATTTTTAACTTTACACCATGCGAGACTCCCTAGTAAGGAAGTAGGTTTGTGAGGAGAGTACTGTAGTTGTGTGAATAGTTTGCAGGAACCTCAGTTATAGAATGTGGAACAGGCCTGGTCATTGTTTAGTCCATCACAGCAAATATTAAATGTTTGTTGCAGATCTAATATGTACTCATTACTGGCACTTGCATGATAAAACCCTGCAACATAATTTAAAAGTTAGTCAATTAAAAAAGTTCTGCTATCCACCTAGGATTTCATCTCTGGAACAACTCATGCTAATTCATATTTATTCTTCCAAAACATTTAAACTGTTCCTGTCTTGACTTGTTGTGATCCCTCCAACAGCATCTACCTATGCCGTGATGTGGTTGAATGGGTCCACTATGCTCTTCTCTGATAACATCAGAACAGTGCACGAACCACGAGTCAACAGGTTCAATAACTACACTCTTCAGATAAAGAGTGTGAAGATCGAGGACTCTGGGCCTTACTCTTGCAAGATCTCCTGTGATCCACCCGTCGAAATCATACACCAGTTGCTTGTGCCAAGTAAGTATAGCTTTTGTAGTTCTATTACTGTCCTGTCACTTTAAAGGTGATTAATTAATTTGGTATATTTAAATGCAAGTACGTATTATGTGTAGTAAGCATTTATTACTATTTGTGGCAAATTTATTTGTTTACTTTAGTTAACACCAACAATTTTTCAGAACTGTTTCAAACACCATCATCAAGAATGTTAACTACAGTGACTGTCAGCTGTCTAATGAGGCCATTTTACTTATCATTAAGGTCTGTACTACTAAATAAGGTTGCTTGTTAGCCAATTCATATTCTGAACTTGGAAAAGAAAACCTGATGTACATAGGTAAAGATACACAGTTCAGATATTGCCGCAGTCATTGTATTCTGGAAATTGAGTGTAGTATAATTTCAGAACTATTAGCTGTTAATCACTTTGCATCATACTGACATGCTGATTAGGATTTGGAAGAGCAGCAGTCAGCTTACACACATGTGCATAACTCACCAGAGATTTGTGCTGGTGTCCGAACCAGCTACAATACAGACATTGGCTTGCTCCTGTAAAAGGATGCAGCCAACCTTCAATACTATTTCACTGCAGTTGACATAGTGGATACAGCACTCGCCTCCCACAAAGGGGAACAAAGTGTGATTCTCGGCGGAGTCATTTCAGGATTTCCACATGTGAGAATCATACCATATGATACTACAGGTTGTTGGATTTTCTAGGGGATCTCCCTCTTCCCCCACCCCTGCAAATTGCCACTGATCTTCTTCCACCTCGCTCTACCCTCATAGGTTCCTAAGAACTCGATGTTACGAAGTGCCCTAACTCTTCCATTCTAATTCACTCTTGGGTGCCATATGTGGTAAATTGGCTTAATTTTTTACAAACATTATAGGTTTGCAATGACTAATAGTTGACATCGCCGGTGGGTTGCAGGACTGCTTGTTTCATTGGAATGCAGGTCATTTCCTCAGCTGGGATTTTACCAGCGATGTAAAGGAACTGATGGTGATATCTGTTACGGGCGCCAGACAATAAAACTGATGGCTCTCGGATTAGCCCGAGACTACAGAAACGCTCAGGGCTGGTCGATGGCCAGAAGAAACCCTGCATGCTGGCATGAAATGCGGATGGATGCTGATATATTTCAGCTGATCAGATGCCATTGCAGTACACTGAGCTATATGTGGGATAACCCCAAGAACACTTGTGGCCTCTGCCATCAGTTATTCTGTGATACAGATGTGACGTGTCGTGATTGCCATGATGTCTTTGCATGGAAATGGGATAACCTCGAAAACACTCACTACGATGGGATTGGGCCATCTCCCAAAGTTCACCATGAAGTGGCTACCAAAATGCACTCAGAACCATAAGGAGGAATAAGAGGAATAATGTTCTCAACATAGGTACACAGTTGTACTAGCGTGTAATCCCACCATATTGTAGAGTGATGGTATGGTACACTTTCATTGAGACGGGTGCATGGCTACTGTTAAGCACTAGTCTGATGGCTGCGAACGTCTCACGGACGACATATGATTAATGCAAGTAAAAACTGGTGGGGGTTGCAATTGAACCAGCGAGGTGCGTGCCTGGGGTAACAAACTAATAAAAAATTTCCAATATATTAAAAAGGAACTATTGTTGTTAAAATGACTGGTAACAAAGACTGATGGCGCCTGGTCATGATGCACCTACAATCTCTTATCCCCGTTACGACCAACTGGCAGAGCAGTGCCATGATGGCATGGAACTTGTTTAACTCACATGCCAAAACAAAATTCTTCAATAATAAGACTGTGGATGAAACAAATTTACAGTAGGATGGTCACAAACTTACATAAATGTGTACCTTAGCACTCAATTTTCCTGTGACAGCAACATATTTATTAAGCGCTTAATATCAGAATGTTTTATAAGTTATGTTACAGACTTTGGGAGGTGATTAGGTATGGAAAAGTATGTAGCAAAGTGTCCCTACTTGAGTCATTAAGAAGATATGCATTGGATGATGCTCAAATAATGAGAGGAATGCATAACAATTTGTTATGCATTCCTCATGAGGTTGTTTTATAATAAATGTTCAAACTAACAGCTACCAACATCCACATTGCTGGAGTATGGACTGTCGCACCCTTTCCAATATCTGTGGTGTGTTCTGGACACTGTTGCATGCTGTGACAATTTGCAGCATAATGTCCACTTCGTATTCCATGGATATTTTTTACATCACAATAGTGATGTGACCCTATGAAAAGAAGTTTTAAAGGATTGATATCTTGAGAATGCACTGGCCTTGGAATAGTGCCATGTGCACACATCATGTTTCATAGTTGTTGGGATGTGTGCTGTATGCAGTGGTATTGGTCACAAAGCTTTGCAAGTCGCCTAACTGATAGTCATTTACCCGATTCATATGCGCTGCATGTTTGAAGGTGTATCTCCTTAAGGACTTGAGTACGGACAAAATGTCTCTCAACTTTTCTACCTAGTTTTCCATGGCTAATTACCTCCCAAAATCTGTGCTGTCATGTTGTTGGGGCTGCTCCCAGTGTATAAAGAAAACTTCTACTTTCATTAAAAATACTACTTATAAAATATAGCGCTAGGCTCCCTTGGTAAATTACTTGCTATTTATATGTGCACTATCTTCTGCAGTTGTCAGCATACTGTGACCGGGTGCATATGTGGCAACAAATTCTCCACCACACTGGGAAACTGAGTGTACTTTTTTCTACATGTGCCTAGCTGTTCATTTAATCACACTAATCTAGTATGTTACACTGATTTCAAGTATCCTTCCCCCATGTAACTACAGTTGTTATTACACTGATTATAGGGGTGGCATTGATAAGACACACATGCCTCTCGTTACACTAGTAGAGTATGCACAGCCTGAGTCATGCGCAAGGTGCGTAGACTCGCTGAAGGTGGTGTCTGATGTCTGGGTGCGTGGTAGTGTGTGCACAGTGAGAAGTCAACACGGACTCTAAAGGAATAGGAAACATGGCCATCATAGTTTATGCTTTTCACCACGCTGCACTTTATATGGGTATTCTCAAGCACCCATGTCTAGTTGTTTATACTACACACTGATAATACTACTACTTTCTGCTTTATGGCTACATAGCATTTCGTGATTAGCATTGTGTTATCCATTATCATCTGTTCTGAATTGGAGGAAGCATCCGAATTTGCCTTGCCATTTATGTAATTATTACTTTATATAACATGTATTCTCTCATATTTCTGTGGTAGGCTAAGTTGTATCTTCCACAGATCCATTATAAAAGAAGCAGTCTTTTACTGAGAAAAAAAGAATATGTTAACTTACATGAATGACCACAGTGTCTCACAGCAAGCATAGGGTTGTGAGGGACTTGTATCCTGGCTGGTATAAACAACTTGCACTCTTATATATGGCATAGTCGTAGGTAAGTTTTGAATCTAACGTATCAGATGTGTATCAGGACAACAAATAAAATGATAAAATTATTTGTTGTTTAGAAAGCTTTGTTTTGAAAATTGTTGTCACGCAAATAGCTTACATACTCAGTCAGAGAACATAACTTGTGTGGCATTTCTCAAAAGAACAACGTTATTTCATTGTTTAGTTCATGACAGGCTACTGGCTGGCCACAATGCAATTCCATTTTGTGATTAACATTGTTGAAATGTAAGGAGTAAAATTATACAAGAGTATCTTTATTTTGGTGAAATGTGTCAGGCACACTAAGTTTCATTCAAGTAACTTTGTTTCTGTTTTCCTAAAGATATGATAGTAGCATGATGGGTTAGTAAGTTAGGTTCACGAGGTCTACTGTACTCGTTGTTGTTTACTCTAGTTGTGTTATTTTCTGTAGGTCCAGCTCAAATTGTTGAGCTGTTGCCTGACAGTGATCACAGAACTCTTCTACTGGGTTCACCTCTGACGCTGGAGTGTAAAGCCACGGGCCATCCCGAGCCTCAAGTGACATGGACAAAGCCAGTAAGTGTCACTCTACACTGGACAACTAGGGTGTCAAACTAAGGGGAGGGGGAAGGTGGAGAAATTCCCCCTCCTTCCTTCCAACAGAAAAATTTTTCTCTGGATCATCTAAGTAAAAATATTGCTCTGCCTGCAACAGCGACTTTCACCCTTAGGAATTAGTTAAGATCACTTCTTCATTAATTTTAGAGTTTATTATTTCATGAGCAGTACTTTGATTATTAATTTTTTTTAAAATAATATTTATCTTTAATGCCATTCTCATTCATATTAATAGGTATATTAATATAAATGTATTAAAAATACTTGTGTTCATTGCATTTGTACTGATACTAGTGAATATTTTAACCTGCTTTATTCCAGTGTAGTATCTTATACAGCATATAGGAGACTGTTGTCAGTATTTGTTAGTAAGACATTTATTAATAATGAAACTAGCCATATAACTGATTCCAATAACCACAATACACATTATAAAGAACACACCGACCCTTGTATCATGTTGACATATCACATAATAAAATGTCATAGACTAACTAACTTGAAGAACACTCTTGTGTACCAAAACATGTTATGGTACAGTGTTGCCAACTAACACTCCCCTTCAACACAGTACCTGGGATTAGTATGGTAATACGACTTAAAACATACTATTAACAATCAGAAATTCCCAATTTGTCTCTCAACACACAGAATTGCTTTCTTTCTAATGCTTTGATTAGCATGTCTAAAACTTGCTCTTTTGTCGGGATATAGCGGAGCGAAATGCTCCTCTTTAAAGTTTCCTCTCTTAAGAAATGGTGTCGAATATCAATACAGTGACTGTTTTCTCAATTTTCAGCCAGGTCATTCAGAATTACCTTAAGGTATAGTGATTCACAAACTGTAGAACTAAGGACCTTATATTCTGCTTCTGCAGTAGAAAGGGAGACTGTGTTTTGTTTCCTTGCACACCAACATACCATGTTTCCATACACTGTGAGACCAAACCCTGTAATGGATTTCCTGTCTAGAATATCACTTCCCCAATATGCAGCTACATAACCACAAGCTAACAATTCAGATTTCTGTGACACATAGGTGATTGCTTTGTTTTAAGTTGTTCTCAAGTACTTCAGCACCCTCTAAAGATAATTAAAATGTTTGTCCTGAGCACGTAACAACTGAAAAAATTCAGAGCATAGCAGATATCTGATCAAGAACCGATCATCAGGTACATTAAACTACCTATCAATTACAGATATGGATAATTAGTCATTGGAAGGCCACTTAATGGTTTCTCTAGTCTTAACCCCTATTCTAGTGGAGTGGCTTCTCCCTTACAATCATTTGACGCCGTCAGGTGAGACACGAGACGCACGATGACACAAATTACTTACTGATGATATGGGCACCAGCGGTGCTTCCCAATCACCGCACTGTTAAGACTCAGGGATGCTGTGGGTTCTGTGTGTCCGTCTCACCTGAGCATACTTACGATACACGTTTGCAATACTAAACATTTTTAACACTTGAAAATCACAGGTTTCAAGGACACTGTCACTACAAAATTAAAGAATGAGTCACTGTGAGACTTATTTTATTCATACAGTGTGTCTTGTCTAGCTCACCCCACTTGGGTGCTCACCAGCCTGCAATTACTCTAGCGCACGCCTAGATGAATGGTCTGATTGTGGTGTATGAAAATACAATCTTCACAAGGGAAGAGAGTTGACAGCCGTTAGGGTGGACTGACGATTTTTCCCTGAAGACAGGACACAGTGAATTAGACAATAAACCAACTGATGATACATAAACACGTGTGATTACTCGGCATCACTAGTGCAAACTCGTCTGGGCTCGCTCTCAACCACGTGTGTAGTGTGGTGATGGCCAATACACATAGCCGGCTAGGACGGAAGCAATATCACAGTACACAAATACAAAAGTACATACATACCTTTAGAAGATGAGTGGGCACGAGATGAGTATTCACAATAAACACGCACATACGTGAAAACAGGTTTAGATGGCGTGGATGCCGCTGGATAAAGTTTGTAGTGGACCACGTGGTGCAGGTGGAATTGCAATATTTCTTGGTGGAAACTGCAAATTAAACTCTGACAAATTGTTATTCTCGTTAAGAAAATTATCCTCTTTACGATTAAAGCAACTACAGGCTTTTAGCAGGTCTGATGGCAGCAAAAGCAAACAATTGAAGTGACCGCGTGGTCAAACACAAAACCATCAATGTATGTGAATTTCACACGGAACCCTGAATGACAATACACAGAACCCTGAAATAATTTATTGCACTCATGATATTACACAAATAAGCTCTCAAAGTGCAAAGATGGCGCGGATATAGACTTGGAGGCGGTTAACCAAGTGGTTGTATGTGATATGGCCGTAAAATACACAAACATGAAAAAAATACCCTTAATTACTGACGCGGGCTAACAGCCTGCGGCGCTAGAGACCATGACGGTGCTCGCCATGCACTTGTCACGTGTCACTGAATATTATTTTTACAATGTAAATTGTGTCTTATTATTTTGTTTTCAGGGTTTGAAATGTCTTAAAATGTTTTAAAGTGTTTATTGCCAATTTGAAAATGTTTGGTTGTGAATTCAAAATGTGCGCTGCACTGTTGTATACATACTGCAACATACTGCATACATATACTGCAACATACTGCATACATATACTGCAACTGGTTGTATACATGTGATTTTTGATGGATCATTAGAATTCTATTTACACGAACATGCTCTATTACAAGATCCAAGAATGATATGACACTTCCTAGGTAAGTCATGTCAAACTTACTCATCAATTCTTCCTTGAAGGACCCTATATTACAAGAATTATTTCCTATTATTGACAGATCTACATCCACAAATACAATCAGCTTGTACCCTTCTCCAAACTTAGGGTACAGACACGTGTCATGTGTTAAACATTCAAATCATTGCCCTAACATGAGAGTTAAGGGGACTTCCTAGTAAAAATTTAGGCAGTGATGTAAGTGTCTACAGAAATACGTGCATTCCCGCACTATAATTGTTTTTTATGTCTGTTTTTTTTTTAAATAATGAAATTTAAAGATGTACCTATGACTCCATAGTTGAATTTTTATAAAACAAGCAGAAAATAATATCAAAATTAAGTGAAAAAAAGGCAGAAAATCGACAACTTTCATACAGTTTACACACTTCATCCTGTAGGTTTTTTTGTGTATACAATACTATCTGAGCATAGATAGAAGCTTGATGAAAAAAAAACATTAAATAAAAACACAATGTTATCGCTTATAATTTTAAATGGCGTGAATTTACGTAAAACATTGTTTCTGCATGCCAGCTCTTCCGAGGAGGCGGGTGAGTGCCGCGCTCTGTGCTCCTCCCCACCTGCCGCTGGGGAGAGGAAGCCACCAGTGTAAGGGGAAAAGAATGTACAAGAAGGTAAGGTGGGAGAGGAGAGAGGGGAAGAGAAGTTGTCGATGGACAGGAGGAAAACAGTTCGTACAGCAGAAACCTGCAGCGCGTGCTCCCTTCCGAGGAGGCGGGTGAGTGCCGCGCTCTGTGCCCCTCCCCACCTGCCGCTGGGGAGAGGAAGCCACCAGTGTAAGGGGAAAAGAATGTACAAGAAGGTAAGGTGGGAGAGGAGAGAGGGGAAGAGAAGTTGTCGATGGACAGGAGGAAAACAGTTCGTACAGCAGAAACCTGCAGCGCGTGCTCCCTTCCGAGGAGGCGGGTGAGTGCCGCGCTCTGTGCCCCTCCCCACCTGCCGCTGGGGAGAGGAAGCCACCAGTGTAAGGGGAAAAGAATGTACAAGAAGGTAAGGTGGGAGAGGAGAGAGGGGAAGAGAAGTTGTCGATGGACAGGAGGAAAACAGTTCGTACAGCAGAAACCTGCAGCGCGTGCTCCCTTCCCCACATCCCATGTAGCGTCTGTACACACAGCCAGGTCAGGGAACAGATTGGCCAGTTTTGGTTTTTCTTGTTGTCCATCAGCACAGAATTTTTTTGAATGTAGACAAGTATAAAGACAGATTAAATGTTCAAGCAGGCAGCAATGAAGGTGGGAATATTAGAACCATTAGAATGAAGTAGCACAAAGTAAAACTTTGAGCTCGCAATAAAAAGGAGCTCGGTTAGAATCCCAGAATGGTCACCATGATTCGGGTTTTTCATGTTTCACGATATCATACCTGGTGAATGCCGGAATGCATCCCAAACGAAGACAATGGCCAATTTCTGCCTCGTTCCTTTATCAGTTGAATTTCAGATAATTTTCGCAATAACCTTGTTGATTGCATAATAAGGTGAAAACTTTATAGTCATTGAAATGTATTGTAAAAGGAAATTTGTATATTTATAATGAGATTCTTAAGAAACGCTGTAACATGTCAAATAATTTGCATTATTTTCAAATAATTACGCATTATCCAAAATTTGAAAACTCTTAAAATAAATATTTTATAAAGAATGAAGACCAATAACAGCTTAAGTTGAAAAATTGTATATATAAAACAGTCCAAAATAACATAAAACTTTTCAAAATAACCTCCTTACAGAAGTCGTGAAAGAATAAACTATCAATAACTTTAAATGCATTAATTTAGCTGAAAATGGACAATACACACAGGAAAACGATATGAAATAGGCTACAGTGCATTCGCGCTCACATTTAACATCTTTTAAAATACAACTTTCAGTTGGCTAATTGGTTTTTACCGCGAGTAAGTGAATGTCACCATGCAGAAATGCACCGAAATAAGTTTACTAGAGTAGAAAAAAAGTTTTCTGTCTCAACATCTTATGAAGAGTTTCGTGACTTAACGTTCATGTGTTTCGGAGATGGCATTTTATTTACCAGTTTCTGCAATTTGTAATGAGATATTCACAAAACCCAGTCCTTGCGCCCCACTTTAATATTAACGTCCGTATTTGTAGAATAGATTTTTTGTCGTAAAATCCTATTAAGGAAAAATAAAAGTATCTGAAATGTTAAAACATCTATGGTTAAAACATTTTCTAAGGTAATGGTCGAAATGTCACCTAAAGTCTTCACACACTAAAAAAAAAAAACATGCTTATGTTGTAGCATGTCTTTTTCCAGGTTAGGATTGAAAACTGATCGCATATATTTACCAAAAGAATTCATTATAAATTCACATGGCTTTATTTGCATGGAATAACTTTGAAGGTACTGTTTAGGAATTTTATAGTATGAAACCATCCGTATTGCAGTCCAAATGCAAAGAAGCAGAGTTGATGTGTTCACAACTCATAATCGAAAACAACCTCTAAATTTCTTAGTGTAGGTCGTGAGGATGTAGGGTATAGTCAAATGTTACGTGCTGTAGTGTTAATTACAAATAACCTGAATATATTTACTTCCATATTTCCGATCTGAAAGTACGGAAGACTAAACCATCAATACCACACGGATAACTGCCAATAGGCAGGAATTTATAACTCACAAATATGAACAAGATAATAATGAACCATTAACAACCACAACAGACATTACGTTAGAAGGCAGAAGTATGGTAAATATTCAATATTTAATTGACAGTATTAAACGGATTAGTCGACACGAGCCATTCAACTGTACTTTCAGTGATATGAGTATAATAAATGAGCAACGTTTAGGGTTTTGCAGCATTATAAACATTAAAATATAAGTTCTGTAATATTACAGAGACTCTGTGAACTGAATGTGCATAAAAAATTTGGAGCTGCTGAGTGTGAACTCAGCTGCAGTATCTGAGGTAATTTCCATTAGAATGGGTTACTCACAACTCAAGTTGGCGACGTAGATAATGAAGGCCACCCAGTGCTCACCGTTGTAGCAGATGGAGCTTGGTTAAAATGTTCCTACAAAACCAAATACAATTCACTGTGAGGCATGGTAAGTAATGATTGCATGATTTCGTACATATATCCCTGTAAATAAATCTTGAAAACTAATTTCGTCAATGTAGACCACACAAAATTTGTTTATTTATTGGTAACAAATCTATTGGTTGTTGCTGCTGACAGCAAGACAGTTGTCAGTTATAACAATTAATTTCTCACATGCCACGTAACAACATAATTTTTTACTTAATTCACTAATAGATATTTTTCTTAGCACTAAAGAAAATAGTGTGGTCTTTATGGGCAGAAGGTTTTGATGTCACCGCAAAACTGTTTATTTAGTGCTATTATGATTTGTTGTTTTATTGTAATTTTAATGACATGTTCCAATAGCAGGGTTCTATAATAGGATACAGAACAAAGAAAGTGTTGTTTATTGGTGTGAGAAATAAATACTGCACAGTATGTATGTGCACGCTCCTTTGCAACACATGCGAATAATACTGTTGCATCTCACAAATGCGCCAAGAACTTGTCTGGGTCATCAGCATCAATGGCGCAAGATGTAATTGTCGAAGGATTTTTGTAGAGCATTGGGATGCATGGCCTAGTTTATCGTTGTTTGATCGCAGATGGCGACAGCAGTGTGCATATAAAGCTAATAGATGATATGCCCTATGGGACAACAACTCGACAAGTGGAAAAAGTAGAGTGCGGAAATCACAGTTGTTGGAATTGCATTAGTAAAGTGCGAGATTTATGCAGCGCAACACCAAACTGGGAAGCTATGAACTGTGTTCAGCTCTTAAAGATTGTATAATGAGACTAAGAACAGTTGTCATGTCTGCAATTAAATACAAAAAGAAGCAGAGTGAAGACAAATACTACTTGTCGATTGAAGAACTTAGAAAAGATATCTTGAACAGT
Source organism: Dryococelus australis (assembly GCA_029891345.1). Classification (NCBI taxonomy): domain Eukaryota; kingdom Metazoa; phylum Arthropoda; class Insecta; order Phasmatodea; family Phasmatidae; genus Dryococelus; species Dryococelus australis. Next base: position 708,344 of record CM057006.1, read on the forward strand.
CCATTCCATGTCCTCGGTGACCATTCAGAGTGCTCTGAAAGACATTACTTTTGTGATGGACTCCCAAAATCCGGAGAAGTTAACTTGGTAAATGAAATGGAGAAGGCAGGATTGCTAAAAGAATTATTGCTTTACCTTCAAAGAGTGGCAAATAACACCAGCAGTCTCATTTTGGATGTTGACAACAATATGGCAGAGAACTACAATTCTGTTGTAGCGAAGTTTGTTGGCGGAAAGCGTATCAATTTTTCCCTGGCTAATTCCTATAAAACAAGGTGCGAAGCAGCCGTGGTATCTGTCAACTCAAGTGGAGAGTGGCACAGAATTATCCACAAGTCATCTGTTAAGAAAAGTCCTGGAGTCCACACAAAGATATTTATCGGAAGGGGGAAAAAAAAACAGAAAACCTGAGACGGCGCCGTTTGATATTCCATGGCAGAAAGAGAATTAAACACAGGAATAAAAAGAACTTGGATAGTGATTATGGTCCAAATGCTTCTCTAAGCACACCAGACATGTCACAATGTACGTATGAAAAAATGCCAAAGAACAAATTTTAGATGTAATGAAACTTGAATACAGAGAACAAACAGATAGAGGAAAGAACAAGAGAACAGAACTCTCCACGCGAGTGGAAAGTAGAATGTAGCAAACGCATAACATCATCGTTCTTTGGGAAGATTTGTAAAATTAGGGCTACAACTTCTTGTGCAAATTTTGTAAAGGAAATCAGATACCAAGTCTTCAAGAGAAATTCTAGTACAAATTGGGACATCAAAAAAGTCAGTGGCGATTGCTCAGTTTGAAAGAGAAAACCCAGGCATAGTAGTTAAAAGAAGTGGTTTAATTGTGGACGAAGAATATTCTTTTTTAGGAGCATCGCCAGATGGCTTCATAGGCGATGACCAAAAAATAATTGAAGTAAAATGCCCATCCTCTGCTATATCTATGCCACCATTAGACGCACTTGCAAAAGGTAAAATAAAGTACCTAGGACTGAAAGATGGAAAGCCACAGTTAAAACTGAGCCATTACTACATGTACCAAGTACAGGGAGTCCTCCATATTTCATAGTGGAAAACATGTAATTTTGTTGTATGGACTCCAGAAGGCATGGTATCTCTGAAAATTCAACGAGATAAGGACTTTTGAGAAAATTAGAATGGTTACAAAGCTTCTAACTTCCTTCTACAAGTCCCTTTTACAAAAAATTATTGCCCCTAGACATCCCAGAAATATGCCTATATGCATGCGTCCACATATCAAATCTGCAAAATAGGCTAAACGTGATAAGAAGAAATCTGAAACCAGAGCTACTTTTGAAACTGCGAACATGATCTTTGAAGAGAGCTGTGTAATGTAACTTACATATATTTTTTTAACAAAGAAATAACAACAGTTACATTTTTGTGTCATACTACAACGGTTGAGAATGTGATATATTTCATAAATTGTTAGAGTACAGTTTTTTTTAAATATGTGCATGAATTACAAAGATACAATATAACCACTGTTTCATCAAGTTGTCTTCATATCGTTATAAATGTGAACAGATTATACATTTCAGTCTTTGTAAAGTTTCTATTTATCATACTGTGTTTAAGCCTCACTTTTTTAAATTATGCATACTATATAAAAACGGTATTATATAAATGTAATAACAGATAAAGAGATAATGTTTGTAAAAAGAGGTGGGTGACAAGTCTATCAAAATGGAAATAATCTAGCGTAAATTCTCAGGAAATGATCACCTTTATAAAAAAACTAAAACCATTGGTTTTTTGTAACATAATTTTTGTTATTCTGTTGGTACAGGAGTGCAACCATTAAATTATCTAATATTTGTTACTTTAAGTAACATGTTATAATGCATACAAATTAACCTAATATGTATTGTATGGACCTAAATGTGTTTAACATTGTATTATGTTTACGTGGCCTTTGGACATAGAAATAATAATGGTCAACAATTTTTATCATTGTAATATAATTACGTTGAAATATTTCATGTTGTGGATAGTGCTTATAAAATGTGGCCTAGTTGATAGTTTTCAAATCTTCGATAGAAGTGTTTTATACTCTCAAATACAGAACATCCAGTGGTTCAGCTGAATAAGTAAATTTCCATTGCAGGTAATTCTTGCAAACTTCCCTAACTGAAGGCTGACTGGCTATATCAATTGTTTGTATAATGCTCGTTGTGTAGTTTAAAACAGCAATTAAATATCTAGAAGATCAATATAAATTATTGCTGTTAATTTATTTCAAGTGGTGATGTAATAGTTGCCACAATGTCATAAATGACCAACCAACAATTCAATTATAACTTACCATCTCTTAAATTATACTTCTTTTGTATAAAAAAAAGTATTTAATTTTTTTTACTTGTATTCATAGTTGTATAATTTTTTCCCCCTTATCTTTGGGGGAATGTATTATATTGCAATAAACATTGTTACGGGGTAGTGAAATGTGCATTTTTATGCTTTAATGTTTTGTAATGTTTTTAAAATGATTTCATGAATTTCCTTTTCATTGCATTACTTTAAGAGTAGTGTATAAATTAGTTCACAGGGACTACTATAACCAAAATAGGTTCCTTATCACCAAATTAAGTAGCAATAACAAGGGTTTGGTATTTTCATCACAATTTTGTAAAATATAAAAATAAATACAAACTATTTATGACAAATTTTAGATAACATTTAAGAGGAAACCACAATACAGGAAAATTTTGGCTTAGTGTTTCGGTGCATGGAAAATTTGATGAAATATGCAGAATATCACCAAATTAGGCCACTTCGAATATTCGTATGTAGTAGCTTTGTAACGTAAAATATTTATTCTAAAAGTGCATGCATTGCACATAAAATCAAATATCGAGAAGAATCTGACTACCTACAGATATTGTTTTTATTCCACTAAATCTCAGATAACTAAACAATATAAATAATTTAACAGACTACTAAAACAGTAAATAATTTTCATTCCGCTATATTACAAATATATGTCAGTACAATAGAATGGGTAAATCAATAATTTTCCGGTATTACTAGTAAGCATTTTGATTAAATTTTAAAATTGTAATTTTTTTTACTCCTCCATTAGATAACCATCTAATTTATTTTGAAATGTAAGAATTCGTGTAAAATTACTGTTTGTGAAAACTCAGAAGATGGAAACATTATCCTGGTTGGGTAGGTGCAATATGCCATCGAAAGAAATGTGAAAATGTCGGCATTTTTTATTCATAGCACTTTTGAATGTACACGCTTTTCTGCTGGCAGCCTTATTGAGAGATGAGCTAAAAACTAACTAAACCTAACATTACCAATGTTCTAACCGAGACTCGAACTTACGATCTGTAGATTTACAGGCAAGAATGCTAAATCCTATGCCACAGACACCAGTATTTCAGCATTGGGAGGAGGGAGGGGCCCTTTGATTATTGCAATATATTTTAATGTGTTATGTACATTTAACTTTTGGATACCTAATAATTGGCAATATCCATTGCAAAGAAAAATTGGTAAGGGTATAAAAATTATGCGAACTATAATCAATGAAACCAATGCTTAGTAAGACTAACAAGATGTTTGAAATCACTACTGGCCTTGTAGGTAAAAATATTTTCTGCAAATTATACGTGCCTTTTATTAAAGCCAAAGTGTAACGATGCAACTTTTTTTTTTGTAATTTGTCTAATTTTCTGACCATCTGTTAGCACCATATTGTCATTTAATTTTCAGACATCGTAATATTTCACAATATAAAAAAAATTGAACAGCAGCATTGTCCCCTAGTCTTGATGAATTGCCATTAACATTTAGAAAAAAAAAATTTGACTTAATAGCATTTGAGCAATGGTGAAGTTAGGTTTGAAAGTTTTATAACTCTACTTACTTTTTCCTTTCAGCAATTTCTTGTCCTTTAATTACCATGAATAGCCTATACTAACTGTGAACAGTCCCCGCTAGACGCAGCAGGTAGAATGATTCAGCGCTCATCCAAGACTGCACACTTTCTTTCCTCCCTCCCCCCTCCCCCCGATAACACGCCATTTCAGCTTCGCCCGCCAGACACCTTGGCCACGTGCACGACAGAGCACTGCCCTGAAAAATTTTACTAGGAAGTCCCGTTAAACACTTCATTCCCGCATTTTGGCGACTGCTTGAGACCACATATAGATTTCTTACATATGTGATCCTTTTCCTTGAGATCTTCAGATAGGTTCATGTAAACGTTTTCACTGAGTGTACCATGGAGGAACGCTGTTTTCATATCCATCTGTTCTATGTCCAGATCCTCTCCATTAGAAATTGCCAGCAAGATTCTTCGTGTCATTAATCTTCCTACAGGTGAGTATATTTCAGAGTAGTTAGTGGTATGATAACCTTTGACTTCTAACCTTGCCTTGAATTTTGCATTACCATCAATGTCTTGTTATATCTTGAACACACCCACCGACTGACGATAACTTATGCGTTCTCTGGTTGTCGTACTATTTCCCATGTCCGATGTTTGTGGTCAGAGTTCAGATCTTCTTAAATGGCTTCACATTCCAGCCAGTGAATGCTTTCAGGTGCTCTCTCAGCTTCTTCCTTGCTACTAGGTATGGTTTTGATATGTTGTGTTGCTGACAGTGACATGTGAACATCAAAGTCATAGTCTTTGTTCTTATTCTTTTCTCTCACTCTTCTGTTTTATTTTAATTTTATGGTTGCTTTTTGTTTTCTCCATCACATTCGTTCTGGACATGTGCCTCATTGTCTTCTTCAGATGCAAATTATTGTTTGTCTCCTTTACTTCCTGGAGTTTCATCAAATATCACGTCCCTGGCCCTGACATTTATCTTTCTTCCTTCCTTGTTCCACAAACGGTAACTATCACTACAGTAGTCAACCATTTCATACTTGACTCATTTCCTGTCTCATTTTCCTTTTGGTATGAGCATGTGGGCATCGCATCCTAATACCTTCAGTTTTTGATAGTTTGGTTTTTAGTTGAATCAAAGCTCAGCTGGTATTTTCTTGTCCACTGTTGGAATTCTGTTAATGATAAACGTAGCTGCATATATAGCTTCTCCCCAGAGTTGTGTGTTGGTTTGATATTCCGTTAACATGCTTCTCCTCTTTTTGACGAGCCTGTTATACCGTTCTGCCTTTCCGTTTTGTTCAGGACAGTAATTTACAGTTGGTTCAGTTCTAATTCCATTTGTCTTGCAGATATCTTTTATTTCGTTATTTATGAATTCCTTTCCATTATCACACCTTAATCTAGAAATTCTGTCCTTGAACTGAGATGTGACCATGTACACATATTCCCGAAAATAAAAAGGAATTTCCTCTTTACTTTCCTATATGTAGACTATTACAAAGTGTGTGTAATCATCCAGGAATATGAGAATGTATTTTTGATCATCATGTGTCATTGGTCCACAGAGGTCAGTATGAACTAATTCAAGCATACAATTGGTTTTAGTTTAATTTGTGCTGTATGGCAAACTAGTCTGCCTACCCTTGAGCCATACTTCCCATATGCAACTTGTTCCACTTTTTTAAAGTTGTCAATTAGTCCTCGTTTATCAAGTTTTGTCATTTTCTCTAATGATGCATGGCCTAACCTACAATGCCACAACATATTGTTTTCTGTTACCATGTAGGCCCTATGAGCAACTGCATATTAATTTGCAAGCTCAAACTTAAGTTTGAATATTTTAATAATCTGCTTATTCTTATGAATGACCCCCCGTTGGTTTCAAATCTAATACCTAGACCGGCACTTTCTACTCTGGGTGGCGTGGTGAGGGTGTGACAGGCACTTGTCTGTAGGTGAAGCTAAGGGTTTTCTGCATGCCTCTATTGCTGGCTGGAGCACTTGTGGCGCCATCCTTTGGTGCGCCCTTCAACTACTTGCCCGCTCGGCTGTAGGCTCACTCATACTTGACCTCTTCTTGAGGGGGTGGTGTGGCATAGCTTACTGACTGCGGCGATGAACAGTATATTACTGATGTCTCTGTATTATTCCCGCAACAAGGGAACAACCTTTAGGCACTCCAGGACCCTGTCCGGTGCACCAAGGAAAATTTGCTCTGATGAAGCAAAGTCATAAGACTTGGGCCAGTTAGAGTCACATGTCAATAATAAACCATAAATGTAAGAAAAGAGTATTTTTGTATACAGTAAATTAGTGTAGCGGTGTTGTGGATAATATACTGATGTAGTAGGGTAGGAACTTATCTATTTTTTTTTTTTTTTAAGTTTTGATTTCTTGGGTGAGTGTATGTATTCTGTAGTGAGAAAATCCAGAATAAAGATGCTTGCTTGGTTGCAGACTTGCGGTAAATGTTTGACAGAGAACACCATGCTTGAAAAGGTACCAACATGCCAAAATTAATGCGTGTGAGTGTATTTTCAGGGCACAGTTATGCCAGATGGAAAGGACATCATAAGAAATGGTGTTGTACACTTTCCTTCCTTGACCATGAAGCACGCTGGAACCTATGAGTGCAGGGCAACAAACGGCATGGGTGATGGTGAAGCTAAGATGGTCAGCATACAAGTGCAATGTGAGTTCACAGTTTTACTGTTGTGAATGGATGATGTGTTTGCAAATATCTAGAGGTGGGACAAACCCAGATTTTGGCACAGATTCCAACTAGAACGTGATCTAGAATGTTTTTACCAGACCAAACTTGAACCAAACTTAAAACCTTCCCAAACTGAACCATGCTATAATTCATCAAACTCGAACTTAAATAAATTAACTATAAAAAAACATTTTAAAATAAACATTTTATTTATAAATGCACTAAAAAGAGAAAAATAATTATAGTAGTTACAGAATTTATAGAACTTGTAAGATGTGGTCGAAAAGCTGTAACAAACTTTACTACAAATTATTATGTTTTTATCAATTTATATTTAATATATAACAACTTGGTACAATATAAAACGTATACCTTATTTGCATGAGTATAGTAAGCACATATCTTGAGTAAGAATCTAAACTTTTCACAATATAGAATGTACCTATACCTCATTTGTGTAGTCATTGTAAGCACATATCATGTGTAAGGTTGTTAACAATTCACAGTATAGAATGTATAACTCATTTGCATAAACGTAGTAAGAATATATCTTGAGTAAGGCTCTTAACTATTTGCACCAAGCTTTTATATACTAAATAGTAATTTCTATTAACATAATAATTTGTACTAATGTTTATTATGGCTGTTCGACCACGTCTTAAAGTTCTGGAAATTCTGTAATTACTATAATTATTTATATATATTAGTGAATTTATAACTATAAGCTTGGTTTTAAAAAGTTTTTATAGTTAATTTATTTTTCTATTTTTGGTCTCAACAATTTTTTTTCTTATTATTATATACACAATCTACCAAAAAGTAATTGGGCACTCGTGAAGATAGGTAATTCAGTACGTCAGTTAACTTGTGTTTCACAGCCTTCGGCGTAGGACCGCTGGTATTTGTCCGTGGTAGCATGAACACAGAGGCCTATTGTAACATTCTAGATAATGAAATACTCCCAACATTGTGGCATTTTTACGGAATGGATCCGTGCTACTTCCAGGATGACAATGCCAGGTGCCATGTTTCAAGGGCAACTATGCAGTGGTATGCCGACAACAATGTTCACCAATTCGACTGACCCGCCCATAGCCCCAACCTCAACCCTATAGAACATCTTTGGGACGAATTGGATAGCCGGGTGAGGGCTCGCCAGGTGCGGCCAAAATCCATTGCTCAACTCGTGGAATGGTTGCAAGAGGAATGGCGACGAATCCCCGTGGATGTCCTGCAAACACTCGTAGAGAGCATGTCAGACAGGGTGGCTGCAAGAGGTGGCCCTATGAGATTCTAATGGGGTGACAACCACCGAGCGAACATTGTGGACAGGTGTCCAATTACTTTTTGGTAGATAGTGTATATATCGACTATGTGTACATTCATTCATTCAGTCATACATTAGTGAGACTAAAATGACTAAATTTGCAGTTAAAGACTGATGGCCCCTTCCAAACTTTGAGCTGCAACCTGACCAACAGTAATGCTTTGCAGGCAGACTGCATGCCAGTTCAGTGCATAGAGGTCGGACAGACACGGTACATACAAACAATTCAAGTTCAATAAAAGCTTGTAAAAAAATGCCTTATCCGCACATATATTTCTGTTGTTGATTGTTCAAGGATATAACAAAAAACAAACATGTAGAACCACCATAAAATGACAGTGGATTATGGATGCTAATGTGTATGTGTGTGTGTGTGTGTGTGCGCGCACACACATGTCATGTTAGCAGTGCCACCCACTTAAGGAATGTGAGTTTCATTACTGGTCCTCTGGATTTGGCTACGAGGTGTGAAGTGAAAACAACATATGTACATACAACCATCATAGTTAATTCCCTATTTGTTCAAGCATATAACACATACCACATTCACAATTTCACATCTAATTGGATAAACATCTAACATAAAAAATAAACATATGATTCACATACCTATACAACCTGCACATTTCAACCACCAATAGTTCCAAAATTTAATTGCAAATTTTTTATGATTTGAGAAAAGGTGCAAAATTAACTTACTAATTTCTTTTCGTTTTTGTATATTTTATTGGTGTGACAATTTATTAAACCACTGAGAAATGTATCTTTCTAGCTGTTTTAGAAGGTATGTGAATATTACAAATTAGTAACACAAAAAATGTATTTATTTGGCGCGTGACGGACTTCAGCAGTTGTCACGTCACGTGGCCAAAGTGACTTTGTTAAGCGCTAGGCTAGACGCAACCTAATAGCAGTTGTTCCTAGTCTCTGCGTGGAACAGGAGTTCGGCCAGTGTACAATACTGGACGAGTCGGTTTCCAGCAAGGAACAAAGTCGGGCTCTGCGAGCACTACTTTCCACCTCTGTGGGGCCACTCGTTTGGGCAAACCTGGGCGATGCAGATCGGCGTTTGTGGCTGTGCCGACTGAGGCTCGACTGGCGGTACACTAGGGGCTGCCCCTGAGGTGGGTGTGTCGGTCGGCAGGCTTGTACGAGATTCCGTAGCTGATGAGGTTCTAAGTTCTCGTGTTGTCCCCAAGTGTTTGAAAGGTAATGATGTCCTGGCTACTGAGGTAGACCTGCATAATTGGGTGGTAACCCTCCGCAATTCTGGTCAGTGGTTCAAATGTAGCAGGTTTCGTAGGCTGGCAGAAAGGGAATACAGAGCTGGCGGAGTTCAGCTGCCTGTTCTCGTGGACTGAGATATGCGAACACGGCTGCGAGGCTGTAAAGCTCCAGTGTATATTTAGAGGCAGACTTTACTCATTTCAATATTCTTATGAACACGGCCGCTACAGTTAAAGGGCATGAGGAGAGAGAGAATTCTACAAATGCATTTCGTGGAAGTGGAGAAGTTGATGTGGAGGCATGTAGTAAGTGTGCTTAATATGGTGAGCAGTCAGTGTTGTATCTCGCCCTCCAACTCCAGCACAAGGGGTTTGGCGTTGGTTGAGCTGCATAGTACTGGTGACTGTCCCAACACAGAGGTGATGTCCTGATAAGCTTGGTCTTCCCTGACCTGGATAAATACACTTCTCTGTACCACCAATGTGCGATGAGAAGAGGAAACCTCAGACTGGCAGTCCAGTTCCTAAGGAAGCGGTATCCCAATATCATGGCTCTACCGTTCACCACACTAGTGCAGTGAATGGGTGGCCTTCCAAGAGAGTGTTGTATAGTGTTGTTTGTCTGGTGTTAAGTGTTTGAACGGAGAGAATCAAATCCCGGTCACTTGCTGTCCCTCGTACGGTTCTGATGTTTACGATGAGAGGTGCTATGACTATGGGAGCGATATTCGTAAGTAGGTAAAACTGTGTTTATTTATTTTAATGGAAATAAACCGTGATGGTGAAGTACTACCTCCTATCCAGTGAGTTAACGGAAGTAGAACACCGTATGTGAACACAGGTGAAGGAAGGCCTGCTTCTAAACTAACAGGGTAGGCAGAAAAGTGACTATCAAAACAACTCTGCATTTAAGCTACACTACGGCTGTTGTCCAAAAGGGACCGGTATGTGTCTCTGTGTAAGCTGCGACGCAAGACTGATGAAGAGAAGGATCTTCAGCCCCCGAAGGTGCGGTGAAGTCTTGAGGAGCGGAAATGTCTTCGGCACCACTAGTGCGCGATGAAGACAAGGTAGAAGAGCTGATTGTTCCCGCGGCACCAGAGGTGTGGTGAAGGAACAACACAGACTTCAATTTCTTGAAGAATGGTTAAGAGCCTTAGTGTGGCCCTCTATTTATATTCCTCAGTGGCATGCGTCTTGCTCGCCTGGCATAGGAGGTTGTCCTGGAGAGGAGGTAGCGGCTGCAAAGTGCGTGACATAGATCCTCTGCGAGTGACGTCAGTGGCGGGTGCTGGATCCAGACTCATGCCTCTGTGAGGGTATTGGTAGTGGCATCTAGTGGCATGCTGCTGTACTTGGTTTATCCCGCTGCATGGCTTCAGTGGCTTGGTCAGTGAATAATTACATCTGGCGTGGCGCATCCGTCCTTTGCCTTGGGTAGATAAAACAATTTTTGACGTCTCATTGTTTGGGGCTGCAACTCAAACTCTGTTCCAGGTGCTCCCAGTTCGTTTTCACTAGTGAGTGGAAGTTGATTTAAATATAAGTAGAAAGATGTCGTGCATCAAATTGAAAATGTAATTTTTCAATGACACAAGCAAATAATTTAATTTGTGTACAATCATGTAAATTCCATATGTTAATGAAAGAAAGCATGTAGTTTTACACAGTATAGAGTGCAAGATATAATGTTGTCATCACTGCTACAAAAAAAAAAAAAAAAAGAAACAAATATGACTCTCATCTTTTTGAAGTGAAGTAAGCTTGTTTCAAAGTTCATTAATAATGTTTGTTTCTGGCAAATTTTTAATCTGAATACAAACTCGTGTAGATTTTCAAACTGAACTAGAACTGATCATTTACATGACAATCTAGTTCGAACCGAACCAAACATAACCTCAAAGTTCGGGTTTGGTTCAAAATTTGAACGTTCGACCCATCTCTATAAATATCTATAAATTACCCACATGGTCAAAAAATGCTAGCTCTCACTGTAACTATGAAATTTTCAAATAGTACATACATATTAACATTGTATCTGTGGTTGCGTGCCATAATTGAAACTTATATGTGCAATATGATATAAACTGTTTTAATATTACTAAAATTTTTGAACATGTTTATCTTAGCAGGAGTGTAATTTTTGTAGTAGTAGCAAGAGATTTAGACATATTAAGATTAATTTGTTTAATTATTCACTTGAGTAAACATATATTTTATAATATTTACATGTTTGTCACATACTGGTGGTGTGATGGGTGCAGACGCTCCGAAGGTAGAGGTGATGAAGCAAGTGGTGAACTCTGGTGAGGGCTACACTGCAGAGCTCCAGTGTACAGTGGACGCTGCACCCACGGCGATTGTCTCGTGGGCGAAGAACGGCGCTCCCTTGTTGAGCAACAGCCACTTGAAGGTGGAGAAGGTGAAAGACCTTTACACGCTTCGTATCACCAAAATAAAGAAGGACGATTTTGCAACATACACATGCGTAGCTCAGAATGCTGTCAGCACGGAAACAGCAGCCATCGAGCTTACAGGTAAGACTCTGGCTCTGCCAAGTACGTGCAGCAAAGGAATTCTGGGATCATGTATTGCATTCTTTTACACACTAATAGTGTATTTACCCAGTGAGCTCCAAACCTATATGAATTTCCTTTGCGTATGTTTTATAACTTTTAATGTGGTTAATTTTGTTTTCATAAAATTCAAAATACATATGATTACTAGGAGCTGTCCATAAATTATTCCTGTTTTGATTTCTGTACTTGAGAATGTTTTGTTATATATGGTCTGTGTTTAAGTTCTTTTTAATCAAGCAACACATGTCATTGATAATACTTTATACATACATGTTTTACAAGAGTACATCACTTTCACTTAATGAATACATGCCTCCATGACGATTCCCTCCATCTACAGAACATGTCCATGGCTGCCAATGTCTCAGTATGACCAACCTGACATCTTATTCAAACACCTTCCCCTCTTTATTAATGTGTTTCTATGAAACACTGTGGTGGTTTGCTTATTTGGACACAGCGAGTAACAGAAGTGTTTGTGCTTGGACTTATCTAATCCCTACTAAAGCCCCTAAAATCCTCCTCCCCTTGTGAGTGGGTCAACTCATTTATACTAGTTTCGCGAGTTCTGGGTTTTCATTACTTTTGCAATCTACTTCCCGAAAGCTCCCTTTAAGTTCATATTCACTAAATGCCGCCTCATTCAATGACTGGCAACACTACCCTGACTTGTCATGACTACATATGAACGAGGAATGTGCTTTCTTATTATTTGCCCTTTTTTCCATCCTTCTCCCTTACCAATGCTTATTGTAACTGGTTCACCAGGAGCAAAAGTCTATGATCTGCTGCAGGCAGTTCTGTTGTACCATTGTTGCATTTTGAACTGATTGTTTTCTACCCTAGCAGTTACAACGTTTAAATTGAAATGAGCTGAATGGGATATTATCAGAAAATACTATTTTCGGGTTCCCTTGAGAAACAGTTACAACTTTGAATGCCTCAATGACTGAAATTGCTGCTTTGTCTGTTAGAGAGATGATTTAAAGCCAATGTGAAAAGTGATCAACAAGTATTAAGTAACTACGACTACAGTGATCGAGTATGTCAGTTGACACTTGTTGCCACCGTAATTTAGGGGGAGGTTTACTACAGAGTTTCACAGGTTGAGTAGTCACACATACGTGGCACATTTTTGTATACTTATTGATATGGTCATGTATTGCTGGCCAATATACAGCTTGCTTGGCTTCAACTATACGTTTGTCCCTACCACAGTGACCTTTGTGCAGCATCCGCAACATTTTACTCCTCAGTTGTGCGGGAACAACTTCCCAAGCATAGTCATTATCAATATCATTGAACAATACAACTCCACATTCTACAGAGTGATTAGGCCTATATTTCCAGTATGGTTGCACTCTGTCTGACAATTGGGTTTCATGTTGGGGCCAACCCTTGTGGTAATACCGAGATATATCCTGCAAAGCTGGGTCCTCGTATGTTGCTGGTACTAACTCCCTCCTAGCTCGGTCACTGAATAGTAGGCACTACAAAGAGTGTACGATTTCAAGCATGCTGGGATCTTCTTCTACCGGGTCCGACAGGTATGCTCTCGACAACATGTCTGCCAGATGTATTTCTTTATCTGGCTTGTATTCCAAGGTTACATTATACTTGTACAGCTTTAATCGCATTCGTTTCAGTTTACTAGAGCCAATTTTGTGAAGTTCCTTTTGCATTAGTTGAAGTAATGGCTTGTGATCTGTGACTACCTTGACTGGATAACCGTAAACAATTTAACGGAATTTTTTTATGGACTATTCTACTGCCAACATTTCTTTCTCTACTTGTGCATTGTTAATGTCACTAACAGTGCGGCTGCAGGATGCATATGCTATTGGATTGTTGTTTTGCATTAAACAGCAGCCTAGTCCTAGTTTAGATGCATTTGCTTGAATAGTAATGGGAATAGAGGGATCAAATTTATTCAAGGTTGTAGCTGTGGCAATTGCGTTTTTCAATGCCTGGAAGGCTTTGTAATTGCACTCTTAGCCAATTCCACTCAACTTTAGCATTCTGTAAGTCTCTTGAGGAGGGTTGCCATCTTTGCGAAACCTGGTATATACTCCCTCACATAATTGAACATCCCCATAATCCTGAGAAGTTCCTGTTTGGCTCTTGGTTGGTTAACATCTAATAATGACCTTACCATTTCAGGACCTGCTTGTTTTACTTATTTCTGAGAATACTTGACCCAAGTATCGGACACATTTTTGTTTGTATTGCAGCTTTTTATCATTGAATTTTACATTATTTTGACATGCCTGTTTGATTACTGCCTGAATAGCATCGTCACATTCTTTTTCTGTTTCCCCAAAAGCTACAATATCATCAAAATACACTATGACATTGGCCAATTTACCAAATATAACATCATTGATATCCTTAAATTAAAGTTTTCTGGGGTACTACCTACACCAAATGGCAGACCAAAAATTTATATACACCAAATGATGTTGAGAAACAACATTTGTGACTAGAATGTCCTTCCAACTCAAAGTGGTAAAAACCCATCTTTGATATCAAGAACTGTATACTATTATTTTCCACATAGTTTGTAACTAATCTCAGCTAGAATAGGGATGGGGTAAGGCTTTCTCTTTATGACCTTGTTTAGATCTGATGCAAATACGCAGGCTGCTATTTGGTTTTCCCACAATTACTGCATTACTAATGAAGGAGTCTGAGGCCACCTGATCCATTGGTTCTATGACACCAGCGGTCTCCCAACTTATCAAGAACTGGTTTCAGTTGCTCATTGATGACTCTGCAGGTCTTATGACCTGCTCAGCGTTAGACTCGGTTACTATAACACACTGCCCTGGGTATTTACCAAGACCTGTAAACACATCCTCATGATTTGCTACAAACTCATCTTTACCATGCATGTTACACATTTCATTTGCACTACATTGGCTGTGTATTAATCCTAATTCTATGCACTGTTCTTGGACATTTACCTTGATTAAGGAACACATCCATATTAGCTTTTATAAAATATCTTTGGGTTCCCCATTCAGTTGTATCTTTCATGCTATGAAGTCACAGTATCATTCCTAATTCAATGCCTAGGATTGGACAAGTCAATTTTTAACATAATGAAGTGTAGTGGATTTTTGGCTCCACCCACAACACACACACATTCTACTAAACCCAATGGTTCTAATTTAGCACCACCATAAGCAACTAAAGTTGCAATTGTTTGGTGCATCCGACTGTTGCCTTTGATGGACTTAAATATCTGTTCTGGTAGACTGTTCACTTCTGATCCGGTGTCCAGCTTGAATAGCACTGTATGCCCATTAACACTGATAGGTTGCTTCCATTGTTTTCACAGTGCCCCCACTATGCCTTCACCTTGATGTGATCACGATAAAACTAGTCAACCATTTCACTAGCATCTTCAGCCACTGCATTACTTGGGGACTTCAGACTCTGTTTGAAAAAATGTCCTTTATCATGGCATTTTAAGCACTTTTTTCCAAATCCAGGACACACACCATATTTATGTGACCTGTCACACCTCCCACATACTCGACTGAAGTTATCTTTATGGGTACTACCACCACATGCATTATCACTCTGTTTAGGCCAACTTTTACTGATATATCTCAAAACTGTCTTGTGGATTCCCCCTGGCCGAATGTACCACATCCACAGTCATTATCTTGTGTTCTTTTTCTTCAAGTGTGTCGTTGTACACTTTACTCTGTTCCGCTGCTCTACACTCATGTACAGCTTGGTCTAGCTTGAGATCTTCGACTCTTGAGTAGGGCTTCCCGTAGCTTGTTGTCCTGTATTCCCACCACAATGCTATCTCATAACATCCTGTCGGCTTGGTCATCATATCCACAGTTTTTTATTGCCTTTGTAGCTTCTATGAGAAAGTGATTGAACATCTCGCCTTCTTGTTGGTAACACTGGTTACAAATATATAGCTTGTATGTTTAATTCCTGTTGGGGGCGGGTAGTTGTCAAAAGCCTTGATAAGTTTGTTGTAATTATCCAAGTCTTCGTCATACAAGCAGAATGTTGAGGCGAGGTCTATAACATCGTCTCCGGCGACATTCAACAACATTGCCTTCCGTTTTGAGATTTTTTTCTTCGCAGCTGCGGTGGCATCGTCTGGCACCTCTATGTCATTACCACTTGCTGCCAGGTAGACCATGAAATGCCGTTTGAACCTGACCCAGTTTTGTGTGCATTTCCTCCGACGTTAAGTTTGGGCGGAAGGTTAAGTGACGTGCCGGTTTCTGCCAATCTCAAGATAATACCTTTAAGTACCTGCGGTGGGGCTTAAACAATTAGTTCCATATCCATTAAACTGTGATAATATCTAACACTTGCTGGTTATCTTGAAGTCGTCGGTGGTCGGTTGCACTACATGCAGATAGGTACAGTACGTTACCAACTGCGCCATGTTTAAGTTCTTTTTAATCAAACAACACATGTCATTGATAATACTTTGTACATACATGTTTTACAAGAGTACATCATGTTCTTTTAATGAATACATGCCTTATGATGATTCCCTCCATCTACATAACACCATGTCCGTGGCTGCCATTGCCTTAGTGTGACCAACCTGACATCTTACTCAAACAGTCTGTACCTGATTGCTTTTTTATATATGACTTATAATAATTAATCACACAACTCTGAAATATTTTGCCTGGTGATTATTGCCACACACTTCCCTAACACTTCCTGTACTGCTGTCTCAATATCTGTTTGCCCCCCACAGTCATCTGCCTTACAAAGCTACATTTATTGTTCATTACACCATACTGATAAATAATACATTGTCAAATATCGACGGACCTTCAGGGATTCAGTATTTCCTGCTATAAAAATGCCAGAACACCTTTCTTTATTCATGGAGGTGATGATATTACCTAACCATATTTTATGGCATTATGGATTTTGTTCAACAAAACATTATCCTTAAATTTGTTATTTATTCCAAGTACATAGTTGCAATACATTACACATGGAAACAACTAATTTTCACATTTTCAAGGCCACATATCTCCCTTGCTAATCACTATAAGCCTTAAGTTGCATATTATCTTTTATGCTTGCTTTTCCATGCCAAATCACCTCTCAAAGTTTGTAACATACTTTGACGCCGGCTAACAGCCAGCGGTGCTAGAACCCATGACTGCGCTCACCACGCACGTGTCATGTGTCCATGCACGTGCGCAAAGAGGCCAATATTTTTGAACTCTCACATCAATAATATTTTGTAGTGTAAAATGTGTTTTGTATTTGTATTTGCAGGGTTAAATATGTCTTGAAATATTTTGAAGTGTTTGTTGTTGTGAAAATTTTTGGTTATGAAATTCAAAGTGCCTGCGGCACCGAGATTAACAACACTAATATTCCGGCGTGAATGCCGTAATAAAGAGACACTGAAATAATACGAAAAATCCATAAGAAAATTATAAAAATGTAAAATGTTTTTAATATATTTTGTGCCACTTTTGTTTTTCAAAGTATAAATAGTTTTCTCACCGTGCATAGCACTATCGCTTATGTGAACCCTGTAGGCGGCCATGATAGGTCCATGCGACGCTTGCCTCTGGACAGTCTGTCGAGGAGAGCTAGCGAGGTAAAACACTGTCACGTGTGCACAACAACTTTTGTTCACTGATGTAGGATTCCATAGTCAATTTAGTTTACCGGTCAACCTTTGTCTGCGTATGTTTTACCAGAAAATTTCCCAGCATTATGCTTCTGCTTAAATAATTTATTTCACTCTTGTGGTATTTTTCATACTTAATCGAGGAGAGAGGAGAAAGATGTTGGAAAGGTCACACGACCTGCGCAACTTAAATCAGGTACCATCCGCCTATGTTAGTGGTGTTCTAGTGTAATTTCTTTATTATTGCTAAGTGCAATTTTAAGAGCTTTTTTTTATGTATGTATTTTAAGGTAATTTTCATGTTTGAATATTTTACTGCAATTTCACGTACAACCATGTGGCCAACCTATGCCAAGTCTATATCTGCACCATCCATGCTGTTTGAGAGTTTATTTGCATAACATCATGTGCGCTACAATTTATTTAAGGGTTCTATGTATGTTTCATTCAGGGTTCAATGTATTTTTCATGTAATTGATGCATTTTGTATTTGACCACGTGGTCATGTTAATGTTAGATTTTACTACCATCAGTTATGCTACATGCCTGCAATCACTTAAATTGTAAAGAGGATAAAATTCTCTCTCAGAATAATATTTTGTCTTAATTTAATTTGCAGTTTTCAAGAAGAAATGTTTCAATTTCATCTGCACCATGGAGTCTGCTAAGAACATTATCCAGCAGCATCCACGTCATCTAAGCTTGTTTTCACACGTGTGTGTTTATTGTGAATACTCATTTCGTGTTCCATCATCTTTTAAGGTTCTTTATGTATTTTGTGTAATTTTACAATTTGTGTATGGTACAATTACTTCCGTCTTAGCCGGCTCTGTATATAGGCTGTCACCACACTACCCACGTGCTGACGCGCGAGCCCAAACAAGTTTGCGTTAGTGATGCCAAGTAGTCACACATGTTAAAATGTTTTCATCAAGGGTTTCATTTGTAATTCACTATGTCCTGTCTTCAGGGAAAAACCGTCAGTCCACTCTAGCGGCTGTCAGCCCTTCTTCCCTTGTGAAGGCTATGCGTTCACGCACTTCGGTGAGATCATCCATATAGGCGTGCGCTATATTAATTGCGGGCTGAGGAGCACCCAAGCAGAATTGTCTAGTCATGACCGAGATAATCATAATTTCATTGGCATGTTGATATGTACGCATAGTGAGAATAAAAGCAAGCATCAGTAACCTACCTCTTTTATTCAGTAGTGACAGTGTCCTAGCCACATGTATTTTATCAAGTGATTATTTTCAAAGTGATGTTTAGTAAAAGTTTAGTATTGCCAACGTGTTTATAAGTACGCACGGGTGAGACGGACACACAGAACCCATAGCATCCCTGAGAACCCTGAGTCTCAATAGTGTGATGACTGGGAAGCACCACTGGTGCCCATATTACCAGCAAGTATTCGTGTCATCATTCGTCTCATGTCTCACCCGATGGCGTCAATTAATGTTCCCAAGTGGGGCCAAGTGTGTTCAACCACGTCACGTCAAACGTGAGAAGATGGCGGACATCACGTCTGTACATCCGCGAGAATGCATCAAGACTTCCGCGTTGTCAAATCGTGTTACCAGCGATACCCACACCCGCTATCGCGAATTATATGATAGTGCTGGTCAAATGCTGCGTACACTGCAGCAGAGTCAGTGGGTCAGTCTATTTGCAGAAAATTCATGGGACCAACCCTTATGTCAGTGTATATCCGATATAGCTTTTACACCATCAGAACAACATCTGTACATGCGTACTGGATGTGACGGGGCAGGAACCAAGTGGGCGCAGTTCCAACAGTTTAGAAAAGACTCATTGAGTTTACAACCTACTGCGATGTTGTTATAAACTGTGACGAGTTTCGTAAGACGAACTATGCTAAGATCGCGCCACCGATAACACCTGAGGTGAAACCCACACCGCCGCCAGTTGTTGTTATGTACACGCCACAGGGCTTAACAGGGTCGGATCGTGATGTATTATTGCCAACTTTTACACGACAAGATTCCGAAGACCCAACCACATTGTTAGCAGTGTGCGAGGAGAAGTTGAACCGACACCATGTATACCAGGAGGACTGGACTGAAGTCACCGTCAATGACTGAGAGGAAAAGCAGCCACATGGTGGAACCTTGTAAGAGACTATCGTTTGACGTGGGAGGAGTTTTGCGATAGGTTTTCGGGAAGACGTGATATTGACGGAGATGCCATTCAAGCGCAACTTTGGTTGTATCATGAACAGCAACATGAACATGAAGGTATTGATGAGTTCATACAGCGTAAGTTAGGCTTGTTCAAGCGTTTGAACCCAGGTAAGCCGACACGCTGTGTTTTAGAGATCACTGTCCCCTTGTCAACACGAGACATTAGGCCGTATCTGAGAAGGGTAATAAGGACAAGTATCGAACAGTGTACGCATGAAGCGTTTTGTATGAACAAAACATGCGGGTGGGACAGTCATACCTAATCCCTAAATTGAACTTTCACACTTCAACACCTACAGTTCTGCCAGATGTTACCGACCGCCGCCAATTTTTACACCCGCGAGGCAGAACCGCGGACACACAAACTTTCATTGTAACAACATGGGGAATAGTTACCACGGCAACATGTCGGAAAACTAAGTCGGGAGGTTGGCAAAACAGCACCTGCACCAATTTCACCACCAGTGTTGAACAGGTGCGAAAGCGTGTCCGCAACCTGATTGTCTTAACCTCTTACATGAAGGACCCAAAACTGAAACCTAGATAACTTCAAAACCCAATGACCCAGTTTGCCTAATTGCTGTGGATGGTTTAAAACCCAGCTAAGCGCCTGGTTACCCGTATAAAATTTGCATTTTTCATGCTTGATGTAGGACACGAACTTCTCCAGGCCGTAAATACAAGCCAGCGTTTCCTTTTCGTAAATCCCAAGATTGCGCTCCGTTTCCGTAAGGGTGCGGCTAGTAAAGGCAATCGGAGCAAGGCTGTTATATGCAGGCTGGCTTAAAACCAGGCCTAACGCCAACGATGAAGCATCCACCTGAACAACAAATCTTTTCACAAAATCGGGAAGATGCAAGGCTGATGATGACAACAGTGACTCCTTTAAGGTGTTGAAGGCCTGTTCCTGTTCAGATCCCCAATGAAACTCGACGCCTTTCTTTTTAAGTTTATGTAAGGGGGCAGCCAGTTCTGAATAATGGTTGATGTAGCGGGCATAATAGCCCATAATCCCCAGAAATTTTTGAACCCCTTTTAAAGTTTTAGTGCACGGGAAATCCAATATGGGAGCCAAGCGATCTGGGTCAATCAACAATCGCCCTTCACTGAGCATTTATCCTAAGAACTTGACTTTACATGACCCCAATGTAACCTTTTTAGGGTTTACCGTAAGTCCCACTTCTCGAATTTTCGTCAGCACCAGTCTCAAATGCACTAAATGTGACTCCAAATCATCACCGTGAAAAATAATATTGTCTATGTAATTAAAAACTAATTTGAATTTAAACTCTGATAAAACAAAATCCAGAACGCAGGATAAGGCATGGCTCCCAAAGTTGGACCCCATGGGAATTCTTGTGAATTCAAACTGACTCCAAGGAGTACTGAAGGTGGTAAACGTCCTACATGATGGGTCCAATAAAAACTGGTGGAAGCTGTTATTAAGAACAAGAATGGAAAATACTCTGGCCTTTCCCAGGTGTTGAAGCGCGCACTCAGTGGTTGGCAGACGGAACGGGACCTTATGGATTTTTTTGTTTACTAATGAGTGGTTTATTACTAAATTGTATTTATCAGTATCATTTTTTCTAACAAGAAAGCCAGGTGAACTATAATCTGATGTTGATGGAACTATAACTCCGGCATCCAACAGTTTGTCAATGATTTCTCTAAAGGTATGGAGTTTAGGCGATGGACATTTAAAGTGTCAATCTTGGACCGGGATGTCGTTGGTTAACGTATATTTATATGGGATTACATCACACTTCCCTATCTTAGATGAAATAACATCACTGAACTCCTTTCTCAATTTCACTAGCTGGTGCTGAAAATCTTTTTCTTTACTATTACCATAAGAACTAGACATGAACACTGCCGAATTGTCATATGCATGGAGACCCACTCGTATATTAGGGGTGAAGCCGAAAGTTAAGAACGGCCCTAGATTTACCTAAAAACTCAAGTCCCAAAATGATATTATGAGAGAGACGGGGAAGAACTAGGAATGCAAATGTCCAGGAAAATCTCCCAATTTTAAAATGGAGATTGACAACCATATTCAATGTTACAACATCCCCATTGATGACACACAAACACTTGTCTTTCATATCACTAATTATCCCTTTAGAAACTATTCCACTATTTAAAAGACATAAAAAAATGATTCGCTAATAACACAATTTTTTGCACCTGAGTCAACGAACGCGAGATAGTTCTGCCCTCTGCAAGTGATCATAACTTGCCAATGCTGTATTTTGCGTGGAGCCTTAACTTCATGACTGACAGACCCACGCTTCCGGTCTGTCACACACTGTTACCCGCTGACTTAAAGGAACTGCGAAGGTGTCCCGCCTGTCCACAGCAGAAATAAATACATCCCACAGCGTACAGAGGTAGTTCGGTGACAGACACTCAAAAGGGGCGTAACTCCGCATTCCACACCACCAATTGTCATATTAGGGAGGAACTGAGTTGTAGCTGGAAAAACAGCTTTAAGTTGAGCGGTGGCAGTAAGGCAACCTTGAATTTCCGCCGCAATCTAACGGAGTTTATTAAAAGTACAGGGAGCAAAAACCATCATGCAGTGTGTTTTAACTAAGGAAGTAAAGTTGTTGACAATAATGTTGACCAAATCTGATTCATCTAAATTAAGGCGTAAAGCCATGTAGTACCTACCACAGACTCGATAAACTCGCAAACAGGCTCCTCCGGCCTCTGAAATCGATACACGTACTGAAGCTCACAATACCGCTTAAGACAAGGTGGAAAAAGAGCGTGAAGGACACAGTAATTTAAAGCTAACAAAGGTACCCTTCGGTTGAGTAGCCAGTTCTTCGTACAAAAGTTGGAGAATGAAACCTTCTACCTCAACTGCAATAGCCTGGAGTACTTTTACCTCGGGACACAAACCTAAGGTTACTACTTTCGCCGCTGCTATAAAAAATATCAGGATATTTGCCAGTTCAAAAGAGCTAAGGACAGGAACCTTTTCTAAGGATTGATAGAAAAATTTGTTAGGAATACAGGAATTCTGTGAAATAACCACTGGAAAGACCTGCGCGGTGGCAGATAATGAAACAACTGCCATATCCTGGTCCTGGGAATGCAAGAACTGAACGACAAGATGTCTTAACTGGACAACAGGGCTGTTTTCCTCAAATGGGACGTCGAGGTCTTGCAACAAACCGACAAGCTCCTCCCAGACGAGCCCATTCACCCAACTCACATGCACCCACATGTGATGATGACACCATATCGACGCCGTCAGGTGAGACACGAGATGAACAATGACACAAATACTTACTGGTAATTTGGGTGCCAGCGGTGCTTCCCAATCACCGCACTATTGAGACTCAGGATTCTCAGGGATGTTGTGGGTTCTATGTGTCCGTCTCAGCCGGGTGTACTTACAAACATGTAGGCAATACTAAACTTTTAATAAAATTTCTGAAATAAACAATAGACAAAACATATGTGGCTAGGACACTGTCACTACTGAATATAAGAAGGTAGATTCACTGTAGACTTGTTTTTATTGATATTGTGTATATACATCAACGTGCCAATGAAATGGTTATCTCGGCCACGACTAGCCAATTCCGCTTGGGTGCTCCCCAACCCATAATTAACCTAGCGCACGCCTAAATGGATGATCTCACCAAGGTTCGTGAAAGCACAGCCTTCACAACGGAAGAGGGCCGACAGCCGCTAGAGTGGACTGATGGTTTTTCCCTGAAGACAGGACACGTTGAATTACAAATGAATACCCTTAATACCCATTAACACGCATGATTACTCGGCATCACTAACGCAAACTTGTCAGGGCTCACCCTCCAGCACGTGGGTAGTGTGGTGATGCCTTATACACAGAGCTGACTAGGACAGGAATAATTGCACCATACATTAATAACATAATTACATAGACACTTGAATAAGACATGAAATAAGATGGGACACAAAATGAATATTCACAATAAACACACACATGTGCGAAAACATGCATAAGTGGCGCGGATGCCGCTGGATGAAGTTCATAGTGGACCAAGTGGTGCAGGTGAAATTGTAATATTTCTGCATGGAAACGGCAAACTAAATGCAAATAAAATCTTATTCGTGTTGAGCAAGTGGTTCTCTTTACGATTAGCATCGTTACAGGCTTGTAACATGCCTGATGGCAGTGAAATCAAACATTACTGTGACAGCGGGGTCAAGTACAAAAAGCATCAATTTACGTGAAAAATACATTGAACCCTGAACAAAACTGACGTAGAACCCTGAAATATATGATTGCACATACAATGTTGTATAAATAAGCTCTTAGAATGCAAAGATGATCGCCTATGCAAAGACTTGGCTTCAGTCGGCCACGTGGTTATATGTGATGTTGCCGTAAAATATTCAAACACGAAAATTACCCTCAAATACATACATTAAAATAAAGCTTTTAAAATTGTGTGTAGCAATTATGCAGAAGTTACATTGAAATGCCATAAACATAGGTATGTGGCGTCTGTTTCAAAATGCGTGGGTCGCGTGACCTCTCCGACATCTTTCTCCTCCTTCTCCTCGATTAAGTTAAAAATGCTGGAAGGGCGTAAAAAATTAGTAAAGCGGAAATATCATGCTGGGGAAAATGTCTGGCAAAAATGTAAGCAAGTAAGGATTAACCGGTAAACTACATTGACTATGGAAACCTACATCAGTGAACAAAAGTTGTAGTGCGCACATGACAGTGTTGTACATCCCCAGCTCTCCTCGACAGACTGTCCAAATACAAGCGTCGCACGGACCTACCATGGCCGCCTACAGGGTTCACATAAGCGGAAGTGCTATGTGCACGGAGTAAAATATTTTAATAATTGAAAATAAAATGGCACAAATTAAATTAGATATTGTTTTACATTTCTATAATTTTCTTATGAATTCTAGTATTATTTTAGTGTCTCTTTATAATGGCATTCATGCCGGAATATTAAGTGTTCTTAATCTCGGTGCTGCGGGCACTTCTAATTTTATAATCAAACAATTAAAATTAGTACAAACACTTTAAAACATTTTAAGACATATTAAACACTGTAAAAACAATATAACACATTTTACCCTGAAATTAACATGTATAGGAAAGTTCAAATTATCGGCTTCTTTGCACACGTGCGGAACACTTGACACGTGAGCGCCGTCATGGGCTCTAGTGCCGCCGGCTGTTAGCCGGTGTCAATATGAAACAAAAAAAATTACAATATTAGCAAAAAACATAAGCAGAGGAAAGTGCAGATATTCGCACTGTGCTAGACGCAAATGTACATACAAAAACAGTAAATAGTAGGACTAAACTTACTAAATAACAAAATATATATAAACCCTTTTCTTTCATTCAGGATTTATTAGGTACTCTCAGAAATTCTCTTACAGTGATATTGGTTATGCGAGTCACTACTGGATCACAGAGCCCAATAAATTTTCCAATATGAAAATTTTTGATAAAATCTGATTATAAACATGCTTCATGATATAAAGCTCTGGCGTGAGCAAAAATATACATAAAAACTTTAAAATATGATATAATATACAAGCTCTCAAGAGGCCAAATTAAGGGGCCTGACTAGAATGTGCTTACAATAGTTATTTTGTGTTGCATTTAGTGTAGCAACTTACAATCCTTCACTAAGTTTACTGTGACACGACGTACAAGCTCCGTACATAAATATTATGACTCCGATAAAAAGTAATTCAGCCCAGAATAGGCCGGACGTGATCATTCTTATCTAAATTCATTTCCAGTAACACATCACAAACAATCTCTAAAACTTCTGTCAATACTGAGCGCAAACGCTGAGACGTTAAACAAGAATCAGGAATTCTGACAAGCTAAGAACTCACTAAACTCCAATAAATAATTGAAATCACATCAATTCTGGGCTGTACAATTGTGAGGTCAAATCCAGAAATGGCGTACAGCATCGCCGTAAAAAGAGAACTCGTAAATAAATTGTAATGACAGGCGTGTAGAGGCCTGCTCAAACAGTAATACATTTTGTACCTAGTAAAAGTCCTCTCGATCATAACATTTGGCCCCAATCATTAAATTGTTTTAAAACAGCAAAACTGTTCTTTAAAGTCATGTTGCCAGAAATCAGTAAATTTCCATTACAATGTGAACCATGCATGAAAGCGGCCTTACACAAAACTGCAGCATAGAGACACCCTCGAACGGGGCACGAGTATAAGAGCCTCGCCACACTTCCCACATATTTCCTGTTCAAAACCATGAGCCATAATAATTACGTTAATGCCAAGGTAGAATAAAGGACATTTGCATAACGCTGTATATTACTCACACGTGTGTTTGCATGTACAGAATAACCAAACCACACTACAATCATATTCAGGCTCAAGAGATTATTTCACTACAAGAATGCAGTTTAATTTCACCAAATATTGGTCGTGTAAAATACGAGCATGACGTAAAGAGTTTATACGCATGACAACTTACACTGTCCAGAAGGTGGTGGTGGGTAGTCCATTAAAGCATCTTTGGAGCTAAAATACAATTTAAAATGTTATTAAAAATTCACATTAAAAAAATATATACTCAACTCAGGGGCAGCAAACTACACTTGCCCGTCAAAGCCCTACTATGTAAAAAAATTTACGCACATGTTAAAATACGACAGTGAGCTGACGACACGGACGCTACTCAAATACAACTTGCAGATGAGGACAACTTGAGCAATCAAGGCACTTACAATGGCGATCTACATGCACCATAAATGTAATACAATCGTGTTCTGTCCTGAAGGGACTTACTAAAAAGCCAATCACACATTACAGTAAACCAGCTAAAGTGCAAAAATATTATGTGAAACGACACCAACTCCAAAGTTAAGGCCCACTATCATAAAGTGCATCGTCAACTCACCACATACGTTCCGCTGCCTCTAATGCTCCCTCTCAGGTCACAAATAATTTTGAATAAATTACCAAAGTTGAAGGCAGCCAATGATTAGAATGCCCAAGGCTGCAGTCGAATCATGTCACACCCATGAGTAAATGAAGTAGACCTCCCAGTAGACAAGCGAAGAGGGCAGGTAGGCTCAAGCCAAAAGCCGGTAGCAGAATGATTAACGATAACCCCGTACAATATCAAAAAATAATATGTTGCAAAGGGGATAGTGGTATAGAAGGGAGATGAGGAAGTGGCTGGTGAGGGGAGGGGAATCGAGGGCTATCAAAGAGCTTGAATGACGGTGAACACTGAAACTAATCAGGGGACGCTAGTGTAGAACATTGAAGTTCAAAGTTGCAAAATAGACGGCGCTGTTAACGCCCTAGTTTAACAGTGTTGTGCGGGGAGAATGCGCCACAGGCTGACAACCTGTAACGACCCTGAGAGGCGGAGATCCTTGTGCTTTTCCGAGACATAGAGAAGCTGGCACCCTGGGATCAACTATATCCGCTTGCATCCGTATGCAAAGAGATCTCCATCTTAATCAGGCACATCCCACCCCCCCGCCAGCAACTGGGCATGTCACTTGTGTGTACTAGATTTTCTACAAACCAAAATTTTAATTATGATATTGAATTATCAAAATATAACTCTCAAACCTCAAAGTTTCGGAGAGAAACTACTGATGTTTTATTTGTAGTTAATGCATTTCTTTGTTTTATTAATTGTTCAGCTATTATGAATTCTGTAGGACTAAGGATACCTCGTTACAGAATGAATACCTTTGAAACTACAGCATCCAAAAATGATATTGTTAATAGGTGTGTTTCACATTACAGTATATACTTTTACAATTTTGATCCTTTTATTGCCAATAAGTCAACTTTTTATTAGAGCTGTTCAAACTTACTTGAAATGTTCGTATTCTTATTTTATTTAGTTTAGTGTGCAATGTTATTGTTTGGTGATGGGGTTAGTTTATTATGTATGTCTTGTTTTGTGTCTTGTAATCTGTGTTTGTGTATTTAATGTATGTTTGTGCCACCCAGTAATTGGTATTAACTCTTGGGTGGCACATAAAGCTGCAACAAATAAATAAATATATATAAAGAAATAAATACATAAATAAATAAATAAAATTATTGTTATTATAGCCTTAACACTGGGTCAAGCCATAAGTAATGTTATTTTCCCCTTCCTTACTTTGTCTTTGTATGTGTTCTACTGATGTCAATTTGTGGCATGCAGATATTCTACTCAACAGCTTATGATATTATCACATAATAATTTTGAGCTTTCATACTGAATCTATTCATGTCCATGCAAAATTATTTTGTGTTTTTAGTTTTGTAAGTAATAATTGTGAAGACGATTACTTCTGTTATTTTAGGTACACCTTCCATTGCGAAGTTCATAACATCAAACTCGACTGGAAACAGTGTAACAATGCAGTGGTTCGTTGACTCTCATGCACCTATCTCAGAATACACTCTGCGCTACAGGAAAAGGAAAGTAAGTATGAACACTTTATTTGCAACTTAGAAAACATCATACATCGCTATTTTCCACACCATTAATTTTTCATATCTTCCATTCAGTGTTTCGTAAAAATTTTACCAAAAAAAAAAATTGGTCATAATATTTGGTCTATAATTAATTTTAGACAATAATAAATTCTATCTTTTTGTCAACATTACTCATTTATGTAAGCACACACACAAAATGAGAGTCCCCCCCTTGCTGTCGCCAATATTAACCTTAGTGGGGGCGTAACCCTCACCCCTCCCCATTAATACTAACTTTACAATTTGTACATGAATGTTAATATGGATAGAGATCTTATACATGTAAATTGAGATAGGCAAAAAAAAAAAGTGTAAATCAAAGTGTATCACCTTCATGATACAGTCAATACACTGAATACAATTTCAGGTTTCTCTTTTCTAAAATAGTTGAAGAATTGAAGCTTACAAAGTGTTCTAATGTGGCAATATCTTGACTGCAGACGAACGAATGGCGAACTGAGAACCCCATAGTGGAGAACCCAACAGGCAACCAGTATCAAATGATCCACACACTCACCAACCTTGCACCAGGTGACTACGAAGTACGATTATCCTCCAAAAATTCCTACGGGCTGTCAAAGGAGTCTGCTCCCCAGCACTTCAACATCAAAGGTAAAACTATTTTAAAATGGTACTAATGAACAAGAGTGTGTATCTAAAGGGAATTGATCTAAAGGGAAATGAGCAGTAGAACATTTTACTGGTGTAAATAATGTACCAGTAGTTCAGCCAACATTTTTGATGCTCAGAAAATGTAGCTCCCATTTTTCACCTCCTTTTCACAGATTCCACAAATTTTCATTACTCCACATTCCTGTTTTATTGAATTAACAAAAGTATTCACAAAAATATGCAAATACACTATATATTGAAGTAATCTACATGTAGTTTTGTTTACTATTCTCCATCATGAATTATGAACATTGCACACTGAGTCACTCAACACTCACTGTCACAGTCTTAGGATTTTACTGAGCAATATTTGCTGTAGACTTATTTCATCAAAAAATTACACTTATTGACAGATTGTGTAGTAGTAACTAGTAAACAAACAGACTACGCATTCTTCTGCAGCCACATGGTTTACACCTGAATGTCAAAATATGTTTTGTATGCAGTGACAGACGTAGGATACATTAAGCCCTACCTACATCGAAACATGTTGCCAAGCTGCTCACACCTAGAAAATGGGAAAATAATTATTGAATTTGGTATAGAAATTTTTTATTACTGCAACGGAGAGAAGTTGATTAAGATCCAGAATATATTCACGTGAAATCGTTGTTTGAAAAGTTGCAGCTTTTTTGCCCCGCAATCAGATATGATATATCATAATGCTTATAATTAGCTATATGTATTACTGTCTAACTTTGATTTACAAAGGTAATATGTTCATAATATTACTACATTTTTCTTTCAAATCCAGTCATAACATATTTTACACATTATCTGTTTTAAAATTCAATACACAACAAGCACTTGAAATTGTATACTAATGAAAATACTGAACTTCTGTTTGTCACTCTCACATCCATTTGGCTGAATGCACCTACAACCACAGTCATGTGGCTAGGTGTGTACTTAAAATTAAAATCACAACATAAAACTGTGGAACATCATTTATTACAGACAGTGATTTAAGTTTAACATCTATAATAAAATGTTAATTGTGGTACTTATGCAGTAGCAGTTTGGACTTACAGCATATATATCATACTACGAAGTATTAGGAATTTGGGTAAATTGTCAAGACAGCACATATTCATTCATAATAATGAAGTATTTTGCAAATTAACAGTGGCATCTGCTCTTCAAAAAAGCAAGATTGGGTATTTTACAGCTAGTACACGCCACGAGGTTATTTATAAATTAACCACTGTACCAAGTGTGCATGGATGACAATATATCGCATTAGCATTAATATTATTTTTCCAAAAAATTATTCAATTGCTAAACAATGTGTGCTTTTAATGTTGATGCCGTCGGATGAGACACGAGACGAACTATGACACAATTACTTACTGATGATATGGGCGCCAGCGGTGATTCCCAATCACCGCACTATTGAGACTCAGGGTTCTCAGGGATGCTGTGGGTTCTGTGTGTCTGTCTCACCCGTGCGTACTTACAAACATGTTGGCAATACTACATTTTTACTAAACATTTTAACAGTTTGAAAAAGAAACACATGTGGCTAGGACACTGTCACTACAAATGAAAGAAGATGGTTCACTGTGATATCTGTTTTATTTATACCATTCGTACAAATCAATGTGCCATGAAATTAATGATACACTCGGTCATATCTAGCTAACTCCACTTGGGTGCTCCGCAGCCCGCAATTACTCTAGCGCACGCCTCGATGGATGTGAAAACAAGTTTATGTGGTACGGATGCTGCTGGATAAAGTTCGTAGTGGACCACGTGGTGCAGGTGAAATTGCAGTATTTGTTTGTGGAAACGGCAAATTAAATTCCAACAAAATATTATTCGGGTAGAGAAAATTATGCTCTTTACAACTGAAGTGATTACAGGCTTGTAGCATGCCTGATGGTGGAAAATGCAAACATTAAAGTGATCGCGTGCTCAAACACAAAAGCATCCATGTATGTGAAAATTATATGGAACCCTGACAAAATTTAACATAAAACCCTGAATTAAAATATTACACACATGATATTACATAAATTAGCTCTCAAAATGCAATGATGGCGCAGACATAGACTTGGCGTCGGTTAGCCACGTGATTGTCGTAAAATATTCAAACATGAAAAATACCCTTAAATACATATATGTAAACAAATACCTTGAAATTGCATGCAGCAATAATACAGAAAGTACAATGAAACACCTTTAGCAGAAGCGGATGACGCCTGATTCAAGTTTTGCAGGTCGCACGACCTACTGACATATTTCTCCTCCTCCTCCTTGATTAAGTTGAAAATGCCACAAGGGCGAAATAGATTAGTTAAGCGGAAGCATAATGCTGGGGAAATGTCTGGCAAAATGTACGCAAGCAAAGGTTGACCGGTATACTAAAAGTGCTTGAAATCTACATCAGTGAACAAAAGTCGTTGTGTGTAGATGACAGTGTCTTACCTCGCCACCTTTCCTCGACAGACTATCCAGAGGCAAGCGTCGCACGGATCCACCATGGCCGCCTACAGGGTTCACATAAGTGGAAGTGCTATGCATGCTGAGTAAAATATTTTATTATTGAAAATAAAAGTGACACGAATAATTTAAATATTGTTTTACATTTTATAATTTCCTTGTGAATTTTCTGTATTATTTCACTCTCTCTTTATGACTGCATTCAGGCTGGAATATTAGTGTCCTTAATCTCCGTGCAGCACGCACTTTGAATTTCATAACCAAACATTTAAAAAATAACAACAAACACGTTAAAACACTGTAAGAAATATCAAACCCCGAAAATAAAAATACAAGACACATTTTACACTGCAAAATAATATTTATGTAAAAGTTAAAAAATATTGGTCTCGTGGTGTACGTGCATGTACACGTGACACGTCCATGGTGAGCGCCGTCATGGGCTGTATCGCCGCTGGTTGTTAGCAGGCTTCAAATGACCCTTCCCTTGAAGGCCAAGATGGTGCGAACATTGCAACATTGCTCTGGCGG
The DNA here is from genome assembly GCA_029891345.1 of Dryococelus australis. NCBI lineage: Eukaryota > Metazoa > Arthropoda > Insecta > Phasmatodea > Phasmatidae > Dryococelus > Dryococelus australis. Next base: position 740,069 of record CM057006.1, read on the forward strand.
GCTCTGCCCGGCTGGTTGCCAATTGAGGGCAAAGAAAACATGGCCTCAGTGGTCGTTGGTTTCTTCTGCATTTGCAGGGGGTGGGGGTGTAGGCTGGAACAACAATGTAGGTACGTGGTGGTGACTCAACTCGCCTCTTGTGAGTGCTGTGTTGTGATTTGTTGGCACTTGATGTCACACTCACTGTCCTACTAGTTTCCCCAAACCCTTTCAAACTCTCTTGCCATACTAGGCTCTCCCTGCGGGAACTGAAAAGTCTCTAAAAGGCATCTCGCCTTCACAAGTGGTATCAAGTGGTATCAAGATTTACATTTACACTTTGGTTACATCCAAATTCAGCTGTGCCCTGGGGAAACCCCTTAAAACTCAACTCACTGGCACTGGTTGTGTTGACAAATACGTGTGCACTTATGTTACCACCTTTGTGTACACTTGGAAACCCCTTAACACTCACTCTGATTTGTTGTGTTGTTACAGGCATTAACAGAAAAACCCAGAAACAGTGTTGCAGTACTACTTGTTTCCATCTCCTCACTACTAAGTGTTGCATGTTCAGTCAGTACAAAACCCTTAAATAGCAGTTCACTATCTTGGCTGGTTGTTCCCGTGTTAGTGTTGACATTTCCCTGTATACTCTCTGGTGAAATTCTCCGAACTCGCTGAGGTACTGGGCGTAACGTCATCTCCTTGCCTCTCTTCCCTACAGGCGGTCAGGCTATCCGCAGGTCGTCACAGTGCCATTTCGTGACACGTCTGGGTCCCAACTTCACTAAATACATGGAATTTCTCATCTTTTCCACCACTCTCACTGGCTCTGTCCATCTAGGTGCCAGTCCTGCACAGTACTTCTTCGCCCAGGTTGATAACGAGTTTTCTCTTACGTACACGTACATCCTGGGTACAAGTTTGGGTGGTGGCCTCTTGCTATCCGGTACTCACACATTACAATAACTGATCTGGTTTGCCCTGACTTCTTCATGTAGTTGCGCCTGGTGTTCAGCAATTAGTTCAGGTGGTCTGGGCGGGTTTTCGCGGTGTGCTCCGGGGGCACTGAGTTCGCGACCTTGTACCATCTTGGCTGGTGTTTTCCCGGTTGCCGGAATCACTCTATTCCATAGGCAAAACATCACCTCTGGGATCATTCGGCCCACCTAGTATGATCCTCGCCTAAGCGGACACGTAACTGGATTTTGATGTCTTGATTACGTCTCTTGGTTGGGTTAGCCCTGGGATGGTATGCTGGGGTGGTACGGTGTTTTGTTCCCCACCTGGTACAGTACTCCCTCCATTTTCGCCCTACAAACTGTGTTCCATTGTCTGTCAACAAATACTCGTGTTGTCCCCACATCGGGAAAAACTCATTCTGATTTACTTGTGCAACTATGTGTGCACAAACATTGCTGACAGGAAATGCCTCGGTCCAACGGGTAAACAAATCCATGGCAACAAGAGGAAATCTTTTCCCAGTTTTTGTACGCGTGTACGGGCCCATGATGTCGATAGCTATTGTTTTGAATGGCTCGGTTGGCAGCCTTGGCTGTTGTGGAGCATCGTCGTCTGCTCTCCTCGGCTTATGGGTGTTACACGTGATGCAGCTCTGTACATATTTCCTGACATCTCCCTGAATACCGGGCTAGTGGAAAAATTTCTGCACCTTTTTTTCGTATTTGCTGGGATCCCAAGTGTCCATGCTCCAAACTTTTGTGTGCATACTTTAACACGAGTTCCCATTTCTCTTTCGGCTCATACGTCCGCCATCGCACACAATTACCAGGTGATTTGGTTTGTATTTTTCTGTCCACTGCCCTCCAGTGTTCTGTGTAACATGTGGCATAATTTTGTCTGCGTTGCACAGCATTGGGGGGGTTTTCTTGCGCAGTGTGTACCCTTCTGAACACGTCCCGTACATTCACAGAAACAATTTTTTGTACAAAGAGAGTTTGTGTTTCTGCAGTTGATATTGCACTGCAAGGTGGTAGTGCTTCTCCCCACTCCGCATCGTCAGTTACCGTTATATTCGGACAAGGATTCCTGGATAAGGCGTCCGCGAGCTCGTTGGTTTTCCCTGCCATGTGTTCTATCTTGAAATTGTATTCTTGCAATAGCAGCGCCCAGCGGGCAAGTTTGCTTTTCCCATTATGCATTCCCTCTAACTATACAAGACATCAGTTGTCAGTTTTGGGTGTTAACTGCCTTCCTAGCAAGTACGGCCAGTACTTCCGCAATGCATGTACAATGGCCAAACATTCTTGTTCATTGATGTGATATTTATGTTCTGCGTCCACGAACTTTGCACTGTGGTAACTGATGGTATGTTTTTCCCTGTGTGTTCCTTCCTGATACAACATGGCTCCAATGCCTTCTTGACTGGCATCTGTTTGTACAACTATGGGTAACTTTGGGTTGAATATAGACAGCGGATTACAGTTCTGAAATGCAATTTTAATGTCTTGAAATGCTTAATCGGCTTGAGGTATCCAGACAAATGTAGGTTTCTCACACAACAAAGCAGTTAATGGTGCAGTGAATACAAAAAGTTTGGGACGAATTCCCTTAACCAATTAATTAAGGCAAAGACCTTCCTGACTTGTTTACCTGATCTGGGTATGGGTTTGTTTTTAATGTCCTGTATGTGTTGTTGTTCTGGTTCATGTCCATTTGCTGTTACATAATGTCGTAGAAATTTCATTCTACTCATACCCAACTTACACTTTTCCACTTTGTATGTAAGTTTGTTACGTTCGAGCCGATCAAACACAAGGCTCAAATGGTGCAAGTGCTATTCCCAGCTGTTAGACCAAACAAATACATCATCCAAATACACCATTATAAAGTCTCCAATAAATCCATCCAATACATTAACCATTAACTTCTGAAACATTGCAGGGGCACACTTTAAACCAAATGGCATGGCTATGAACTGATATCTACGTCCATCTGGGGTAGTAAATGCTGTTTTCTTTCTGTCCTGCGGGCAGATAGGCACTTGCCAATATCCAAACTTTAAATCAAGTGATGTGAATACTGAAGCTGGTCCTAATGTTGACAAAGTCTCTTTCATGTTTATGACTGGTGGTGGCATGTTTACTGTAATCTTATTCAGGGGTCGGAAGTCAACACAGAATCGCCATTCACCATCTTTCTTTGGAGCAAGGGTAATACCTGAATTATAAAGACTTTGTGTAGGTTCAATAACGTTATCATTGAGCATCTCACATACCTGCTGGTTGGTGATACTGCGAAAGAAAATACCTGGGTCTCGTGGCTTGGAGTATACCGGGTCCTTGTTCGTGGTGACGATTGAATGTTCCATGACTATCAGTGTGCTGCAGCTTCCCCCCAGTGTAGAACACACTGGCATATTGGTCCAGCAAATGTTGCAGACGTTGCTGATGTGTGGCGGACACCTCGTGCTCGAAGTCGGCAAGCGGCACAGCAGTTGTTGTTGTTGGCTGTCCATTGACCACGTGTCCCCACATGCAGATAATTCAGGTGCGGTATTATCACAGCGTAATTGTCAATGAACCACGGCAGTCCCAGAATCACTTCCCTGCACAAGTCCGACACAATGTAGACATCACACTTGGTACGCAACTCTCTGATTCCTACAGTTACGTGCATAACACTTTTCGCTTCTCCCTGTTGGTGTGTGGTAGCGAATTGCAAGCGTCTCGGTGGCATCCTAGTTGTGATCGCTTGTATTAAACCCTCATGCACAAAATTGTGTCTAGCGGCAGTGTCAATAACAGCTGTGACTTTTTTCCATTCATGTTCAACACAGATCCTTAATGCTTTCACTGTATTGTCAATCACTTGAAACACTTTTGCACCTTCAGTAGGTGGATTGTTACGACCTGGCAGTGAGATTGGTGCAGGTTTTGTTTCGCTAACTTCCCTATCTAGTTTCCCGACTGATTCCCCTGGTAGTAGTTTCCACGGTGACCGTTGCGAAAAATTTGTTCCATGTCCGCGGTTCTGTCTCGCAGGTGCAAACATTGGCGACAGTCGCATAACATCTAGCAGCACTGTAGGTGTTGACGTTCTGTGGTTTCGCCGCTGTGACTGATATTCTTGGTTTTGCACGTACATCCCTCTCATACAAACACACTTCTCTCGTGAACTGTTCTACACTGGTATGTGTCGCCCTCCTTAGATATGGCCTACTGTCATGTGTTGATAACGCCACAATTATTTCTAATACCCCATGGGTTGCCTGTCCCGGGTGTAAACGCTTATACAAGCCTAATATGCGTAGTATGAAATCTTCAATTCCCTCGCATTCCCTCTGTTGTTCGTGATACAGTCACACTTGTGCCTGTATAGCATCTCCGTCAGTGTTGAACCGACCTAGCAATCTCTCACAAAACTCTTCCCATGTAACTCGATAGTGCCTGATCAAGTTCCATCACGTGGCAGTGGTTCCCCTTAACCTGTTGGCAGTTACCGCAGTCCAAATGTCTCTATGCACACGATGTCTATGCAATTTTTCCTCACAGTAAGCTACGAATATACCCGGGTCTTCCGAGTAGTGTCCCGCGAAAGTTGGCAGTAATACATTGCGAATTGGCCCGGTTAAGCCCTGTGGCATGTACGTCACAACTACTGGCGGCGTGGGTTTCACCTCTGGTGTTGGCGGTAGCACAATCTCAGCACAGTTCGTCTTAAGGCACTCATCACGGTTTATAACACCATCACGGTAGGTGGTAAACTCCGCAGGCCCTATTCATTGTAAATGTGAGTCTTTCCTACACTGTTGGCGCTATGCCCACTTGGTTCATGCCCCATCACATCCAGTGCGCGTGCACAGGCATTGCTGTGATGGTGTAGAGACGTTTTCGGACGTGCATTGACACAAGGGTTGATCCCACATACTTCCCTCAAACAAGTTCATTTCACTCAATCTCCCACAGTGCACATATTGATCGAACAGCATGTCTACGTAACTCGTGCTCACATTTGCGGGTGTCGTGATTGCCAACGTGGATGTCTTGAGGGTTTCTCGTGGTTGATCAGGCCATTTTCTCATAGTTGATGTGGATGACGTGACCGGATGAACACACTTGGCCCCACTGGGAACGCCAATTGATGCCGTCGGGTGAGACACGAGACGAACGTTCACACGAATACTTACTGGTAATTTGGGCGCCAATGGTGTTTCCCAATTATCGCAGTATCGAGACTCAGGGTTCTCAGGGATGCTGTGGGGTCTGTGTTTCCATTTCATCAGTGCATACTTACAAATACATAGGCAATACTAAACTTTTACTAAACATCACTAGATATAAACACAAAATAAAACATATGTGGCTAGGACACTGTCACTACTGAATAAAAGAGTTTTTTCACTCTATACTTGTTTTTATTGTTATTATGCATACACATCAACGTGCCAATCAAATTATGATTATCTCGGTCATGACTAGCCAATTCCACTTGGGTGCACCCCTGCCCGCAATCACTCTAGCGCACGCCTAGATGTATGATCTCAACGAGGTGCGTGAAAGCACAGCCTTCACAAGGGAGGAGGGCCGACAGCCGCTAGGGTGGACTGACGGTTTTTACCTGAATACAGGACACGGTGAATTACAAATGAAAACCCATAATACATGTTAACATGTGTGATTACTCGGCATCACTAACACAAACTCGTCGGGGCTCGGCCTCCAGCATGTGGGTAGTGTGGTGACGAGCCTATACACAGAGCCGGCTAGGATGGGAATAATTGCACCGTACACTAATTACACAATTACGTAGACCCTTGAATGATACATTAAATAAGATGGGACACGAGATGAATATTCACAATAAACACACACACACGTGTGAAAACAAGCTTAGGTGGCGTGGATGCCGCTGGATGAAGTTCGTAGCGGACCACGTGGTGCAGGTGAAATTTCAATATTTCTGCGTAGAAACTGCAAATTAAATTCAGACAAAAGATATTTCTAGCTGAGGAAATTATTCTCTTTACGATTGCAGTGGTTACAGGCGTGTAAAATGCCTGATGGTGGTAAAATCAAACATTAATATGACCGCGTGGCAAATACATTGAACCCTGAATGAATGAAATTGACATAGAACCCTGAAATAAATTATTGCATATACGATGTTACATAAATAAGCTCTCAATTGCAACGATGGCATATACAAAGACTTGGCGTCGCTCAGCCATGTGGTTATACGCGATGTTGTCGTAAAATATTCAAACACAAAAATTACCCTCAAATACATACATAAAAACAAAGCCCTTAAAATTGTGCGTAGCAATAATGCAGAGGTTACTTTGAAATGCCATAAACATAGGCGAATGGTGCCTGATTCAAGTTGTGTGGTTCGCGTGACTTCTCTGACATATTTCTCTTCCTTCTCCTCGAGTAAGTTAAAAATGCCACAAGGGCGCAAGAAATTAATAAAGAGGAAACATATATATTTCTCTTCCTTCTCCTCGATTAAGTTAAAAATGCTGTAAGGGCGCAAGAAATTAATAAAGCAGAAGCATAATGCTGTGGAAAAATCTGGCAAAATGTATGTAAGCAAAGGTTAACTGGTAAACTAAATTAACTATGGAAACCTATATCAGTGAACAAAAGTTTATTGTGTACATAACAGTGTCTTACCTCGCCAGTTCTCCTCGACAGACTGTCCAGAGACAAGCGTCGCAGGGACCTACCATGGCCGCCTATGGGGTTCACATAAGTGCGGAAGTGCAATGCACGCTGAGTAAATATTTAATTATTGAAAATAAAATGGCACAAATTAAATTAAGTATTGTTTTACATTTCTATAATTTTCTAACGAATTTCAATATTATTTTTGCGTCTCTTTATGGCAGCATTAATGCCGGAATATTAAGTGTTCTTTATCTCGGTGCCGCTGGCACTTTAAATTTTATAACCAAACAATTTTGAATTAGTAACAAACACTTGAACAAATTTTAAGACATATTAAACACTGAAAATACAATAGAACACATTTTACATTGAAAATAAAATTTATACGAATGTTCAAAATTATTGACCTCTTTGCGCACGTGCGTGGTGAGTGTCGTCATGGGTTCTAGCGCTGCTGGCTGTTAGACGGCGTCAGTAAATATTGCACTTGGTACACAGTTCTCGGATCCCTACCGTGACGTGCATAACTCTCTTCGCTTCTCCCTGTTGGTGTGTGGTAGCGAATTGCAGATGTCACTGCGGCACTCTAGTTGTTATCACCTGGATTAGACCTTCACTTTCAAAGTTATGGCTTGCAGCAGTATCAGTGACGGTGATCACATTCGTAGCTTCGAGTTCAACACAGACCTTTAAAGCTTTCACGGTACTGTCAGTCACTTGGAACACTTTTGCGTGCGTAGTGGGCGGGTCATCCTGCTGCGGCGGTGACATCAATAGCTAGCGCGGAGGTACAGGCAGCAGGGGTCATGTTGTCGGTCCGGCAGTTGTTTTCTTCGTTCCACCTGCTTATCTTGTTCATAGGCATGTGGTGCCTCGCAGGTAAATTGTTCCACGCTCTCCAAGCTGGCTTCGTGCAATAATGGCCTTATGTCTTGTTTTGACTGAGCGACAATGATTACTAACACTCTGCATGTTGGCTGCCCTGTGTTCAGATGTTTGAACAAGCCTAACTTAGGTGGTATGAACTCTTCCATATCTTCGCGTTTATGTTGTTGTTCATGGTACAACTGCGCTTGAGCTTGGACGGAGTCTCCATCTGTGTCAAACCTTCTCAATAGCCAATCACAAAACTCCTCCCACATCACACAATAGTCTCTAACTAGATTTCACCATGTGGCTGCATTTCCTCTCAGTCGGTTGGCTGTGACTTCGTCCAGTCTTTTCTGTGTATGCGGTGTCTGTTCAAATTTTCCTCGCACACGGCTAGAAATGTACCCGGGTCTTCGGAGTCATGACCCACAAAAGTTGGCAATAATAATGTTATAATGGAAAAAATTGGGAAGGGAAAAGGTCCATTACGCTGGGGGGTGGGAGAGTAAGGGTATTTAGGAGTATACTGAAATTGTGTAGACTCAAAAAAATAATATAATAATTCGTACTCTCTCAAACTCAAAATCATAATTACTACTCATCATCAATGGCTCTCTCTCTCTCTGCCACAACTGTTGCTCTGTAAGCATCAAAAAGTAAACATTAACATCTCCTGTTTTCTCATGTAACCTTGATGCTTCTCACTGCATCCCTATTTAAACATCTCCTTGGGGGTTGCCTAGACACCCTTCACTGCTATCTGTTCATGTATCTATGTAGGTAGAGCATTGGAACAGTCGGTCAGCTAGCTTGGGTACCTGGAATATTTGAAGGCGAGAAAAAGATGCAATGCAGGATTATCCGGTAGAGTATTTAAATTAATAATACAAGAAATTAATTAAGTACCAGACTTCAGGGGGAAAACTATCGACTACCAAATAAAGAGGAAATATTTCAATAAAGTCAAATTTTACTATAACAATAAAAAAGAAATATAAAAATTCTGTTACAATCAGTTAACATGTAGAGAAATTAATATAAAAAAATTTTGAATCACAAAAATGAGTATCTCGGTGTAACAAACACACAAAAAAAATGTAATAATACTAAATATCTTGTGGTTACTGACCTCAACATATTTATCTTAAGTTTTTACTAGTTTCAAAACATAAAAATGACTCTAAATAATTTGTAAATTTCTGTTTTATTTACACTTTCTCAAAATGCTTCAAAATTTAATTGAATATAGCAAAGCTTTTCATTTTCATATTAGATTAACTTATATTTAATTACAGTCATTACAAACAAACAAAAGCTTTGTTTCAACAGAAAACTGGGTCCACAAATTTGACGACTGGGAAAATGAACGAAGGTCCTAATTGACAAACTGATTAACTCGCAAAAACGACCTTCATTATTATGTTTGGAAAATCTCCTACAAAACTTAAAATTTTCCTAGCATCAAACTGGACTGCGACTAATAACTGACTTTCACTCAACAAACAAATTTATGACCTGCTTTTATTCATAGGAATGAATTAACCTACCCAATTTCTAACTTTAGTGTAGTCGGGATCCAAGCCTACAGAAACTCTAGATAACTAATGTACTTGTACTTATCTTTTCTATCGGCTACATGACGTCGGTCCTTAGAAGGCTCCTCCTACCTTCATACTCCACGCTGACTGCCTGCCGTCTCCTCGACTCGCTGACTCACTCACTGCCCTATCAACAATGCCGCCCTCCTTATTGAGCCTCGCCTCACATAATTGCTCGCGCCACCCAATCCCAGCACTGCACGCACACGTGCAGCGGCTCTAAACACGGTCTTCGCGCAAAGTTCTCCTAGAGTCTGCTGTGTGCAGCACAAATGCACGGCCATCAACTCGTAAACGTCCCCATCTGCTGACAGCTCCGGAAACTTACGGCACACGTGCAGCATGAAACAGTTCTGGAAAATGATGACAGCTACTTTACAGTCACAGCAGCGAAGGCAAATACGCCCAGCTGCGGCCAGTACCACAAATGCTGAGGCTAACTCTAGCTCAATACTAACTGCAAATAACTCTTGAAGCAGCTCGGGAACTTTTGACTGCAAGGCTAAGATTCCTGAGATGACAAAAGGACATGATATAACGATCTTATAACCAAAATCGCTTCTAAAAATAAAAATTTGAATTCCATTATAAACATAACAAAAATTATTAGGCCGAACCTTTCAAAAATAATTAAACAACAAATTATAAATTTACTTCCAACGCAAAAAAATTTAAGGCCCCTGCCTAGAAAGTCAAGGAATATATCAGAATTTATTACAAATTAAAAATTCAAACAAACCATGACTACGACTTAAGGGCAAAAATACTGATCTACATGGACATCAAAACAGAAGCCAAACTACTTTCCAAACTTAACCAATAACGAATTTGAATTAGAACAAAAATTATTAAATCATTTAAAAGGACTTGCATCTGAACAAAAAAAAAACACCTAACCTTAAAATGACAACAAACTGTATCATATCTATGATAAATCAGGACAAACATCCTAACCAAAACAACCTAACTCATAATTCCCAAAATACTGCAAAAATTACTTAAATTACCTAATGAATGATAAGAAAAAAACAGAAAGCATCCCAGAAAAATTAAAACTATCACAACTAAAAACAGGGATCCTACCAAAAACTTAAGACTGCTCAAAAATCGCGAAATACCACCGTCATATTACATTGCAATCTGGCCCGGTTAAGCCCTGTGATATGTACGTAATGACTACTGGCTGTGGCGCGGGTTTCACCTCTGGTGTTTGTGGTGACACGACCTCATCACAGTTCTTCTTACGACACTCGTCACAGTTTATAACATCATCGCGGTAGGTTGTAAACTCCGCAGGCCCTATGCATCGTAAATGTGAGTCTTTCCTACACTGTTGCCACTGCACACACTTGGTTCCCACCCCATCACATCCGGTGCGCATGCACAGGCGTTGCTCTGATGGCGTAGAGACGTTGCTGGACGTGCATTAACACAAGGGTTGCTCCCACATACTTTCCTCAAAAAAATTAATTTCACTCAATCTCCCACAATGCATGCATTAATCGATCGGCATGTCTAAGTAACTCACGCTCACGTTCGTGGGTGCCGCGGTTGCCGAGGCGGATGTCTTGAGGGCTTCTCATGGTTGATCAGGCGTGGTGTCTGCCATTTTCTCGTAGTTGACATGGATGACGTGACCGGATGAACACATTTGGCCCCACTGGGAACGCTAATTGATGCCGTCGGGTGAGACACGAGACAAAAGATGATACAATTACTTACTGATGATATGGGCACCAGCGGTGCTTCTCAATCACCGCACTGTTGAGACTCAGGTTTCTCAGGGATGCTGTGGGTTTTGTGTGTCCGTCTCATCCGAGTGTACTTACAAACATATTGGCAATACTAAACTTTTACTATAGGCTGTCCATGTTAAAGTGAGCACTTTTGAAGCCCTAGTTACGTTTTCCTTTCAGCCATTCTTTATTCTCTAATTACCTTTTCAAATAAATATTGTCACGTAAGTAATAAACACAGTGTGTATATTCTACGGGAATCGGAAGTTAAAGTCTAAGATTAAAATAAAATATTTTTATTTACTATTGTTCCAAATGAAAGGGCTCTCAAAAGTGCTCAGTTTACCGTCCATACCCTATAAATATTTTAACACTTTGAAAAAGAAACACATGTGGCTAGGACACTGTCACTACAAATGAAAGAAGATGGTTCACTGTGGTACCGGTTTTATTTCACTGTTCATACAAATCAACGTGCCATGAAATTAATGATATACTCGGTCGTGTCTAGCTAACTCCGCATGGGTGCTACCCAGCCTGCAATTACTCTAGTGCACTCCTAGATGGTTGATCTCACTACTATGTATTAAAACACAATCTTCACAAGGGAAGAGAGTCCACAGCTGCTAGGGTGAATTACAAAATGAAACACTTGATGATACATTAACATGTGTGATTACTTGGCATCACTAACGCAACCTCGTCTGGGCTCACCCGCTAGCACGTGGCTAGTGTGGTGACGGCCTATACACAAAGCCGGTTAGGACGGAAGTAATATCACCGTACACAAATGACAAAATTACGTAAATTGCACAAAGACCTTTGAAAGATGATGGGGTGCGAGATGAGTAGTCACAATAAACACACACATGTGAAAACAAATTTATATGGCGCGGATGCTACTGGATAAAGTTTGTAGTGGAACACGTGGTGCAGGTGAAATTGCAGTATTTCTATGTGGAAACGGCAAATTAAATTCCAACAAAATATTATTCGGATAAAGAAAATTATGCTCTTTACAACTGAAGTGATTACAGGCTTGTAGCATGCTTGATGGTGGAAAAAGCAAACATTAAAGTGACCGCGTGCTCAAACACAAAAGCATCCATTTACGTGAAAATTAAACGGATCCCTGATGAAATTTAAAATAGAACAGTGAATAAAAATATTATGCACATGATATTATTTAAATAAGGTCTCAAAATGCAATGCTAGCGCAGACATAGACTTGGCGTCGGTTAGCCATGCGGTTGTACGTGCTGTTGCAGTAAAATATTCAAACATGAAAAATACCCTTTTATATATATATATATATATATATATATATATGAAAACAAAGCCCTTGAAATTGCACGCAGCAGTAATAATACAGAAATTACAATGAAACAACTTTAGCAGAAGCGGATGGCGCCTGATTCAAGTTTCGCGGGACGCACGACCTCTCTGACATATTTCTCCTCCTTCTCCTTGATTAAGTTGAAAATACCACAAGGGCGAAATAAATTAGTTATGCGGAAGCATAGCTGGGGAAATGTCTGACAAAATGTACGAAAGCAAAGGTTAACCTGTATACTAAAGTGCTATTGAAATCTACATCAGTGAATAAAAGTCGTTGTGCGTACCTGACATTGTCTTACCTCACCAGCTCTCCTCGACAGACTGTCCAGAGTCAAGCGTCACATGGACCTACCATGGTTGCCTACGGAGTTCACATAAGCGGAAGTGCTATGCACGTTGAGTAAAATACTGAGTAAAATATTTTATTAATGAAAATAAAAGTGACACAAATAATTTAAATATTATTTTACATTTTACAATTTTCTTGTGAATTTTCTATATTATTTCACTGTCTCTTTATGACGGCGTTCACGCCGGAATATTAGTGTCCGTGATCTCCATGCAGTGCGCACTTTGAATTTCATAACCAAACATTTTAGAAATAACAACAAACACTTTTGAAACACTAATATTTATTTTTGTCTTGTAACTGCAGTGGGAGGTGAGGCACAAAACCCAACTTGGTCAGCTGCATTCAGAACATATTAGTGATTACAGGCAGAATATAAGTTAATAGCATGCAGAATTGCAGCACGTAAATTTGTTTATTTAAAATAAATGATATATGCTTGTGAGAAAAATAACATTGAGAATCTGTTTATTAATTTGTATTTTAAACATGAAAAACAAGCCATTCGCTAGGGGCGTTGCTTTTTCTTAAAGTAAATTTTACATCTCATACTGGCCTAAAACAACTCAGATTTGAAATATATTGCATCAAATTAAAGTAGAAATGTTTGTAAAATAATCTGTGACAGAGCTGTGGTTTTTTTAATTAATAAGAAACAAGCAGGTGGCTTCATTATACAGCACTAGCTACAGTGCATAAAGAAGAGATAAAAAAGCAAAACTATCATACACTGTTTAAGTTCCGTTACGTTTGAGACACCTACACATTGTTTTAGAACAAAGTTAATTTTGTTGTACAAATAAATAAAAAGTGTTTTGTAACAACATAAAATAAAATATATACATAAACATTTAGTCTAAGAATTCCTTCCTGCATGCATTTTTCTCCAGTGTCTGTTGTGCAAATGCAGGGCTGTCAAAATAGCCAACATGAAAATCTCTTTCAAACATTCGCAGACAAGCTGATGTAGGATTTTGTATATGGATTGTTTTTCATTTAATTTATGACATGTTGCCCCACACTGGCTTTCAAAAAGTGTAATTCTTAGATAATATACACTGTAGTTTCAATATAATGCATGATGGGCTCGGGAAAGGCTACTTGTAAAGTCACGGTCAAGACTAGCTTTTGGGTGTTCAAGTCGGTCACACACGAGAGTTGCAGCTGTTCTATCTTATTGGCAGGCTTGGGCCCAACCCTTATATAAGGTAGGATGTGTTGCCTGGCCGCTCAATGGTTGGCTTGGTAATCCGTCGGACATTTTGACTCGTGGTCACGGCGTTATCTGCACTGGTGGTGTTCCAGCTGGGCTGCTGCCCCAGTCGTGGTGGTTGGTACCGGCTACTGGTGGTACTGGTGGAGCTGGGTGTCCCGAAGATGTTGTGGGTGTAGGCCTTGGTCAGGCTGGTACCTCAGTTCCCCTTAGACCAAGGACAGGCGATGCCAAGTGGAACTGCCTCCCCTTAGGGGCTGAATATAGAGAAGGAGACGGAGGTGGGAGATAAGGTCTCTCCAGTTGGCAAGTGGCGTGAGCTCAGTCCCGGGGGTTATCGTGGCACAATGCCTTATGGTTGGAGTGCAGCTCCAGGTAGATTTGCAAGCAGCCACGGCCTTTCTCTCCTGCAAATCCTTCCCACCCCTTTTAGTGTAAGGCACGAAGGGGGTACTAATACCGGCTTCACAAGAGGGGAGCAGGTGACGAATAGTCCCTATCTAGAAGTGTTCAGCCACAGCCAAAGCCGAGTCGCAGAGGCGCACAAGAGGGGAGCAGGTGACGAATAGTCCCTATCTAGAAGTGTTCAGCCACAGCCAAAGCCGAGTCGCAGAGGCGTACCCTATTCCCAACCGGCGACACAAATGGCATTGTGGTTGGATGGGCAGGTTTTCTCCAAGTTATCCGACAACCGCTGTGGGTGTGAGCTCAAATGTGGTCAGGCCTCCAGCCCCAGTCAAATACTCATTCTGACGACAACGGTGCAGTGGATGGAGTACTAACTGGCCTGGCTAACGGCTAGTCAACCTTATGGGTTGTCTTTCTAATTTTCTAATGGTTGTGGATCTACCTTTTGGTACAAAAAATGTACATCGAACATGTCACCGTCGAACGTATGTTTGTTCCAAGTACAAGTACCTGAGGGAGGCTCGCAGTCCTATACAAAAGTGGAAAAATTGGATAGCAAAACCCAGTCTCCTGCTTCAGTCTGATGGGTATGGTGTTTACGGCGAATTTCACAGTCACCTAAGAAAAAGAAAATCAAAGAAAGTGAGAACTCATGTTTTATTCCTGCGAAGAATAGACACAATGGCCTGCGCTACCTCCTAACTACCTCAAGCTGACCGGAAGTGTAAACTACGCAAATGCCAGGTGAAGAGGACGGTGTTTTATACTGAAAGACCGATTTGACTTGGTGGCTCATAACTTTCCCTATCTACTCCATTTCCATGTCCTGAGGGGGACTTAGGGGGGCCCTCTTCCTCAAGGGCAGTGGGATTGCCATTATCATGGGTAACCTGCAAAGGAGGTTGACGACTTCTTCAAGATCTGTAGGGGGAGATCCTCTGGAAGGTCGGGAAGACGTTGGTGTTGGAGCTGTAGGGCTTCGGGGTTGCCTGGAATACGAAGAGCGGTCAGAGAGCTCTAGAACATGTGAAACGGAGGAAGGGCTATTGTCACATGATGCATTCTGCATCTTTGATGCACACTCTACTAATTGACATTGTCCCATCTCGAGCACAACACTCAACCCCCATTAGCAAGTCATCAACCAAAATAGTACTTGGTGGGACAGGTGTCTACAGTGTACCACATGGTGTAATGTCAGAAGAGACTACAGACACATGATAAAAACTCGTAGAAGCCGCCACGTCAACATCTCCTCCGCAAGATTGTACTGTTGGCTGAGCCGACGCTCCCTCCAACCAGGCCAAGCTAGCTCCAAACCGTAGTGAGGGAGGGCAGCACCCAGTTTACTCCAGCAGACACTCCAAGATAAGGGATGATAGTGCCGCATCAACAACCTTGAATTTTCAACTCGTGTAGCTGAGGCTATCTCTCCCCACCCCTGGCCTCCAAAGTGAGGTGCGGAGATAAGTATAAAATGTGTGGAATGAGCAGAAAACTTCAGTCTCTGCTCTTCCACTACCTTTGTATAGGTGCAGAGGATGCCATCGGGGTGTACAACCACTAGCACAGCCACAGGTTCCACTGCTCGCAAGGGCCGGGACCTCCGCCAGTAGAAGACATTGCAGAACAGAAGCCTCAACATTTCTTCAGCAGCCGCTGACCCTCCTGCTTCTGGGAGACTGGACCCTCCAGAGGCTCCCGAAGACGTCGCTGCACCTTCCTTACCACCTCCTGGTGTCGAATACAGAAGAACCTCTTGGTAACAGGTTATGTCGAGCACGTCCCTTCAGGATGGTGACGGCAACCACTGACACTACTCTTCCAGTAGACATCCTACCCAGTTTGTTCCTTCAGAAGAACCACCACGTTAGTCAGGAAATTAGTTGTCAATTACTTATTTTCTATAACACCAAGTACTGCCTTCCCAATTAGTAACTTCCAGGACCACCTTCACCTGGATTGCTTAGGGAACTTCCATTTCAAAGTCTACAGTAGGAGGTAGCAAAATCGGCCAAAATACACTAAAAAATTTCTCTTTTCCCTAAAAATCTCCCGTTTTCCCTAAAACATACCTACAAAATTCCATTTTTTGCAGAGCAAGCGAGGAGGATCAGTGACTCTGACAAACGGAACAGTGAAATCCGAGCCAGAAGAGCATGACCTACCTACCTACCCTCTTACCTAACCACCTACTGCTCTACACATCTACCTGCCACCCCACCCATGCACCCACTGCTCTACTACACACATGACCCATGACCATGACCTTGAAAACCAAAACTCGAGAAAAATGCATAAAAATCAGCAAGCATATTACATTACAGACTGCCACCACCATATTAGATGCAGACTACCTCGACCTTAGCCCCATGAATTTGAATAATTTTGAAAACAAAAAGTCGAAAAAAATACATAAAAGTCAAGAAGCATAATACATTACAGAAAACTATGTTGTTTACGGTAAAATGATAACTTTTGAAAGCCCTGCTTAAGATTTATTTATATGCACTTTGTGTATTCCTCCACCTTATGTAAAATTAACATTGCCTAGGGCCTCATCACTTTATTCATGCATCAGTCAGGCAAAACTGTGGGATTATTAGAAAAGTAAATATGTTACAATTCTGTTAATTTCTACACTTCAATATGTTAAAAAAAAAAAAACAGGACAAGAAAGAAATAATTTCAGTTATCAGAAATGGTTACTCTAGCACTTTTTATTTGACTTTAAGATAGTGAACTATTTTCTCACAATCATTACCAACTTTACTGGGCACATGTCACTTCAATGCGCCCCTTAAAATATATGCATGTAGGAGCAGTGACTTTTTTCTAAGGTTGATTTCAAAAGTGCTCACTTTATCGTGAACAGCCTTTACCAACATATTAGATGCAGACTATCTCAACCGTGACCCCATGACCTCAAATGACCTGGAAAACAAAAACATTTGGAAATTCTATAAAATTCAACACGCATAATACATTATAGACTATTCCCACCATATTAGATGTAGACTACCTTGACCTTGATGCCATGACCTTGAATGACATTAAAAAAATTGAGAGAAAATCTACGTGAAGAGGCAGAAGCTTGCCGAGATGATCCACCTTTCATGCCAACTGCTGTCAAACTAAACCTCTCAGCTTACCTCCCTACTTCTTATAATAAGTGTTCAAGCCCTATGGTGTCATATTGGCTTTGAACCAATCATACAGCACCGTTAATACACTGTGCAGACACCGACCAGCCAATCACCGAACTACCACGTGATTGCAGCTGACCAATCACATGTAGGTGTTGAAACATTGCATTGAGAAGTCAGTCTCTGACTCCAAAATTACCCCTAAATGACCCCATTACCACCACCACCTTGACCCCTACATGACCCCTAATGACCCATAATGACTGCTGATTGCAGTACTGATCCCAAGTTGATTCACGCCATACAAGAGGCAGAACAACCAACCACTAAGAAGCAACTCCGTGGCTTCTTGGGACTAGCAGTTAGCTACGAAGCTTCGTACCCAACATAGCTATCCAAACGGCTCCTCTCCATAGCCTCCTTGAAAAGGATGAGCTTTGGAAGTGGATGCAAGCCCACTAAGATAAAGTAATTTTGCCAATATCTCGCAGTTACACCATGTAACCATATAGCAAAACTCGGACGGTGGGAAATGTTCCTGACGGAGTTCAACTGATCAGTGAAACACTGTCTGGCAAGCTAAACGACCTGCCAGATGCGCTTTTGCGTCAACCTACCCTAGAAGGGGAATCAAAAGGAGAGGAAGAGTGGTAGAAGGTCACTCGTCCCCTACCTGTAATCAGAACCTTGAAGAGGTTCTCCAACTTCAACAGTTGAGTTTAAATAGAGAGCAAGAGCAGGATTCAGAAATTCAATGTCTCCTAAAACAACTCCCTAGTAGATAGCTGGTTATGAGACAACCTCGTGTGGTCCTGAACCGGAGCGTTACATATGGGATGGCATAAGCAGGGATGTCAGACGATATGTAGCCGGATGTAAAACCTGCTGCAGGGCAAAACAAACCTTGTACCCCTCCCTCAACCACACCCAGATGGCCAACCCAGGCATGGACGCACCTGGTCGCCGATGCCATGGGTCCCTACCCCCGCAGCACTCAAAGAAATTGATAACTTGTCACAAACATGCTTTCCTGTTGGGTGGAAGTGTTCCCACCCTCTACGCAGGAAACCCGGAATATTGTCTACAAACTGAACATGAAAATTTATCTCCGTTGGGGTTACCCCCTGGTCAACCTGAACGACAAAGGACTTTTTACACAAGTCAGAAGTGGAAAGCTACTTGTGAAAGTTGGGGGGTCGAGACCTGGATGACACTCCCATACCATAATGAAGCAAACCCCACTGAGAAACACAATCAGCAACTCAAATCCGCCTTAGTGTAGGTGAGGACCATAGACATAGGGATCAAGTCATCCCTTCGATCCTCTTTGGCCGGATAGAGAATGTAGCCTTAAAATCCAGCCCTAGTCAGCTCCTCTTCAGTTGTAAACTCTGATGTCCCAGGGATTGGCAATGGGAGACACCTCCCACAACAATGCCCACGCCGACCAACATCAACATCCGTCTGGCCACCTCAGCAGAGCCGAAAAGGTGCAGGCCTACCAAGAAACCTATATCACCCATAAGTGCTCTCCACTGGCATATGCCAGTTCCCCATCAAAGAGAGAGTTCTCATCCGAAGAGAGAGTTCTCATCCGAAGCTACCCTCTCAGCAAGGCGACAGGCAAATTTGCCGAGAGCCTCACCACAAATAGGAGGGGCCATTCACAGTGGTAGGGACTTTCCGGAAAGTGTACTGGATAGAATATTCATGCGGATGCAATTGGAAAGTGACCCGGGGTGGATGAGGCCTTGCTCCGACGGTGTCAGAGAAGATGTTTACCCTCCCAGTATACCCCAAGAGGAAGAGGACAATGTAATCCCACAGACTGTTCGCCAGGCTAAACTTTCAACACTGCAAGTACTTATGACTGTTGCAAATCAGTTGAGTTTATCAGTAAACCAAATGGATGTTTCTGAGGAATTTCTTATGGTGATATAGACAAAACTGTATACCTGTCTGTACCTCAAGGAGTTAAAACTACTTGAAAAACTGCAGTGCTAAAATTAGGTAACTCAATATATAGTCTCAAGAAGTTGACAAAGAACTAGAACAAGAAATTTAATTCCACAATTGGAAACTAGGTTTCAGTAGATCACAGTCTGACAGTTTGTATTGTAAAGTGTGTGAAAGTGGCAATTTGTATGTGCTCTTGTACATAGATGACTTGCTTATTGTAGGAAACAACGAGACTGACATAAAACAAATAAAAGCTGAACTCAGTAGTTGATTTAAAATGAAGGATCTAGGCTGTGTTGATACATACCTTGGAATATCAAGTGATCATGACACAACAGCCAGGATAATTAAATTGAATCGGACATCAAAAGGAGTTTTTAAGAAGTTTGGCATGGAAAAAAAAATCTTCAAGCCAGTATGAACATGTATAGATCCTAACTTCAAAGTTTGCCTAAAAGAAGTGAAAAGAGAGACAAGTCTGTTGAGACAAGGTGTCACAAGTTAGTTGGCTGTCTGATGTATGCAATGTAAGGTTTTAGACCTGATCTTTGCTGGCTAGTCAGTTTCTTGAGGCAATGCTAAAGTCAAACCAGTGAAGAACTGTGGATGATGCTGAAACGGATTCTGCGTTATATAAAAGGTACCATTGTCTTGTGTTTGCTCTACTGAAAGAATCAGTCACCAGAGCTTTGTGGTTTTGTGGATGCTGATTGGTCAGGTGACCTAGAAGAAAGAAAATCGACAACTGGGTATGTTTTCATGATGGGAAATAACACATTGTCGTAGACATCCAAGAAACATCCTTCAGTTGCCGTGTCTTCCACAGAGGCAGAATATGTAGCGATGAGTGCAGCTGTTGCAGAGGCCTGTTGGCTAAAGAAACTGATCCAGGATTTGCAATTTTCCAGCGACTAACCAGTGAAAATTTTTGAGGACAATCAGTCAGCAATCCATGTTGCAAATAATGCTGAAAATAAAATATTTAAACACATAAATGTCTAGATGTCCGTCATCATTTTGTTAAGGAGAAGTTAGAAGGAGGGCTGATTGAACTCACTATGTGCGATCAGAAGACCAGTTGTCTGATCTATTGACAAAGGCATTGCCTTAACCTCCATTTACAAAGTTGAAAACATGTCTTGGATTGATATGATTGATTGTGCGTAGGTGTTTTTTATTGGGGGAGGGTGTTAAGGACAATAAAAACTTTTTAATATTTTCTCTGTTAATTGGTTTAACCATGTTATATAGTTTGACTTTTATTTTGTGTGTTAAAGTTGTGTGTGCATTGTATCATGGGAAGTTTTTTTGATCCGGCAGTAACAAGTATGGCGGGCGGTCATTGTTCTGTGGTTGTTGGTCATCATTTAAAAAGTTGTGTTTGAGCTGAAACTACCCCGTTTTTATTCACTGATTATTTTATTTTAACAGGTGACCTCTGTATTTTCCTTGTTTCACTATGTCGTGCAATGCGATGGCGATGTGTCTAATTTACTAACCCAGCAAAGAGGGAAAGAGGTGATGTTATTCTAAGACATGTTGACAACATCTGTTACTACTGATGAAATGAGGAAAGTAAAGTAATCAAATTGGAAAAACCAAAATATTTAAAATACAAACAAATTATTATTGCCACAACCTTTTAAATATTAAATCAGTTACTATTCCTTACTGAAATATAGAAAATTTAAATCATTCCCGAATATATAAATTATATATAGCTGCAATGCCACATCTCTTAATACATTTTGCTTCTCTTATAAATATAATGTTGGTGCAATCAAAACCTACATTACACGCTGGATAAAAGATAAAGAAAAGTCTGTAACCCAAAAATGAAGCTACATATATCAGAATATGTCGTAACAATTTATCAGAGATTGTACACAATATATCAACACTTATCGGTGAACAAAAATAGTTTGGGCTTCCATTTTCTCTCGTTCTGGCATCCTTTTCTATACATAAGGAGGTAGAGAATGTATACGCAATTCACGCTGCTCGTGGTTGTGCCACCACTAGTGTAGGGGCTACAGGGTGCCGGGTTACAATGGTGAGATGTGAGGGGCTGGGGTTAGTAGGTACTGACCTGAAACTGTTACTGATTGTCTGGTACTATGTCAATATGTGGAGTTGGTGGTTTGATACCAGAGGCATTACATCTATGTGAATAAGGGCCCCAAACGACAGCTTGACCACAACTTCGGCATGGATAAACAGTCCTTACAACTGTATATGTAATGTGACATGCACAATATTGTCCATTCCATGTAAGTGAGGTAAATTCTGACAGTTCTATACAAATAGTGCGACCACAATGTATCCTTCTACAACAGCAGTTTTGTCAGTGAAAAAATGTTTGTAAACAAATGTTATGAGTCCAATGTTTTGACGCCGGCTAACAGCCAGCAGCGCTAGAGCCCATGACAGCGCTCACCATGCATGTGTTACATGTACCTGCACGTACACAAAGAGGCCAATATTTTTTAACTTTAACAAAATTACTATTTTTCAGTGTAAGATGGGATTTGTATTTGCAGGTTTTAATATGTCTTAAAATGTTTTATAGTGTTTGTTGTTATTTTGAAACTGTTTTGTTATGAAATTCAAAGAGCCCATGCCACCGAGATTAAGAACACTAATATTCCAGCGTGAACGCCGTCATACAGACACACTAAAATAATATGAAAAAAAATCATAAAATTATAAAATGTAAAACAATATTTAATTTATTTGTACCACTTTTATTTCAATAATAAAATATTTTACTCAGCGTGCATAGCACTTTCGCTTATGTGAACCCTGAAGGCGGCCATGGTAGGTTCGTGCGACACATGCCTCTAGACAGTATGTCTAGGAGAGCTAGCGAGATAAGACACTGTCACGTACGCACTACAACCTTTGTTCACTGATGCAGATTTCAATAGCACTTTTAGTATACTGGTTAACCTTTGCTTGCGTACGTTTTGCCAGATATTTCCCCAGCATTATGTTTCCATTTAACTAATTTATTTCGCCCTTGTGGCATTTTTAACATAATCAAGGAGGAGAAAGATGTTGGTGAGATCATGCGACCTGTACAACTTGAATCAAGCGCCATCTGCCCATGTTAGTGGCGTTTCATCATAATTTCTGTATTATTGCTACTTGCAATTTGACGGACTTTGTTTTCATATATGTATTTGAGGGTATTTTCCATGTTTGAATATTTTACGGCAACATCACGTATAACCACATGGCTAACTTATACCAAGTATATTTCTACGCCATCATTGAGTTTGAGCACTTATTTATGTAATATCGTATGTGCAATATTTTATTCATGGTTTTGTGTTCAATTTTGTCAGGATTCCGTGGAATTTTCACGTAAATGGATGCTTTTGTGTTTCACCACGCAATCACTTTCATGTTTGATTTTTCCGCCATCAATCATGCTATAAGCATGTAATCACTTCAATCATAAAGAGAATAATTTTCTCGACCAGAATAACATTGTTGGAATTTAATTTGCAGTTTTCACAAAGAAATATTGCAATTCCACCTGCAACATGTTGTCCGCTACGAACTTTATTCAGCGGCATCCATGCCACCGAAGCTCGTTTTCACAAGTGTGTGTTTATTGTGAATACTCATCTCGTGCCCCATCATCTTTTTAGGGTCTTTATGTATTTTGTGTAATTTTGCAATTTGTGTACGTTGTAATTACTTTCGTCCTAGCGGGCTCTGTGTATAGGGTGTCACCACACTACCTACATGCTGGCAGGCAAGCCCAGATGATTTTGCATTAGTGATGCCGAGTAATCACATGTGTTGATATGTTTTATCAAGTGTCTTCATTTGTAATTCACAGCGTCCCGTCTTCAGGGAAAAACCGTTAGTCCACCCTAGTGGCTGTCGGCCCTCTTCCCTTGTGAAGGCTGTGCTTTCACGCACCTCGGAGAGATCATCCATCTAGGCGTGCGCTAGATTAATTGCGGGCTAGGGAGCACCCAAGCGGAATTGGCTAGTCATGACCGAGAATATCATAATTTCATTAGCACTTTGATCTGTACGAGCAATAACAATAAAAACATGTGTACAGTGAACTTACCTTCTTTTATTAAGTAGTGATAGTGTCCTAGCCACATATATTTTATTAAGTGCTGATTTTCAAAGTGATGTTTAGTAAAAGTGTAGTATTGCCTACTTGTTTGTAAGTACGCACGGGTGAGACAGACACACAGAACCCACAGCATCCCTGAGAACCCTGAGTCTCAATAGTGCGGTGATTGGGAAGCACCGCTGGCACCCATATTACCAGTAAGTATTTGTGTCATCGCTCGTCTCGTGTCTCACCCAACGGCGTCAGTTTACAGTTTTTTGGTATATGCATTTTCAGTACAAACAAAATGCACTATAAGAAGCAATTTTTATCAACATCTTGTGATCTATTACGCTAGAAAAATCAACTATTATTACTACCTAGATATATGTTTAAAAAAATTATTTAGTTGGACACTTCAGTTGATTTGATAGAATTTTATGTTTTATTGGGCACAGTTTTTTTTATTTTACATAATTTCTTATAATTTAAACCTTTGAGTTGTTTTGCATTATTATTTTCAATTTGATTTTTCATTTGTTCAGATTATGGTGAAGCAGCACCATCTAAAGTGGAAGGTATGTGCAGATTTTTTTAAATTTTATTATTACATTAAATTATTTATGGTTATTTAAATTTTTGAATGAACAGTTTTGTTACCACAAGTAACATACATAATATTCAATTTTGAGTAACTATGTTCAATCAAGAAAGTAACTCTTCTATTAACATGACATTTTTTGGAAATTTACATTGCCTTACTCCATAGTTTATTGTAATTTATAATCTCTAGTCTCATATTTTTGATTGAAATTTCTAATGCCCAAGTACTGTACTTTGTGGTTGGGAGCGATATTTGTTTCAGACACTAAGTACCAAAAAGGTTTTATTTTTTATATAAGAAGCCATATTTTGCCATTAATGTATACATTAAATACTAAAAGTTGCAACCTAACATAGCCATAACCAATCCACATGTGACTCGCCAACATATTTAATGTCAGAGATTTTTGTGTTAAGAGTTTTTCTGGTGCATATTATTATACTGCTGGTTTCGTCTAACTTACATTTTAAATAGCAATGAAATTTATTTTTGAAGGCAAACCAAGCCTCAGAGATCTTTTTAAAATTGTTTACCAATAAAAATTTGAATGTTGGTAGGTTCATAGGCCACATTTCACCTGGAAAACTGTTAAACTGTTAAATGTTGTTTGGTTCTGATTTCTAAAACCTGAAGGAAATTTTCAAAAACTATGTGAAAACACACTACATTAAAAAGGAAATAATTTTGTGGATAAGTTCTGTTTTGAGAAATGTATGTTGTCAGAAATGTAACTCTTGTATTGATGTGTCATTTGCTGGAAACATTTTCAGAGAACAGTAATCCAGGAAGCAATGCTGTGGACACGAGGCCAACGGCTGCTCTTCTAATGTCCTTACTCACCCTGCGAACTCTTCTGCAATAGCGCAGTCAGGTGAGTACGTCACTGCATTACTTCTACAGCACAGTGTAAATGTATCTTAAGTTGAAGAAGAATAGAATATGTATTGTATGAATGGGCAAATAGGTGCAAAATATGTTATCAGTATTAATTGGCAAGGCAATGGATGGTAGCAATAGTGTTCCAAGGAGGCCAGGGCCAGTTAGTTGCGGAGGTTAGGTGGCCTTTTGAAGATCAATCTGGATGGTTTGTCCAAAGCTGCAGCCCACTACAAATGCCAACCAAACTATCACTCCCACGAGGATCCCACCCCTGCAGTAGCTCATGATGTGGCTCCTGTGCCATCCACCAACCCTCAACTTCTTTCAATAGCAGACTCACTAGCCGTTCATACCCCACCCCAGGTAACAACAACTGTCTGATTTATCAGCTACAGTGCCAACATTGTAATGCCGAATACATCGGCCTAATTGCCAACACACTCAGGCAGAGAATGAATGGCCACAGAGCAGACACCAACCAAGCCATATCTGGTCACATCAATAACCTACAGGACAAACCAGTTGCAGCACATGCAGCATCACACAACAAAGATTCTGATTCCTGCTACAGTACCAGAGTTGTGAGAGCCCTACCACCTTCAAGCAATAGCTCAGAACTCAGACACTGGGAATTTGCTCACCAATTTATAACAAAATGTAGGCAGCCATCAGTCCTCAACATAAGATAATCACAGCAACAAACCACACTCATCAGCTATACCAGCAAATATTCACCTGCCACAGCCTAGTTTACCACATGGCTGCTAGGTTTACTACCAACAGTGCTCTTCCATGCTGCAGTGTCCTACAACTTGCCGCCTGATGAAACTGGCCTAGCCAGCGAAACGTCACAATCGAACAACTGCTTGGAGAATGTGTTGCCCTTTGTTTGCGTGTGCATGTGTGTGTGTGCGTGCCTGTCGACAAGTGCTGTAATGTTGACACTTGAATTCCTGTTCTTTTATTAATTTAAAGCATCTTACTTTTCACGCTTCAACTTTTTCAAAGTCTCCTGTAAACATTTAGTAAATACATATTGTTTTTAAATTTGTCGTACATTCTCCCAAAAGTAACCAGTCAGTGATGGAAAGGAAGAACCTGTGCAACAACTCTTAACATCTGCCTGAATGGTTTAATTTGTATGAGCTGATATATCATATGGTAAGTACTAGGCTTCCACAAATTACCTTCAAGGTAGGTAATTTGGGACAAGATTAGATTCTGCACTGAATTTGTAAATGTAATTTCATAAAATACATTGTCATCGACTAAGTATTATGTTGTGATATGTGATGCACTGCGCAACTAAAATCCACACTCGACTTAGCCTCATCTGAACATGGTTACATTTTGACAAATGCAAGTACTAGAAGAGGCTGCAGGATACACTCTTGCAATGAGGAGTGGTATTACAGACACGTCAGTCCAGCTTCTACTGTTCACTCTCCACTCAAGTCAAGACCTCACATCAACCCCCTGAGAAGACTGTACTACTGGCCAAGCCACTGAACCCATCATCCAAGGTCACGTGGTTCTACGGAGTGCCAAGGGAGGGCATCACCATTAAGGGATGAAGCCTGCGGCATAACCAGAATTCTCCCCCAGCAGAAGATGTTAGCAGATGACTCCAGCAGACAGCTCAAAAGGCAGAGCTTATCACCCCCCCCTCACTCCGCGCCACTGCGGACCAGTTGTCAAGCAGAATATAAGCCCATGCGCTACCCGAAGATGGCAGTCTATGCTTCTCCACCGCTGTGACCAGGGCTGAAGAAAGCCACCAGGTCCTCATGACCTCCCGTACTCTATGTTTCCTCCACCGTTCAGTCTCAGGCCATAGGAAGCCACCTGTAGCTTGCCCTCGAGTACACCTTGCTTATTTCACCACTCACTCTTGTTGCATTACCAGAAGCTTCTTCAGCGACTGCGGCAACACCGTCAAGACCTTCTGGAGACTCCCCACCATCAGCTCCTGAAGGCTTCGGCAACCTCTGCCTTATCCCCTCTGGTACCGGCAACCACCACTGCCAACACCATCTGGACTTCAGGCCTGCTCTCAAAACAGAGGGTGGCCTGTGACGTCATCAAGACTGGTCCTAGCCGCTCCCTGCCGGAGTTCAGATACTTCCACGTGTTTCTGACACGACAGCTGCCAGTTATTGGGATGACTTTTGAGTCAGTGGTAATGTTCCACTATGTGCGAGTGTTTTACCTATTTCCATTGGCAACATGACACATCACTGCTATGTTCCTGATTGCAATGAGAATTACGAGAACAGTACAGGAGTGTATCTGATTTTCCAAAAAACGAAGAAAGGGAACAGTTATGGTTGCATGAAATTCCTCGCACCAACTTCTGATCATCAGATTCTTCTAAAGTAAATTTACTGTATATTTTTTATAGATACGTTGCAGACTATTCTAGTCATTTTCTACTTTGTCACCATATTTTGTCGTTAAAAAATATGGTGTACAAAACAGTAATTTGTCGAAACACGCGGCAGCCTGTTCAGACGAAATAAGTTTCTGTATTAACATTTTAGCACTGTGTAATAGCGATGAACTTAATATAACCACAAAACTGAATGACTGAAATAGAAGTCTGAAGTCCTCTTTGTTTTTTTCTCTGTAAAAACTGCAGAAAATTAATGCACGTAAAGATAAGTGATGCCTGCTAGGTTTACGTCCTACTGTGTGGAAGATGTCTGGAGCTAATAATTCACTTAGTTAGAATATCATTATGTTTCAAACATTTTAGTAATATACAATTTTGAATAATGAAGAGGTTTACATTTAAGGACGTGTTAATAAAATAGTTTCAGAAATATGTTTTGGAGCTTGATAATGCGTAGATAGTTTAATCATTATTAAACCCGCCTAAGACTGTTATAACCAAAATACCGGTAGAGATAACTAATTATTCAGTCCATTTGTAATCAAAGCATTTAGAGTAGTCAATTTCGACAAAGTTACAATACTACATAATACGGAAGATAATCGTGATCAAAAAAAATTAAACACTTTTCAAGTTCCTTAAATAGTCGCACTTCGTAGATACTTCCACTATTAACAAACATTGTAAATCGATACTGTAGCGGTTCCGTTAAAAATATAATTAGAATATAGCGTGCAAATGTTGACGCCACCGGACGAGACGAACGATGACACAAATATTTACTGGTAATATGGGCGCCAGTGGTGCTTCCCAATCACCGCAGTATTGAGACTCACTCAGGGATACTGTGGGTTCTGTGTATCCATCTCACCCGTGCGTACTTACAAACACATTGGCAATACTAAACTTGTAATAAAATTACTGAAATAAACAATAGATAAAACATATGGGGCTAGGACAATGTCAGTTACTACTGAATAAAAATTGAGTTCACTGTAGACTTGTTTTTATTGATATTGTTCGTACACATCAACGTGCCAATGAAATGGTTATCTTGGTCATGACTAGCTAATTCCGCTTGTGTGTTCCCCAGCCCGTAATTAACCTGGCGCACACCTAAATGGATGATCTCACCGAGGTGCGTGAAAGCACAGTCTTCAAAAGGTAAGAGGGCCGACAGCCGCTAGGGTGGACTGACGGTTTTTCCCTGAAGACAGGACACAGTGAATTACAAATGAATGCCCTTAATACAAATTAACATGCATGATTACTTGGCATCATAACGCAAACTTGTCGGGGCTCGCCCTCCAGCACGTGGTTAGTGTGGTGACAGCCTATACACAGAGGCGGCTAGGACGGGAATAATTGCACCGTACACTAATTACACAATTACCTAGACCCTTGAATGAGACATGAAATAAGATGGGACACAAGATAAATATTCACAATAAACACACACATGTGTAAAAACAAGCTTAGGTGGCGCGGATGCCGCTGGATGAAGTTCGTAACGGACCACGTAGTGCAGGTGAAATTGCAATATTTCTGCGTGGAAACGGCAAACTAAATACAGATAAAATATTATTTGTGTTGAGAAAGTGATTCTCTGTACGATTAGAGTCATTACAAGCTTGTAACATGCCTGATGGCGGTGAAATCAAACATTGTGACCGCGTGGTCAAGTACAAAAAGCATGAATTTACGTGAAAAATACATTAAACCCAGAATGAAAAAAACATATAACCCTCAAATAAATGATTGCACATACAATGTTATATATAACTAAGCTCTTAAAATGCAATGATGGCGTATACAACGACTTGGCTTCATTCGGCCACGTGGTTATACGTGATGTTGCTGTAAAATATTCAAACACGAAAATCACCCTTAAATACATACATAAAAATAAAGCTCTTAAAATTGCGTGTAGCAATTATGCAATAAGTTACACTGAAATGTCATAAACATAGGCAGGTCCAAAGAAGGATAATAATTTTTAGTTGAAATTTGACTTTTTACTGTGTCTGTATTTTTGGAGGGTTGTGAAATAATTGCTAATTTTGGGCCGGACGTAGGATCACTGGGTATAACTCTTGTCTGTGCAGCTTTGATCTTTGAAGTACACAAAGTCAGGGACCTACATCGCCTGCTTCATTGTCGCTAGGCCGGTAGTTGTAACCTTTCCCATGCCGTACACCCGGTGGTGCTCAATGGAAATTGAGGGCAGCTAACGCTGCTAAAAATAACTTGAGTTGTCACCCAACTTTACCACCTGCACTTTACAGCACATCCTCGTGGGGCAGAGCTCTCGCCACCTGCCCACTGGAGAGGCTTCACTTCCCAGTTCCACCCCAACACCTCATTCCACCACTCCTGAAGACAACTGGTTGCCCACATCCAATAGGTGAAGCCAACCACCGAGGGGAGGACATACCCCTAGGCATCAACAAGCCTCGATTTGTGGGCAATGGAGAGCAACCCATCCCGGGCTCTACGCAGCTACACCTCCATTGCAGCACCAGTTAGCAGCCACACCACAACTGTTTGAGCAACCTCCCCAAGCCACCATCCAGGCAGGTAAAGCTGTGGCGGTGTATACACCACACTCACACACTGTGAAAGCAGTGTTTGAGCAACCTCCCCGAGCCACCATCCAGGCAGGTAAAGCTGTGGCGGTGTATACACCACACACACACACTGTGAAAGCAGTGTTTGAGCAACCTCCCCGAGCCACCATCCAGGCAGGTAAAGCTGTGGCGGTGTATACACCACACTCACACACTGTGAAAGCAGTGTTTGAGCAACCTCCCCGAGCCACCATCCAGGCAGGTAAAGCTGTGGCGGTGTATACACCACACTGACACACTGTGAAAGCAGTGTTTGAGCAACCTCCCCGAGCCACCATCCAGGCAGGTAAAGCTGTGGCGGTGTATACACCACACTGACACACTGTGAAAGCAGTGTTTGAGCAACCTCCCCGAGCCACCATCCAGGCAGGTAAAGCTGTGGCGGTGTATACACCACACTGACACACTGTGAAAGCAGTGTTTGATTTTGTACCATATAGACAGGCCCCGCTTGCATCCTGCTCTGTATACCGGCCATGCTCCGGCCAAACAATGAAAGGTCACTATTTTCACATTCTTGTATCACTGGCGGCATGAACAAAATTATAATTGACTATGACGACCTCCTATCAGCCAAGGGCTGTCACATAGCTAAGGTTCACGTGTCACATTCAATAGGCTGTCGTGCATTGGTTTTTTTTTAAATTGCATCCTTAAGATCTCTTTCATATATATAGCTGTACAAAGATATTGGACAAGACAAATTACAGGTTGCAAAGTTTATACACTGGACATAGTAAACATACACATATATATATATATGTCAGACTACACGTACTCACATCACATCTTTTCCTCATAATTAGACCAATCCTCCTCCAACATGCTGTGGGACGTCGTCATTTTGCTGAAACAGAAGAAAAAGGAAACGAGAAAAACTGGAACAAGAAATGCATACAAAGATATGTTATGCAATAATTTCTTAATTTTTGTAGTTAAGATATTCATCTACACTATAAAATGTTAGTTCAAAAAAAAATTCTTTCAGCTGTTTTTTAAATAGTTTTTGCTTAGAGAAGCAAATTTCTTGAAGGTGTTGTGGTAACTTATTGAAAAGTTGACTACCAAGGTAGGATGGCCCTTTCTGGACAAGTTTTAAGTTAACTGAAGCCACGTGTAAGTGTTTTTTTTTATTCTAGTGCCATACTTATGAAGGGACTCATTTTTCTGAAATAAATGACTGTTTTTGGACATGAATATAAGTTACTGAAAACATGTACTCACATGCAAATGTTAAAATCTCTGAGCTGTTTTGAAAAGAGGTCTACATGAGTCTGACTGTCTTTTGCCATGTGTTCTTCTTACAGCTCTCTTGTATGTGAAACACTTTTTTGCTGTCAGTGGAATTACCCCAAAAAGTTATACCATAACACATGATGGAATGAAAATATGCAAAATATACTATTTTTACTGTATTTTGTTCAAGACCTCTGCAACACTCCTCAGGGCAAAACATGCTGAACTTAGTTTAGGTAAAATATGTGCAATGTGAGATTTCCAGTTAAGAAAATTGTCTACTTTTAAGCTGAGAAACTTAATCACTGCAGTTTCATTAATTTTTTCTCTGTTATTGCTAACATATGAATTAATGCTTTTTTTGTTCATTGTGAGGAAATTCATAATATGTGTTTTATCTAGGTTTAGATTTAATTTGTTTGCAGTAAACCATGTAAATGTTGTGTGTTAGTTTTTTGTGTAAGATAATTTACTTACTCTCCAGAGACTAAGATGCTAGTATCATCTGCAAATAAAATGTGAGTAGTTTCTGGAGTTAAGGCACATGGAAGGTCATTTATATAAACTAGGAAGAGCTAATATTGATCCTCGTGGGACCCCATGCTTGATTTTTCCTAGCTCAGAGTAGAATGAAGTAGTTTTTCCTTTGATTCGCACTTGTTGTTTGTTTGAAAGGTTTATTGTGATTTACACAGTCAAATGCTTTAGTGAGGTCACAAAATATGCCATTAGATGGCTTCTTTTTATTAAGTGTAATAAAAATGCTATTTGTTGGTTTAAGAATTGCATAATTTGTTAACGGGTTTTTCCTAAAGCCAAACTGGAAATTGATAAGATTTTGTGATTCTCAAAATGTTGCAGCAACCTCCTGTAAATTAGTTTTTCAATTACTTTTGAAAAGGATGTAAGACGTGAGGTTTATATCTTGTTTAATGTTTTTTTAAATTATGTTTTCTACGACATTTAAGTAGTATGAATTAAATGTATCTGCAACTAATTTAGGGTTTGAGGATATGCAGTCATTTACTTTTAGGTTTATAACTGGACATTGCTCTGTTGTTTTTCCTGTTGTGTTTTTTACAATATTCTATGTAGTTTTTTTTTTTTTTTGAGAATTCTTAATGAGGTTACAGAAAAAATCCTTTTCTGCAGATTTTATGACCGTACTCAAAATTTTGCAGTATTTCCTGTAGTGATTCATTGTGTCCGGGTTGTTGCTGGTTCTGGCGGCCT
Source organism: Dryococelus australis (assembly GCA_029891345.1). NCBI lineage: Eukaryota > Metazoa > Arthropoda > Insecta > Phasmatodea > Phasmatidae > Dryococelus > Dryococelus australis. The sequence continues at coordinate 772,349 of CM057006.1, forward strand.
TGTATAGTTTTCTTTTGTTTTAGCAGAAAATTTTTATTCTTTTGGTGAGTCATAAATTTTTCTCTTGATTTGTATTACTGTGGGTAAGTCAGGATGGGAAACATTTTTCAAAACAATGGAGATCTTGGTTAAGAAAAGAGTTAAATTTTTCATTTGCTTCGGTACAAGTATACAATGTTGACCATTGCTCCCTGCTGAGCTCACTTTTGAATTGTAGGACATTTTCCAGTGAAAAATTTCACAAAGTTTACTACGGATTGAAGGTTGAAAGTACTGAGTAGACTATGGAGTTCAGTTCTTTGGTTGCTTTCTTTTAAATAATCAATGTTCAAGTCTCCACAGAGAATCATTTCTAGATTGGCTCTGTAAATGGCTTTAAGATTTGCTTCAAGAAATTTTAAGAGGTTACTAAAGTTGGCAGAAGGGTCTCTATATGTAGTGAGGACCCCCACTGTTAGTATTCTTTTGATGTTATGTACATATCAGTGCAGGTAGAGAGTTTCTTCATAAGGAAACAGTAGGCCTTCGAAAACGTTAGTGTTACGTGCTTGAAAAGCTGGGTGGCTGGACAAATTTTTATGGAACTTGCATCGAGTAACAAATATTACTGTGGAAGCAGTATGACCCCAGCAGTACTGCTGGGCCTATAGGACAACTTCCAACGAGGCTCTGCAAGTGGTTGCCGTAGAAGTCTCACTAGACCTCTTCGTGATGGAAAGAGGTGAAATTACCAGGAGAAAACGGGGAGGGATACTCCCCGAGGAAATAAATGCAAGAAGAGAAGCCAGCATGAGAATGTGGCAAACTAGATGGCGCAATTAAGATAAGGGAAGAAGCACATATTCTATCTTTCCTGATGTCCGGGAGAGGCTGCGTATGGGGTAGTGGCTAGTAATAGATCACTACTCTGCGCACTTCTCGACTGGACACGGAAATTTCAGGGAGAAGTTGTCTTCAACGGCCTGGTTGACCACCCGGACTGTGTGGTTTGTAGGGTACCTGACACCCCAGTCCATGCAGTGAAGTGTCCCCAGATAGAGGACTTACACATAGAATTTGAGGGGAAACATGGACCTCTTCGTCTCGGGGACATGCTCAGGGACAGGAATCTGGTGCCAGAGGTGCTAAGATAACTCACATCTATCGGCAAAAGATAGGAAGAGTTCTATGTGTGATGGGTGAGCTGCAGTTTGAACGGTGAAATTGGGGACAGTTTGGAGGGTGGGGATGATGTGAACATCCAAGATGGATGAATATGTCTTCCCAAGAATTTTGGTCCTAAATTAGTGTGAGGGGATCCCTCTCACCTTGTGTTCATCATGACAGGAAGAAGTTCCTGTCCATGGATGCAATCAGAGCACCTCCAACGCAGGAGTTCAGCGGGGGGAGGGGGATCAAATGAGATAACAGACAAAGAACAGTCTGCGCCATGGACCGTGTCAGAAAGGTATGGGAGATGGTGGTACCTCTGGAGGAGGTCCGAACTGGGAAACCGAGATTTACAGGGAGGTCTTACTTCATAGACAACTGGTGCGAAGGAACGAAGCAGGCCCTTCCACAGAGAAAACAGTGGCTATTAACTGGCCAGATGAGAAAAACTTGGTGGATGCGGCCGTACAGGCTTGGCCTGTGGGGGCACACCCGAAAGATCCACTGTGGTTGTACAATGAAATGGTACGAAGCACTTACCTGAGAAGATTAGAGGAGCAGAATACTCTAATGGAAGCTCTGACCATGGTAGTTAGGCAAATGGAGGAGGGAGATAAGAGCCTCTTCCCCCGAATGGAGGCAGTTGATAGGCTTGTCATCCAGGCCGGCCTACCAACACGGGATGCACTCCTGAGCTTTGCTCAGGGGGTGCTACTGGCGTAGAGGTGAAATATTCCTTGAAGATGCCGTCTGTACTTACGGGAGGCATACCTTTGAGTACAGCAAGTGCTTCACGGGGTAAACTGTGGTCTGGTACTAGTCCTTCTTTCCGGCCGGCATCCTAAAACAAGCTCACGCCATTCCGATTATGACCAGACAGTTAGACAGTCTTTAGGGCAACCAGCCCGAGAGGGATCGACAAGGGGTCCACAGGCCCCCCTCCCGGCTGCACGTGACCAAAGGACTGGATGAACTAGAAAAGAGGAGTGTTACACTATGCAAGATTTCACATCCCTCTCCCTCCCACCTTCCCTCTTCGCGATCAAGACGACACACATGCCTAGTTAGGACTTAGTCTCACCCAGGGATAATCCGATGATGACCCAGGCAGATGGCACTGGAATGCAATTAAGGATGGCGAACCATTTCACCTCTACGCCAGTAGCACCCCCTGAGCAAAGCTCAGGAGTGCATCCCGTGTTGGTAGGCCCGCCTGGATGACAAGCCTATCAACTGCCTCCATTCGGGGGAAGAGGCTCTTATCTCCCTCCTCCATTTGCCTAACTACCATGGTCAGAGCTTCCATTAGAGTATTCTGCTCCTCTAATCTTCTCAGGTAAGTGCTTCGTACCATTTCATTGTACAACCACAGTGGATCTTTCGGGTGTGCCCCCACAGGCCAAGCCTGTACGGCCGCATCCACCAAGTTTTTCTCATCTGGCCAGTTAATAGCCACTGTTTTCTCTGTGGAAGGGCCTGCTTCGTTCCTTCGCACCAGTTGTCTATGAAGTAAAGAAGTCAAGAAAGAAAAACTAAGTTTTTCTTGATCACACCCGCAACACTTGAAATATTCTACAAATTTAGGCACAATAAACACCTTTAACTTCTTCATTATCTGTTCATGTCCTAAATAATTCAAGGCAGTGTATGTAAATTCCATATTTTTCTGAGGAAAAACACAAATCATCTTGATGGGTAGCTCAGAGCTCCTCAATCTTGCATTTTTATTAAGCACAGCAATGGGCTGTCGCAATTAGGAGCTGAAATTTGGTCCAGGCAAAATGCGTAACTAGTATTTTCTTCTGCAACCCTTACTAAATATCCAGCAATTATTGCCAGTGATGTGATCTCCAAAGCTACTGGAACCTCTGCAAAGCTCAAAAGGAAGTCTTAAAAATTCTGTATGATTCCCTTTTAAAAAAATGTCGTAAGTAAACCACAAATTAATGTAAATTAACTTACCTTCTATTGGTTCATTGAGAATTGCGAAAGCTTCTCTTGGAATTACACTAATGGCTCGATCAACATCGCTATCTCTTCTTTTTTGTGTAACTGTGTTCAGTGTCCTGAAAGTTTGTCTTTCTACATTTGATGAATCTGAAGGGTGTATTAAGCCAGTTTCCAGTGTTGTGTCAAGTGTATATATACATGACCTTACATCCATGTCATTGAAACCACCTTTTCTTCTTAAATGACAAAAGAATCTCGATATCATCACTACTCAGGTTTCGGCTCAAGATAAAATGAAAGCCAACTGATATTAAATACTGTATACATCTCACAGTTGGCTGAGTTGTAACAATTAGATCATATTTGCCATGTATGGCAAAAATTTTTCTATCATCAAAGAGAGCCTATCATCATCACATGTGTTGAACACCAACACTCTTTTGTCAGTATTCCTGGACAAATATGCTTGCTTTGTATTCAAAACATCATGTATATTGGGCCATTTCCTAATGTTTTCCAAAAATTCAATAGTTACAACAAGGCTTTCATTATCTTGGACTAATTCAGGGGCGACTGTAGGTAGGTACAGATTTTAGGGCAGCCGTGACAGGTAATGAAAACAGATGTTTGACTCGTTTCACGTTCATTTTTTCGATGTTTGAAGTATAAATCACTTTTCTATTCAGAGAGTGAACAGGTTTCACCACAGCATGTTTCTGTGCCTCATACAATTTCTTAAGGTGTTTACTTGATATCATTTTCCCATTTTGAAAAAAGTCCTTCACAATGCATTGAGAACGAATATTCTTCAACAGATGACTTGAATCAAAGCTTAAGAAGATAACTCTGCCCACGTCAATAGGGTGCGGTATTCAGAGATTATTTGCCCACGACACAATTCCTTCATCATGTTTACATAGACAGGCGAGTTATCTGTGACAATCCGCAAAATTTTGAGACCTGTATTTCCTACCTCTGCAATAACTTTCTTGGTTAATGCACACAACTGAGTACCTGTTAATTGTCATGTGAAATAGAATTCCACAGGAGTAGAGAGGCCACGAAACAGAAAACACAAAAGCCTAATAGCGACTTTGTCATTTACACCACGTTCCTCTATTTCTGCTTCTGTATAACCAAGGAATTGATCGAGGTTATGATCATACGTTACTTTTGCCTTGATTGACATCTCATCGACTATCAGAGATCCTAAGTTTTCTTCTACATGATGCAAATTGCTGGCCTCATAAACAAGGCATTGCTTCACAAGGAAGGTTATACCAGTTTCACCACTGACACAACCAAGATAACATTTCAAGGTTTTCTCATGGGGTATTTTCAAAAAGTTAATACACCTGACAAAATGGTATCCAGCTGCTGCTTTCCTGTACCAAAGGACACAAATTTTGAGAGTAGTCTCTCCATAAACGACATGATTTTTTCCATAACTATCAATTTGTTCTAATAAGAAAAGTGCTTTTAGTTCACCATTCGCACCATAATTTTTAATTCTTTCTACTATCTCCCCCAGTTCAGTGTTTTTATTACTGTTGACTAGCATCATTGGAATTGTTCAAACCCTCATTGTCACAGTATATCCGTGCTTGTTTTCTCTCGGTGGAGAAATCTCAGACCTATGTATTGGATTTGTTCTGGGTTTCGATTTAATTTGTTTATGTTGAGGATAGCCAGGAAAGAGTGGTGGTACTATATTTGGCAGTAACCTTTTAGAAGTTATACTAATGCTAAAATCATTTTCTCTGAAGTGTAAACTACACTCTTGTGAGCTACATGTTGGTGACCAAAGAGATCCAACTGTGTTATCCTGCCTTGAAATAGCTATTCTCCATTTCTCTTTTAGCTCTAATTGTGATGGAAAAGTATGGAATATCACATTTTAAAAAATATTTCAATGAGTTAGAGGTAGAGTTTGGTACACAACAGTAAACCATTTAAATTGGCGGGAATCACTTTATCTTAGTAAAATTGTTAATCACATATGAATGTTCTACAGGCGCCAAAAGTTTACCATTAATATGTATCTAAAACATACCTCAGTGATAATTTTCTTACTTATACCTTTCTGAATGATTTTTATATAATAATAGACAGTAAATGACGTCTCAAATACAGCGCACAAAGCCAAACAATCGAAAGATTTGTTAACATGTGATACATATAATAGTGTCATTTAAGAATGTATAGCAAAAAGGAGAGACATCTAGCGGTCAACTGGTGAAACACACAGGCACGGATTTTTATGCTGAAAAACGCTTCTCTTTCCTGGCCTTCATTAATAACATAGGCAGCGGCTGGGCGAGGCTTGTCGCTCTTTCTCTCTTTCTTTATCTCTTTCAGACTCGGGAAGTTTAACTTCGCTAGTAAGCAGACCATTATACATGTTTTCAATTGTAACATATTTCATACTTATTACAGTAAAGTAATGATTTTTGAATTTGTAATTTACAACTGCAAAAAGATTTTAATGTTTGAATATGTATTTTAATATATTTAGATATGATGTTGGGGCAGTTACCAAGTGAAGTAGGTAGACATGGCGAGCCATGACAAGGCGTGTTGCTTTTTGCCAAAAATCCGAAAAATACTTCAAAATACATCACATTTGTAGACGTGTTTTTTAAACCTACCTAGGCAAGTTACAATGTTGTGATAAATCTGTGTTTCCATGGCAGTAATAAATATACTGTGACGTGTGTTTCGTTAATCATTGCGTCTGTGAAATGCGTGCCTTTGTGCATCATGGTCGATACGCCGGCCCTTTGTGTGTGATTTCAAAATTTGATTAGCACTATTTATAAGTTTCAACTGTGAACTGTTTTTATGACGAGGTTAATTATTTACATCCATGTCTGTTTATTTATCACAACGTTGTACCTTTGCCCTAAGGAGTTTGAAACACAGTCGTGTAACGTAATTTGCCACAATCCCAGAAGAAAAATACTAAGTTCAGCCCGATAAATTTCAATAAACCTAATAAACAGTAAGTAGCAATACATAGAAATATGAGCGGAATAAAAGTTACCGTAGGCTTATTTGTGTGCATGTTAACTGCTACCTTAAGTTTGTATGACAAAAAATGTGCAACACGAGTTTCGTGCTTGAATTTAAAGTGCCTTTTTTGTTTGACTGCGTGTTCCCTCGTTTTAATATTTATTCCAACTGAGGCTGTCCTTTTAAAGAAATAACGCAGCAAAATACTAACGTGCATTACATGTATTGAGCTATGTCATGGAAAACAAATATGTTAGTGTAAAATTACCGTACAAACTGTCATCAATTCAGGCATGTTTAAAATGTAACAAAGCTGACCTAAATAATGTTAGAGGCCTAAACTGTGAATATTCGTACGGAATGGTTTTTGGAATATGGTGGAATTCTTTGAAAATCTGTAAACAGTAAACAACACATTTCACAGGTATAAAAGTAGAAGTCCCATTTCAATGTTTATGTTTAGGTGTAGCGAAAGTATATGAACACATGTACACACACAATGACATGTAAACATTGATTTTGACAGATGCTACCTGGCAGTCACATGGCAATGTTTGTTTACATTTAGCGGAAGGATACGAAACGGGCTTGCAAGTAGATATTTAGCAGGGCTCCGAGAAAGTTGCTTCAAGTGGGGAATAGACTATATCTTGACGCCGGCTAACAGCCAGCTACACTAGAGCCCATGATGGCGCTCACCACGCAAGTGTCACGTGTCCCGCACGTGCGCAGAGAGGCCGATAATTTTGAACTTTCATATAAATGTTATTTTCAGTATAAAATGTGTTAGATTGTCTTTGCAGTGTTTAATATGTCTTAAAATGTTTTAAAGTGTTTGTACTAATTTTAATTGTTTGATTATAAAATTAGAAGTGCCCGCAGCACCGAGATTAAGAACACTTAATATTCCGGCATGAACGCCATCATAAAGAGACACTAAAATAATACTAGAATTCATAAGAAAATTATAAAAATGTAAAACAATATCTAATTTAATTTGTGCCATTTTATTTTCAATTATTAAAATATTTTACTTGGTGTGCATAGCACTTCCGCTTATGTGAACCCCATATGCGGCCATCGTAGGTCTGTGTGACACTTGTATCTGGACAGTCTGTCGAGGAGAGCTGGTGAGGTAAGACACTGTCAAGTACGCACTACAACTTTTGTTCACTGATTTAGGTTTCCATAGTCAATGTAGTTTACTGGTTAATCTTTGCTTGCGTAGGTTTTTGCGACATTTTCCCCATCATTATGCTTCCGCTTTACTTTCTTACGCCCTTGTGGCATTTTTAACTTAATCGAGAAGGAGGAAAGAGATGTCAGAGAGGTCACACGAACCACGCATTTTGAATCAGCGCCATCCGCCTATGTTTATAGCGTTTCATTGTAACTTCTGCATGATTGCTAGATGCAATTTAAGAGCTTTGTTTTTATGTATGTATTTGAGGGTAATTTTCGTGTTTGAATATTTTACGGCAACATCGCGTATAACCACGTGGCCGACCGGAGCCAAGTCTTTGTAAATGCCAATATTTTACGGCAACATCGCGTATATCCACGTAGCTGACCAAAGCCAAGCTTTGTATATGCCATCATTGTGTTTGAGAGCTTATTTATGTAACATTGTATGTGCAATAATTTCAGGGTTCTATGTCAATTTTATTCAGAGTTCAATATATTTTTCACGTGAATTGATGTTTTTTTTGTACTTGACCACACTGTGAGAATAATGTTTGATTTTACTGCCATCAGGCATGTTACACGCCTGTAACCACTGCAATCGTAAAGAGAATCACTTTCTCAACAAGAATAATATTTTGTCTGAATTTAATTTGCTGTTACCATGAAGAAATATTGCAATTTCACCTGCACCACGTGGTCCGCAACGAACTTCATTCAGCGGCATCCGCACCATCTAAACTTGTTTTTACACGTGTGTGTGTGTTTATTGTGAATACTCATCTCGTGTCCCATCTTTTTCATGTATCTTTTAAGGGTTTAGGTAATTTTATAATTAGTGTAATTCCCATCCTAGCCGGCTCTGTGTATAGGCCGTCACTACACTACCCACATGCTGGAGGGCGAGCTCCAACGAGTTTGCGTTAGTGATGCCGAGTAGTCACACATGTTAATTTGTATCATCAAGGGTTTCATTTGTAATTCACCATGTACTGTCTTCAGGGAAAACCGTCAGTCCACCCTCGCGGCTGTCGGCCGTCTTCCCTTGTGAAGACTGTGCTTTCACGCACCTCGGTGTGATCATCCATCTAGGCGTGCGCTATATTAATTGCGGGCTGAGGAGCACCCAAGCGGAATTGGTTAGTCATGACCGAGAATATCATAATTTCATTGGCATGTTGATGTGTATGCATAGTAACAATAAAAACAAGTCTACAGTGAACTTACCTCTTTTATTCAGTAGTGACAGTGTCCTAGCCATATATATTTTATTAAGTGTTTATTTCTAGTGATGTGTAGGACAAGTTTAATATTGCCTACATGTTTGTAAGTACGCATAGGTGAGACGGACACACAGAACCCACAGCATCCCTGAGAACCCTGAGTCTCAATAGTGCGGTGATTGGGAAGCACCACTGGCACCCATATTACCAGTAAGTATTTGTGTCATAGTTTGTCTCGTGTTTCACCCGACGGCGTCAACCTATCGAATAAGCAGCTATCCTCGGCTGAAAGGGATGAATTAAGGGCCTCCAGAGTGGCCATGGTACCAGAGAGAGGCGAGTGTGTGCGAGGCACTTCATTGCAAAAATATATCCATCCGTTGCAGTGGTAGGCCGGGGAACTCAGGACGTAGATCATTTGGTGGGGTGGGAACCTGGGAGACTTTACTGCTGTATCGAGGGACCAATGAGAAGTAAGAAACATCGTCCAAAAGAAAAGAAATATATTGATGTTACAATTAGTTGAAGTAAAGTTTTTAAAATTTCAGCGAATGTTTATTAAGGGGCAAAAAGGCAAGGCAGGCAAAAAAACCATACAAGGTTTACAATAAAAGAAAACGCTAGTTAACAGTTAAGACCACTGAACACGTTGTAAGTGTCACTAAGGGAGGGTCAGGCGGGTTTGCATCCACAGCCACATTTAATATGAAAAGAAAAATTGTTGAACCCACCAAGACTAGGCCGTGGGCACAGGGATGGGGAGGTTGGGGGGTGTTGTGGCCACAATTAGTGCGCGAATGTCAACCTGCCCACGGAATTACGTGAAATTTTTTAACAAGATAAAAGGCACTGTCAGTCAGTTAAAAGCAAAAATTAGTTTAAAGTACTGTGTGCCATTCTTAACGTTTGAAAATACTGGAAAGACTGGAATCGTGAAATACAATGCAAAATAAAATAACTATTCTACAGTTTATAATGTGCGTGGCGCTTAAACGCTATTTGACATTCTGCAGTTGGCTGCGCGTTGTGCACGTTCAACTGTCAATAATAACTAGTGATGTTTGCTTTACATTTTTGTGCAAAGGGCATAGAAATTGTTAATTCTTTAAATAGGTAAGTTATGGGACTATCTAATTCTACATCAAAAGATAAGTAGTTGGTTACCTTTAACATTCGTTACACAGCTAAGTGAGCTAAATATTTACAGTCATACTATACGTACATATGAGTTACGTGTACACACTGAGAGGAAAAATTATTGTTAAAATTATTTTACTTATGTACTAGGTTACAGAAAAAATACAAAATTAAATTTGCCATACATAAGTTGTGTGATAGTAAAGCTAACAGTCTAAATGTGGTAGCCTTGGTTTAAGTGTTGATTGTTTGTTTTTCACACGTGCACCATATGAGTTGTGGTTAGAAATCACTTTTTCATAGAAAAGTTTGTCCACTTTTAATATTTTATCGGAGCACTTTGAAGTTCAGTTTATGTGATTCACTGTTACTGTAATTATTTGTTTGGACTGTCATGTGATCACCATTGAGTTTACCGACTTCTGTACTACAGCCGAACATGCACTTAATTGGCTTACCACTTTTTATATTTGTTTGCATTTCATATTTTGTAACATACTTACGTGTTGTTTGTGGTTGAAATACAGTAGTGTGCCCGAGGGCAAAATTAAATATGGCATCAAAATCATTTATGACTGAATAAACATGGTACTTGAAAACAGAGAAATTTAACCAATATTATATCTAGGTACAATAATTCTTACATGCTAGTGGAAGGTTTTTCGCACAAAATAGGCATAAAAGGAAGGAAAATAAAGATGGGGTACCCCTTATGCTAAAATTAATACGTTGGTCACAATTTGACTACTTTCAGGCGATAATGAAGGAAATTCAGTATACCTTTCCTCTGCTCGCAAGGCAGGGCAAAATATGATTAACTTAAATAAAACATGCCTATAGGACTAAAATATGAAATTATTGCTTGCTTGCATGTAGGCCTAAATAAAAACAGTAAAAACATTATGGTAGCAAAACATACAACAGAAAATACTCCACTGGAAGGAGAATAATAGATATTATCTAACTGAGTAATAGTGAATGTGCATGGCACCAATAATAAACATTAAAATATGAAGATATTAACCTAAGGGTACAGTAACACTTGGGTGTATGTTGCTGCCATCTTCCTTCCCCTTTTTTTGTTCAAATTGATTTTTTTTTGTTTTTTTTTTTTTACTCACTTTTTTTGTAATTGTGTGTAAGAGAGGAACACACTGAGGCAAGTAACTTGATGAGCAATGGTAGGCTCAACTATAAAATGAAAAAAAATGGCTGTCATAACACTGAATATCTCGGCCACAATATTGTGAAATAAGAAAATACTTAATTGAGTAATTAATGTAAATGCCATCGAGGCTTAAGCGCAAAGCACTTATCAAAGTGAAGCATGCCTAGAATAAGGGCGTTAACTCAATGAAAGGCAATAACATTCTTGTAATGTACTAAACACTGCTCGAAGGGCAGGTAAACGGTGAAATCTTGTAAACCATAGCACTGTTGTAAGTAGAGTGTTCATACTGGAGTAAAGTAAAATAATGTACATTGGCCAGGTAAGACTAAGAACTTGGTAGAAAATACACAATGACTAAAGGTATCAACTCATCGCAGTGACAACTTATAAAATGATATACAGCATGTATGTTAACGTAAAACAGTTATTAATAACAGGACCTGTAGGCCCAAGCAAGATATTGTGAATCATAACATTGATACTTGTCAGTAAGTAGTAAACATAGTGAACTCAGTCCTCAGTTAACGAGGGCACTTATTAAGGGTACTATATATGAATAAACACTGCATTGAGCAGGATTAATATGACAACTCTGAAGTCAATTAATGGTACACAGAAAAGTGAAGTAAGAGAGACAGCTGTCAGACTTCTTAGATAGCCGCAGCAACTGGAGGCAGTAAATATGTGTAAAAAATTCTGTAACCATTGACGTTGAAGTATAGAGTAACAAAAATTGTATCATAAGGCCTCCTTACGACACACTGGTAATAATATAAGGCCTAGACCCCTGGTCTAGCTTGTAATAAGTAAATTCAATTCGCTGGAACAAACACAGACTGCAGCCGCCTGGCTCTTGATAACATTGACATACAGAACAAGTATTCTGGGATATGCCCTAGGTAAGGGTGGTAAAAATAAGCACTGATTGGAACACATTAGACCTAAGGGAAAGATATCCACAGTATACTCAATAAGTTCAAATTAATATGGGCTGTGAAGTGATGTAGAGAATGGCCAACATACAAGGGAAATATACACAAGTAAAAAAAATGTCAATAACACCATGTTGCATGGGTCAAAATATAAAAGTATCATATGGGGTTACAAGGTAGTAAATAAAATAGCGTTGAAAAAAAAATTGGTAAGTGTGATAGGGGGAAAAAAAGTAGTCATGGTAATGACGAAAGGAAGGTGAACAACGTAACAGTACACACACGAGGTTGGGGGGGAGGGGGGGGATATTATATCGTAAATATAGAAATCGTAAGGCTCAATAATATACCTAGGCAGTGAATACATAAGAACATTAGTTCATGTTTGACAAGTAAATGTAATGATAAATAAATACGACAATTAAGTTAGCTAATGAGAAAGTGATACCTTGCATAAATGAGAGGAGACCACTGAAATTAATAATGGTTACATAAACAAGGCCGCACGGCCTGGATGACATAAATATGACAAAGGCACTAAGGGCACAGAAAATGTGAGGGTGGTACACAAGTAGAGAGGGGGGTGAAATGCCTACTGGGGTATGTGAAGGCGTGTGAGGAGGGTGGAAATTTTAATGAGTTTAACATAACATGATGACACCAAAAACAACAATAAAAACATAACAGCTAGGGTAAAATAATCAAAGTGGATTGGGTGAACAAGAGAGAACAATTTAGGGCTTCAACGAGACAGAAGGTGGTATGAGTAAAGTGGCAGTCCATATTTAGGGCATCTGAAATGTTGAGAAAGTGAATACCCTCAGATAGGGATAGCTGGGGGAGGTGAAAAGACTGCTCGGAGAGCCAATGTACGGGGATGATGGTCTGGTGCAGCAGGATGACAGGAGTCCGTACATCACAAAGGTGGATGATGTGAATGATGACATCAGTGGGAGTGGCGACTGTGCAGCCACATGGAGTTCAAGAGCTCCAACAGGGTGTGTGGGAAGAATAGTATTAAGGGATATGTTGACACACGTGACAACAGTGTTGGAAGGGGAGTTAGTGAGCACAAATTGATGCGGGTAAATGTTGGTGACCGTGAAAGGGGTGGAAGAAGTGCAGTCATACATACAAGAGTGAAACAAGGAAGTGACATCCGTAAGCAATATGGCGGCCTTGATGCATTTTGCGTCGTCACCTAGGAGTGATTCAGATTGGATTAGTAAAACATCCTGGCATGGATGGGTGGCCGGCGAGACAGCTTTAACATCGCCTGAGGCAAGATTGATCGCAATGACAGGTGTAGGTGACTGGTTCGTACATGTTGCCATGCCACAAGGTCTTGCGTTAATTGAGAGTTGTTGACCGCCCCTATCGGCAGTTTGTGCAGCTGGCAGGAATGAATAAACGACTCAATGGAGTGATCACTGAACATATTATTATTGAGTTGCAAAACACTCGTATTGAGTAAATAAGTTTGGGTTTCTAGGGAGTGTGCAGCATCAAACGCTGATGTTTTGTGATTTGAGAATTGCAGTAATACCATTAATGACTTTGCTAAGTGAGTTTACTTTTGATTCCACTTTATGAGTAATGTCATTGATAATATTAAAATATACATTGAGAGCCTTGTATGTAATGTGTATGTTCGCGGCAAGTTCATGCATTGACTGGTTGAGGCTGGCCTTGTTTTAAAGAAGGGCATGAAGGTGTGTGTTTGTAAGGAAATTACAACACCAGCTCCCAACATCACCAATGATTTGGATACCGTGCTTGGCGTGGAAGGAGGTACTGACATCAGTATGATAATCTTGTATTAGTTAGTGTCTATCACCTGCATGTAATTATAGTGTATTCTAGCATTTGGACACGTTGTGGTGTTCCTATCTTTACAAGCAACACGAATGAACTGATCAAGGGCCAGGGGAGGGGAGGGAAATTACAATTGTAGTGTGTAGACCAGCGGTAGTCTGGCCTCATAAAGCACGTCTTGTTTCACGCCGACATAGTAGATACCAGCATGCGTCCTGAAGGTCGGTTACTGGCCACTCTCAGCTGTAAAGGCGGAACAAAACCACATTGCCAAGGTCAGGATGGCCAAGCAGGCGGGGATAAGTCCCCATTCTCATCGGCTGGCACGGCATAGGCAGCGTGTTGCCTCGGCAGCTGTCGCCTCTAGTGCGGCAAGGCCACATCCACAGGAAGTACTGCCATCCTGGATAGTCGGCATGATGTACGCCATCACAGCCGTGTGTATAGCGGATGCCGCATTGTGAATTGGCACCCCTGGAGTACGAAGAGCGGTCGCTGGAAAGCGGCAGTTGAGCGCGGGGAGAGAGGAAGGCATGAACGAGACGCAGGTTGGGCAGGCTGCAGGCTGTGCTGGCCACGGAGAATGCTTGCGAAGTGGGAGATGCAACAGCAGTGCCTCATTGCCATCCCCTTACGAGCGCCCAACACTGAAGTGGAGCATGTACAGTGTAGAAGCATGTAGAGGAAAGATTGCAGTACACTGTAACACACTTTCAAATTGGCATAAGACATAGAACACATAGTAGAACTACGTCTACATAAGTAGTAGTTTAATGGGAGTAAGCAATTTTGGTATGTCCTGTGGAGACAGTGTCGTATTTTGGAGCCCCGGTTTTGCTAACTTGAATTTGAAAAGAGGATTCCCCCAGAATAGCAGATACTCAATATGGTCCACAGTAACGACGAGTGAGGGCCTTGTGTCTACCGCGGTTACGGACCCACATATAATCGTTGACCTGTAAAGTGTTCTTGTGGTGGGCATCTAAACTGTAAAATTACATCTCTAATAAATTCAGCACATGTGGCATTATCGATGGCCTGAACGGGTTTGGTAATAATGTATTGTGTGGCATACTCTGACATGACTAAAATATATCTGTTACGGCATGCCGTAGAGGGTAAAGGATCTTTAACATCCAGAGGCCAGGAGGTGTGGAGGAGGGATTGAGGTGGGAAAGGAGTGAGTTGGCCCATGGGTTGAGACGTAATCGCCTTAACTTTTAGACAAACAGGGCATGATTGTACGTATTTTTTTATATTGTCTGCCATAGACTCCCAAAAATAAGACTTGTTTGATTTTTTGGAGTGTCTTAAGGACCCCAAAATGCCCTCCTACAAAAATGGCGTCAGGTGTGCCTGAATTATTTCTGGGACATAAAACTGGAGGACAATTGTCAGTTTCGTGGGGCCCTGGGGCGTGTTTACTTTCAGGAATATTTTGCTGTTGGTAGCCATGACGTAACGACGACTTAAACACCGATAATGGGTGTCCGCCTGATCTGGATGCACTAATGCCTTTTTAAGTTTGGAAATGTGAGTCATTATCATATTCGCCAATGAACGGGGAGGTAGAAATGGTGACGGGACATAAATAAAAATCTGAGTCATCATGTATTCCTGTTCGTGTGCGTACACAGGAAGAAAATGTTTTATTCCGGCAAAGCGGACTACAAGAATGGTACAATTACGGATAGGGTCTATACAAGTTGATGTAACAAGGCCATTGAAGCGTTCCCTAATAACATGAATGTTTACGCGGTACAAGGTAGAAACAATTTTCAAGATTAAGGGTAATGGGTTAATGTGTTCATCATGAACAGCCTTAACAAGGCGATCTTTGTCTGCTGGTGACGAATATGTGAGAAAGTAATGTTTAAATTCATCAAAATGCATTCTGAAGTATTTTGTAACATTAGTAGCTATTTCTGCCGCTTTATGTGTGTTTTGAAAGATAGCTTCCGCGAAGGCTGTGAAAAGGGACTGACATTTCATTAAAGGGAGTGTGACAGCATAAACTTTTCCATGCACAGTTACAGACTGGGTAGGGACCTGGGGTGCTGTGGGCAGCCTACTCAATGCATTAGGTAATGTGTACAGAGAGCCCTTAACAATATGTGTTTGGAAATTGAATTTGCTTAAGGCTATAGCAATTTTCTGAATATGGGCATTGTGATCCGCCATCATGCATAAATACTTTAAGCTTGCGTGGTCTGTCTCAATAGTAAACTTACGGCCATACAGGTATTGACGGAAGTGAAAACATAAATATTCAATGGCGGATAACTCTCGCTCTGTTGTGGACCAGCGTTCTTCTTGAACCGAAAACTGTTTGGACGTGAAGGCCACGATGTTACGTTGTTGGGATTTTGGATCAATCTGGATGACCCCCCCTCCGATAGCTGAATTACTGGCGTCACAAGCAAGAATAATTTCGTGGTCTTCGTGAAATTTCTGTAGAATTGGCGCCTGAAGAATGGCTTGTTTTAGTTGCACAAAGGAATTCTGCTGTTTCGGACCCCATTTAAAGAAAGTGGTGTATTTCGTAAGGTCAATTAAAGGTTGGGCGATAGAAGCATAATTTAGGGTATACCTTCGTAAGTACGAGGTCATGCCAAGAAAGGAATGAAGTTGTTTTACAGTAGTTGGAGGAGCCATTTGTTCGATAGCCACAACGTTATTGGGATCGTGGACATGCCATGGGGCGTAATTATATGGCCTAGTACTTTGACAGTCTGTTGAGTCGAATAAACATTTATTAGTATTTACTTTCACATTGAAAAGTCTAAACCTCTGGAAAACTTTGCTTATATTGTTGACATGTTCATCAAAAGTATTGCATAAAATAAATATGTCATCGATATAGGCGATAGTGGCATTCCACCTGAGGGGACCTAAGAGTCTATTTATGAACATTTGGAAGTACTGTGGACTAGTACTTAGGCCCATTGGCATGCGAACAGGTATACTATAACACCCAGAGAACAAATCTATGCTAGTAATGTAGGTGGAATGTTGAAGAGTGTTCAAAATGTCCTCAGTACGCGATGGGGTACTGGACTCTAGTTAGGTGTTAATTAAGTTTACGGAAATCTGTCAGGAAGCGAAGACCACCACACTTCTTAGAAATTACCAAACATGGGGCAGAATAAGAAGCGTCAGCTTCACGGATAATCCCAGCATTAACCATGTCTTTGATTTGGCCTAAAAGTTCATCCCTAACTTTAGGGCTAATGTGGTAGGGGCGTGTGGCAACAGGCTTGTCAGCATCTAATTCTAATTTGATTTCAAAATTTTTGGCCTCTGTGAGCTCGAGAATGGACGTAGCAAAATAATCATGACATTCCTCAATAATATTTTGAAGGGCGTGTTTTTGAGGGGGCGTAAGGGATTCATTGATATGAGTGGTAAGAGGGGTTTGCTGTTCAAAAGCATTAAGGATGTTACATAATGCTCCAATGACGGAATATCGGTGGTGACTGTGAAAGTAGATACAAGAGGAATTTCAGTTCTCCTATTCTCGTTGAGTGCATGCATAAATAAAAAATTATATTTATGGACTAGGATAATGTCTATTTTCTTATAATATCGACGCCTAAAATCAGGTCTTGTTGAAGATTGTCACTACCAAAAAGTTCTGAGGATAAGCATTACCCTGAATTTGCAGATTTAAAGTAGTTTCAAATAGTGGCAGTATCAAGACAGATGTAGCCGCTACAAGTATGATGGGCTCTTTCAAGGGAGAAAGGCGTTGAGTAAATAAAATGGTGCTGGCAACACAACTACATGAGCATCTCGTATCTTACAAGGCATTATAGTGCTTACCCTTAACGGTGACTAAGATACGCGGTGTGGCTGAGTTGATGCGGGCTTGGTGAGGAGGGGAAGGATGCGCAACATGCGTCTTTTTAACTGTGCCAATATGCGCTACAGCTCCGCTCAGTTTGCTGGTTTTTTATCGCGGGCCTTGCTGTTATTGTTTAAAAAACATTTGGCACGCACAGTGTTGGGAGTGAGAGTAGAGCGTGTGACACAAATGGTCCGCGGACTCAGCCGGAAATTGTTTTTGAGACGCCAAAATCTGTCAGCTATGTCGGTAGAGAACTGAAAGGTTTAGTTAGGGAATAGGGGACACTGTTTACTTTTATGCCCGACATAAAAACACAAAGTGCAACTGTTGCTAGCCAAGTTGCGCAGGCTCTAAACTGTAAGCTGCACAAGCGGTGTATGCTGCGAAACAGCAATGCTGCAGTTTGGTACGCTGGGCGTGGGAGATGTGGCAAAGGCGACCTGCTTTACGCTGGCGGGAGGAGTGCTGCACTTGCACTTGCGCGGCCCATCGAAACGAGGTTGCCTGCATGGCGGCATAATTTGTGACGCTTGGTGTGGCCGCAATAACGGCGAAGGCTTGGCTGTATGTTTACACTTTGGTTGAGAAACTGGGGCGTGTAGCGAGCCAGCAGAAAAGTGTGCTTGATTGGGTTTTTCAAAATGTATGTGTGAGCGGTGTAGGTTTTCAGTGTCACTAGGAACAAAATCGCGTGGCTCTGTGGAAACTGGTGGAAGGAAGCATGTGTGAAAATTTTTACACTTAGCGTTGAATTTGGCTATCTCGGCATAGGATCTGTTGGGCGTTACTTTTTTAAACAAGGTATTACACACGGCCCCCACCCGGGCTTTTGTCGTCTGGGGTGGCGTGTCTTACCCGCTTGTGGGAAAGTTTTCTGACTGATATCTGGGCTGTTGAGTGGCATTGTACGGGCGTTGTTGTGACTGAAATGAATTGCCCCTGTAGTAGTGTGGTACATTATTCATTGGGGGGGTGAAAGCAGGGAGCATTTGGCCTGCTGGTGAAAAAGTTTTGAGAATAACGTGGCTGTTGGGGAAAGCGTGTATACCCCATGTAGTGAGGAGTGTTGGAGTAGGAATTGAAGGAGTTGAGGTGGGCAGGTTGATAATGTTGCCTGGGATAGTATGCCTGATACTGAGCTGTTTGTTGGTGTTGATAGGAGCACCTGTTCTATTGTGTGTTGGCACAGGGTTTATTCTGGTGAAGGGAGAGCTGTGCGATTTCCTGTTGTAGTTTAGTGATCTCCGCCTCTAACCTAGCAGAATCTGGGTGGGGGCTGGTGTGCATTACTCGCTGCTGATAGTGGAAAATGCCAGTTTCATTGATCTGCAAATTTTCAAGCAAATGTTCCAGAGTGTTGTTTTTCAACCCAATTAACTTGTCCACAATACACGGCAAGATACTCTTCAAAATAGCATTAGTAAATTCGTTGTCTGTCATTATAGGGTTGTATTTGGCCCTGTAGTTCTTAAGTATTTCAAGATGGTGCATAGTATCCTCGTCAGTGGCCTGCTTCTTGTTGTACACTAAATGTTTAAAGCGTTCAGTGTCCGCAGAGCTTGTGAATACTTTAGTGAGCACAGTTATAATCTGGTGCCAGGTGATAGGCTGTTCACGGTGACTCATCAAGTTTTCGAATGTGTGGTGTGCTGTATCTGTGAGGGAGAATTTGATGCGCTTACATTTATCACTGTTATCCAACCCATTAAGTTCGGCGACTTCATCAAATGCTTGCAAAAATTCGTCACTGTTTTCCTCGTGTTTGTCTGAGAATGAGAGGTTTTTCAGGTTGCGTAAATGTAACATTAACTGGGTGTGGGTTGTTAGGCATATCATGTGCTGGGTGGTGTGAAATGTTAGTGTAGGTGTGGGTGGTGGGTTGGGGTTGGTAGGCATGTGAAAGGAGGGGTGAATTGCCTATTTCCTTGTATAGAGGGAAACCAAAAATATCGGCAAGGGGCATAAGAAATTTTGTGCAGGTGCGGTTGGAAGGGATTAAGTGGGGGGTGGTATGTCAAGGGGGGAGTCCTGTTCAGTACTAGGGAATGATGTATCTAATGAGTTTTTTTTGTGCGTGGCTAGTGGTAGGTGTGTGTGTAATGGGGTGCTGAATGCGCAGCCTATCGCGTTCATCTAACAAACGTTCAAAGCTTTTGGTGTCAATCAATACGGTCTTAATAAACTGTGAGAGTTTAGACCGTTTTGCCTGACTTCTTGTTTCCATGTACTGGGTACGTGTATAATTGAAGTGATGGGTGGTGTAATAATGGTGTTGCGCATTTAGAGTACTTAAAGTAAAGCAAACTACGTAAAAGAAAAATACACATTCCGATAGCACACACAAAATGGGAGATGTTAAGCAGGTAAGCCAACAGTATGTTCAGTATGCATTACAAGCACTACATATAGACTAACTACTAAAATAAGTGTTCTAAATGGGCTGTGGGTGGGTGGGCGAGAACAGAAAGGTGGCAAGGCTGTGAAACACTGCTGCGTCGGGGGCATGGTAAACCAAGGTCTGCTGACTGTTTATACTGGAGCAACTGCCCGCATGGGTGGACGGGGCTGTCTGGAAGAGACGGGGAACTGTCGTTTTCTCAGATAATTTCTCACGTTCACTTCTACAATAAAGGCATATAAATTAAAATATGATTCATATTTATTAACTCGCTTGGCGTGCAAAGAGGGGAAAGACTGCCGCTTTCACCAGTGAAACATCTCCCTAGCTCCTATTTATTATTTGCTCTTTTTCCTTTCTTCCAGTTACTTCACCTTAAGTGGTGATGAGGGTGGTGGGGGGGGGGGGGGGGGGGGGTTACTCAGGAAGAGCTGAATAGTAGATAGTGGTTATAAAAATATATATTTAATTAATAACAACACTTATCTCATGAACAGCAATTACAACAAGAATACAAGGGATAACAAGTTACTTCTACTCACACATCATATCCTTAATACAAATAGCAAGTTACATTTAGACTCAATCACAATATGTTAACTCCAATTACCACGTTGCAGCAAATCCCTATCCTTGCCAGTAATATTAATTACAATAGGGGTTGGGGACGATGTCGTGATACAGGCATTGGTCCCTACCGCTACGCATAATATGAGCACCCTTTAACTTCTGCTTGGTTGGCCTTGGTAACCTCTCTGCCCAGGGGTAAGTGGATGCTTGCCTCTTCAGCCTCGATCACACACTGTTCACACGTTGATGTCTCGTGGTCAGCTAGGTGTGGGAGCGCGGGGCTCCCGGCCTTTATATAGCCGGGCTATCTAGGGCAAGTTTATAAAACAACCAGCCAGCTATAATCTATACTGCGCTCTGCCTAAAGTGTGTAGCACCGCCATATGATGCTACACCAATTTACCAACCTGAATGGTTGTTTTGGACACGACTTAATATGGAAATGTAATCCTAAGTTAAACATCTATGAACATTTTCGTATTATATCCCTAAAGCTAACCTGTGATGTAATTCAGGCAGCAGATGTTCCTGGATTACACTCACATGAAGCAAGACAACTCTTTGCATCTGACGAGTTTTGCTTCAAATAAAGAGACAGAGAGATTGTGTTGCTTCTGCTAGCTACAGGATATTTATGTTTTTTTTTTTTCCCGAGACAGGACTTCCTAACGCTTGTTTCCCCATGTTGCTCAACGTGAATTTTGTGTGGCAAAACGAGCACATGACCGTGTATGGATCACCTGGGCATTCCCGTAACCAGTCACAAAACTCAGGATCCAAGAGCCACAAATCGTTAAACACAGTTTTCCTGTGTTTGGACATAGTCAACACTTATTTCATACGGGCATGGAAAAAAAAACTGCACAAGAAATCAAACTTGTTTCTTTAACACATCTCACACACAAGCTTCTTCAAACCATTAACTTTATATATGGAAAACTTATTCACGGTCGCCCAAACACTTTGTAAATACATCCAAACAGAAAATGGCGGGAGTGAAGGTGGCCTTGCCTAGCATATTCACGGTTTGTTTCCATGTTCCTTCCAACAAACAGTAACTGCGCAAGGTGGAATTCGGAATGGAGATATACTGAACGGAATGGAACGGAAATAAAATGAGCTTTATGGAGCAAAATGTTGTTTTCTTCATTATGTGATCAAAAAATTACATTGGCTATTCAGTTATTTGCGCAATTAAATTACCCTCACAACTCTAAGAAATGTTTTCCTGTAAGAATGAAATTTCTTCAGAGTTCTATCATGAGACATTTTTTGGCATTATGGAAAAAATCCCTAACATTTTCTTGTTTTTTTTTGTTTGCTCTATAAAATTCCCTGATATTGCACAGTTTTCCCTACTTGTAGCCACCCTACTATGACCTTGGAAGAATTAACCACAGTTAAAGGCATTAATTTATGTTTTAACACAAGAAGAATCATGAACATGAATCAATATTCACAAACCATTATAATTTTCTAAAATTAATGTGTACATGTTTATAGTACCATTATACTTATTACTTTTTTGTTTATTTAATGAGTAATGCAGTGAACATATGAGTTAGCTGATATAAACACCAGCTGAAAGTCACATTATGTTTATTTTGATAGGGATGCAGAAATATATCTAATGAATGGGCAGTAACTTAGCAGGACTTTAAAAACCCTTTACCGTGAACAGCATTTAACTGATTTTAAGTATTTTTTATTGATCAGTGTCTGTTGGGTACTACAGGTACACATTTGAAATTTGTTGCAGGTGTTTGTAAGCTGGGATTTGACGCACGGTTGAGGAAGGACACACAGAGAATGGTGCATCATAGTGATGGAGTTGATAAATGGAGTGTGGAGTGGCCTCAAATGTCAGTCGAGAACACAGTGGCATATGCAGTGTGCGTTCCATTAGCAGGACATTTTGTAGTTATTGATGGTTTACAGCTTCATAACTGTCGGTCATTTCAAGAGACTTCACTTTTTTGTTTAGAATGACACTTGATTTTTATCATGGCCAATCACTGGAACCTACTTTTTTTTAATAACAGCTTATTAAAAAAAAAAAAAAAACATCTAGTTATGTTTGCCATCACAAGAGAAATTATAATCTAAATGTTTAATTTAATTGTTGGGAAGAAATACATGGAAATTTCATTGTATGAATAAATACGAATTTCTTATAGACGGAATTAAAAAAAAATGCTTTTGCTTGAACTGCTTAAGTCATTCATATCAACTCACTAATGTGTTCGCAACATACATCGATCTGCTTCTGTGTGTCATATTACAAGTGTGGTAGCACTGGATTCCTCACCTCGGAAAGGTGCCTTGATGGAGCAGAACATTGTTGCTGATGAGAGGTTTAGTTTTGTACCATCACGATAACTAGCCACCTGGTGGGGATGTTGGAGAAAATGAAACCAAAGTTTTTATGAATGATGGACAAGATATTGTTGGCATGTTCAGTAGAGGTTATTTGTATGTGTCATAATTTAGTGTGTTAAAAACATCTCCTAGTTTAAATATGTAAGTTTACCAGTGTACAAAAGTTTTGTTGAGTAATTGTATTGATAGCAGCAGGCAAGGTAGCAGGAAGGAAGCAAATTAATGAAAGTTAATGTGCTATGTATTTGGAAGAAGTGTTTGTTAATGTGCTATGTATTTGGAAGAAGTGTTTGTTAATGTGCTATGTATTTGGAAGAAGTGTTTGTTAATGTGCTATGTATTTGGAAGAAGTGTTTGTTAATCAAGTGAACTTTTCTATAATCTAACAGATGTTTACTTAAAATAATCACTTGTTTTCCAACATAAATGAATGCCCACATTCCTTACTCCCAAAGTTATTTTCTGACGTTTGAGCAGACATTTTCCAGATACGTAGAGTGCATTGTTGTCCACAGGAAACATAAAAATATTATTTTGAATGTGTGTGTTATTTTATGTGTGATAAAGGTTGAGAAATTTTTTTACTTTATAATTTTTGCAGCTAAAATCCTTGGAAGAGTATATTCACATGACATGCTGAATTTGAATACAAGATCTTGACGCAAAGAGTATGAGCTGTGCATATTTTACGTTGAACAGTAACTTTTCACATACATAATTACAATTTCCATTATAATTACTTTACCATGATGCGTGAGTTATGATGAGACAGCAATGAATGATATTCTTTAGGGATGGGAGAATTCCAAAATTTTCTATTCCGATATCCGATTATTGATTCCTTCAAATAACTTTGGTTCTCAATATTATCATAATATGTATAATTAAAACGTGCTTCTGATTAATTTACAAGTTTGTTTTTAGTTGTACGTGGGGGTGGAGGAATGGGGAGGGGCAATTTTGTGCGTGCAAAAAACGCAAATGCCCTAATAATAATACAAATCGCAGTGTTTGCAGCATTCGGAAATTGGCTAATCCAATCAAAACAAATACAGTTAAATAGATATACTGTACACATCACAAACATAATTGCAATAAAGAATTTTAATAATAAATAAAATCACAGTGTTTACAGTATTCAGCATTAAGGACTTTAGCTATATGAAATTTTAGGTAGTTTTGGATGACATTATCCTGTATTTCTTGTTTGTAATCTTCGCTACCAATGCAGAAAAATTAAAGTACATTGTGGTTTTTTTTTCTTAAATTATGGTTTATCTTTATTTTGCATCACAATTCTCATGTACCATAATTTTATTTCATATCACAATTCTTGTTTAATGTAATTTTACTTTTCTTCCTTGTTCTCAAATGTAAAGTTGCTACATTTTTTACTTTTCCAGTATAATGATGTCTATTAACAAAACAACTCTACGCTTGCGAGAGAATTACATTTCTGCACATACCAGTTCCAGTAATAATTAATCAGTTCAGTGTAACAAAACGGCATCCAAATTAATGGTAGCCAAGAGCTCTCATGTCCACTTTTTTTTCACCATGTCACACGAATTGCATTCATCTGTAGTAAATGGTTTTGTTTAAGGCGTTTCGGTGAAGGGGATAAATATGTCTAACTAGTATGTTGTTTCGCCAAAAAATTTTGTGTCAACAATGTAAAAATACTTGTAATCAAAGTATTGTGGGATTGCAGCCATTTCATATTATATATTAAAAGTATTGTATCAAACGAATTGTTCAACATAAAGCAACTTCATTTTATGACATTGTGATATTTCTTACAAACAGGAATTTTGTACTAAGTGGTATTTTATAACCAAGGTTTCACTATAATATAATCAGGGAACAAAAAATTGCCAAATTTTGCCATTATGCTAAACTGTATACCATGCTGTTTTATTTATTTATTCATTCATTAAGGGTCTTAATCGAGCTTTTTGTTTACTTATTGCATGCAAGAATCAAGAATTTTTTATGATTCTCAATTATCGATTATTCACACATAATTGATGGGTATCGATCATAAGAGTTTTTATTCAACGTAATAAGCCACACATATGGCTAGTGAATCATGGAAACATAACCTCAACTCAACAGGATGTCCTCAAATTAGTCCAAACTGCAGTTTGGTGTAAAATAATTGTTAATATCTAATTTTACTCAGAAGATAGCAAAACGGAATTATCGGGGAAAAAAAAACTTTTTTGTATCATGAAACACTTTATTATCTTCCCAAACTTCATTCGGCATAGCAGATTTTAATCAGTAATATAGATATGTTTATTTCCTTCATGTCGAACAGCGCTAAACACATTACAATGTGATATATAGGGGATTAGACGGCAAGTTTTGCAAACTTAACAGCTGTGAAATTACACCCACTGCGATTCATATGTAAGTAATGTAATAAAAAAAGGAAAATTGTTAATAACTAAACTCCTCTTCATGCCATTTTGAGTCGCCGTGGAATACACATACGGCCAACAGTGTTCTGTTGACTGAATCATAGAACAAGTATAAAGGAATGGAACAGTTATCGTGCATATTTGTAAACTATAAAAATGGAGATCAAACAAAATTTAAATAAACTTGACACTTCAGAACATTAACTCACATAATTTAATAATGTATAATAGAACCAGATTATATTGAATCACACCGTTTATATACACAATTTGCATAAAAAGCACTGCAATAACTACTGGGGTGTAAAAATATTAGCACTGCAATAAATTATTATGTTTAAGTTTTCCAAGTTTTGTATGTTTCACACTTTGCTGAAATAATTTTTAGTTTCTTATTTAGTATTATTTTGCCTTTAAGTTAAGAAATATTATTGTGATGTGATGAAAAATTATTTTTAATTATTTTATAATATGGTACTTCTAAAAATTTCTTAAGCCTGGATTATTTTTCAGCTTGTTATTTTTAATTGTTTAGCATGAAAGGTAATATTGTATTTACATGGTTAAAAACTATGATCAAATTTCTTTTAAATCAGTGGTAAACATTTATTTTTTATCTACCTTTTACCTAGCTTGCATATATATATATATATATATATATATATATATAATGGGTGCAATGGGTATTTGTCGACAAAACACTTTGATTCTATATTATTTAATTAGAATTCACAAATATTTTTAAAAAGTCACTTGAAATGAAATTTCCACCTTGGCCCATCGCTACTGGCCTGCATCAATATTTGAACTGAATTTCAGTCACGGTTATACTTTCATGCAAGACCAGATGTAGTAAGTAAATTGGCTAAGTGTACTTGAGAATCATGGAGATGTATTTAAAAAAAACACATTTGCAGTTAATTATAATGGTGTGAAAACAGGTTGGAGATGGCCCACAATTTCAGCAGTGTAGGAAGCTTTTACCTTCAAAAGACTGAATGCTAAGAAACAGTGTTCTGTATACTGAACTGTAAAAATGCACTCATTTCAGATTTAATTAAGTGAAAGGACTCAAGTTTGTTCATGTTCATAGAACAACTTATTACCTACCTTTTAGCTTGGTATACCGCAAGCTCATTACTGTCAACTGCACAAATACCTTATTAATATCAACAAAGACCAGAATTTGATTCAAATTGAGCAAAAGGCAATGTTAGTTTTATATAATGATGATCATGTGTGTCCATTGTGAGGTCAGCATTTTCTCACATTATGTTACCGACTTGTGTGAAGAGATGTTACGTACAGGTGCTAAAATATTAAAAATCCTAACATTCAAAACATTCTAGGCAATTCATATTTTTTGTTCTCTTTTGGTCTGTCAACTTGCTAATTATTTACTATGGTAAAACTTGTTTGAATGTTGGGATATGTAAATTACTATAATGTAGTGTATTTTTATGAGAGATGTAGAATGTATATGTTTTACTTTTCTATCTGGTCAGTTATAGTATTTAGGAGAAAAATGCACCAAATTATGATCTATTGAAAGTTGTGTAGTGTTCTTATTAGTGTGCTAGCTGTATACATAAATGTAAAAAGTTAAGATACTGTAATATAGCTTTGTAAATAATATTGTTTTAAAAATATGATTTTTGTAGTGTTTACTCTCAGAAACTGGATTTATAAGAATTAAACAAAAATATCTCTAACATACATTTTAACAGCTAAACAAATAAGACATCTTTTCATTTTTGTTTCTTTTGATTTGTGTAATAAAAATTGTACTTAACTATCACAAATTCTTCAAAATGCCAATTCCTTTAAAGATTTTAAATAAACATCTTTTTCAGTTTTATTTATATATTTTTCAATTTATTTACCACTGCAAGATAAGATTTAAATTACATTCAGTATTAAAAAAAGTCAGTTCATAGTCGTATGTTCTTAACACATCATGAGCTGCAAAAATTGAATCACCATATTATTGAATTGTTCTGTCTTTCCAAGGTCTGTAAATCATCAGAGCTGGCATAGACGTGCCTTGAAAATGAAATTATATACTGATTTGTTAAAACAGTGCACAAAAATACAATAGTTTGAACCTAGTTTTGAAAAATTAGACATATTTACACCAAATACTTTAAAACTATTTTTATGTTCAGTTAAATAATATTTGAAGTACGACAAAAGTAATTTATAAAGTGTGAGTCAACTTCTGTCATAAGGACTTCTTTATGAGAGGTTGTATTGCAGTGTTGCACCAACACCACATTTTAAAAACAAATACAGAAGCCAGTTTTGGCTGCCATGATGATATCCCAGCCTGCCTGGTGTGTTTTGCATGGACACTGCAAACTGTGTTAAAATGTCTGTAAATGGTAAAACCAGATACGTAAATCCATCAATATCAAGACTGCAACTTGCATTTCTGGCAAGGTGGTATCTTTGAAATTGCAACAAATTATTTAGAGTCAAAGGGAAAAAAAATGGTCTTTTGTTTACCTGTCATTATTTTATTTTTTATAATCTCAACAAGTTTTTTATTACTATTTTTTAACTTTGCCATTAACAACACGTGACGCCGCAAAATTGTACTATCTACCCTGCAAGAATGGATGTTCCAGCTAGCGGCACGAATCATAAATTAGCATTGACACCAGTCTTCAGTCATCCACCACACTCGCTTCTAGAAACTGACCAGCTTGTTCTGAACGCGCTAGCCGCCATAGTCTCGCCAGCTTCATTCCTTGCTTAACCTACCTTCCCTTCACCGCATCTTTGTGCCAGAAGGACAACATATTCTTAGCTCCATTGTTGGACACATCCTATACAAGCTCACCTCTGCCTCCAGCTGTGCTTTCTCCATGGTCAAGTTGACCTCGAGGCACTTTGACGTCTGCAGCTCGCGATTGGCAGATGAAAGCTGGTCACTCAGCGCCGTCACCTGCGAGCAATCAATAAAAGCTGCTACTGTAAGAAAATAGGAATGTGCATGCTTTCCAAGTGGTTTAGCAATATTTTATGCCAATGAATTACATCTTTTAAAATGATTATCTGCAAACAGTCTCCACCTTCAAGAGGGTCGTTGTAGATAAGGGGAGACAGCACTACAGTGAAACACCTATTTATACTTTTCAAGGGACCAGAAAAAATAGCTGTGAAAACAGTAAATTGGACCACATAAAGGTGGTGTAAAAAGCAGGAAAGTATAAAATCAGGGGTATAAACTACATCAGTGGGTGTAGTTGCCATTCACCAGCAAGTAGCGGCGGCTGTTGAACCAGGAGGATCAATAGCAGAAGTGTGGAGTGAAGTCGTGCTGGCTTATGGTGTTGAGCTTCTGGAAGCTGTTGGTGGTAGAGCGTCTGCAGCTTGTGGTAGGAGGTGGTAGAAAACTCTGAAGCCTCTGATCATTGGTGGCCGCAGCCAATGGTGGTTGCTGAAGATCTCTTGGAGTTCTCGGAGAGGGTCGTGAGGGCCTAAGGTTCAGTAGCTCGCCTCAGCACTTCAGTGCTGAGGCGAGCTACTGGAGAATACAACTGGCGTCTTCGGCTCCACACTGCCTTATATTGTGCGCTTGGCTGGCCCAGGTCTGGGCTGGAGTGGGATGTGCGACGTTGCTCTGTGACGTCTGCCTGGAGCAAGCGGGGTGAGAGAAATCTACAGTTGCGCTCGGCTAGCCATCATCGGAAAGCTTGGTGACACTCTGTCTAGCAGGTGCTTTGGAGGAGGCTAATGTGTTCCGCAGCCGCATGGAAACAATGCTTATTTCACGTGCCAGGATCATCCGCTAGGCTGGAGCGATCCTGTGCGCACTCGTGAATAATGTGTTGGGTTTGACCCTTCCTCTGGAAACGTCGACACTACACGAGTAGTGAGAGAAAGTTGGGTGTGGTACATCAGGAAATACCATGTGTTTGTAACTGTCCCTCCATGGGAAACATCCTGTAGCCATTTATGGTAGTGGTTCGTGGTAGAATATATCACATTAGGATGAATTGTTGTCATGTTTAGTATAACTCATATAAGCAGTACGCGTCAAGACAGACACAAAACAGCTTTCACGGCACCAGACGGCCACCAATACCAGTTCTGCATCATGCCCTTTGGGATTAAGTTCACCCCATCTACTTTTGTGAGCATGATGGTAAAAGTCCTTGACGACATAATTGGGAATTTCGCCATGGTTTATTTAGGACGTCGTGTGGTATGAAACCTGGGAAGACCACCTACAATACCTGACACTTGTGTTGAAACGACTAGTGATCAATGGCCTAACCTGTGCCAATCACAAGTGCAACATAGGGAAGACTATTGTTAAGTAACTTGGCCAACTTGTCGACAGGGAAGGTAACCACCCCATGCCAGAACAATTGAATGCCATTCAAGAATATCCAGTTCCTACCATGCAAAAACACTTGCAAAAATTCTTTGGCATAATAAACTGCCTCAGGCAGTACGTGCAGGATTTTGTAGCGATAAAAGCGCCACTCACTGAAATGCTCTCGCCCACCAAGAACTACAAATGGGGTTAAACATGCAGAACGCGTTCGAGGAAGTCAGTACTGTTTCTCACAGTGCCACACACTTGCAGGTATTGACACTACACACCATTTGTACGTACAGACTGATGCCAGTCAAGAAGGCATCGGTGCAGTGTTGTTTCAGTATAGTGACAATCAGGAACATTGTATCATTGACTATTCCAGCGCTAAACTTGACAATACTGAAATATGTTACAACATTAATGAACAGGAATGCTTGGCGATCATCTGGGCCATAAAACGGTATAGTGTTCATCTGGAATACAGGTGTTTCACAATAAAAACAGATAACCGCTGTTTATTGTGGATGCACAAAATGTGAGCCCCGTAGCAAACTCGCTTTTGGATGTTGTTGCTACAAAACTTTGATATTGTTGTCAAACATGTGCCCGGCAAAGACATCCAAAAGCACCATTATATTTGTGGGCTGGCCTCACTAGGCAGGTGAGGGAATACGTGCGCAAGTGTCACGCATGCAATGTTTACAAAACATGGTCAGATGGGAGCACCCAACAACAGATGAGGTTGCCCAAATATCCATTTGAAGCCATAACTTTGGACCTCCTGAGACCATACCCTTGCCCGTTGGACGGCAATCATTTTCTACTAGTGATGACCAATTTGTTCACACGTTGGTGCAAGCTGTATGCCCTGCCGAGTGCACCCGTATAACACATTGGCGCCACACTGAAAAAGTAGTTTTTCTCCTGCTGGGGCTATCCTAAAACACTCCTAACGGACAATGCCACTCAGTTCTCTGGACCGGGTATGAGAGGTTTTTGCATGGAATTGCATATCAAACTCCACACTACCGACATTTATCATGCTCGAGAGAATACGACCAAATGCTGGAACCATGAAATAAGGGCACAACTATGCCTGAGAGCCGTGAAGATCACACGACATGGGCAAAACACATTCCAGACATAGCTTTTTGATCATGCAATCGCACTAACGAGGCCACGGGAAAATCTCCTGCCGAGTTACTGTATGGCGCCCGGCCTAGCACGCCCAGTGAGTTAGCCTGCCGTGCACCGTACTCGAACCCAGATGCTGCAGACTCTGAGGTGAGGGAAGGGGAAAGATGGCACCGCCATCAAGACTATGTTTACGTGCATGCACACAACCTGTCAACAGCTAAACAAAACTTATGTTTCGGACTCACCCTCAAATGGACCGGGTCTCACCGGATACTGGAAAAATTAGCCCAACACCGTACCTGGTACGTATTAAGCCAAGCAAGAGGTGTAAGGTCCACAGGAATGACATCCGCGCCGCTTCCCATCCTGACAACATTGACAATCCATGTCCATCTAGCAACCAAGGAGCCAAGGAGTTGTACATGCAACACAACACATTGACAATGCCACGTCGAACGAGATTGCACGTGTAAACACTAACGTGCTATCCGCCTGGATGTCCAACGATATAGACTGTGACCAATCAATCACTCAGTGCTGTCAGAGTTACGGAAATTTTCCGACCGAAACCTAGAAAGTGCAGTCGAGGTGATAATGATTGATGTTCTGCCATCTAATTCAAACAAAGACAGTGTTCAAGGCAGAAGTCCAATGCCATTGCGAGGGCAGTCACTCCTCAATTTCTGTGGCTTCCTAGCTAACACGCTGCCTACTGCCGCACCAGACACAGCTACAACACAGTGGTCTGCGGCAGAGGACATCAGTGATGTGTGGGCGGAAGCTTCACCCCTTGACTTCCGCAGGTTTCCAGCTGCTACAGAGCCTACTGCCACGTTCAACACCACTGCAGTTCAGTGGTCAGTGGCAGAGCACATCAACGACGTGTGAGGGGAGGTTCAACCCCCCATACCCATCAATACTGAACAGCAATAGGCATCGAAGGGAGATGGGAGCAACTCTTCTGCTGCCTCCACCAGTTCATCAGCGTAATACCGTCTGACCCGCTCACAGCAATGCTGTGGGTGACCTCCCTGCTTCAGGCACCAATCTTGCACCAGCCAGGACTCAGGCGTGCCAACTCACGCTTCCGGCATGTGCTCTCCTGCAGGCCCTATGATGGGAGCACCTGCAGCTGTTCCGGCCGGCCTACATCCTCGACGTCAACAGCGACTGCCCGATACATATCAACACAAGGTAAGGAACAGGCCATCCTTACAGGCTGAGGCAACACCCCTTGTGCCTCCCCACCTCCTGCTGCACTTCAATGTAGCAAGAGCTATGAGAGGTCGCGGAACTGCACAAGTAGTCTCCCCGCGAGGATAAAAGGGGGGGAGGGGCACTTGATATCTCCCTCACAGTTCCGCTCTGGGAGACAGCCCACTGCCGCTCTGTTTGTGCACCAGAAATGCACATCCATGCAACTCATGGACAGGTCACTGTTGCCATTTGTGCAGGTATGGGTCTTTGAACCGTAAAGTCCTTGTTACCAACAGTAAACACAGTTCTACCTGTGTACAGCGCAATTCTGATCTGTGCCACCGAAAGGAGAGTCTAAAATTCACAAGGGAAAGTGCTATCTCCGTTTTGTTCCCCTTAATTAAGGTGTAATTATAGTAGGGATGGGCCAATGCCAACGATACCAATTCTCAACTGCCGATGCCACTTATTACAGCAATGCTGATACCAGTTTTGATGAGCACAATCATAATTCCCAAGTCCCAATATTTGTAAATACTTTTTATTACTTAAATTCAATTCTTCAGTATTGTAAACACTTTAAGCACTTTGTATTAGGTGTCTACACCATAGAAATGAAATACAACACTAATTTTAATAACAAATGACAAGATAGGCAATTTAAATGGGCAAATAAGTGACTTAACAGTCTGGGAAAAACTGTTACCAGATAATACAGCATTCATTACAAACCGAGTTCATTAAAGGCAATCTTTAAATCTTCTGGCAATCTGATGTAGACATCGATTTTAGATCTGAGAAATACCATACATAACATCAACATACATGTTTGTTTAAACCAACAGCCTAAAGGTGTCATTAAAAAGAACTTATTTAAATATATTTAATATTAAATATTCACTTGAAATTGAGCAAATGTTTTTTTATTTATATTAATATTTTCACTTAGTATGACTTCGTTGGCCGAGCCATACTCAATCCCTTGGTTAAAATGACAACTGATAGATTTGCGACAATTTTTGCCAATTATTACTTGCAGAGTCTTATTCAGACCTTTAACACTATAACCAAAACCGCAGCGGACAGTTTCCAATAAGAACTACGCCAATCAAAATCTAGTGTATCTGCCTTCATTTTACATTCTCAACAAATTTTTTTTTCTAATCTACCTTAATCTATAGGTGGAATGGAGGCTCGAAGGTAGAAAATGATTTTATTGCGTGTTAGGGCTAACGTCATACGCCTAAGTGTACCTATATTACTTATAGCTAAGAAGAGAAAGGGAAAAAAAACCGGTAAGGACCAAAAGAACCCCTTTCATTTTCAATGACAATGTCAACTAATGTGTGAATTGTTTTCAGTGCAGCCAACCTATGAGTGCAATAAATGCATAAGAAGAATAAGAACACAGGTTGCTTTATCATTGCTGCCAACCTATGAATGCAGTAAACACAGTAAAAACATGAAGAAAATAAAACAAAAAACTCTTGTGGGATGTAAACAGTACTATCAATAGCACCATTGATTAACTGCGCGTTGTCCAAAAACAAATTATGCACACAATCTTTGGTGAATGTACTGATACGTGCCGCTCAACCTACTAATCAACCATAATTATGACTCATCAATAAATGTTCCTACTTTCACTGCTACAGATGTACAAAGAATTTTCTATATGAATTTTCGGCAGCGTATGAACTTATGAGCAAATTCTCTTCACCTGAAGGTTATGCAGCCCGGCAGGCACGCCGCTCCCCTATGCCGCGCTGAGACCCTACAAGCCACCCGCCACAGGGCAAGGCGGAGTGCTGCCGAAGAGGCACAAAGCAGATACACTGACTACTGCTGACCAGAGTTTTTCGACTTCTACGCCAACCAGGGCAGGATGTTCGCCCTCCTCTCACCCCGCGCCAGCAGCCTACAAGCTTCACCTGTATATGTCCAGACACTCCCGGGCTCTCTCGCGACCTCCCAGAGCACTAACTCAGTGCTGGAGTAGCATACGCCTGGGGTTTGCCGCTCAACTCGGTGCGAACGCACAAACAGTAGAGGCTTGGTGGTCGACATGGCTCCACGTCCCTGATCAGCCCGCATGCAGGGGGGATCAGTGGGGACTCTTATCGAGATTGTGCCAGCAAGTCACTATTGTGTTACATTGTAATAACCGTTTCTGTCTAAGTGCATTACATAATCTGTCAAACCATTGTACTTTATGCCATACAAGGTAAGGAATGGCAAAAGACGTAGGGAACAATACCTAGCTCACGTTGCTATCAAACCGTGGATCGCATTACTACCACCTACGGAGGAAAGGCGGGCGGAACAGGATTGTGCCGCCCAACTTAGGCACCAAGCAGTAGTGCCTGCTCCGGTCACAATAATGTACTTGTTGCCTTGCTTTTGCACTCATCCATCGTGCAACCCTGTGGTAAGAGGGTTATTAAACCGTACTGAGGCAAGATACGGCTGGGCAAACCCAAACTTCTCGAGCCGTGAAGCCTACAACTGGAATCGCCACTTCGGAGTGGACTGAGCTCACCACTATTGGGTGAAAACCATATCAACAACAACACTCAAGATGACAGTGTAAATAAGTGATAACCAACAACCCTTTCCTCTCGCCTTCTAACCAGATTTAACCATCCTGCCTTTGGTCCAGCAGAAAAATCATTGACAAACATTCCAGTCAGTTTAACTGGGCACGCGTCAGTACCAACACAAAATATGGTAAAATGTAAACAATGGTAACAAATCATCGAAAAATTATTGTTCCAATTAATTTTGTGTTTCGGAGAGAATATTGCAGTACATTAATGCTTTACGAGATGTAGCATCCCGGATTATTTAACATTGTGTTAAATAAATTAGTGCTACTAATCAGTGAATAATAATCAGCAAACAATGTTCAGTTGCTGCCGATGCAGATGATTTTATCAGCTGGTTAATCTGTTTTTGTATCTGTATCGGCCCATCCCTAGTAATTAGCCTGCGAGTGTGAAGCAATGTGGGTTACAGTTTGTTACAGAACATGAGTTTAAGACAGTCATAAATCTTGACTCAATTTTTCACTGCTAATGTCATCATTAGTTTGTCTTAAAAGGGTAGTTTTAGCATTTTGAAAATGTATTTAAATAACATGTAAAATACTCTCGCACTTCCGGTGTCGTACATGCCACTTGTCCAAAATTAAAATTATTTTCATTGTATTAAATTATTTTCATATTTTAATTACGTTTTTTAAACTGTCAACGTAAATATTAAATGCTATGGTAACTCTTTTGATTGCCTTCACGTGGCTTGCTGGACTATTCTGGCTTGTTTTACTATCTATCTTTTTCCAACACGAATCACATAAAGACTCTGGGACTCTAGTTTAACAAATTTAATGTGTTGAAAATCTTGTCTGTTTTATTCCAGTGTCTGTTGTGTATTTTTTTTCAGTGTTTGTGTACTTTTCATTAATTGTACTTTTTATGAATTCCCCTCTCAATGTTGGAGGAAAATCTCCAGCGAGGTAGCCTTATGTCTCAGCCGCTATCTTCAGTCTGGTCTCGGCTGGTCTAGAGGGTACATGGTGTTGCATCGCGGGAGCCTACACAATATGTTTTGTTTGTACTGAAACCTTTATTCTTGTTTGCTTCTTCCGT
This sequence comes from Dryococelus australis, assembly GCA_029891345.1. Taxonomy (NCBI): domain Eukaryota; kingdom Metazoa; phylum Arthropoda; class Insecta; order Phasmatodea; family Phasmatidae; genus Dryococelus; species Dryococelus australis. The sequence goes on from CM057006.1 coordinate 807,848, forward strand.
GTTCATACTCTCATCTCCGTCAAACTCTCTGCCCTAGTGATTTTTAATACCATAATTCTACCACGTGCTTAACAGTACTTTTCGCCGCTTTGGCCTATGGCAGGCCCAAATGCCATCCCTGCTTCAAGCTATGATCAGTGTATGTTGTGTGATGAGTGTACTATCACTTTGTACAGAATGGATACAAATTCAGGAACAGATGTACTGACAAAATTGTAGTGAAAAAAATTTATTTTCATAGAAAATATCACCATGACATATTATGCCCATTGAGTCACCCAATTCATTAAGATGCATTAAAAATAGTGTAGAACCTGGATTCATGTAACACAGTCATTTTATTATTATAAAAGATTACCACACAATTGCTCAAAAATTCAATAGTATTATAAATTACTCTATAGTAAAGGCTTGTGTCAAATCACAACAAACCGAGCACAACTTCAAGGTAATTACACAATATTATAAGTGTTAAGCACAGATTGAAAAAAACACATGAATGTGTGCTTGTATTGCCAGATATTTTTAGCTTCATAATATTGCAGTTTATGTATGTAATTTAAAGTGACCAATGTGTGCCATTTTCCCACGTTTCATGCATGTTTCAAAGTGTACTCGCATTTGTTTCCTTTAGCCGGTCAACCCAGGTGTTGAAGGGCCTGCAGTTGTTGAACTTTAACCCTGCCACATATAACTGTTAAGTTTACTGTGCGACCCAAGGTTCACTGAAAGATTTTCCTTTTCTTTTTAACAACCACAGCAAGCTCCACGATAGTTAGTGGCGTCTCCCCGCCTTCCGCGAGTAAGGCTTTAACATACTTATTTTATTCCCCATTGTTTTTTTGCATGCCGTAATTTTCTAGTGCTTTTTATTTCAGGTTCTTGTTGTACATTCTTTTGTAAATATCCACAGCACTATGCTGAGTTTTTGTCGGCGGCATGCAAAAATAAAGTAGGCCGGTGGGACACTCGATAACCCGCGTCACTCCTGACACTAATCTGCTTAACAGGGGGGCAAACACATTACGTCCACTCGTTCCTCTACCCTTAGGTCCGTTTGTCCAGTCGACCGCGCCTCGACAGCACCACATGCCACTGCACTTTACTATTGATCACCACCGCACTTTACTATTGATCACCGCCGCACTTTACTATTGATCACCACCGCACTTTACTATTGATCACCACTGCACTTTACTATTGATCACCACCGCACTTTACTATTGATCACCGCCGCACTTTACTATTGATCACCACCGCACTTTACTATTGATCACCGCCACACTTTACTATTGATCACCACCGCACTTTACTATTGATCACCACCGCACTTTACTATTGATCACCGCCGCACTTTACTATTGATCACCACCGCACTTTACTATTGATCACCACTGCACTTTACTATTGAACACCACCGCACTTTACTATTGATCACCACTGCACTTTACTATTGATCACCACCGCACTTTACTATTGATCACCACTGCACTTTACTATTGATCACCACCGCACTTTACTATTGATCACCGTGTACTGCAAGTGTAGTGCAATGCAACGGGGAAGCACGGGGGAAGAGCAGGTGCAAGAGAGCAGGCAGTGCAGCGTCAAGCATGTGGGCAAGGCCGGAGTGTAAGCAAACACTCCAGGCAGAGTGATACCGTACCCTAAAATGCTTCAAAGTCATTTTAGTAAGTAAATACGAACATGCAAGTGCTAACACTGTTAAGCGTTTCTATTTAGAAAGTCTATGCTACCTTATTCTACCAGATTTTGCAGTGATTAAAGAGTTTTTTTTATGTTATGTTTTGTTCACCCCCATCAGTGCTGTGTTCACCTCATTTCACGTTAACATGATGATCACCCAGGGTATATGTTGTTGAGAGAATATTTTTATATGCAAGTGTTATGTTTTTGTACTTAAAAGCAGAGTTTGTTTTCAGGTGAATGTGCAAGTAGATCCCTCCACCGCGCGTGGGCCCGCCATCGCCCACCTGCGTGCCGCGGTATGAAGTCAGTTAGCAAGGAACACCCAGAGGGGCAGGTCACACGTGAACGCGTTGCGTTTTCCCATGCTCAGACGGTATTCATCTTTTTGCACCAGTCATGTAACGTCAATAGTATGTTTAATTTTATCCGAGACCATTTTGTTTTAGCCGCCCGAGTTATTGCCTCTTACCTCTCCGAGGTTCGTGTTTTCAATTTACTCCACACTAAATTCACTCGTAGTGCCATGCTATTTTTCACAGCATAACTTCAGCCCCGAAGTCAAAACGGGCCACACGTGCAAACTGTTTCCTGGAGAAACATGTAACTTGTGTCATATTAAAAGTGTGTATGGAACTGAGGTGACCTTATATTTGAAGGCCGCAAGGTACTGCAGGGCACGGGCCCTTAAAATACCGCCAAATTTACCTTCTCTGTTTTGATCTGTTTTAAGTGTAATTTTTGTGTGCATCGTGTGAAGTATAGCATTTATAGTCATGTGGTTGGCCCTTACATTCCACATTGTACGGAGTTTCTTAAATACGACGACTTCACAGGTCATCTTGGCACTAAAGTGCTCTACAACAGGCAGATTCAGCACGGCAGGAATTGTGTGCCTGGGTGATCGGCCCATCGCACCCTGAGAGGACGTCACTTCGTACTCTTCCAGAACTTCACTTGACACTGCCACGGTGACATCTGGTACCCCGGGTATTTTCAATCCAAAATTTCCACTTAACCGCTTTTCCCAACCACATTACCGCCTTTCTGACCACCGAACCACTGTAAAAATGGCGCCCTTCCGTGTGGCCATTATTCCCACCTAAAACCCAAACCCACCAAAAATTTCCAAAATTCTTCCAAATTTATCAACGAAAAAATCCGACCTTTTAAGTATTCCTGTCTATCATTCCTTGTATACCAACAATGAGACAACGCAAAAGGGACCAGCTACAGCATTGGGACGCCTCCTGGATGTTTGTGGACACCGGGAAAAATTTGTACGTGGTACGGCAGAGAAAGTGCAGGAAGCTCAAGGGCAGCCGCCATTGTACAACGCAAGGGAGAAGGGCGAGAAGAAGGTAGCCATATTGTGGCAGACATGACGTGAGCTGCACCAGCAGGACAAAGGAGCTGTGCGCGCACAACCTACTACCCCTCCGCCCGCGATGCACTGTGCCGCTGAAGGAGAAGGTGGGAAGGAACGAGGGGAAAGAGAAACAAAAGACTTTCCTCCCTCCTGCGCTATCCGCTCACTGCACGCCGGCGGTCAGCTGAACCCCCACCGTTTGTTGACCTCTGTTCATCATGAAGGACAGCTGCAATCTTCTGCGTCAAAACATCCGTGCCTGCGCAATGCAGAAATTCCATATTCGTGCTTCTGCGCTCATATGAGGTGTGCAAACAAAGACCAACCATAGCTGGCCGGATGGATGACAGTGTGCTGGCACTCATCTGTCCACATTGTCTGAGAGTGCATCCACAAGACCTTATAGCAAAGTATGAATACAGCAGTCAGGCTACTGCCGCTGCAACCGCTCGCCCAGCCAGATACCCAACCGAGCCGCAATCAACCACGACCGCATGCGAGAACTGATGACGACGGACTCGTCAACCACGCCACTCTCAACCACAACCACAATCACAGTCAAACCAGAAACTTCAACCGCACCGTACTACAACCTTCCGCGTTATTGTAACAACTTGTTGTGCGATGGACAGGGAGTAATCGTACTTCGTTGCAAAGATTCTCAAGCAAGCTATCACAGGGAATGCATGAACGAGAGGGAGATGACAAGCATTTGTGGACTGACGTTCGACTGTCTTGCGTGTCACACCTGTGATCACAACAAAACAACAACAGTGCAGGACTTGGAGAATATGTTGACCACGTGTTTAACGCTACAGGAAGACGGGGAAAACTGGCCAAATGTAACTCAATGTTATAACTTTCAAGCAGATTATTCCACCACAAACAAGCAAGGGGAAGCAGTCAGGAATTCAGGAAAGCGCCATGTACCGAGCAACACAACAAGGGGAAGAGATGCAACAACCACATGTCAGCCAGATGTACGTGGTGAATGAGCAGGCACAGCAACCGCTAGGTACGACGACCATTCCGCAACCTGCGTTAAATGCCACACCTATGCTATTCTTACCCGTCAGCCCGTATTTTCCGCCACTTCCCACTTTGTACCAGACACCAATGTATCCGTCAGTCTTACCACCAATGCAAACACCCTATCCTACCTTACCGTCAATTACGCCATACCTAACCAGTCACAGTGAAGTTGTTCAGCAAATAGAACCAGCATTCATTGAGACAACATGCCGGAAGGAACTCTCAGGGCCCAACAAAAAATATCAACAACAACCCACCAGAATACATGCATGTGAAGACGCCAACCAAATTTCAGATGTTGCCTACCTTCTCAGGAACATTGTCGGAAGACGCAGCCACCGTCCTGGAAGACTGTACTACCAAACTTACAAGATATAGGAATGAGGAATGAGCTGGCTGCATGGGTGTGCAGCTCCATGGAGACGCATAGTCCTGGTGGAGATCGCTTAACAACTACGGGTTCCAGTGGGAGGAATTCCGCAGGGCTTTCCACAGCCCATTCAAAGGAGTATTTGGATCACTGCAGGCACAGAGCAAGCTTATACTAGAGGAGCAACAGCCAAATGAACTGCTGTCCACGTTCATAACACGGAAAACACACCTCATCCAGCGTCTGCATCCATTTACCGGAAAAAGAAGTATTGGAAGTAATTGCAGAGACGGCACGACCGGAGTATAGAGCTGCGTTGATATCATTGCTAAATGGCACAGATGAAGACGTGATGCACGCTGCAATTCTGCTGGAAAGGAACTGCGAACAACCGTGTCGGTATGCCGGTGCCAAATGACGACGCCACGAGCAACAGGAACCACCAAAACAAGTACCAGTGCAAAACAACATGCCACCAAAACATTTTGACCAACCTTACCAAAATATGCAGAACTTTCAACCCCGTAATCAGGTTAAATTTTAGAACACGCAACGGCGCGAAGTGCAAGGTGCAACTAGTGGTGCCAGAGGTTAGGTGCGTGCGTGGAACCCTTCACAGTTGCTGTGGTCACAGTGTCATTACTGTTCTGACGGAGCAATATCATTGGCACAGCAGGTGCCCAAACAACCCGCACCTTAACAACATCCGAGAGGCAGCCAACACTAAGGAGGGAAATGGGGTGTAGGGGTGAAGGGGCCAGACGTTCCTTCCACCCCAGTCCCCGCAACAAACACCAGGTAAGACACCACAACAAGCCTACATTCAGCACGTTAGTAACACTGACCAACAATTCATAAGGATACTTGTCACTGTCAACGGTCGGCGATGTCATGCTCTAGTAGATACCGGCGCCTCACATCATTTTGTAAAACCTACATTTGGAAATTCATAGGAAGTCCCACCAGATAATTACGTAATTAAATTAACAACACAGTATCAAAGTAGTACCGCTTTGGAACAAGCAAAAGTCACCGTTAACGTAAGAGATATCTAAACTGTCACTACTGTAATTGTTGCCTGAAATACGCGAGGATGCAATTTTAGGAGTCCATGGTTGGCAGAACAAAACACTATCGTTGAACCTGCAGCATGCAGGATACATTTTGGTTCGAAGGATCGGAGAACAGTGTATAGTTTAGATAAACAACCAACAGAAAATTTGCCAACCGTGATGCTTAGCAGTATTGATAATAATGTTCCCACAGAATATCAAGCAGCTTTTCAAAATGTATTAAATGAACGCAGGGATGTATTTGCCACACATGACGCACTCAGACGTACAACAGTAGTGGAGCATGAAAACCAGTTAACGGAAGAACCTGTGTGTATAAGTCCTCGCAGTTATTTGCCATATCAAACCAAAATAATTAAAGCTCAGATACAGGAAATGTTGAACAATGGTATTATTGAACTTACTAACAGCCGGTACAACTCAGCAATAACACTCGTGCAAAAAAAAGATGGCACATGGTGTTTTTGCGTAGATTTCAGGCCGCTTAACCAAGTAAAGCCAAATTCGGTACCTCCGTTCATCAGTGTTAAGGAAGCACTCAGTTCACTCGGCCGAGCCAAGGTCACATCATCACTCGATCTTAAGAGTGAATACTGGCAAATTTCCATAAAGTTAGAAGACCGGGAGATTTACCATGCCAGATGGTCTTCGCTTCCAATTTTGTGCCATGCCTTTAGGGCTTAAGTGTGCGCCGGCTACTTTCCAATCAATGATGGTCTGAGTCTAGGACAGGATAATTGGCGAGTATGTCATGGCGTACCTCGACGACATCGTCTGGTCAGACACATGGCATGAGCATTTACACCACCTTTCAGTAGTATTGGAACGACTTGTAATCAATGGTCTTACCTGTGCAACGGAAAAATGTCATATTGGCAAGACGAGTATTGATTTTCTGTCATTGACGCCGATGGAAATAGGCTGAAGCCAGAACAGCTTAAAGTAATTGATGACTATCCCACACCAAACACCCGCAAGCAGCTCAGGAAATTTTTTGTATTAATTAATTGGCTCAGTGAGTTTATATAGAACTTTGCAATAATTACTGCACCTTTGACTGACCTACTTTCACCGCAACATTTTTTCACTGGACACCTGAAGCTAAAAAGTAATTTTGTGAAATCAAGCAAAAATTCAGCGAATGTGCCACTGGCCGGGTATGATGCAAGCCGACATTTTTATCTGCAGACCGATGCAAGCCAAGAGGGTGTATGCACAGTGCTGTATCAGATGAACGAAAATGGAAATAAGGCAGTTATTCATTTCGCGAGCGCCAAGTTAGGCCAAACAGAACGCCGTTATGATGTTAATGAGCAGGAGTGTCTTACTGTCATATGGGCAATTAAAAAGTACTGCTCGTATGTGGAATTTCAAAGATTCACACTCCACACAGACAACAGATGTTTACTCTGGCTACACAGCATTCACGAGGCACGTAGTAAACTCACAAGATGGGTGTTTATGTTACAGGCTTATGATTTTTGTTTTGAGTATGTGGCATGAAAAGAGAATGAGTTGGCAGACTTGTTGTCACGTGCTCCGAATGAGAAAGCTGTACTGCAGGATGATGCAGAATGGGACAATATCCTTCCGCCAAATGCGTGAGAGCCCATCGCGGAGGCATATGTACAGCCAGTTAGCGTGGAAGAGGGGGACATTTAAATTCACAAAGTGTATGAGTGTGTCCCGAGCGAAAAGCAGAGCTGCCAATTTTCCCGAGCAAAAAACCAACAGTGCATAGAGAATGCAGTGGAGGGCTGGAGTGCAGTGAACAGAAGATTAGAAACGTGCTCGCTTCAACACTCGGGGAAATGGAGGGTGTTTGTCCCCACGTAGGCGCAGGATCAGGGACTCACCAAGGCGCACACTGGCAGCGTGGCAGGACACCCCTAGGTTTACCAAACACTTGCCATATGCCGCTTATACCATTTATCTACAACGATTACAACTCATCTCACTACAACCCTAATGTACTACTTCTACACACGTGAGATTCAAACCCTGCGCCATCTATTACACGGAAGTAACGGTCTACCACAATCCTGGAGGGCGGTCGGACATGTGGATATGAGGGGTTGCGATAGAGAACGGCAAGTCACCCCCCCTCTCCCATACTGATTGTCGTCAGCTGCCTCGGGTCATGCACAAGCATCACCGAGGATACGCGAATGCCGAGAGATGACCAGAGGTTGTTACACCCCCCCTTCCGCAGCGTATCTGAGGGACGTCACACGACCTCACCTGCGGCCGTCGCGACAGGCGCTACCCTGCTGTATAAGTCAGTGCGCGGCTGACCTCACCAGTTGTTGCTGCAGTCTTCTCCGAGCACCTGGGTGCTGGAGCCTACTACTACTGCTAGATCTTCAACAGCCCTTCCAGAGGCTGTCGCCAATGACTCAACAGTCTTCAGCAGCCACCAGAGGCTGCCATCATTGACATCGCCATTATAGCTCTGCAGAACCGCTACTGGATGCTCCAACAATGCCAATAGCTACCAGAAGCTATCTGTACCATACATAGCTTCTTTGTCTCCCACAGACACCCCGCAGAGAGTTAGATTTTTATGAAGTAATTTTCGACAGTTTGTATTTCACTTCCCCAACTAGCCTAGGACCTGTTCACCTACACCTGGCTACCGTAGGATTACTTCCAATCACTGGTCTTCTTGGCAGGAGAGCATGTGTCTCTGTGTTTAATAAGCTCTTAATAAATACGGCTTTGTTTCTCTCAACTGCGAGTCTCATTCTTACAGTACTTTGTAACCAACTGCTGGGAGGACCTCGAGCCGAGTACCGCCGACTGGAAACGGGAATTTGTTATTACTACGAATTAGCTACAACTGGAGACTCGACCTCATGTGGCTGCAAGTTGAACACACACCCATTAGACGGTCATCTATTTTATTCCTACCAAGTATACAGGTACTGGAGGAGTAGAATAGAGGAGCCCCGACCACTAGCAACACTTCTCAACCAGAGAGAGACAGTACATCTGAGTTGTATCCCTACCGGAGCACCTGGTGCTGGCGGGGTATTTGCTTAGGTGCTACAGCCTGGTCTTAATTGGGATCACACACCCAGTAATACTCTTGGCAGCCCATATGGCTACAACGCTTCTGATCAGTCTTCAACCATGGGGGATCTTCTGAAGCACCGGAGCGTGCATTGGCAAGCTGTTACCAGGCAACACTAATCTAGGGCTATCCGTGTCCGTGGTGCTCGATTCAAGGTCCTCAGTAGTTAAACCCACTCTATACCATTTAAGGTGAGACATGGCACAAGGAGGGAGGAGCAATGAGTTGCGTATCTTGCTGCCAGGCAGCCGACTGGTCTCGTACCACTCACAGCTAGTCGACGAGTCGAACGAGATCGTGTCGCCTTACTCTGATCACTGGCACAATCTACTTCTACTGTAGCCATTCCAGCTTCTTTTCCGTCAACACTGCTGCTCACGCATCCGACCTGCCATCCCGTTGTAAGAGGTTTAATTAATCAGACAGAGGAACGGTTAGACATCTCGAACAGTAACTTCTGGAGCAGAGCCTCAGCGGACTGGGACTGCGAGTTCTGTGTCGTATCACGTCGTGCCCTCGCTACCGCTCGAGCCGAAGGACTTAATCAGCTGTATCCAGCTACACCTCACCCGCAAGACAATGACAAAGCACCTACCACTAGCACTTCCCATCTGTCGTCAACTACGATCAGCTCCAATACGAGTCGTAAGCCTGATCAATCGAAGGGGCTCGTGAATCGTAAAGTCAATAACTTTGTTCCATCATGTAAGGCCATGTGCCCGACCGCTATTTCTAGCCGCAAACAGGAATAAGTAAACCTGTAAGCACAACCGACCAAAGTGCAACCAAAGCCATACGACCGTGATCCAACCCTAGCTAATCGGACACGCGTCAAGTGATTTTCTGGCACCCTACGTGGGGCATCAGCTAGTTAACTGTTCGCAGTAAGATGCTGAACCAGGTCACCTGACCTCGAGACCTAGGAGTCAAGCCGTGTTAACCCAGCGGACTCCGGGGAGTCAAGCAAAAAACCCAGTGGTACCCAAGAAACAATAGCCTTGTCTAATCCCGAGATCAATGTCATGTCAGACAACAACAATGACTCTAGATCTGACACCCAAGACCCGAATTGCAGGCATACCAAATGTCAAGGTGTAGGCTCATTAAGAATCGAGTGCACATATTTATTAAAGTCATTTCATCACCTCTGGCTAGGTTGGTCAGACGAAGTACGAGATACCGCAGGCCTCGAACACCATTGCAAAGTCTGTCGACAACAGCCAACAAGTTTTTATAACAATGTGACTTGCCCTGGCTTGGGCATTAACTGAGTCAGACGCACAATGTGCAACGAGCCCTTCCATAACTTGTACATAGGATGGCCCGACGAGCGCATCACTATGCCAGGTATGGCGTATCAATGTGAAATATGTAGGAAGGAACATGTCCCTTACTCCCATCGATCGATACAGTCCACGCTCTACATACAGCCTGGGACAGCACCTGGCCTCCCAGCGACCGGACACGATGATGACATACAGATCACTGACTTCGCCGGTCATCCGTATGAAGACCCGGTAGCATCTCCCAACGAGTGCGAGAAAGAATTCCGGGACACCCACTTACCTCCGAAACAATGGGTAGACACCTGAAAGGTGTAGCGTTAAGTAGGTGGGAAAAATACGGGGACTTTCTTATGAACTGGAAGCAGTTCTGCAATCGCATCACATCAGAATTCACCAGTGAGGAGGTGCTAGCATGGTTAACGACCCAGTTCTACATTCAGACACAGATACCCGAAGATGAGGCTGAAATTTGCATACGTCGCAAAGAGCAAATCTTTCGGCGTGTATTCCCGGAGGTTTCGGAAGCCATGGCCGCCCATTCGATAGAAAGGATGCTGTTACCCAGCCTGAGGAACATCCTCCTCACAGGCCAACCAACAACTATCGACGAACTAGTTGAAAGGGCAGGAAAAGTCGAACAGAACTTCGTGGTGCAGGCTAGTATAGAAAAGCCACTACCTGTGAAAACCCCAGAACTAAGAGCCCCACTGGTCGAGTCACACAAGAATGTGCCAGCACCCCAGACACGCACGACCTTCATGCCAAAAAGTTTAATTCTGCCCCGGTAGTCATTGAAACAAGGACAGCCCCCGCAAGCGAGCCGGGTCAGCAGTACCACCATTTAAATCCAATCAGACGTCAGCCCCATCAGCTACAAGGACTACCAAAAGACCGACACCCACTATGAAGCCGGGAAATGCAGCCACTGTGGTGCGAAGCAAGCCACCATCACAGGACCACAAGGCCCAGAATCCAGGGCTTAAATGAGAGTCCGTCACTCTCCATACCTCCCCAATTGAAGTGGAAATAAATGGATAGTGTCTTGGCTTTACTTGATTCTGTTGCCACAGCGAACTTAATTAGAAGCGATATACTCACATCAGAGCATTTAGCCAACATGCGCCCGCAAACCAAACATGTCAGAATGGCTCAACCAACTGCGACCTTACAGGTAGATGGCTCTACTATGATAAAGGTGAACATACATCGGCTCTCAGATCCCACCGAGTTTATAGCGTCATCCACACTATCAGAAGCAGTTATACTCGGCTGCCTGTGACTTAGATAGCATCTGTGCATTATTGATCATGTACAATGCCAAGCTTACATGGGTGTGCACGAAATAATAATGGTAAATTGGGACAACAGTACAGACGACATCATACCCCCACCCATTGATCCTACGAGGGTTAATCATGAACTCAACGAATCCGAGTTTAACCAATTGCAGCAGGTACTGAACGAACACGCAAATGCATTCAGACATGGGGGGTTGTTGCACCAGACTCCATCCATCCAACACGAGACCTGGACAACAACTAACACCCCTGTTTATAATCGACTGTATCGGGTATCTGCCCGCCGATGCGACCTGATAGTGGACCAGGTAAATGATATGAAGGGCCATGGGATTGTATAACCCTCTAACTCACACTACAACTCCCACATGTTGTTCTAGTACCCAAGAACGATGGAAAACTGCACTTCTGCATTAATTACAATGGCCAAAACGAGCCATCAACCCAGCCATCAACCTCACCTATATCCTGCGGAACATTGCCAAGGCCAAGATCTTCAGCACCTTGGATATGGAATCCGGATACTAGCAAATTGCAGTACATTCCGATAGCTGCAAATATACGTCATTTACCACATCAAAGGGTGAAACCCTACAATTCAGAGTAATGCCGTTTGGGTTGAAGAATGCCTCAGCCACCTTCCAACACCTAATATCCGCAGAGAGATTGACCAGATACGTCGGAGAATTCTGCTTTGCATACCTCGACGATGTGATCATATACTCACACAGTTGGAGGAGCAACTCGAGCATCTGCAGAGGGTACTAGAACAACATGGGATGACTCACAAGCTTTCCAAGAGTTACTTCGGCAAGTCCTCCGTCGATTACCTGGGACATGTCGTGTCACCCGAGGGAAACTTCCCACAGCAAAATTCCATACGAGCCACTAAAGACGACGACGAATCGGCCAATAAACGATAGTTACAATGGTATCTGGGTCTGTGTAACTGGATACGCGACTTCGTGCCTAACATTGTGCAACTCATGGCACCATTACATCTGCTCCTGGAAAAAGACACATTGGCAATGGGTACCAGAGCAACAGAGAGCCTTCCATGATCTTAAAACAAGCTTCGGAAATGTACATACAGCAGCTACACTGACTCCAAGGAGATCAACCATTAATCCTACAAACTGATGTGTGCCAGAACGGTCTGGGAACCGTCCTCTATTCGCTGGACAACAACAACAACCAACTTCGTGTGATAGCATATACCTCCACCTGCCTCAACGAAATGGAGCAACGTTATCACATAAATGAACAGGAATGGTTGGCCGTCATCTGGGCAGTGCGTAAGTACAGATAATATCTAGAAGGCCAACACTTCATCTTGCAAACGGACTCGAAAGCCCTCCAATGGTTGCACGAGTTACGAAACAGCAAAGCCAATCTCTGTCGGTGGGATACGTTTCTCACCGAATCCAACTTTGAGGCACAGCACTGCCCAGAAAAAACTAACGACCTGCCAGATGCCTTGTCCCGCTTTCCTATGCACGATGAGAAAGCCGAGGAATAGGAAGGGGAAAAGATGTCCCCTCCCCCTCAAGTAGAATGAAGCCCTGATGGGCAGATCCATCTCCTCCAGTTACAGATTACCCAAAATCAAATCTCGATAAGCCAACAGGAGGACCCCAAAGTACACCGACTCTTGTAAGAGCAGCTACAATGGTTCGAATATCGGAATTATGTCGTGTAGATGTGAAATGGTCAACCTAATGCTCAGTGGAAAACCTGGGTACTACAGCAGCTGCGAGCAGACATTTGCCGCCACCACCACGACCACCCCTCGGCTGGACATCCGGGGACCCGAGAAACCCTACTATATATTGGGATTCACTATAGTTGGGATGAAATGAGCGGTGTTGACTGACAGTATGTCAGCGACTTCGTTACATGCTGCCGCGCCAAGGCCTACCCACTCCCTCCTCCCACTGCATGACCAAGGAGACACAAGATGGCGTGGAAACATATAGCTGCCGATCTAATAGGACCATACCCAAGGAGCACCAAGGAAAATCAGTTCACGAGTCGCCAATGGCAGTCAGCATGCCAGGGATGGGGAGTCGAAACGTGGACGACATCACCATACCCCCCCCCCCCAAGCCAATCCCACTGAACTGAAAAATCAAGAGATCAAGAAATGCCTCCATATCAGTGTGGGGAATGACCACATACACTGGGATAAACATATTCCCACCATCTTGTTTGCCCTACGTCGTCGTACTAACGAAGCAGTAGACACCAGCCCAAGTACACTCCTCCTAAGACAGACCCTATGCCGACCAGGTTACTGGCAGTGGGACAGTGAACCCACCACCATGCCCCAGCCCGTGGACATCTGGATAGCCACATTGGCTCGCACTATCACTGCCCAGAAAGCCCAGAATGAGTATATCCATAGAATGTATCCACAACCCAAGACAGGGGTATGCGAGTTCAACCGTGGAGAAACTATGTTACTCCGAACATATTCCCTCAGCAAGGCCAGCAATCAGTTTAGTACTGGCCTCGCTGACAAATGGGACAGGAATTACCATTTTCTCGGCAAATGGGACATGGTCTACTGGGCCGAAGTCATCAGAGAAAGAATACGGAAGGCCACACGAGGTCGAATACATCCCTATCCAGGGGACATGCCACGAGTAGAGCACATCGACGACGTAGGAGACACACCAGGGGACTCCGAAGGGCAACTCCATAACTCGATCCAGGACTCATGAGCCCTCTTGAAGTAAGACCCTTTAGCATCGAACGAGCACTCAGCTACGTTCCACCATGGATACCGGATGGGTAAACATGCCGAGGAGCAGTTAGCATAAGATCATTGCCCTCCATGACATGCAGCTACACGGACAAAGTCACAGCACTACGCTACAGAACGATCCCGAGCTGCTCCGAAGTGTCATGGTGGAGCCCACGAGACCGCGAAGGCTGCCAGACACCCCACTGATCTAGTCGCATCAGCGAAAGGTCAGAAACACCCTCAGTGAGGAGGGTAGAATCAACCCAGGCGCCTAACCCCTCACCTGTTACAACTCTCCAGCCCGAGATCAATGTAATTCCACCTTTTAGGAAGGCGATCTCGAGCACCGATGAAGAAGTGCCTACCCACGCCACTAGACCACCGGACAACGAACTTGCAACGAGTTCGCAACCCATCGGCGCCATTGAGGACGAGAGACCCGATCTATCTCTCGCTCAATCAACCACCGATATAGAAGGCACCAAGACTGTCGATGCCTCCAATTACTCGGCCTTACGACGAGAAGCACCGCCCATAGGTAAAGTTGAGAACTGTGATCTGCAGCTCCCTGGTGTTACCACTACAGGCACCGAGACCCTCGACTGCTCCCACCAACCCTCAGCTGGAGCAATGCCTGCAGTGCAGGTCGAGAGCACTCTCCCTCCCACTGCCTCGTCGCGGGACCTGGACATCGAGCACATCGATGCCTCCAACTACTCGGCTCCACGACGGGATGCTTATATCGGCAAGATGGAGAGCGGTCCTCCACTATAACTCTCTTGCTCTACAACAGCAGAGAAATGTTCTGCCCTACGGATAGAAACCCTTGCTGTCAGGTTGGAGGACCTGGGATCACTCCCTCGCAGTGCCACTATGTCCCTAGTAGTTGTGCCCACGCCCTCAGTTCCAGCAGAAGCATACCACATGCAGAGCCTCGACACCTGATGCCACCTCGTGATGCCAAGCCCGACTCTACACTTGGCCGGTACAGAAAGTCGCCGTGGCGACCCATGGCGAGGTACATGTAGCCGTACCCGCTGCTCACCCAGTTACGTCCAAGAGGAAGGCCAGCTAAATCTCTGCACACACCGTGCGATGAAGAAAGTAGTCGTAGACTAATATGTACAAACAGAACAGGACTCGTTACAGACCTGCAATCAGTGTAATTTAAACTAGCCGCCAGTTAATGACAGTGAAACCCAGGAACATTCATAATTTAGGCTAGGGTTAAATAAAGTATGTATCCTGCATAAGTGCCTACCCAGGCTGTCGTTAAGTAGGGGGTCGAATTGACACATGCAGCTTAAACTACTAATCAACTACGATTACGACTCAACGCTCTTTACGCGAAGTATACCCTTACTTCAACCTACATAAGAGTTGTCTACATCAACCACCCACGAGAGTGTTGCATGCACATCACTTCACACATGATCTCTCGGCCACTTAAATCTCCCGGGCGGCTGAGCATGTGGCCACTATTTTACGCAACCAGAGTGCACACAGCTCCCCCCTCCCCCGCGCTAAGTACCAACTAGCTTCAGCTACTTCGGGTGCGGCCGAGCGCCACTGACGATACATGAATCATGGAATGCTGACAAGAGGGTTCCCAGCTCCCACGCCAGTTTGTGCACAACAGTGCTCCAGGAGTAATTCTTGTTCTTCTCTCATGACATCTCAAGCACTGCTCAGTGCTGGGACCTCCATAAATCTTCCAAGTCTTAAGTATGCCCCCAGTGGCTACTTCCAACAATGACAACCAGTCATCCAACAAACAGCGAACATGCTAACACTCGTTAACTTCACTATGTCTCTTCTAGACACCCACTTTCTATAGTACAGTTTAGTAGTATGGTATTTTTCATGTCTAGAACAATCTTTCCCTTTTTAACCTATGACCAGGTCGCCTACACCTGGCTAACATAGGTAACCTTCAGCACCCCACTGTTAAGTAGGAAGTAGCATGAATCACATGTTTAATGATTTTTCAATAAACATAATTTTGTTCTCTATCGTTACGCTTTTTCATTTACAGAGTATTTTGCTATTTCGCCTGCTAGGAACAATTCACGCCGTGCACTGCAGACAGAAACTGAATATTTTCCTAAACTGAATCAACACACCCATTAGACGGCCACCTGTTTCTTCCCATCCACCCGAGCACTATTAGTGCTGGAGGGAAGGAACAGAGGAGCCACAACCACTAGGAATACCTTCATCCAAGGAGGGGCAGCAAGCCCAGGTTATTCCCTTGCTTCGAGCACTGATAGTGCTGAAGTGACCATAGCCTGAGTCTTGCCATTCAACCTTGGCTGAATTCGCATCCAGTAGAGGCATTGGTGGTCAAAATGGCTCCAAGTCTTTAATCAGCCCACCAAGCGTGGGGGATCAGAGGAGACACTTACCAAGCTCGTTCCAGCAAGCATCTGCTGGACTGACACTGTTAAATTGTTTCTCGTCAAGGTGCACTGCGTGTGTTGTTCAAGCAGCGACACACTATGCCTTTCAAGGTAAGGCAAGGCAAAAGGCATAGAGAGCAAAACCTAGCGTTTCTTGCTGCCAAATAGTGGTCTGCACTCACCCCTCCTACGCAGGAAAGGCATTTCAAGTGTGTACTTATATAAATCATGGCAGTAACATAAATTGTCACCAAGTTATAATTAAAAATTGTATCATTTCAGTGTCATACTTAATCTAGGTTATCTATTTCTAAATAAATGTTTTCATTTTTTTAATTATTGTATCACAAAAGCAATAACTTTTACCTTTACATGCATTAAATTTACATGGTTTTCTTAAAAGTAGTCTATTTTTCCAAAGTAGTGTAATTTTTTTTAAAAGTGGTAGCACAATTATTTACAATAAGGTTGGCAACATTGGTGTGGTGGCTGGATGATTACCTCTCAACACCACTACTTGTTGGCAACATCTTGTGCGCATCGTAAATGTCTTTTAAAGTAGTTCATTATATTACACTGCAAAGAATTATTGTATTTTGAGACAGAAATGAATAAATAAAGTGATTATAAATGTTTTCTTTGCAGTCTTTAATAATTAATCATTCAAAACGACATCCTCTGATTTCCCCTGTTGTGAGTTACACTACACTCGGCTCTCGGTGCTTACCTACCCATTATTTGATGACAAAATATGTCGAATAGACCCTTACATTTTATCAGTTTATTCAAAAGGCACATCTCTATTGAAATTAATTAATATAAATCGTCCGATTTCCCCACAAGGAGTTACTGAGAATGAACTTTATTCTTACAAGTCGCTCAATGTACAAACAATTTTTTATGTTAAGGTGATGTTAAGTATATGCTTCTGGGCATATAATTTTATTCGCGAAGATGCTGCCCCCAGATTAAATAAATATTACATTTTCAATGTAATATTTATTTTTATGCCAGATACAATGAGAAACCAACCTTACGGGAAAATATGACTTTATTCACAAAAGAAAATATTGTTGCAAAAGAAAACATCTTTGCAAATAATAATTCCTTGTTAAAATGTTTTGCGTAACAATTTCAAGCCAGAGTATTTGCTTTGAAATACAAGTGATTATAGATGCAACTATTTTAAGGGACATATAATCTTGGTAACATATCTACATTCGCCAAGCACACATTTGCTCTAGTTACTAGACGTTTACATAAACAACCAGTTTAAAACGATAGTTGCGAGAAATATTAAGTGAAGGGACCCGAAATATACTTCGATCAATGTTCCATTCGATAAAAGATACAAGTGGTTCGTGCTAACATTATTTACAAAGGAATTTCGCCGGGACTACGAAAATTTGTTGGTGGATGCAGTTTATCGATACATGCGATAGCGATACATCGAGAGTTGACTGTACACACACTCAACACCAACACCAACAGGTCATTCCACTTACACATACCTGAAACATACTCGCAAGAGAGCTTGCAAACCACATTTCCCCCATGAAACTATTCACAGTCAGTGAGGATGTCAACATATACATACTGTATCAACATTGACGCAAGCAACACTATTGCACAGCACGACTGCGTACTCTATGGGCGAACTTCGCCCCATCAGCGAGCACTGAGAAGAATGGGGCTAGTCCAAAGCGGCAGACATAATTCAAAATGGCTACAGGGTTGATTCTATGCGCTGGACAACTGCAGATACGGACATAATTAGCAAAATTAATTATAAGATTGTACTGACCCCCATGCGGAGCCACGCCCTCAACCTAAAATTGCTTTACCCGACGAGCCAAGGACCAGCAGACTCCGATAAGAAAATTAACGAAGTCACCACAGAATCGCAGCACCTCTGTGTCCAGTGACGTCACAGCCATCGAGCCTTGTGCAGAGGAGGGAAATCTGTCGTCAGCCTCCACCCAGGGCAATAAGAAATGCACAATGCCAACCGCTACCAAAGATAAGCAGCCTCTGTGTTGAGAGGCTTATAACCCCCGTATCCCTGGGAGGGCCAACAAGATTAAATTTGGACTATATACGGAACGTTCGAAATGCTGTTGCCAAAGTTCGTCGGCCTGCCGACCACAATGGTCAGTGGGCTCTCCTGGGTCTGAGAAGACCACCACGTCTCCCAGCCTGCAGCTTGCGAATGCTCACTCCAACTCCAGCTACCAGCTCCAGCTCCAGCAGCAAGTGCTACAGAGGTAACCACGATGTTGGCAACCCTGCACCCCCTAACCCAGTCTTCCTTGACTCCATGGTTGTAGCAGTTCGTCGCAACGCCCTAACTCACCCCTCAGTTAAAACTGTAAAAGTGATAACATTTTGGAAATTTTAAATAACCAGGTTTGCCTTCGCCTGGCGTCAAATGAAGTAAATTATACACTTCATTAGTTTATAAAAGAGCCCAATTCCCCAATGTTTTTACAAAAGTGAAATTAAGTTACTTAATAATTAACATAGCAAACTTTGACCTGTTCATTTTTACGCAAGAATTTTTTTTTATATTTTGGCTGAACAAAAATTTTAAAATTCTTGCTGCGAGTGGGCCGAACTCCTCAGTATCACTGGGTCTGAAAATACATACTCTGATACCTGGGCAAGTCCGGAACACCCACACCTGTCTGCGGGCGCATTCCAACTCTAGCCCATCATTCTCATCGGTATGGCCTCTGGGTGACTAAAAAGTCATTCCCTGTGGACTATCAATTGACGGCTAGGGGAGGCGTGAGATTTGTTGACATAGTGAGAGAGCCTAGTCTATTTTAATTTTATTAAATTGTGTCAGCATTTTTCCTAATGATGAGGAAGGGAGGTGGACTCCCCAGCCGACTATGTCGCCAGGCTCGATGAGCCCTCCACAGGGAATTATCTAGCTCTAACAACTCTCAGTTAACCACCACAGTTCTGAATAATTCGCCCCCATCACCAGTGTCGGAGGTCACTGCACCAGGACCACACCCAATCTCACCCCTCGTAGCTTACGATCACAAGTCCCAACTCGAATTCGGGCTGGGTATCTGCTGGCCGTGGTCTAGTTACGAATTCGTTAGTTATTACTACCAGCCAATGCCCTCACCTGTTTCAAAAACCACCTACTCCACCCCCAGCAATTGATCGTACACCAGTAACTACGTGCACCATCCACACCACCGCCGGGAAGGTAATTAAAATCACTATTCTGCCCCAACTGTGCCAAAACGACGGATAGCTCCCCTACCTTACACGTACATACCACTGCGAAAATCCACAAGACCGTCTCCCCTTGAGCACTTACATCACAAACAGGATGCTGAATAGAAAGCATCCAAAGGAGGATCAGCTCATTAGATTTCACATACGCCAACATCCTCATCTTTCACAAGTCATCATTTCATTTATTTTGGACAGCTGGCATCCCGGATTTTGACAGCCTTCGCAGTGAGCAAGGCTGTGCTCCCTGGGAGGGAGACAATAAGAGTCACGCTCATACTGGGGTTTGATTCCCCTCCGACTGCCCATCACCCTTCTGTTAGGCGCGGTACCCCAGCAAGGACCCCGACGTGGGTCAAACTCCCACCCGCCTGGCAGAACACCCACCAGGACTCTAATTCACAGCCAAAGGGTTTCTTACTTCCGACCGGATGGAAATCAGCACTTGTTTTAAATTAAACTCTAGAGTAGCCCTCTTTATTTCCTCTCTCTATCTCTTCCCCCCCCCCCCCCCATTTTTTTTGCAGGTAGGAAAGTGCAGAATAGGAGGTTAACTCGCCAACGAGCTAGGCAAAGGGAGGGCCAAAGAATAGTGTGCAGCAGAAGTGCACCTGCGGCTAGCTACAGAAGTGCGTCAACATAAATTGCCAGTACTATGTTGAAGGATACAGGTGAATAAATACAAATAACATTATTACAGAATTTTGATTTTTGTTACCTTCAAATATTCTTCTTTGAGGGTCTCATAGGTATCCGGGATTTTGCAGGTATCCGGAATAATTATGCGATAGGCTTGAAGTAAAATGAGCGTGTTAAACCTGAGATCATAAATGTCCGCCATGTGGCGAAGAAACGAGTTGCTGTGAAATGGGCCTCAGGTGTGATAGCACTTCGCCTCACAGAATTTTGTTTCACAATAAACGATACTACTATTGTGAGCAAAATATTGACATCATCAGACATTCTGAAGTAGTTTTTTATTTTTTAAGGAATGGCTCAATACCACATTTTCTCGATACTCGATACCAGTTTAAATACCATAACATTCTCACGATACTCTATACCGATACTTTTCTCGATACCAAATCAAAATTGTCATGAACCCAAAACAACTAGGCTAAGAAAATGGCTTACTTTACTAGTGTTGTCGACACACATTGAAACTATATAAAAACCCACATCACACTTAAATGGTGAACGGCCTGACACTAAAACATCCTTAAACAATGATAAACCAACAAAGTAGTCTGCTTCAATTTTATACAATCTTGTTTACACAGTGAAAGCTATAATCAAACTGTGAGAAAAATGATTGCTCGGTACACACTTATTTTGCGATTCCACAGTTTCTTTTACTTTATTTTGCGACGTCAAGGAAATTACTCTAACATTTGTATATATTTTAGTAATTTATTCGTCTAAAGACAGCAGCATAAATCTAAAAAAATATTCACATTTAACGGACATTTTGACAAAATAAATAACAACAGAAAACAGGCAGGTAACACATAAACTCAACAGACCAGGAACGTTCATTGATGTGAGGATGGTGTTTGTAGTTCTCAGTTACCCCATTCTTGCTGTGAAGAACCTTCATCACTCATCTGGAAAAATCACATTGAACAATGTTGAGAACTAGGCTAATTTTCTGGACGATGAAAGACATCATACATGTTTACTGGTTAAAGATCAAACACTAAGGGAATAATATTCTAAGTGGGGTAAAACTTGGCTACTTCTGTGAGGAAATAAACATGGTGGTTTGTACTACCTCCTATTAACAAGAGTTTACCGGAAACTTGCTACGCTAGACAGGTGAAGGTGACCTGTTCCTAATCTAATGAGGTAGGTAGGCAAAGTTGCTATGAAAATAACCCGACTTTAACAAACGCTACGTGTTTGTCCTGAAGTGACCGAATAACGTGTTTGTCCCTGAAGGGACCAAAATGTGTATAAGTGTTCAACGACTCAAAGGCAGGGAGTTTCAGGTGGATGTGTGTGAGGTGCTTAGACTTCTTCGAAGGTGTGGAAGGAGATCTCAAGATTTGTGCTTTGGCGAAGGAACAGGATACTGCTTTGGCAATTACAACTACAACTCAGCCGGAGCCAAATAGCTTTCCTCCAACAGCAAGATCCAGACATCTAGAACCTCTTCCAAAAGCAAGCCCAGCAGTTTGAATTGAGGGACGTCATGTGGTCCCAAAGTGGCCAACACTGCAATTTGTGCTCTTCAGGGAGTTTTGGATATTGGGTGCCAGGAACCTGATTCGGCGGCAGATCCACAAGTGTCTGAAGTGCTTCAGAGCACGATCAAAATTCGCCTGCCCCCATGGTAAGTCTTCATGCTCCTCATGTATCCCAAGCGAAACCCTTCTTGGATTCTGATGTAGATTATGGTGGTCTAATCACTATCACCATGGCAAGAGAAAAGAAGCCTCGCATCCTCCAGCCATATATCTGCTTATTTGTTTGTTTGGCAACCAAGGTGGTACACTAGTAACTCTTGTCATATTTGTAAACAGAAGCATTCTTAGCTGCTTTTCATCCCTTTGTTGCCCGTAGGGGATGCTGTACACATCATTACAGCGATTTTGGCACTAATTTCGTAAGGTATAATCGCAACTGTCAGCTCTGTCATACTTCCTTGAAAATACTGGCAATACAGCTTTTTGCAGGTCCTTTGGCAGAGCAACGTATCACCTGGCACTTTAACTCCCTTTATGCACCTAATTTTAAGGACTGTGGGAGGCAGGGATAAAGTCAGTCAAGTCACCTCTGTTTAATGTGATAGGGGAGCAGCTGCTCATATATGAGGAATTATATACCTTTTTTTTCTCAAATAGAGTATTTTGAATTCTTGACTCCTTAGTGCCCCCAGTTCAATGATCGAAAGTATCTGGCACCCTTGAAACCCGGTCATTTCTTAACCCTTGGTCCTCCACTAGTGCTACCTGATGAGGAGTTAACTGATACACCTGTGAACAAACTGTCGTAGTGGAATCTGGTGCAACAAATAACATAATCTTTCTAGAAGCGGTGGCACATGGAGTACCTCCTTCAACTCCAGCCAAGGAAAAAATGGACAAGACCGGACGCCAATTTAGGAGAAGGCATTCTAGTATTGGGTAAGGATTCAAACATACCCTTCTGACAGTGGCATCTAGGAAGGGCAGTGGCGTCTAGGAAGAGTGTTGAAAGTATATTCCGGTGCTAATGGTGTGGTGCAGGTTGTGGAATTGTGCACTCAGCAAGGAATTGTCAATCGTCCTGTAGTGAAATTATGCCTGTTGCCATCTAAATGAACTTAAAATATGGGCATTTCAAGGTGGGCGGGATGTTCGGTATCTGTATATTGTATATATTGTGTATTAGAAGAATGTGGATGTGTGCATGTTTATGTATTGACGCATGACGGATTTCTCCAGTGTTGGTAGTGGACGACCTCAGTTGCATCCCGAGATTAACATTGTAGGGTAGAAACTTATTTTACAGTTTAACTTTCCCCCTGAGCTGAGATTATTTTGTCTGTCTTAGCTTTTATTATTCGCCGGCCCACCGTAGCTGTCCTAGGAGTTCATTTATACACCACGAGATAGTGCTAGCAGTATAATCGTCTGCCTTTTGTTTCCCATTCTCCAACCAGCCGGTGACGTCAGATAGGCAAGTCAGCTTCCGCTACTCCTCGCCCTAATGACACGGCCAATCAGTGGCACGCCACCGCCCGCGAGGAGTGCCTATATAAGGAGGAACGGTCCTCCACTCCTTAAAGTTTTTCTCATCAGTCTTCCAGCAGCCTCTGCTCACGCAAATTACCCCGCTACTCTAGCTTCTCCCAGCAGTTTCTCTCAGGAACAGTTAGGCCCTTGTAGGAAAGTGGTTCTGACCACTTGGCAATGTGTTAGACAGACATTCTCTTCTACGAAGACCCTTGCTAAACCTATGTCCTGCTCAATATGGAATTATTACAGTACAGAATCATATTCTCAGTTATTAGGACAAAATCCTGTGTGCTCTGCTTAGTATACCAGCATTGGTATCCAACAGAATGCACTGCCATGTTGGGGAACTACATCTCAAAAGACATCACGAACACTCTCACCAGCCACAGAGCGCACCTCAACAATATCCCTCTTCTACACCGGTCGCCTCTACCGGCTTAATCGACGTAACACAGCTTCTAGGCCGCCCCACACATGGCAATCCCCAAAGCGAGTACGTCATCATGTTTATCTCCCTCTTAAGGAAATAAACACAAACTTGATTTAATCCTTGGGATTTTCTATTCCTGTAGCTTAGTACCTATATCCCAGTTGACGAGCCAAGGGGAAGTGAATGCAAGATACCCCAGGAAGTTTCTCAAGCGATTACACCAACTTATCACCCACATGCACTAAATCAAACTCACCCTTTCTTGTTACCTAGTGGTAAAAACGTGGAGTACACAGGTACACGTTGACACCCATGTGAATGACAACGGACGTGTGAGGCCGGATTCCAGCACGCACTGCGGAAGTGAATGCCAGGTGTTGGAATAGGGTGACCACTTTGTCTGATTGTTGGTACATGGCCTGACACATAAGTGGGCACACAAGGGATCTGCGTTCCGTTATTCTACGGGGAGGGTGTGTGCTATTCCATATGACTTACTCCAAGTGGAGGGGCCTTAAGGAAAGGAACAGGAGAACATCACTTGCTTCTGGGAGATTACGTGAGTTTTCTTCTGCCTTGGTTGTGTCGATTGCCAAGCTCAGCCCACGTGAGCAGGCCCAAGCTATCAGCAGGCTGCAAGTTGCAGTGATGCCACCAGTGACTTCTCACCTCTTCAGTGCTCCTGTGCGCATTAGATCTATTCAACCATCTGCCTGGTTCATTGAAGGCCTACGAGGTTCCCTGGCATGCCAACCACCACAAGCGGGATACAGAACTCCCGTCATACTCTGTCCTCCACGACCAACACAAATAGCCCATCCTCCCATGAACCAAACACAGTCTAGCCAACCAGTACTCCCTCCAGTCCAACGCCAAGGTGTCTCCAAACCCGTTGTACCTTCTAAATGCCCGATTCTACTCAAAATAGCTGATTTTGTGCCCTGTCGGCAACCCACTAGATCAGCATTATACAAAGAGAATCTCTCGACTAGCTGGGTCAACTAAAATCCTACGACCCATTCACAGGAGAGTCTGGACAGCTCCTGGCCAAAAAGTGGGACAGGCAGTGCCACTCACTTGATGCTGTAAGTATTATAGCACTCTCTTCCTTGTCACGCATCAGTATATACAATGGAAACACTAGACTATATGACTTAGTTTTAACAGCTTGTACCTACAGCAATCATCGTGACAGTGGGGCCCCCAAGTGGAAGGAAAACAGCAGTAATAATCAAGATGGTGGTCTGGTAAGTTGTACTATGGTGCACTAGTTCGTTTTTTAGTTGCTTTATTGAAAGTATTCAGTTCGCAAGTGTATTGGCGCTAAAATGAAACATTGTTTAACCACAAACACTGCACACAGAGTACACTAATGACTGGAGAACCTGAGGAGGGGGTTCACATGGTCGTACATTATCCGAGATCTTACATATATACATACAGTAAAGCACAGCACTTAAAATTAGACCTTCAAACAATACAGTTGACTAGAGAAGAGAGAACAAAACTATCACAGAAAATAATAATGCCAGGATGTTGGCACCAGGAAGTCAGAAATACAAAACATGTAAATGACAGAGACGATGGTGTTAAACAGACAGTGTAATGATGAAGTTTTGAATGCTCACAGAACAGTTGGCAAAGAAAAACTGATGATGACAACTTTGAATCTGTTCTCTTAAATTCATAAAGTTTTAATTTCATACCGCATGTCAGGCTTGAAACACCACTTTAGTCATCACATGTACAGAAGATGCGAGGTGTGGAGAGAATCAGGGCTGTGTACAACTGCGTAGCTCAAGAGGGAAGACTTACCTGGTGTGGGTAGTTGCTGTCTCGGGTCGGTAAGTACACTTGCAGCTCGCACTTCAATTGCTCCACTTCAATACACTGCTGCATGTTGGCATGTTGGAACTCCCGTAGCTCCTGCAGCAGCCCCCTGACCACATAACATATGTCAATCTCCTGCGACCGCTCTCCACAATACTCTACTTGCCTCGCTGTTAACAGAGCTCTTCACACAACAGCTTGACGTGTAACGCGTACTGGTATAATTATTAACTATGACTCTGCCTCATCTTCACGTGACACATCACCCCAAACAGGGTTTGAACCTACGAATACTTTATTCTAGAGCCACCCTGCACGCTCCTAGGCAAGATGCACCCAAGGACACGGCAGCCGAGGCAATCTATGCCATTATGCCAGATGTCACATGTCCAGTAATAACCTCTGCATGTGACAAAAGCCAGCTATGAAGCCCAGCGCTACCTCTAAGCTCACGGGAGCGATGCAACCCGCACACAAGTAAAACCACACTTACAGCCGCCCCCGAGAGAATGCAGCCTGCGCTGCTACAGTAGGAGCTCTAGCCCAAAAGGAGCCAGAAGACCCGCAGCCGGCCATGTATACATGCCGGCACACAGCCCCAAGACATCAGTTGCATACTCTGCAGTTCGCTCCTCCACCTCCTGTGCTGGACCTCTCTGACTACTGCTTTCCTAATGAGAGACCAGCCAGTCTTTCAAGACCTTCACCCGATGAAGTCTCCCACCTCCCTTACACTCACTACCACTTTGGTTGTGAACCCCAAGTTCCTTCTGGACAACAGCATATATTAGTTAGGTTCAACTATGCAAATTTTTGTGCTCTTCTTTAGTTTAACCTTAGGTCACCCCTCACACGGGTTACCGTAGCTTACTTCCACCAGTTTCAGTTCATTTGATAGCTAGGAGATAGTAAAAGCCACCGTGTCTATTCCTCTGAGCAATAAACATGTAATCTTACCTAACCAGAGTACTTATTCTAGGGTGATTGTGACTGCCCTCCTCAAAAAAGTCAAACCTACCAAGGAGAAGCAGGAGACATCATCTTGAAACCTCTTTGCCAAAAGTAGTGTATGACTGCGAGCTACCCTTAATTGGGCACACATACGTCGTGTAAACATATCCCAGTAGACGGCCACACATATTGTGAATCAGGTACGCAAAGGTACCTGGTGCGCACGTACGGCAGAGCCCCGACCACTAGGAACACATGTGGCGAAGTGGCTAGACATCTAGACCAGCTAATCCATTCCACATTCTGGTTGGCCTAACACCTTCTGGTTAAAATCTTAGCCAAGGAATTCATTGATTGCTCATCCTTTGTGTGGTAGACTCTAGTACCTTCCCATATGCCCTTCACTCGTATAAGTGGTGCATGGCAGAGAGCTAAGAGGTAAGCTACTTCCTCTAAACCTAGTCAGTTTCTCTGCAACTCAGTGTAATCTGCCATCAGCAGCCCCTTCCCACAGAACCGAGAATAAGCCATCTGACAACTGGCGAGGCCTCACCTCTCCTAGATCTCCCTAGTTCCCTCTTCCAGCCAACCCAGAAGATTGTCGGAGAGCTGCACCTGCTCGTAATGTGTATACGATTCGGACTTCCTGTGCCACTGGGCATACTTCACGCCTGTACCCACAACCCACAGCCAGAGCCGACCAACCCAGCCAGTAGCACGACCGCCGCCCCAGGGGCCCTATACTGGATTTCTCATTCGTATACGAACTGCCAGCCGCACTGAGTGAACTGTATTATTGGTATGCTTGAATAACAACTTGGTCTTCTTATACGAGATTCGTATACAACTTTGTCCGTGAGGTCAAAAGCGCGCAATCTCCAGTAATTAAATATTTCAATTTGTATGTGGCTGCATGTTTACTAATTCCTGTTAAGAAAATGTATTTATCTGTTAAGAGAATGTATTTATGGAACTGTTAACATTACATATACGATTATATTGTAATTTTCCATACAGTTATCTATCGCAAAAAAATACGCCATTCATATACAACAGTAATAAGTCTAGTTACGGTGCAATAACTAGAGAGCGCTAAATATAATAAATTTTATTTATTAATGTAGTCTTTTAGTCGTTGCCTTATGTAAGTATAAATTATTTAAATGTATACCCATGAGTTCACAAAACATAGCAAGTTTTAAAAAATGTCTGCAATTTAAAAACAAGGTATTTTCTGTAACATTAGGCATATTACCAAAGTAAACTTAAATTTTTTCCAAAGGATAATTACAACATCGTTCATAGCTCACAAGCCAGTGCCTCCCCCCAATTGCCAAGGCGAAAGGAAATTGGCTTCCCCCCCTTCTCCCAAAATGAGCACGCTACACACACACACATTCACTATGGCAGCATTTCTGAATAATGCGTATTTTTAATTCTAGTCTGTCGACTGCGCTTTTACAGTGCCTATGAGCCTATGCCAGTCCCTCCCAGTCTTCTCCAGTACTAGCCTAGCTATAAGTACACTTAGGTAGATAGTCATTGCCCCAATTGCAGGCCATGGCAGCCCAATCCCTCTCTGCCGTGATGCACGTCTCCTTGCATGATTTCCTATCCTTGTAGGCGCAAGGGGCCTAGCCCTGAGATGCAATAAATTCACTTAACACTTAGTTATAGGGTAGTTAGAAAAATAAATAAATATTCAAGTTTTCTGCATAATAATATTAAATTTTACCCATTTGTTAAAATAGCACTAAAATAACTATAATGTTAGTAATTAATGATTTCCTTTCCTCATTTATCCTTTAAAAAATCTCATTATATTAGTGTGTACTTCTTTTCTAGGCATGTCCGTGTCCATGCATACTGCCCTAAAATCTGTAAGAAAGACATGTTTACAAAATATGTTTATTAAATATCGTTGGTTACGTTTTCGACTTCGGCGTAGGTACGACCTACTATTCAAGTTGATATTTCGTTCATTACAAACAGTCATTATCTGTAATGTAGTTGGAAGTATTATGTACTCAATAATTTCAATATATGAAACCTAAAATCTGCCACTGCAATGTTGGATTCATAAAAGTTACTGCCTATTTCATAACAACATAAGTCACTTTTCTGATTGGCTAGTCACTGCAAAAATGAAGTCAGACAGAATAAACAACTGACAGCCGAAGTGAATTTGAATGGTAAATTCGTCTACGCATGATAGGCAGAAGAGCACATCATTTCTACTACACTACTAGAAAATTCCTCGTACACGAACACTCAAGTGATTTTTCAAGCATAAGCCCCCAGTTCCAGCCGGCAGCAGCCAAGCCAGGAACTACCCTAGGTGAAGCCTACAGCAGGTATAAGAGTGCCTCTGTCCAAACTATTAGTGCTTATCACCACACCTGACTTCGTGCCGTGCCGAAAGATTACACACCACACACTATACAGCAACCGGGTGACTAATAGGTGGCAAATAATCCAAACTCTCCCTCAGTGAGTTTAGCCAGCACCACTGCCTGACAGAAGGAAACTCTATCTGAAGGTGATGTTGCCACCATTTTAAACCGACATCACGCGTCAAGCTCCTTACATTATTCTTATTTATCTTCCAGAGAAATGAATACATTTAAGGGTCAAGCCATCGTCTCCAATTTATTACTGAAGGAAGACACACCCATGTAAATCATCCTGCAGTTAAAATAAAATGAAAAACATTTACCTTCAATAACTTAAAAAAAAAAAGTGTTTATCTTGACTTCTTTCTCTATTGTGGAGGCAGAATGCATTTTATAGTATTTTTTAAAGCATATTAGTGAAAGAATATGTACAGTTTTTACTACACCGTAAACTTAAATTTCAAAGCCAAATATTTTTTTTATTTTAAATTTTCATTCATGTTTACCTGTACTATGGCTTAATAATTGGACTGACATGGATGAAATAAGTGCTAACATTTATTTATGGGTCAAATGTTAATGTAAATGTAAACAATCCCCCCCCCCCTAAGTTGGTATGCATGACAAGAGGCTAGTCCTGAGTGAATTCACCGCCCTGCCTAACTGGCCAGCCTGAACACTGGATGAGGTGAGGAATGAGACGAGAGAATAAAAGCCTATTATATTAAATACTGGTTAGTTAAGGTTGCAAGTAGGCCGCAAGCTACCAAAATTATGTAAAAAGACAGGAATTCAAGTACTCACAGTGTAGTATTCATCGATAGGTACAAACACAAACAGTAGGACGACACATTTTCCACGTGGTTGTGCAATCTCGACATTTCATAGAGTTCCGAGCTATTGCTTGAAAGTGGTAGGGCTCTCACAACTCTGGTACTGTAGCAGGAATCAGAATCTTTGTTGTGTGAGCTGCATGTGCTGCAACTGGTTTGTCTTGTAGGTTATTGATGTGACCAGATATGGCTTGGTTGGTGTCTGCTCTGTGGCCATTCATTCTCTGCCTGAGTGTGTTGGTGGTGAGGCCGATGTATTCTGCACTGCTGTGTTGGCATTGGAGCTGATAAATCACATTTTGTGTTGTACAGTTGTTGTTGCCTGGGATGGTTTATGTACGGCTAGTGAGTCTGCTGTTGAAAAAAGTTGAGTGTTGGTGGATGGCACAGGAGCCACAGCGTGAGCTATTGCAGGGGTGGGATCCTTTGGGGGTGATAGTTTGGTTGGCATTTGTGGTGGGCTGCAGCTTTGGATGAACCAGTTTGTTGCGGAGATTAGGTGGCCTTTTGAAGACCAATCTGGGTGGTTTTGGAGACCAGGTCTTGTGTTTGTGGTGAGGAAGACAGAATTTTGTATCCAGAGAGGAGAATGTTTCTGAGTTTACTTAGGCTTTCATGATATGGGACCACCAGGGGTATATCAGAGTTGTTGACCTTGGTTTGTATTGTGGTATTTGAGATGTCTTGCTGAATCTGTTTGTGGACAAGGTGCCTGGGGTAGCCCCTGTCGAGGAATGCTCTGGCGATTTGTTCACACTGTTTATTGAGATCACTGTTGGTGGAGCAAGTACATTTAGCTCTTGTGGTGAGACTGTAGGGTAGGGATTTTTTGTCATTGTATGGGTGGTAGCTGTCAAAATGTAAGTACCGGAGGTTATTGGTGGGTTTGGTGTGTACAGCATTTTGGATTGTGCCATTGTGGAGAGAGAGTTCAACATCCAGGAATATTGTGTGTGTTTTGAAGTATGACCTGGTGAACTTGAGTGAATTGTGTGCATTTTAATTGTTTAGAAAGTGAATCTTCAGTGGAGGTCCATATCATGAAGATGTCGTCAATGAAATGCATCCAGCAGTGTAGTTGGGTTGGTTGGTGACTGATGAAGTTTTCTTCTAACATGCCCATTAACAGACTGGCATAGGATGGGTCCATAGGTCTACCTATTGCTGTGCCTTTGACCTGGAGGAAGCGCTAGTCTTGAAATCTGATGTGGTTGTTATTGAGGGTTAACCTGGCGAGTTCAATAAGGAATGTTGTAGAAGGTGTGCTGTGTAGGGGTCTTTGCTTGAGGTAATATTCAGTGGCCGACAGTCCAGATGAGTGATAGTATAGAGAGATGTAACATCTATGGTAACCACATATGCATCTTGGGGAATGGAGCTCAGGTGTCTTGAGCATTCCAGAAAATGGCCAATGTCCCTTGACATAGGACAGAATCTGCTGTACCCAAGTTAAAAGGTGGGTATCTACAAGGGCTGAGATTCTCTGAGTGGGGCTGCCAATCCCTGATACAATGGGACGTCCTGGGGGTTGCCAGTGTTCCTTGTATATCTTCGGAAGCAGATAGAGAAATGGTGTGGTGGGTTTATTTGGGGTGAGCATTTTTATTGAAGCCAATGATAGGTCTTGGAGGGGGCCCTGTGTCACAAGGGATTGATTGATATTGTTGCAGAATCTGGTGGTTGGGTCTTCCTTCGGATGTTTGTAGGCGGATGTGTCCTGGAGTTGGTTGTCTGTAATGTAATATGTTTTGTTTAGGATCACTGTGGTTGTGACCTTGTCAGCCGGGAGTATTATTATGTCTGGGTTGTTTTGAAGATTTTTGACGGCTTATCTTTCTGGAGAGGTTATGTTACTATTATTAGATACTGATATTGCAAAATTGGGGTCTACAATGTTGACCAGGATGTGTGCGATGAACTGCTCAAGGGAATGTGATGTAGGTAAGGGTGGAGGGTCCCAAGTCGATAGGGGTGCAAACTTGGTCAGGGCTGGATCAGTAGAGCTGCTGTAATGGTTAGGTGTAGGGAGGTTGTCAAAAAAGTGTTTGAGTGGGAGATTGCCAATGAAGCTAGGGACATCTTTATCAGTGGTGAAGTGGTCAAACATTATGGAGGGGGGAGAAGGAGATAGCTTTTTGTATGATATTGTGCTCGGCAGCAGTGAGGTTATGGTTCGGCAAGTTGAGTACATGTGATTTGCTTTTGTGGGGAGGTTGTTCCTCCGTTGTGGTTATATGTGGGAATGGTTTAGGCAGAGTTGGTATGGTATATGCTGGTGTGGGAAGGTTGAAGGTTGAAGCGATACAGGGTTTCTGGCCGACTAGGGAGGGAGCGGGTGGGGGTGGTGGTGGTGGTAGTTTCTTGAGACACAAGGTGGTAGGCAAGGAGCAAGGCTTCATTCCTGGATTGTGGTGGCATGGCTAAAAGTGGTGGTTTTGGTTTTCCTGTCTTTTTATATGTCATCCTACTTTGTATGTGCATGCCTATTGACGGGTACTTCACTGTGAGTAGTTGAATTCCTGTCTTTTTATATGTCATCCTACTTTGTATGTGCATGCCTATTGACGGGTACTACACTGTGAGTAGTTGAATTCCTGTCTTTTTATATAAATTTTACATTAAATACTGGCTTAGATCATTCTGGTACTAATCTTATTGCAATAGATTAATGCATACAAAAGGATAAAACATCAAAGCGATAAACAAATTATGATTACCAACATTACAGAATAAAATAATAAACATGTGTTTATAATTTTCAGCAATAAAACTAAATGAATAAATCCAAACCATCAATTGCTTGGATCACTTACATATACTGTTATGTCCCGTTATGCATCTCTTACTGGTACTTATCAATAACCATCCTACATGATCGCGCGCCGTTACATACAGATATACCCGGCATCCACACTAGTGCCCACTTAATATCCCTCACTTCCCTTAACCTACTGGTAGTCAATATTGACACATATAGACTAAGCACTATAATGCCATACCACACAATACCGCATATATAGTGCATCAGAAATATGAATAATTCCAACAGTCTTCCATAATATTCCATTACTCCAACGTTGAGGTTAACCTCTAAATTTCACAAAATCATCACTCACAAACTATTATAATGACTTTTAAAATTGAAACAGCATGACGTGCCATGAGCGCTGTCTCATACATGTATGAGCCTCAGTCTGTTGCCTACCCTGATGTACCGTAGTGCCGATCGCCGCTGCTCTTTCTATTTCACTAGTGGTGCCAATAAAGACATCTCTGGAGCAATTGTTATCAGGACTTCGGCATTGAAGCACGGAAGTGGACTTGTTATTGGTAGGAAAAATTTTGTGAAGGACTTAAAAGACAGGTGCGTTGCATTGGATTTAGACGGGAAAGGACAAATGGAGTGGTTGACGAGTAAGGTGGTTTGGTAAAAGTTATAGAAGCAGTGAGAAGGGGAAGGTGTGTTGTTGGGCACTAGCATTAATGTCACCGTTGCATTTTCTTGAGTTCAGGAGGAAAGCCGGTAAAGGAAGTCGCCGGTATCTTAGTCACCCGCCAGCGAGCCACGTAATGTGCTGCCGTCTGGTCAGACTCTGGCGCACAGCGCAAAGCGGAGAGTAGGAATGCAACCACCAACTTCTCCATCTTCAAGGGTACGAGAGTTGTACATTGTCTCTGAGAGGATGGACGGTCTTCAAGGAATGACAGCTCTACAACATCACAGAGAGGGCAACACCATATCAAACTCCAAAGATGAATCTCAGTTGCAGGGAGGCAAAATGACGCGAGATGCTTACTGGCTATTTGAATTAACGACTTTGCTTCATCTAAATGCTTCTCTACAAGCAACAATTGACAGGGTTCGTAAGCCTAGAATTACTACAGGATTTTCCCCTGGACTGGGGAATTATTACAGATGTGTCAGAATCCTACGTTTCAACAATATAGCCAGCAAGTAAGCCATGCAATATGCTGCCTCTCCTCGAGAAGATGACAACAATTGATTATCGGTAGAGCTGGACCGATACACATACAGATACATTGGCCAATTATCCCAAAATAGGTATCGGTTACAATTGGCCATGGTCCAACCAATTCATTTCATCAACCCAAATGATTTAATCCTCACTGAAATTACTTTACGTGGTTATCTTGCAGAAAATGTTTCACAAACCAAGAGTTATATTTTTGAAACCAAAAATTTATTTCCTTAATTTTATTATCTTTTAGTAACAGGCGATTCAAAATTAAACATAAACTGATATGGCTGGCTTTAGTGTTGCTACATAGTAAACTCTATATAAGCCATACCTGGTGAAATTCATAAAATAAAATGTATTTAATTCTGGTATGTTTTTTTCAGGTAGTTAAAATTTGTTTGTAAAAAAAAGTTTTACCTCTATAATATTCTTTGTTGGCCATTTTCATTCACGTCAACTTCAACTCTATATTGATCTATCGCTCCGACATCGTTTATCAATATTTTATTCCCAGTATGACACTATTCATAAATTGATAGTAGGAAGGTCGAATGTCGATATATGAGCTGAATCGATATGGCTGTGGTGCTCGTTCAATGACAGAAATATAACTATGTGTATTTTATTTACTAACAAAAACCTCTAACCAAGAATGTTGGTGATATGATGAAAGTAAATAGTAGGTACAGTCGACTCTCGATGCATCGTTATCACACGTATCGATAGAACGTATCCACCAACAACTTTGTGGCCCCAAAGAAATTCCTGTGTAAACAAGGTTTACATAAACAACTTGTATGGTTTATCGCATATTGCGGCGATTAACGTATATTTCAGGTCTCTTCACCTAAGATTTCCCACAACTATTGTTTTTAAGCTGGTTGTTTGTGCAAAAGTCTAGTAACTGGAAGTGAAATACGTCAAGCAC
Source organism: Dryococelus australis (assembly GCA_029891345.1). Taxonomy (NCBI): domain Eukaryota; kingdom Metazoa; phylum Arthropoda; class Insecta; order Phasmatodea; family Phasmatidae; genus Dryococelus; species Dryococelus australis. Next base: position 842,517 of record CM057006.1, read on the forward strand.
GCCAACATTTATAACTGCTCTCAGCGCTTTGTCTAGTGTTTTATCTTCCTAACACGTGTGTCGACACTGCGGCGTGTGAGAGTGGCTTGCTACTTCCCCTTATACGCCTCCGAGAAGGGAAGTTGTTACCTATAGCAATGTGCATGGCGATCTAGTGTCCTCTCTCTCACCCTTTTTTCTGTTTCTCTTCACCGCACACCTCCCTTCCTCTCCTCACATGCAACAGAGAGGAAATGTTGTCTAGCAAAAGACAAATCTCTCGGCCGCGCGGGCTTGCATTCACACGCCGACCACAAAACAAATAAACTTCGCCTGGTAAACATAGAAGTTTTATCAAGATTATGCATAGCTCAAAATAGTAGCACCTATTATCACTTGTATTTCAAAGCAAATGGTTTCGCCTGAAAATGTTAAGCAGAATATTTTAACGAGGAATTATTATTTGCAAAGATGATTTCTCTTGTGATTAAAGGTAGTTTTTTCCCATAAGGTTGGTGTTTCATTGTATCTGACATTAAATTAACATGATTTTAAAACATAATATTTATTTAACTCAAGGGGCAGCATCTTCGCCAAATAAAATATATGTCCAGAAGCATGTTCTCGATCTCCCCTTGTCACCAAAAATCTTTTGAACATCGAGCGACTTGTATTATAAGTGTAAAGTTCATTTTCAGAAACTTCTTGAGGCGAAATTGGAGGGTCTGTATCAACTTATTTCAAAACATGCACCTTTTGAATAAACAGATAAAATGCAAGGGCCTGTTCGATACCTTTTGCCATCTAATAATGGGTAGGTAAGCACCAAGCGAGTGCTGTGTAACTCACGACAGGGAAAATTAAAGGACGTGGTTTTGAATTATTAATTATTAATGACAGTGAAGAAATCAATTATAATCACCTTATTTATTCATTTGTGTCTCAAAATTACAAGTTTTCTTTGCAGTAAAATATAATTAATTACTTTAAAACACAGATATTTGCCACAGGGGCCACGTGTCAGCAACATGTAACGACATGGAGGGGTAATCCTCCCGGCACCACCCCTCCATCAGCAAACCTCCATGAACACACTGCCCGATCGATAAATTCTCCATACTCTCTCAGCTGATAGAATGCATGCCGGACATTCAAAATTTGACTTGCATTCGGTGTCATATTATTTTAATTTACAGAGGGTTTGAAAGTTTTAGGTCAGCATGCATTTGGTGTCAGATTATAATAAATTATATAGTGTATTTTGAAATGTTATTTCCCTTATTTAAATGAGTTTGGGGGGGGGGGGGGGTGGTGTTTTTAAATGTATCATTTACAATAATAGCTTTTCTGAAATTCCCATTTTAATTGTGTTTATTATCTAAACTTTATTCACAGATAATGTACAGCTCTTACTATAATCAACATAAATTTTTATAAGTTTAGGTTTTAAATTTTATTGATGTACATGTCAGAAGCCTCATCTACTGAGAATCAGCCACCGTCCCCTGCCTGTAACAGACAGCCCTACCCGCCCATGCTAATAGTTGTTCTACTCCCGCAGTAAGCCACAGTATTGTAGGTCAGTTACCATGCGTGCGACTCAGTGCTTGTGTTGCAGCCTTGGATCTACCCCATTCCCCTCAGAGTGCTTATTTTACATAGTTAGTGTATTGTAAATGTTACCACTCTTAATGCATGCTGAACAATTTGTTCTTCTTTTCGCTTAAACCACTCCCTTGTATTGTGTGCTATGGGAGTGTGTTCTCTTCTTCCTTCTTGTACGTTGTTTAATTTTAAGTTTACACAAAAGTGCACACACCAAATACTCTGACTACACACATTCTAGCTAACATGTCGAAATGAGCACACCACACACATCCACAAAAACAAACAATTAGAAAATTCGTCCAGACACTTACACATACTTCAGCCACATCTACACAAACATTAGACATACACAAGCGGTTGATAACTCAGTTAAGCAGTGCTCACACAGAAAACATTACACCCGTTGAACAAACTTCACAACACCAATCAACATTTAACCAGCCCAGTACAAGTGGTTATAATTTGAGAACATGCCCAGTCCACTCACTACAGACAACCAATACACATTCCATTTCCATTCCTGCTACAAATGTGGACAACACCATAACTCCACCTACCCAACCACAAATTACCCCAGTCCCTACAGTTCCTACAAAGCCAGTGGTGAAGAATTTTCACATACCTTTAACGCCATCAGCGAGTTAAATATCTGGACCAAACTTGAAAAGCGACAGCATTTAAAGTTTTATCTGGTAGGGGTTGCGAAGAGAACATACTATAAACCTCTACTACAGCAGTATAACTGATATCACTTGGCAACAAATGGAAGAAAAATCATTACACACATTTACACAACTAGACACACAGAATAAATACAAACACATTTTACACACCACATGACAACAACACAGCGAAAGTGCTCAGGCCCATATCGAGAACTTGACTTTTTACAAGAATAAATGTACACCACAATTGCCTGAACAAGAATTTTTGAACATAATTTGGAACTCTCTTTTGCCACTACTTGTTAACAAGATTATCCCTTTGGATAACACAACACTAAACAAGCTACTACACAACATTGAAAACATTGAGCATGGCATGTACAGCTACCAATAAAACATTGAACAGCACACACCAAACCCACTACATGCTAAACTCCACAAACAAATTGCCATTTTAAAGGAACAGATACAGATGCTCAAAAACACTCTAATTTACACCCCACCACCGCCACATCCAGTACAATACATCCAAACACATACATATCCAACCCCACCCGCCGCCCACATCCAGAACACGTAATTGACTGCCCACAGAACAGACAACACTACAGATATCCATTACTCAACAAACCCTATAAACAATGCAGACACCATCAGGCATGCCCCTTCAGGACAGAACAATTACGAAATGGACACATACAAGGACACGTTTACGAGGAAAAGTACAGGGAACATTACAGTCTTCAACATGTCTTCCCCGCCCAGGATCAGCACGCCCGGGTTCGAGCCGCATGTAATGCATTCTTTAATAAAGTGGTGCCCAGCAGAACTTACACGGAAATCGCCAGTTTGAATGCCACAAGAAATCATTTTCAATCAAAACCCATCCCGCCCTTAATCCTTACACCAAGCAACATTGCACAACAGAGCAAGGTCCCAGAAATCAAATCTGCTATACATTTTGCGAAAGCAAAGCCTCAGTATAATAATGTCAGTTCAAGCAAACTGCCTTCTAGGCAATGAGTGCATAAACAATCGCCTATGCCACCATCTATATTGCTGTCATACAATGTGTCAACACATCATCCAGTGCATCCCAAACCAGCCCCCTGCGACACTTGCAAGCGCAGTGTTCCTCCCCTGCCCAAATCAGGCTGGGGTTGCCACACCTTCAGCACCCCGCGTGAGAGAATGCAGCATTGCCACATCGCAGTGATTCCCTGCCGCGCAGCCAGTAGATCACGGTCCCAGTAGCCTCGCTAGCAATACCTGCACATTGTGTCTCTACATAAGACATAGAAGTCATTAGTGCCCCCTTTTCTCCAATTAAAATTTTGTTTTTTCCGCTGAAGGTGACCGCTTTCGCCGATTTAAGAATAAATTCAAGCTGACACAACATACCATTTTTGTAACCCACTCCACTCCCATTCTCGCTGTAGCGTATGCTGAGTGTTTTCGAAACAAGAGTGCTGGGGGCTGCAATGATGAGCATTTTTGGGAAACATGCTGAGCGGTGCCGTGCCTCGAATTGAAATACGAACACAGCCATGTGCTACACCTCTTTCACCATGTCAGCTGAAAGTCATTAGTACTGCAATGCCACACGTACTTGTTTCTATTAAGGGCACGCGATATTATGCGTTGATAGACACAGGATGTTCATGCAACCGTGTGTTTTATCAGATCAGCCCCTTCTTACCCTCAGAGAAAATATAACATTAGTTGCAGCCTCATCCATTTTCTCACACCCTAAATTTCACACTATTATCAACTTTCATATCAATGGCCACACCTATTCACAGAAATTTTTACTTCTTGACAACCTCCAGCAAGACATCATTTTGGGTGTGGACTTTATTAAGAAATACAATGTTATCCCTATCTTAAAATACAATATTCTCTTTATTAATGCCCATGATGGGAATAAAATCACAGAAATCCCCATTTTTTCTGATAGCACATGAAAACCCGACTACTCTGTCCATTACCCATTGTTACAATGCTATCAAGGCCTTTGAAAATCAACCTCCTCAGGGTCCTTCCATTAATGACAACTTTTCGCCTGCCCAGAAATGAACCATTCAAGACATCATGAGTACAATAATGATCATTTTGCTAAATCTATATTAGAGTTCACTGAGGTGCGGGATTTTGAAATTAAACTAGACTTAGACATTGACAAAACCATTGCTACTTCTCCCTATCGAGTTAGTCCCAAGGTGTGTGATGACATTTTACTTCAAATCAAAGATATTGTTAATGCAGGAATTATCCAAGAAGCGGATTCCCCATACTCTGCCCCTAGCCTTGTCATCTCCAAAAATAATGGCGGCCTTCGATTTTTGACTGATTTTCGAAAACTCAATAAACATCTTACTAGGGTGCAATATCCACTTCCATGCGCAGAGGATATTTTAAATACCTTATAAAATTACCCTTTCATCACCAGTCTTGACTTATTTTCTGACTTTTATTGCATCCCCGCTCGACCTCAGGATCATAACAAATTGACTTTTAATATCAATGGGGTGGGATTAATTGAGTATCGGAGAATGCCAATGGGCCTCAGCACCTCACCCCAATACTTTAAAATGTTCATCAACAAAAATGTCACTAGGGCCATGAGATTATTTTAGCTTGTGACACCAGTAACACTGTAGTGGATGGAGCCCTCATCCTACTCGACCCACACTCTAGACAAAGAAATATTGTAAATTTGCATCTAAAAAAATTTATATTCAAGAGTGGTGCTGGATCACCACAGAGCGGGAGCTATCAGCGATTAAATACCTATGCACAAATTTTCATCACTATTTGTATGGGAGAAAATTTACCATTGAAACCGACCACGCCAGTCTGAGGTATCTCAGGTGGATCATAACACATGGATTCAAAAAATTGCAATCGCCTTAAGTGAATTTGATTTTCCAACTAACATAGTTAAGGGCAAACTCAACATATTGCCAGATCTGCTCAGTAGACTACCCACTGCCCCTTACATCGCCACTCAGACTGTCACAATACACTTTCTCCTTGTCCATACCCACGAACAGGAATACATACACATTAATGATGACTCCACTTTACTTGTGCCGTCTCACTATTACTATTTCTCCCTTCCTTGGTGAATATGACAACGATCCTCATATTCACAATCTGAAACAGGCCTTATTACACCCAGACCAAGCCGATGCAAAATATCGTAGGTTAAGTCGTCGCTATGGTATTGCCACCAATGGAGAAATATTTCTAATGGTCAACACGCCCCAGGGGCCATCTAAGTTAACACTTGTCCCTAAATTATTTAGGCCCATTGCGATGTGATATTTGGGGGAGGTCATTTTGATGTACTTAAAACATTGCAGAAAGTAAAACAATCTTATTTTTGGGACACAATGGCCACTGAAGTTAAGAAGTATGTTCAATCCTGCCCTGAATGCCAGAAAATTAAAGCCATTACTTGACAACCCATGGGCCAGTAAACCTCAATACCTTCAGAGCTGCTTTTGAAAATGTGGGGTCTGGATGCTATATGGCCTCTACCTGCAACAGCCCATAAACCTAAGTATATTTTAGTCATGATTGGATATGCCACCCGCTATGTTTGTGCCAAACCAGTTCAATCTATTGATGCAGCGACCTATGTTGAATTTATAAAAGAGGTTATATTGCAGTTCAGGTGTCCCAAACATATACTTACAGATGGAGGAACCAGTTTTCAGAACGAAGTTATTAGCAACCTCCTCAAGTCGCTTGGCATCAAAAAGCTTACTACCACCACATAAAACCCTCATTGTCACAGTTTAGTCGCTTCATTGGGGAATAGCTTACAGCTTGTGCGAGTGCCGACCAGTTAAACTGGGATTTGTACGTTCCGTTCATTCAGTTCAACCACAATACTAGTATTAACAACCCTACTAAGATTCCACCTTTCTATTCACTTCATGGGGTGGAAGCAGTCCTTCCAGCCCAGGTAGTAGCCACTAAGTTTTCCAAGTGGGGGCTTAATTTGTACGAGCAACTTTTAGCCACTCGTGACTCTGCCAGGCACAATTTAATTCAGACTCAGAGTCTTCAGAAACCCCAATTTGACAAAACGCACAGGAAAAACACCTTATGTGTTAACGATTATGTCTGGATACATAACCGTGGAAGACATAAGGCCTTTACCCATCGCTTTCGCAGCCCATATTGTATTACACATGTTTTAGGCGAATCGACTGTTCGAGTACAGACAAACAAATCTGGTGTTCCTAAGCTTGACACTGTCTATACCAGGCATACCTGGCGTACACCCGTTAATAGTTTCTAGTAATGTCACTCTGTATAATGTGTATTTTTTGTACTAGTGTCTAATACCTATGTAAAAATGTGTTATGGTTTCTATTATTCCGCCATACATCATGTACTAAACAGTGGGTTCTAAGCTATCTACGTCCTCACATTGCTGCAAGCGATCTGAAGCGTAAGCCAACTGGGACATGCTGACCAAGTTCTGAATCAGCATGCGTGACGCAGCGAGCGGCAGTCACAGCATGGCTTCCACATCTAGTTCCTGCCTCTCAGTCCACCTTCGTGCTTCTGTTCCACGGCTGTCACATGGTAGAGGAGATATCAGGGTCGCTAAATGCATTCCTATCCTTTCACTGCCACACAGCATAGCTGCGATGCTCTTCTCATCGCCTGCCGAGGTTGACAGCAATGTGCACGGGCGGAGCCACCTTGCGCATGCGCCGAGCATTGCTATGGAGACAGCTGTCAAAGGCCGCCCTACAATGATGAAGTGGGGGCACTTTCTCCACCCACTTCCCACACACTGCCATCTCGACATTTATAGTGTTTTGTTTTTTCAACAGCCAGGCTCTATGCCCAAGACTTATCGCCGGCAGCTGGCGTGTGTTACGTCACGACGCAGCCTGACTGCTGCATAAGTATATGCTGTGATCAAAGAGCAGAAAGATAACCATTAATCCCCCCTACCCAGTCTATCATTAGCCACAATGCATGAAGATTTCACATTCGATATATGATTAAATAATTTTCTGCCTTATTTAAGTATATTTGTCTATGTTTGTTTTATGTCGCCACAAAGGTAGTTAGAACGATTATTGCCACACCAATATTTCTGTTTTAATATCCCTCCCTCCTCTGGATTAATTATGTATTGTGTTATTATATTCATTTCAGTGCACGAGCGTCGAACATAGTTTTCTTCTCAAATAACTATTGTTTTCCCTTGTATGCAATTTCTGTATTTTATGGAAATAAGTTCTACAATTTTGGTACGTATATAATTACCCTCCTTTATTACGAAATCTACAAGATGTGCCAGTTACTCCGAGTGGTAAGTTCCTGTCCGCACAGCTGTTTTATCTTGTGGACCCTGTTTAATTATATTATTTTACGCTAGATGCCACCCTACATGCCGTTCCAAAGTAAACTATAGCCAGAATACTAGTCTGTAACAATTTGTTTATTTTGTTATTACCTGATTTATGGTTCGCAGTCAATTCTGTTATCATGTAACTTTTTCTGCAATCAAGTATATTTAACTTCCCTTTTACATGAGGTCACAGCTGTCTTATACAGCGTTATTTTAACTATGCTCTCACATAATTACAACTTAGACCAACAGGTCTGGACTTATTGTTAATATTTATGAGTTATTTAGCAAGCCTTATAGCAAGCTCACTTACCTTGCCTATGTGTTTTTGTTGGATGATGCAATTTATCATTATGTATATTTCTGTATTGTAAATAGTTTTAATTAATTTTTGTCCTGTTGGTAGTTACAGTGGAAGTGTTTTGAGTTGGAGACTATGTTCCACAGGAAGTGTGTGTTTGGGTTGGAGATTATGTGATCCCCTCTAATAGGTTGTGTTGTTTATGTCTTTGTTTGTATGTAATCAGTTATGAATTAAATTGGGTGTTGATGGAAGACCTTTGACTTTATTTAACGCTAACCTGTTACATTTACCAACTCGTCCAACAATTTATGGGCCCACTATGTAGCCGTCATCATGATGGAAGAAGAAAATATCAGGATAACATTGTTCGATGGAAGGAACTGGAAATTCAGGATAGAAGTGTTTCTTGATGAGAAGGAAGTGCTGGAACATTTATAATAGCCATTGGATGAATGGCAGACACCATATCTTCAAGCAGAATGTGATAAACAATAAGTCAATGATTCAAAGGCACAGGCATTACTGGAAATCTAACACGCAGACCGAAAATGCAAGAACTTCATCGTACAGTGGATTAAAGGCAACTAGCTGGAGTATGTAAAGGGTAAAATGACTGCATATGAAGTATGGTCTGGTCTCCAAAGGAGATTTGAAAACAAGGGAGCAGCAAGTAGAATGGTGCTGAATAAAATATTGCATACTATGAAATACAGACCTAGTGCTGAAACATTCAACAAGTTTTGCTGAGGTCTGACAGGCTGGTTCGAGAATTAAAGACCACGGGAGAACTAGGCCTACATGATGAAGAAGGAGTTATCATAAAGTTTTTACTTTGAATGCCTGAAGAGTTGGAAGGAGTAGTAGTAACTGGACTTGAGAAACTGGGTGCCGATAAACTGTGAGTGGAGTTTACTGGCGCCCAGCTAGAAAGCAGCAGGGAACCCAGCGAGACGATCCAGAAGAAAAAGTGTCCATCATACAAATGCCACAACTGTGGACTTGCAGGCCACAAGAGACATGCATGTTGGAAACCTGGAGGAGGGATGTTCAGAAGAGGACAAGTAGGATGTGGAAATCCACCGAAGAATGTTCACCTTGCCCAAGATGAGAAGAATGATGTACCTATGTACAGCTTCCTGATGTCAGTAAACGAGTGTTGTGCAGTAGAAAATAATCGTGCTGATAATAGTGTTTGGGTTCTAGATTCAGGGGCAACCGATCATCTTGTAATGGCAGATATCCCAGTGATAAATCATAAAAAAATAGATAACTTAGTGTCAATAGGTGTTGCAAAATGGAAAGTTTTTCTAGTGGCTAAAGATATAGGTGAAGTGTTAACAGAAACACAGGGGCTTAAAACAAGCCCCGAGAGAATGGAATTCATGGTTTGATATGTTTGTGAAGTCACTTGGCTTCTGTCAGTGTCATGCAAATAGATATTTGTATATGTGTAGAGATGATGACTGTATTGTATACTTGCTTCTTTATGTTGATGACTTTATGGTTGCCTGTAATTCATTACCTAAACTAAATGAGTTGAAGGGAAAGATTATATCTGATTAAAAAAATGAGAGATCTAAAGGATGTGCAGTATCTTCTTGGCATAAAGGTAGAACGAATAGGTCAAACAATGTACTTAAGCAAAAATTGCTATCTTAAGAAGTTGTCAAAATTTAAAATGGAAAATTTCAAACCTGTACAAACACCCTTGGAACTGCAGCCAAATTATGATGTTACTAAGGAGTGCATCATTAATGAAAAACACCACAGAGAATTAGTTGGGAGCCTCATGTACGCATGCCTGACCACCTGACCTGATATATGTGCGGCTGTGAACTTGTATAGTCCGTTACAAACTGATGCCACTGAAGTGCAGAGGGTAGGTTTGAAAAGAGTTCTGAGCTATCTTACAGGAACACTAGACTTAGGACTGTGATTTAAAGGAATCAGTGATGTTCCTTTACTGCGGTACGCTGATGAAGATTTTGCAAATCAACCAGACAGAAAATCTGTGACTGGGTACCTCTTTGAAATGTATGGAGTTCTGTTTGCTGGGCAACTAAGAAGCAACAGACAGTTGCTTTGTCCACTACAGGGTCAGCATTTGTGACCCTAGCTTCAGCAACTGTAGAGCTACTTTGGCTTATGAAATTGTTCACAGGTTAAGGTATTCAACTATGTAAGCCAATAACTGTATTTGAGGACAGTCAATCCTGCATTTGTGATGTGGGTAGTTGGGAACAAAAACGCTTGAAGCATATAGACATAAAGTATAAAGGCGCTTACACAATTTAAAACTTTAACATTTGACTTTACGTTTGCTTTCCGACTTGATGTTACTTATGGAGCTTGACACAATGGAACTGTCACAGGTAAAGTCAAACACTCTTGACTTTACGTTTGCTTTCCGACATGATGTTACTTATGGAGCTTGACACAATGGAACTGTCACAGGTAAAGTCAAACACTCTTGACTTTACGTTTGCTTTCCGACATGATGTTACTTATGGAGCTTGACACAATGGAACTGTCACAGGTAAAGTCAAACATTCTTGACTTTACGATTTTGAAAGGTGGAAATTTAAAGTCAAAATCAAGCAGCCGTTTTGCCAAGAATCTAACAGAGGTTATTTGGAAAGTGCGTTATTTTATCGTAGGGCGATTTTAATCTTGGTATATTGAACAAACATAGTCATAAATTAAATAGATGGCAAACAAATATAATTTGAAGAGGAACTATATGGATCGACATATTTTAATAAAGTAAACAAATTAGTATTTGTTTTGAAATAATGTAAATTTTAAGCCTATTATTTTTAAAAAAAGGCACATAAAATGTATTTCTGGATAATATAATTATTTACATGACAAGATACACATTTTTATGAAGCTCACGGAACCAATGTTCAGTTGTCTGAACTCTGACTTGACAATATTATATTGTGTATTCGTGGTTTCGCCAGAGGAAAGGAAACGTAAAGTCAAATGCTAAAGTTTTCTGTTGTGTAAGAAACTTAAGTCTATAAAAGATCTACGTCAAAACAATGTAATTGCTGTTTGATATATTCCATCAGCTGAGCAGAAGGCAGATATGTTGACTAAGGGTTTGTCAAGTGATCTTTATGTGAGCCATAGGAAACCTTTTGGAATGACTGAATTAATCATTATGTAAATTTCTGTATTGTAAATAGTTTAATTTTTGTTTTTGTTCTGTTGGTAGTTACAGTAAGTTCTTTGAGTCGGAGACTTTGTTCCACAGGAAGTGTGTGTTTGGGTTAGAGATTATGTGACCCTCGGTAATAGTTGATGTTTTTTTTGTCTTTGTTGTTATGTAATCAGTTCTGAATTACATTGAGTGTTGACGGAAGACCTTTGGCTTAATTTAACACTAACCTGTTAGATTTACCAACTCGTCAAACAGTTCTTATGCCACAATAATGCTATTCACTTATATCTTATCGTTTTTTAATGTGGCCTTCAACATTCTGCCTTGTCTTCTGTTAGTATTTCTTTTATTCAATGATTTTCAGGTGGTCTTCCCATGAGGCCTAAGGAGCCTCCACGACATCATCAAAGAATTAAGAAATATTGCATGATGTAGAGTGACTCCATTCATTTTAATTTTACACATTCCTATATCTTAGACAGGCTGTGTTATCCCAATACATGTCTTCGCTTTTAAATTGTGTTCAGTACATTCATTCCCCTCAGCATGACATATTTGTGTGCATGCAAGTCTTTGCTTAAATTTGAATTTATCTGAGTTCTATATTGACCAGCAGATTTTCAGTTATAATTCAGGTCATTTCGTAATCAAGGTGTTATGCCTCCTGGCGTTATAGTTAATATTACAGTTATTCAGCTTAGGCCTACAGTTTCGACTACTACAAAACTTCAGCTATATGTATATTTTGCGCAAGATGCATTACTATGACTATATATGAGTGCTATTGGAGTTCAATCTGCTTTTACACCTTTACAAGGATTTCAGTATAACTGACATATTTTATGGTAAGGAATGAGGTAACCCCACCTGGTTAAATTATGATTTTATTACTTTACCCATTCACTTATGAACATGAGTCGAGTATTGCCCTTTACATAGGGCTGATATCGAGTTATTATCAGTGACCAAGGGTCTCTATTTACTTATATACAATTGAGAGTTGAAATAGCATGCCTCCTGCTACAAGTTCTTGTTGCTAGGCCTACAGGTTTTTATTTACTACTTACAAGTTACAGTAACTGTCATATTTATTTGCTTGCAAATAATTCAGCAATTATGTACAGTATTACTGTTGAAACTTTGAATTCTATCCCTGCCTTGAGAGCAGTATATAGTACTTTCAATTCAGAATGTAATTTTCTATGTCACGTGGACATTTGAGGCTAATTGCTTTTATTCCCTATAGAGGGGACTTACATTTTTGCTATTTAATGTGCTTGAAATTTAGGCCTAACATTATACGTATGTATGTATATCCGTGTGTGTGTGTGTGCATGTGTGCGCGCGCGTGTGTGTGTATATATATATATATATATATAGTATGTTTTTAATCATTCATAAGCCTCGTGGCATTCCCAGTATAAAAAAAGACACAACTAAGCGAGAACACACACAAAAAAAAGAGAGATAAAATAAAATGACTATTCCAGGGTATCACACTTCCAAGTTCTATTATCAGCTGTTGGTATTTCAAGTAAAAACTTCTCGATCACATTGTATGACGAGATCGTGTATGTATGGTGATATCCAGAACGTCACCAGTTCTGTCACGTATATGGTATTTTAGTTCTAGTTAAGCTAATTTTAGAGGACTACTCCGCTCTTTATACTATCCATTTCCTATATCTGCAGATTTTCTTATGTTCTTTTGTATGTGTGATATTCAATAAAACCATTTATGAAACCTACCACAAGCAAGTAAGATGTGTGTAACTATGTTATACTGTATATGTTAAGTTTGCTATTCTCCACATATATTTTCATCACCAATTATTTTTCATAGTAAGTTATATATCTTTTGCTTTCTTGTTGATATTGCCTTAGAGCACAATATTGTAATTCTCACCAAGTGTGATCAATAATTCAATTTAAAACTTCCGGTAGAGTGTCCCATATATATTACAATCACGTACAAGTGAAAGACACTTATGAAACGGCTACAGTGCTACGAACTTTACTACAAAGACAGTGCTACATGATAATAGTGCTTTCACAATATTCCGCGTACTTCAACAAACTACACTCCTACGTGGGTGTCATACACGTGCATATACAGTGGATAATGAGAGCAATAAACTTTCAACGCCATGCACAGGGCTACCACTTACAGAATATCAACTTTCTCACATTGGTGTATGTGCCTATCGTTTTCCGTTTTCTATATTTTCACATGTTATATCTCATTGTGTTTACTAATTTATAAGAAATGTACATATTTTTTTAAAACAAAATACCAAGGTTCTATCAGCCATACATAGACGTAAGTTACAAATACCACTGACTATATTTATGTTGGACATTTAATTCTCAAATCTGTATCACGTGTATACTTATCTGTACTAGATAGTAATTATTTTCCCAATATTCTCGAGTGTATTGCGTAGACACTAATCACTGTACACAAGCACGCCTAGCGTGGTTTACATGGAGTTAGGAGTATACAGGAGATGGCATGTTGTGATGCTGGTCAAGCTGCTGGAGATAGGTCCAGAAACATTGTGTTTACATTAGAGTGACTTAGAGAGAAAGGTTACATTTGAAGAATTTTGTTTTGAACAAAGAAGCTGATGAATAAATAAATATATATTACAATTCATGTAGGAAGTTTTACTAGTTTATTATTGGCTTGTGCAATCAAATAATTTCCTCATAAAACTACCTATCGTGTGTGTGTGTGTAATGCGGACCAATATTAGGTTATGTGCGACAATAAGCACGTGTTTTATATATAGTGCTCGTATATCAGGATCTGTAGAAAACTATTTTTTGAATAAACAATTAAATAAAGTATAACAAGTGCTCTACCGTCGTTGTGTAATACATTGCAGGTTGCGTTTGAGTGCAACAAAATGGGGACCAGCAGCCTAGCTGAATTTCTGGAAGGCAAAGTTCACATGTTCCTGAGCCATGAATAAATAATTATTTGCTGGCATTTATATTTAAATTTCTAACACTGACAATGACTCGAGAGGTTTGTTTCCAATATGACTTCATCTCCTTATACATATTTAATGGCAATATAGTAAATGGTTTCTGGTAAATAAATTCAAATACCATTTTAGTTGTTCCCTCTCTTTACATTACATTAGTTCTCTGTTATATAGTTTTATACTTATTTATCCCTTACTGTAGGGTACACTTTTGTTTCTTTCATCTACAATGTTGGACTGGGTTAAGTTACCTTGGTACATAATTAAAACACAGAAATTAAAATTCTTACTGAATTGTCTACACTGGACAATCAATTTTAGAAATTTTTGAGAAGAAAAAAAAAGGGGAGGCACAGGAGACATTTCTGGATAATTTTATTCCCTATATCTACAAAAATTATGTTACATCTTACTCCAATTTAGTACCAAGGGGTTAAGCCCCGGCTACAAACACTGTAAGAATTAACAATAAAAAATTGAATCCACACTTGTATATGGTACCAGCTACAACACAACATAATGGCATAAGATGGCGACCTGCTCGCGGTAGCTGCGTTAAGAGGATTGAATATTTTTAATTCTTTTATGCCGATTTCTACGCCGAGCAATCACGAGTGTCAGTGCAATGCAAGCTTATAACAAGAACATAGTTATTAAATGAATTTTGCGGTATAGTTCAGATTTCCATTTATTTAAATAGTCATCGCAATTATTAACATGTATACTACACTTTAAATATCCCGAAACATGATTCCTGCAAAACTTTTTTCATCGCAAGTAGATTAACAAAAATAAATATCAGGTTAGCCAACACACTGTTTGAAAATATCCGTGATACGTGTAGAGTCTGTATTTTTTTTGTGCTCGTATCTCATTAGTCTCGTAACAGTTTTCTTACTGCGGTTGTAGCCAGTTCATATTCATACGTCCACGGTAACGCCACTGTTATTATGTTACGGGAATGCTACGGTGATTGTAGCGTATGCTTTAGTCAGTCAGTAGCCACAATTTTAATTCAGCCCAACATGTTAAAAAATTTCACATTGGGAGAGAAAACTACAATAGGATATTATTTCTATAAATAAACTTTTAGGGACAATAAAGGTTCCACCCTATGGTTAGGTTTAAAATGTATGAAAACTTACTCGCCAGCATTTTAGGTTACTTTGGGTAGTATAATTAAATTAGGGAACTACAATGGGTGAAAGACGCATGCACCGCAATGATATCGATAACAAGTGCACATGTACTAACCACTGCCAAAGTGGTCCACAGACGCACTTGTGACAAAATTTCTTTGTTGTTACCTACCAACTTGTGCAATTATTATTTTTAGTGTGAAATTCTCCTCTGAATACATTAAAAACTATTCAGTTTCAATATCTCATAACCATGCTGCAGAAACTTGACAAACAAACACTCCTCTAAGAAAAGCATTATCGCTGAAGAAACTAGGTTCCTCTCCTCCCTTCCCAAGGGAGGGTGGACTGCGGTAGGCATAGTGGTAGGACGCTTGCCCTCCCACCAATGTGATCCATGTTGGTTTCCCTGTGAGGTTACCGACAGATTTTCACATATAGGAATTGAGCTGATTGATGCTGCTGGCTGGCATGTTTTCTCAAGGTTATCCGACTATCCCCCACCCTTGCATTTTAGTGCTGCTCCATATCTGCCATATTTCACCCTCATTGGCTCTCAATGCTGTGGTTGTTACAAACGACCAAACCTCTCTCAACTCCTCCCATGTTAAGATGAAGGAAGCAGTGGTGGTGTAGCGGCTAGAGTATTCTCCGTTTCACGAAGCACACTTTTTTTTTTTCATCCCATATACATCCAATACACTTTGGAAAGGACCTGTAAATTATTTTTTTTTAAATTTTTATTATGCACTATGGATATTTGCACACAATTACACTAACATAAAAATATATAACAGATAATTAATATAATTTACAAACTTATTAATTCTAGCAGTTGTACCAACATGTTAAGACTATATCTGGTTACAGTACAAGATGTTACAATTCCTGTACAGATAGATATTGAAGTATAAATATGTAAAGTCTATATTAGATTGAAACACAAGGTATTACATGAAGTCTCCTTATACCAGTCTTGTTCTGCGTCATAGAAATTTATCTTTATTTAAGAATTCTTCTACGGAATAGAAGGCCTTATTTAAAAAGTATAATTTAACAGGGCTTTTTAATTTCTGTTAACTATTAATTTACTTCAAATAACTGGGAAGGTTATTTATTAGTTTTGCCCCAGCATAGTATGGATTTGATGTAAATGTTGAGGTTCTGTAGGAGAATAGGTGAAGATGATTAGCTTGTTTGGTGTAGTAATGGTGTATATCACTATTTTAATGTTTTCCATGTAAAAAACGAATACTGCGGTACATATACATGCATGGAAGAGTGAGAATCTTGTTATTTATAAATAGCTGCCCACAATGGCATCTTATTACTTATTAATCTCACTATTTTCTTCCGTAATCTAAAAGCCTTTTTCCATTTTGTCAATTTACTCTAAAATATGATTCGATTATTGATTATGGACTGAATATTTGAGAAATAGTATGCAAGTTTTGTATTATTATTACAAATCTTTTTAAAGGTATGTACCGCAATCTTTTACAGACACTATCAACATACTCATTCCATGTTAAATTACTGTCTACAATGAGCCCTAGCTATTTAGTAGCCTACTATTTACTGTCTGTAACCCGTATTCTTCTATTGTTATGCATCTTTCATCCTGCATTGTATGTATATTTCTTTGCATGAAATTCATGAGCACATATTTGTTTATATTTAATAGGTATTTATTTATTATACTGGAACCAACTGGACATCTCAGTCACTGTATGTTTTATATTTCCTTCAAGAACAGTGTTATGATGTTTTGTGTCATCCACAAACATTATAGCTGAGCCGTTGGTTATTTGTTCTGTAAAATCATTAATAAATATTAAGAATAAAATAGCTCCGAGTATTTATCCCTGTGGCACTTCCATTCGAGTAGTTCTGGTATTGGACATAACATCTGTAATGTGATTTTTGTCATAATATCTTATGGAGGTGATCTGTTTTCTGTCTTCAAGATATGATTTAAACATATTACTGCTTACTCCACACTGTTATTTACAATACAATAGTGCGGTAGACACAATCAAAAGCTTTTGAAAAATCTGTGAATATACCTGTTGAGAATTGTCTTTTAAAAGGAAGTTAATATTTTTTTCAGTTAAACTGTAAGTAGCTTGCTCTGTAGATCTGCCCTCTACAAAGCCATACTGATGCAATAAAATAACCTTGTTTCTTATTAAGAATTGTGTCAGTTTATTTGCTATCAATTTCTCTAAAATTTTTTAAAAGGACGTTAGAAGAGCAATAGACCTATAGTTATCCATCAATGCCTTGTCACTTTTTTATGTATTGGTACTACTTTTGCATATTTGAGTCTGCCAGGAAAAATTCCCTGGGCCATACATTCATTGAAAATGTACGTCAAAGGCAGTTTTATTAAATAAGAACACTTTTTTTTTTTTTAGCAGAGTCATAGGTACATCATGTATTCCATAGGAACTTTTACTTTAGAAATTTTAATAGCATTTATGATGTCCTGTTCAGAGATAGGTGTGAAAAACAGTGTGTTAGCATTCCAAGTGTTATGTCTGTGGGGTGTGTGTGCAGGACTAATATTTGTACCTCTGTGTTGATTTTGCAATTTTAGTGGGATGTTTGTGAAATAGCCATTAAAACTATTAGTTATTTCCTTGCTATTTTCGATTTTGATACCATCAACTTTCAAGGAAAGGTTAACATAAGGTTTCAATTCATTATTAATAATGTTCACATTGCTTTTGTTTTATTTGAGGAGGATGCTATTTTTTCCCCATTGTATTTCTGCTTTGTTACCGCAAGTAACTTGCTATATAATTTTTCGTATTGCTTGCAGTATAATTTTTTATTTTCCCCTGGGGTCTTAGCATTTGACGCATTGTTTTTAACCTCTGTCCTGAGACTGTCAGACCTTTACTAATCCATTTTATTTTCGAGCTACTGCTACATTTTACAGATTTGAGTGGAAAGGCATGATTAAAATGACAAAGAAATGTATTAATAAAACTGTTCCAGGCAATGTTTGGTTCAGTTAATATAAATTATGTTTGTTCCGCAGAGGTTGTTCGTGGTTGTTTTGAAAAGATATCCCATTTTTCATTAAAAATGTTTAACATTTTCATCAAATATCCATGATTCATCATCAGTATTAGAAAAGCTTATGTCCAATTAGTTGCCCTCAGAATTATAATTTAAAAAATCATTAAGAAGGGTGAAATAGAGTTTAAAGAAAATCACGCACTATTTTTCTATTTTGCAGATGGTGTAGTTATACGAAAAGATTGGCTTTATCTAAGTTTCCTTTATTTTGACTACCTTTGGAAAATGATAAAATGTATAAACATGCCATTTACTGTAATGATTACAGCCTACCATTAAATACATAACCATCTAAATGCACAAGTAAACTTTATTTCTTTAACTTAACATCTTGTCGACAGCAGGTTCATTAGAGAATGATAAACCAAGAACACAATGAAGGGAATACAAGGAAGGAATTGGTAAAATTGTCTTTATTGAGTCACCCCAGAAATTGCATGGAGTGAGTTTGAGAAACCGTGGAAATTGCAAATCATGAAGTTTACATTCAGTAGTTATTAAACGTAAGAACTGGTTTGGTTGTAGGCCTATATTCTTGTATTGATAAACAGCTGATTTCTTGTTTGTCACTGCAACTCTGCTGACTTGGGGAGAAAAAAATTGTAAGAGTGGAGTTTTGATAATGTGTAGCTTTGTATTGGTTTACGAGATGATTTGCCATTACTAAAAAATGAATTCCATAAACTTCTACACTGAAATAGCGAATCGTCATTTGGAAAAATATGTATTTGCAGTCTTATAAAAGTGCCTCTACTGCTAACGAGTCTGCAACTTACAGGTTAGACTTTAAATTCACGGCACGTTAGTAATCTCAACCGCTCTTGCGAAAATTAAACACACCGCAATTGTTAATTTACAGAGTTACGCAGATTAAAATATCCCCTATACACAATAATTGTGCGATATCTTTCACGAATGTATCCACGGTATATAAGAATACACTAAACATTGCAATTGCATGCCCCTGCTCGTACGCTTTTTCATACATTAATATTAGTTTTTGTTGGTCGCCGAATAAATAAAAAAAAGATTATAGTATTAAGGCATGTTTACATGCCAAATTAACACTTTACAAATGCAAGAATCACACAAATGTAGAGGAAATTGAAAACAACTAGCGAGTTCATATAGCACTTGCAAGGCTGTTCAATTTCAATGTAAACAAAAGTTGTCTCTCTCCCTCATGGCTGCTTCACTTGTAATGTAAACAAAAGTTGTCTCTCTCCCTCATGGCTGCTTCACTTGTAATGTAAACAAAAGTTGTCTCTCTCCCTCACGGCTGCTTCACTTGTAATGTACTCGCATACAACTTCAATAGCGTATTATATTCGATTTTAGTACGGTTAAAGTTTCATCATAACTTTGAAAAGCTCCTATAGTCAGAAAATTATTTCCTGGAATATTTTCAAGGCAAATATATAGGGAATGGGAAGCAAATCAACCACAACACTGAATACAACACTTCCATTTAAATGTAAATAGTTGATAACTTTACGTATTTAACGGCAACATTTATATCTAGTTATCTGATACAAACACTCATGCTTTATGTATATTATCGTTTAGGTCAAAAACGGTTGTATATTAATTTATGTCGATATTAAAACTCGTCAAAATACACGGGAAAGATAGGCAGATACAATGTTTTTGACTACAGTTGGTCACGTGACCTTTACCGGAAAACAACCATCTAACTCCGGGTTATAAACTGGCTTCACTTGTTAGCACTGCACGGTATAGGACACAGACACCCCCTGTGGCTTATTACACACTGTGTTGTCGACAGTTGATCGTGCGTCTGCTGCAGCCAACTGCTTAAAATTAAATTATGTTATGCACGTCCTTCATGTTGCCAACCGTTGGTCTTGTATTTTTCTCTTAAATCGCACTATATTATTCCTGCCTTACTGGCAATCCATGGCACACTGTACTGTATTTTCAGAATGTAGCTTAAACCAGACGGCCGTGCCTTTTAACATTGTCTCCTTTTTAGCTAATATTTCTGCCATGTTGTCAAGTGTTCACTAAATGTGTACTTATTCCAAACTCCTGCCTACTCGTGCACACTGCCTAGCAATTGGGGGAATTTTTCAACTTGATTATTTAATGTGGCCATGGACACTCTTCCTCTCCCCTCCACCCTTACATGTCTCCTACATGTTCAGGACTTAGATTGTAATTACACAACTAGACAATACTTTGTATCACTGTAATGTATTTTCAAACTGCGCTGCCTTGCCTTTTTGCCCCATAAATTACTTAAAAATTTAACTTCCTTATGTATATTTCAAATTCAATGTATGTATCACAATTTTTTAATTTAGTTATTTGTTTTTCGATGGTGGCTCCTACTAGCAATTGATCCCTCGATACCACATTCATTTAAGTCCTCCAGGTATGCCACCCTGCGTGATGTTGAGCTACTCGGCCTCCCCAACACTGATGTACCCCAGGATATTTGTGTCACCCTCACTCACCCTATGCTTCTTCTCCAACTGTTCTCTTCAACAGCCGGGACGGCTGTTATCTCGACGGGGGTAGTGTAGTGATAACCTGGCATCACTACTCCGCCTAAGGTCGTGTGGGGTATAGCTGTTTTATAAACATGGCCCAGTTATAAAGGCGTCCCGCATGGCAGTACCGCACTCCAGATGACACAGTGAATCGACGCAATATACTTGTGAGTGAGATCGTAGGCTGAAGACGAAGGCAGCAGATGACTCTAAGCCCCAGCTCTGAGGACAACCAGATCTACAGACTTGGGTGAGCATAAACTCGTTTGCAGTAGGGAGCCATTCTCGTAACGAGCTATCTTCCCTTTTCCCCTTGTAATAATAATTACGGCAAGTTTAGGGAATTAGCTGCGACTGTATTGAGAATATTATATGACTACCGTTTCTGTTGTGACTGTACTACCATCACAGGTTATGATTGTAAGTTTTTGATATGAAAGTTGGTAACAACTTGCTAGTGTAAACTGGTGTTTGTATTTTAAACCTTTTAAACAGACCGGTCTGTTGAGTTGTTATATTATAAAGTTCTATTAATGCTATGGTTATTAACGTAATAATTAATTATGTTTTAAATATGGTTTGTATTGGGAAATATATTCACTTTCAGTTGTATATTAACGTTTTTGCTAGGCGTAATTACGCTTGCAGCCCTACAGTTGTTCAGGTGGTCACCGCTAGGTGCGTTGCGTGTGACACGGACTGTAGGTTGCGTGAGGCCGAGGCAGTCGAGTCCGAGCTCCGTGAAGGAGAGTGTATCTCCTATATCTCTTTTCTATGGTGTATCTCGAGCCGATGGTCGAGCAGCTTGCATCGCGTGCTAATTAAGTCGGCGGTTAGGGTGAAATGCGGCTGGCTTGTGCCGAGATGGTGCCGTCTTGTACATGTTTGCTTAATAAGTTGCCTTTATTGTAGTTATGTGTTACGAATCAGTATGTAACTATTCATCAGTATGGCTACTCAATTGTTTTCGCGGCCTCTTCTGTTTGTCAATGCAGACGTGTTCTCACCCGGGAAACTATGCTAGTTTTGAGCTATGCTGCGTGAAGTATAATTACGACAGCTGCTAATTGCAACAGTAACTTTCCGTGTGAGGGAAATCCCGACTTAACGTCGCTTAATCCTAAGTGTGTAAGGACACACGCCGATGCTTCATCGCTGATTGTGGTGGGCCTAACAGTCATCTGGGGCACGAGTTCGTCTGGTGTAATTTTGTACACTGCTTCAAAGGTGTGAGGGCGATGTGTGTCCCGCACGCCGCAGAATAATCGGTTTCATCAATTTGCATTTGTGTGGCCGTTTGGTGTTGGGGCGAAATATTTGGAAATATGACTTTCGCTGCGGTCCTGAAGTATCCTTTTGCGCCCCACATAACCCAAAGTCGGCAAAGTCTGTGGCTGCAGATATTTGGTGCTTGTGCTTTTTAATGTCATCAGTGTCCTGTAAAAATACTTTAATGCTAGCGTTTTTAATGTGTGAGCACCGCGTGAATTACTAAATATGAAACGTAACTTTGGCAAGATGCTATACAGGATGATTCCGACTGCGTAGATTTTGTGATTGTGCGTCAAACTATGAATAAATGAACATTGTTTGCAACAAGGAATTTGGTGTCACGTTGTTTGTTCATGAATGTAGTCTCCCAGTAAAATTATTTAACATAATTTTTGCTCTGCTATAAATATTGGATGTGCTCAACTTAAAGGTATTATGGTTCCTGTTAAGAATGCCCTGCTTCACTATACTCTTCTTTCACGAGTTTGATTTCTACTCCAGTTGGTAATGAATAGATGTTGGGGTTTTTTGGAAATACTATGTTGTGTGAGGTAGTAGTAAGAAACCAGACGCCCTTGGAGGTAGAGGGCGACTCACTGTAACCTTAAATAACGCAAGTGTATTCCCATTGTTGTGTAAGTGTAAAGGTATTGTGTTTTATACTTACAGTTTGTTATATTATAATACATATTTTTATTATCTATCTTTCTTATTTAGCCACCATCGCGAGCAACCCCCGTGTTTGATGTTGGTTCGAGTATAGAGTATTGGATACCAGAGTTAATTAGCATTCAGGAGGAAGGGAAAGTGTTACAAGATGAATGTAATTTACACACTGAACATCCGCACTGTATTTATAAACACTGCCATCTTTACTCATCTTCTGTGTTTTGTGGCTATGTTCTTGACAAATACGGCCAGCTACTTATGTTGCAAAACCAGTTAAGAATGCCAAAAACTGTTACAGTTTTAGATTTATACACCGGAGTTTGATAAAGGGAAGTTTTTTATGAACAGACCAAAGTGCTAAACTGCAATGCAAACACAAAAAATTAAGTTTGGGGGTATTTTGAAGTTACTCAGACACTATATAAAAAATTACAAATGAAATTATTTGTCTCGGCACTATTGGCAAGATTGGCCGCAAGTATTGGTATTGGCAAACAGCAAAATGGGGCTTGGACAATTCTGGGTAGTCAGGAGATAGTACAGGCCACCATTTCTTATTCCTCATGGAATAAACACAATCTGAACCCAACTACTCTCTCATTTCCCCTTTTGTTCGTCCAGATTACCGTAGTAAACACCTATGTCCCGTAGAGTGGAGCAGGAGCCCAGGTTTGTCAACCAGCTGCCACTTAGTGTAGGGATATGAGTTATTCCGGATGGGAAAATTCGTATGTCAGCGCACACGCCATTCAATAGCCACCCATTCGGTACATGCAGTGTATCAAATAGTAGAGCCACACCCACTAGTCATACCCCTGCTTGAGAGGATAAGTCACTACACCAACTTGCACCGTTTGTGTTGCCGGAGGGAGTGAGGGCGTGCTTGTTTTGCTCTGGGTCGGACCTGTCTGCTCGAGAGGCTCACCTGTCAAAGCTATTGGATCGTCTCCAAGGGAACCCGCTCCTCAACCACCGCACCATTTGTGTTGCCGGTCTAGACAGCAGAACACGCTTAGATAGGGACACACACCTCGCCTGCTCCTATCTTCCGAACTCAGGAACTTGAACCTAATGCCCTTCACCAAGAGAGGTGGTAAGGACATTAGGGAACGACATCTAACTACTGCCTACCAGTCTACCTGGGGCTGCATCCAACGCAGTAAGGCACTCTGCCAATTAACCCGATGGGAACGAGCTGAAGCCACCAGTCAGTTGGTGGGGATTAGCTTCCCTACTCCCTCCCCATCTTTGTTTCAGCCTCTCTGGCACTGTCCATCCCATCATCGCTGCATTAAACAGAGGAGAGAAGGTGCCAGTAGGAGCAGCCTACCACTGATTCAAGACCCGAAGCTACTCCAGCCCGCCGAGGTCCTTCAACAGCACTGGTCAGCCGCCCTAGCCCAGGACTGAGTAAGACAGCATTTCCCAAACCAGTCAGCAGACCAATAGCCAAGCCTGCAACTGACTTTGTGCCAAGACGGCAGCAGACACGACCCATGCTATACACAGGTCATGTTTCTGCCCGACACAGGTTACTCTTGAAAGTGACATCCGACGAGTACTAACAAAGTCACTCCTTTGAGATGCTTATGCAGTGTTGTCTATGTGTCAGAAATTACAGTAGATTATATAGTAGTTGTAGCGGGGTAGACTCCACAGTGTGCGCTCCTGATGAAGAGAAAGAGAGAGTGATTTATCTTACTCTCTCTCTCCCAGCAGAGCCTGGACTTCCTCATTGAGCTCCCATCTCCCTGAGTCGGACTCCTTCTTGAGTTTCAGGTAGGCATCCTTCAAGCTCTTCACCTGCCAACATCACACTCACATTCATATTTATGCTCTCGATGGGTAATCAAGTACTGTACTTTTGAATGCCCTGCTTAAGATACAGGTTTTTCCTCATTTTGCATTTTTCCACAGTATTTGTAATGAATATTGCCATGGGAAATCCACAGTAAGCTCACACATGAAAGAGAAATACATTTACTCACAAGGTTACTCATAAGTGATCAATCATTACCTTCTTTGTGGCATTAAGTTCTCCATCTGACACAAAGAGTTACTTTCTTATTTTTAGCATTTCATTTTACAGACATCAATCTAAATTTTCATTAACTGAAATACATTAGAACCTGTCTCCATTGACCTAATTTAAGCGACAGACTTTCTATAATGACTCATTATTTAGGAAGTGTAAATGATTTGGTTGAAAAAGTAGAAAATTTGAGTAAAATCAGCACGAAAATTAATTTGTTGCACTTTTTTCATCACTTCACATTGAGTTTCTTTTGGTACGTGCAGAAGCATGTGGATTTAAGAATCTAACTTTTAAGCCATCCAGTACCTGTAATGTTGGCGGGGCACCATAACAGTTAGTTTCGGTGATGTGAGGGAGATAAAACCTTGTTTGCCAACATGAGTATATCACAGGGGATGTACACCAGTAACAAATCACTCATCTACAGAGACACCTGAGGGGTCGCACACAAGTCCCAGGCTAGCGAGACGTTGAATGGAGAGATTACAAGATGAGGTATCTCGTGGCGAGCTAGATGTAGGTACGAGACGCTTGGGTGGCCTTCAAGTACTCGGATACAAGCATCACACAGAACAAGCCCAGGGAAGATTATTCCCTCTTGGGCAAGGACCCAGCATATATCATGGGGGATGTGGGTTTGCGTGTCGGGACAAAATCAGATACACTGAGCAAAACACTCCACGCCAATGCATTAACTGTGGTCTCGCAGGCAGCTGATCTCTCCTCTACTTCGTTGACTGTGCTGGAGCTACCGGCTGTGGAACAATGGCTGACTCCGGTTGCGGCGGTGTGGTGCTAATGCTGCTTGGTGAGGGCTAGGAAGGGTTTGGAGGGATGATGGTATATTCTGCTGAGAGTACTGAAGGTTCTATGCCTAATATGGCTGTGCCACTATGTAGTATAATTAGATACTCAAATCGTTGTCTACCAGGAGTTCTTGTTGGTACAGTAAATAATGAATCAGTGGCTTGTGGTTCAGAAATAGAGTTGTGGATTATCTCCTTCTCAAGGAGTCTCAGGTTCCGTTTAAGACCACCGTTTTCACCACTTTTATAGTTTTTCGGCATGACGCCGATCTACTGAACTTAACTCTGAAATAATAATAAATGCCCAATAAAGATGTGTACATGCCTTGAAGTCAGGTATCATTAGCTGTCCTATATTGTACGTCCAGGTATACGACTAGACCCAACGTGCCTTGCAATTTAACCTCTTCTGGCCATTCACTAGCCCAAAGGGTTATACAGCAAATCATGTGAGCAGCCACTGTTCCTAGCGAAGGGCTTCCCCGAAGATTAGCCAGGGCAATACCCCGAGTATTACATTGGCCAAACTCGGAATACCGCTTGGTGTTACTTGTACTTGCAATTTGGCTTTCTGCGCCTAACCGGCGTTACTTCACGTACACACATAAAAAGTTAAGTATTTAAATTTTGGCTTGTCTTTGAAATCATCAGGGACACAAGGTTGATTACAGCTATGATTTAAAAGTCTTTGCAAATTCAACCTATCACAACAAAGTGAAATTTAAATATTTACGGTAACAGACTTTATCATGGAATACTTCTCTTCTAAGAAATATTTAACACAATTAACTATGGAAATTAATTATAATAATTAAGTGCAAGTCAGGTGAAGGCGACCTTACGACGTTACATTATGTTACTTTGAAGTAGTTTTGCGAATTTAAATAAATTTATTTAAAATTATGAATCTAGCCCAAGGATCCTAGCTTAACTTTGTGGGGGTGTCCAGAAGGAACTTCATAATAAAGGGAACAGGTGTATCTACTCGACTGGTAGAGTTGGCTGGGCTACGGCCTTCAGGATGTCTTTACGAGACCATGTCAACCAGGTTACCTGGACGGTATGGAGTTAGGAAGGTTTAGGACGATGTGACACAGTGCTCGTTGTGGAGATGACTGGAGGCACTGTAGAAATGACATCCTTCTGGTGATGATGGCCTCTGGAGAGATGGCATCATCGTTGTTGTGGTTAACTAGCAACGTGGGTGCAGGACGTCCAGCCCTTAGTCATGATATCCTCGACCTTCACAGTCAAGAGGGTATAGCAAGATTCTATCACCACCACAGGTGTCAACTGCGGCCTTCACAGCGTAGGAGAGATGAGTGATTTCGGTGAGACACCCTGAGCAACTCTGGATGCCTGGTCATGTTCGCCTTTCATAGTGATCTCCTGCAACCTTAGGTGCTTCGAGGGGTGCAGGGGAGCTTGGCTCATTCTCTTAGAGGTGGAGCTCGTGATGTCACATGCATGGACCATGGATGCTAATATTGCCTGTTACTCGGCGCCTGATGTGAAAATCTCTTAACTCAGTGCGCTCGAGTAGACAGCGACCCTTCAGTGATTGGACGCTGCAGTGCCAAATTCAAATGGTGCGCAGTTCAGTTAGCAAAGAATAACGTCGTTTCGGGGAGGGCTTTGACGTAATGGCTTTCTGTTGATTCTGGTGGACAGTACAAGCTGGGAGCTCGGGGTAAAAGACGTGTTGAGGCACTGTCAACTTCTGGGAGTTCCCCATGTCCTGTCTCCATTACTGTCAGAAGACTTACCCACGTGGCTTGCCATAATAAGATGGGGCAAAGTTGTGTTTCTGGAGTGCGCTTACTGTAAGCACGAAATACATATTGCATCATTGTTGTACAGGCCAGGTCAGCTGATCCAAAAACAAATACCACTCCCTTGACTGCCATCCAGCAATAGCCAATACCTATTAACTTTGCCCATTCTGCACCTTTCATGTGGCCAAATGTTTCTGCATGCAATGCAACTAACCACTGAGCTCTGCTCGCTTGCCTCATCACTTTGTTTGTGTTATTACAACTTGCATTTACACCACGTTTCGATTACTGTTTGTTGACGACTTTTTATGCTTCGTTTTATTTGGATATGTTGTCTGCAACATGGAAGCCTAGAAATTAACTAACACTGGAATGTGAAACCATGGCAAGTCTTGCCGAAAGTCAAATAGATTCTCGATTCCTCTACATTGCTTCCAGTCTTCTCCTCTCTTACATCATCCATCCTTTTACTGGGTTCATCACTTGAGGTTCATCAGGCGTAACAGACAGACATGACACTTCAGTGCGTTTATAATATGAGTTGAAACCAGAGTTTTAGTAACCTGAGATTTGGAAAGCAATTGGTGTGTGATATAAACACTGAAGCTTCGGTTTCGTTTGTAAACAAGGTGTAAAAATTATGCAACGTCCAATGTTACTGTTTTTGGAATTGTTTGGCAACAAGGAAGGTTGCAGATACACATCTGTTGAATCATTTTATTTGAAAAAAAAAAAAAAAAAAAAAAAAAAAAAAAAAAAAAAAAAAAAAAAAAAAAAAACCATCTCTTTATCATTATAAGCACATACAGTAAAACTCTGTTAAGACATTTCTGAAGATAATGAAAAAAATAATGCTTATTATCTAGGAAACTTCTTAAATGGGTCAAATTACACATGTGCAGATAGACAAGGTGTAGAATTGTTCAATTTATTAAGCAGGAACACTTCTTAACAGGGTTTCACTTTCATTGAAATATCTTCAGATTTTTCAGCAAGATATCATCAAAAATCAAATTTCCGCTTGGAAAATGTTAGGCTGTGTCCAATGATAAGATTTTTGTAATTGACTGTATACAAAGGAGGTCGCAGATTCACTTCTGTGGTATAGTTTTATTAAGAAAACTTCCGACTAATGAATTAAATAAATATTCCATGAAAAAACCATGCTTATATTATGCCAGAGATGATTGAACATTGACTTAAGATTCTCAGTAACTTCTCGTGTCGCTCAGTGTTTTTAACATTTGACGTGGCTGTGGGAGGGTATGTATAAGCCTCTTGGGGATAATTTTTTTTCAGATCACATCTGCCTATCTAAATAAATTTGCATTAAAAAAAACACACACACATAATTTTGTACAAAAAATCGAAAATTTTGTTGGGGTCAAGCATGGGTCAAAATTGATCCAAAAATAATCCCCAAAATATCCATAGTGACCAACCTGTCATAACTGCCTTATTTAAGGAAACGGTGAGGGGTCGTTTAAGTAAGGTTTTGCTGTACATACATGGTGCAACTAAGAAAACAATTTTATAGACATGTTGCAATAACTTACACAAGAGGGTCTCAATTGACATCACCTTTTTTAAGTTAAACATTACTGGGCCCATAACCTTGTAAAGGTTATGAAATCTTTGAAGAAAAATAACTATAAAATACTTTTTATTTATACCGAGTTGAAAACGTATAACATGTCTATTAACCTTCTGTAAATTTAATGTAATAGGGATAGTAAAGTACATGATGGAACAGATTCCTTAAATTAGTTTAATGTACATAGACCTACAGTCTGGTGATTAACTTATGTAGTGCCAAGCTCACCTCTGCTTCCCGTTGTGCTTTCTCCATGGTCAAGTTGACCTCGAGACACTTTGACGTCTGCAGCTTGCGATTGGCAGATGAAAGCTGGTCACTCAGTGCCGTCACCTGCGAGCAATCAATAAAAGCTGCTACTGTAAGAAAATAGGAATGTGCATGCTTTCCAAGTGGTTTAGCAATATTTTATGCCAATGAATTACATCTTTTAAAATGATTATCTGCAAACAGTCTCCACCTTCAAGAGGGTCGTTGTAGATAAGGGGAGACAGCACTACAGTGAAACACCTATTTATACTTTTCAAGGGACCAGAAAAAATAGCTGTGAAAACAGTAAATTGAACTAATTGAAGTAGGTCTAAAAAGCAGGAAAGTATAAAATCGGGGGGTATGAACAAGTGAGGAGTACTAATGTATTCGCAGCTGGCTGCTTTGTCAGAAACACAGATGTATCAATCCAACCAGTCAGAAGAAAAAATGACGTGAGAGATAAGATGGAGGTACAGTAGTTTCAGAATGTAGGCAGGGGAGGAAGCAGCAGAAGTACCCCGAGAAAATGCACCTCCACACCACAAGCAGTATTCGTCACTCTCCCCTTATAAAACATCTCAACCAGCCATGGCCTTGGGTGAAACAGGGACTCCAGTGGAGAGATGCTACAGAGCCTGTTCATGCAACTATATGTCCAACTCAATACTTACATACACTATATTAAAGAGTCGATGCCCTACCTAATGGGCGTGACTGGCATTGAGCGGCATCGGCGCTTCCCCTCCCCCCCCCCCCCCCAGGTGGTTGGGAAGTAGGCATTGTCTGCTTGCTGGGAGTGAAACTGGCAGTTTGATTATGGTCTGCTCGGCATGGGGAGGAGCGCTACTTGATGTTGGCCTGGTTTGCACTCAGGATGGGGTGTAACTGGACGGTAACTTAAGGTGTTGGACCGTTTTCTCTGCAGCTAAGGGCCAGTTATAAGATACGGCTTCTTAGGAAATGGGGAGGCAGTGGCGAGGCGGCACGAGGGATGTGCAAGAGTAGACTTCTGCTTCCGCTGGTTGAACTGGTGGCTGCTACCCTCAACCAAGTTGCCTCCTCTCTCTTTTCTAGGAATACACCCGGCTGACACTCTGCTCCCCCCTTTCAGGCTTACAATCAGTGCTAGCCTATGTTCTGCTGTTTTATCTTGCCCAGCCCTGTGATAAGGCATAATGGGGTAGATAGTACAGACAGTATGTCATTGTATGTACAGTTGGGGCGGACACTGGCCTGAGAGGTTGGTATTCCTGACTACTGGTCTGCAGCAAGTGACTTGGTGGATGTGATGTTGCCAGCAGACCCAATATAATAGCAGGATAGGGGTGACCAGTCTCGTGTTACTCAGAAAGGCAGGATGTTGCCTAGATCCAAGCATCACGAAGAGACAGAGTTCCCTAATAGAGGCAGTTGTTGGCCTTCTTGCAAGAACGTTGGCTGTGCGGGATGTTGCTGGCAGATTGCAAATGGTACAGAAATGTGCAACAGTCTAGTGGGCCACCACTCCGGAGTGACGAAGCTCCCTATAAGCGGGACAGGAGCAGGGGCAGTGGCGCGTGCTTGCTCCTGCAAGAATACTTGAGATTCACTTGGATGAAGCAGGAGATAGCAGGAAGCAGGTTGAGAAACATAGGAGCTGCAAGTGATAACTCCACCAAATCGGTATATGTCTCTTTATTGTCGGAACAGTAAACACATATAACAAGCCTGAACTCTTACTACGGCCCAAAGGGTCAATCAATCCTAGGTTGCCAACCAGAGTGATGTGTGGTGTCGGGAGACGTGAAGGCGCGGGGGGCAAGGGTGACTCCAGTGATACGGTACTCGGACTCGTGAGCTTGACATGCATGGCTAACTGGGTAGCAGATAAGTGTGGGAGGCTGCCATGAGCTGTCACGCAGTGTGGCATTCTACAACTGGTGCTGCACTAGATGGTAGATGGATTTCACATAAATTACGTAGCCATGTTCACTCTGCTATACTGGGTAAGGGGATACATGTTGTATAGGTACTACACCGTGAGGGAAGTCACTGCCCTCCGGGATGCCTCACCCCCCTCGCTTATATGTTACACCCTTTTTATTGCACTCGACTGTATCAGCCCTTACTTAACACTTGCTATTGTGCTCTCTGTCTCTCTCTCCTGTGTGCTACGAAATCATACTGGACTGCCAGGCAGACCTTGGCCTTTGCTGAGTGAACCCGGGAGTCATAGTCCTCCCAACAGAAGGTCGCTCAACAAGTAAGTGCAACGCCAGACTGTGCTCACACGTGTCCAATCAGACTGACTGGACACAGTAGTTACAGATTTTCCTTGCTAGACCAAAATAAACTTAGGTATCGGGGATGAGATGAGGAGTGTTGGCTAGTTCTGATACACTCTCACCTCTAGTTAGGTAGTTGAGGTAAGTGTATCCTTAAGCGGGATGAATGCCTGCATGAATGTTCCAAAGTTGTGCTTCTTTCGTCCAGAAGACCAAGTTGTCCCAACCTAAGCGAACTTCCACTGCAGTTAAGAAGCCGTAGACAACAGGGTGATACTTGTAGCTGGTATGAACACATGGTGGAAACTCAATATTACTGGTGCACGTGCGACTGCTTGACGTCAGAGTTCGGCAGCATGAACCCGTTCCGCCTGTCTATTCTCTGTAGGATAGGGTGATACTATCCTCCGCAGGGCAGCAGGGTGAGCCAGGTATTGCTCTCTATGTCACCTACCACTCCTCTCATGAGGCATAGGGTAACAGTTCTATAAATCACGCAGTGCACTGAAATGGAAATACTAACAGTGTACCCTAATAGTGATTTGTCTGCCGGCTCTAAGTCCCTCCACTGATCCCCCACCATAGGCGGACTGATCAGGGACATTGAGCCGGAGTCGCGCCAAGCTACTTCTGGTTGTGCGTCCACTCAGAATACCCGGCAGCACTGCAGGTCACCGTCACGTACACTAATAGTGCGAGTGGTGCGAAGCAACCCGAGTGTGTCATGCCTCCTGGTGTGAAGGTGTTACCAGTGGTTGGGGCATTACTGTTTATTCCCCATGAGCACTAATAGTGCTGTGTGTTTGATGGGAAGAAACAGGTAGCCGTCTAATGTGTATATCTTAGTTCGGTTTAATAACTTCCCCGGATTCCGTTGGCAGTGCACAGCGTAATCTTCCTCTAACTGTGAATACAGATATATATCCTGGAAATAAAAGCAGCAAAGTAGAAAGCAACATGTGTTTATTGAAAGTTCAATAGACACAGGACCTGTGCTACCTCCTACCAAGTCGAGGATAGCTGAAGGTAACTGCATGGTTCCAGGTGTAGGTGACCTGGTTCTAAATAAACGGAAAAAGCACCCCATCTATATGTCAGAGTAAACACTGTGCTTCACGTCCTTGGTAAGGCAAAAATTCTGTGATCTTTGGACTTGAAAAGCAAATTTGGGTAAATACCCGTGAAACCTGAAGACTGACGCATGTGGCTTTCTAAACCCTGATCTGAGACATGGTCCATGTGGTTTTGGTTGCGCTAGGTCAGGTGCACTGGATTAAGGCTACAGGTTACTGTCGGAATACTGGAGCCTTGGTTTATGTGGAGTAGGTTGAGTTGGCATCTGGCTTGGCACAAAGTCTGGGACTGCGAGCACACCTTACTCTGTCAGGCTTCCTTACCTTGCCCACCTGACTCGTAACCTGTTTCTCCCACTACATGTTTGGTTGGATACTACTGGTGCTGGCCCCAAGCCCTTGTGTCTTACTGCTCTGCTGGAATGCTGGGTTCTGTTCTAGGTAGGCTGGCTGCTTGTCGACGTGTGGTGAGAGTAGGAAATACACCTATTGAATAAACAACACTTGGATAGGAACAATAAGTATTTATTATGCAATAATAAACAAGGTCACGCATTATATCTCCTACCAATAAAAACGTGGCCGGAAATAACCTACAGTAAAATGGGTGGAGGAGACCTGCTCCTAATCTTACTTGGTATAAAATGATAGCTAAAAAAACAACTCACTCGGGATGTCTCAAAGAGACTTTAAGAAAAAAAAGGTGCCACTACTTTTAACAGCAGTGGGTGTAGTTGCCAGTCACCAACAAGTAGCGGCGGCTGTTTAACCAGGAGGACCAACAACGGAAATGTGGAGTGAAGTTGTGCAGTGTTGTGGTGTTGAAGAGCTTCTGGAAGCTGTTGGTGGTTGAATCACCTGGAGCTTCTGGTAGGAAGTGGTAGAAGCCTCTAGAGCCTTTGGTTGTTGGTGGCAGCAGTCATTGGTGGCTGCTGAAGATCTCTTGGAGTTCTCGGTCGGAGAGGACTGTTGCGACTTTATTGATGTTTTGATAAAGTTAATGTGTGCAAAAACCTTACTTTCTTATTCTTTAGTGAACTTTCACATGATACCATGATGATAATGTATTGTTTCACTGCCTGTTATACACAGTGCAACTGCCTTCCTGCTTGAGAAAAACAACTTGTTGATGTGTCAGTGAGCTGTCAGTGTGGACCTTGTAAATCTTACCAACCATACGGAACTTGTCCCTGGTTATTCAAGACACGAGTGAAGCATCCCAGTACCCTTGTCCCACCAGGTGTGGTTGAGACTAGATTAACCTTGGGCACATGCAGAACACCTAAACACTGAACTCATCAAGCCTCAGAGGTTTCACAACAGACCTTTTAACATTCTAGTATTCAAGAACTAGTACTTTAACTCACAAATCTCCCTTAATACTAAAGAACATCTGGTTTTTGTGGCAGACAGTTTGGTATATGGTTGCAGTAAGTAGTTAAGTGTTGTTGAATTAATACTATTTTCACTGGATTAACAAGAAAATGTCACGCGACAATAGCACATTTTTCATACATTCTGAGACATTTTGTACTGACATATAATGCATTTTCAAGAATGGTAATTGACAACTTCAGCTCATCAGTATAACCCGCAGCACATCCAATTTCTAAAGAGTTTGCATTACCGTTGGCCACAAGACGTCAGAAGACTATACTATCTCCCCAGCAAGAATGGATGTTTCAGCCCACGGAGATTGTATTATTCACCGGCCTACCGAAGCTATGCACCTCAAGGCAATGAGTACTACTGACCACCGTTAGACTGCATCATTAGTATGTTTCGTCGTTTGTCTTTCATTCTCCCAGCTGGCCGGTGACGTCACGCCAGAGAGCTATGCTTATCGCCAGCCCCCGCTCAGCGATCATCCGTCGCCCTCAAGACACCAACCAATGAGCGCAGAGGCAGCTACTCAGCAGATTATAAATACAGAGTCAGAATTCGACTGGGGAGCAGTCTTCAGATTTGCATCGTGTTTGCTGCCAGAACTGACCAGCCTGAACACACAGTCTTCACCGCACTAGCCGCCAAAGAACTCGCCAGCTTCCTTCCTTCACCGCACCTTTGTGGCAGAAGAAAAACCTCTCCTCAAACTCCATTGTTGAATTTATCCTATCACGCCCTGTTTAGTCAACCAAGCACCATGCCACTCATAACGCTACATCATTTACCTACACTACACACTGTGGTCCCTTCTAGGCAACAGTGTGATAGGGAGTCAGTATTGATTTTCAGTTGTTTTCACAGCGCTATACTATCTTGTCCTGTTTAGCCTAGGAACATGTTTTCTCTACCTGTATTGCATAGTTCAACTTCCCGTAAAGCTCCTGACAACTGCAGGAGGGAGTACGTCACCATATGTTTATTGCCTGTAACACGGAATAAACATTGGTTAAAAACCTATCCTTGAGTGCACTTTTCCAAGTTGACCTTACCCTTGAGCGAAGCGCAGGTGATCCCGGGGACAATACTCGATCGAGTCAATACACGCTTTGCTAACCCACAAACATTACCTTCGGCCAACCTTTCTAAATACTTTGGTAGGTAGAACGGTGGAGCCTTCGCAGGTACACGGCTTTCCACACCAGCTTGACAGTTTGGCGCTCGTTCTTTCCACCGCACCTTTGTGCCTGAGGGGATGTTCCCTAGATTTGGAAGACGCTGCTAAAGCTTACACCCACATGTAGGGACTGCAGACTGCGATGTATAATTTTCTCTACTCGTCGCACCTTATTGCCGAGAACTGAAACTGGGTATACGCTCATCAGCAGCCACTCGCGTGTCTCTACACTGTAGAGAAACACCAGCCTGCCTTTCGCCTCATGTATTTGAGAGTGTGTGTGACTCCAGATTCCTTCCTCCAGACGCAGTGGTCTGAAGGAGAAGGTGTAACAGGTGTTGTTTCTTCTGGGCGTTTGCAAGAACTGAACACTGCCCTCGTTTCCATGATAGGACAGCTCACTCCTAACGCTCTACAATGCCTGCTTGTCCCAGTCACACCGGAAGTACCACGGGCAGAACCAGACTTTGTGCCATGATGTAAGGCTACCAAGCCAGTACTCCACACAGGTAAAGCACCGACCCCATGTAGAGACTAACTTCATTCACAAACCCTCCAGAATAAGGGTGTGCATGGCTTAGCACCCGAACAATAATAACCTCCCACTTCCGCTTGACATAGCATTTGCCCAGTCGACAGGGCGTCACGCGTCAATATTCCTCACATGCACTACATACATACTTTCGTTTATCGTATCAAATGCCTGTTCAATAGAAAATTCCTCCTCTTCACAATTTTCCACTTCTGTAAATAATCACATATATGAACTAGGAGAAAAGTAACATGAAAAAGTGTGGGAAAATGTAAAGAAATGCAGTGTACAGCTGCAGTGACGATACTCACATCTTGCTGGAGTTTCTCTACGATGGGTTGGAGGGGATCCGTAATGGTGGTGCCGTGCTTTTGCTGTATCGCGTGCTCCATATTGTTCAGAAGCCCCACCATTCCCAACAGCTTCTGCTGCTGATCCTCGTACAGTCGCACCTGCCACTGCAGCCCCACATTCTGCCAAGCAACCAACCACAGCATGCTAGTAACTAACTTACCAATACAACTGTGAGAACTTGTATTTCAAATTTCTATAAGATGGCAAAATAATGCTTCATTTCTGACATGATTTCATTTATTTAAAAATAAGGAGTCATATTATACTTTTACGTGTGCCTCTTATATGAGTTATGTTAAACACGACTAGGACGCATCCTAACGTGTTACATCTACCAGGAACCACAACAATTGATGGCTATAGGATTATTTCCCATGCAGGGAGAGTTACAAACACATAGTATTTCCTGATGTACCACACCCAACTTCCTCTCACTACTCATGTAGTCTCTATGTATCCCAAGGAAGGGTCAAATCCAACATGTTATTCACGAATGCTCACAGGATCGCTCCACTTTAGCGGGCGATCCTAGCACGTGAAATAAGATTTGTTTCCAAGCAGCTGCGGAACACGTCAGCCTCCCCAGAGTACTTACTAAACAGCGTCGCCAAGCTTTCCGAAGATGGCTGGGTGCTGCAAGCATCTGAGGCCATATAGCCAAGAACAAGGGTAGTTCTCCCATCCCACTTGCTCCAGGCAGACGTTACAGTGTGACATCACACCTCCCATTCCGGTCCAGACATGGGCCGGCCGAGCGCACAATATAAGGCAGTGCATGCCAGACGACGCCAGTTATCTTCTCCAGTAGCTCGCCTCAACTCTTCTGTGCTGGGGCTCTCTACTGCACTTTAGGCCTTCACGGTCCTCTCCAAGAACTCCTAGAGATATTCAGCAGCCCCCAGCGGCTGCAGCCCCCAGCGGCTGCCGCCACCAATGACCAGAAGCTCCAGAGGATTCTACCCTTTATTATCCGATGCTCCACAGGCTTCAACGACCACCAGCTTCCAGAAGCTCAACATATCCAGAAGCCTGCTCGACTTCACTACACTTCCGCTGTTGATCCTCCTGGTTCAAGAGGCGCCGCTACTTGCTCGTAAACTACAACTAAACCCGCTGTCCTTTTGGTAGCGGCCCCATTTGTAAGGTCTCATCTAGACAACTCCAGGGTAGAGTAACTGCATCAGAGTTGTTTTCATAGCCATCAAAGTCATTCTATACTTCAGTAGTCTTGGAGCAGGTCACCTTCACCTATTAAAGCATAGTTTACTTCCGTTTGCACTCTGCTTAGTAGTAGGTACGAGATACCATTATTCATTATTTATAATAAATACCATTTTATCCTATCCTGAGAGTACTTTTGTTTACAAGTAAATCTTGTCTGATACTAGGAACTCTACTTCTAGGCGGAGCAAGCAAGCGACCGGGTGTAACAATATTACGAACCATAGTGTAGGACTACAGAGGAATCTGTACATCAGCAAACACACATCACTTTTGACGCCCACCCATTCTGTGCACCCAGGTGTACAAAAAGGTAAAGCCCCAATCACTAGGTACTTATCTATCAGGAGCAGGACAGCCACCTCAGGTTGTATCACTGGCTGGAGCGCCAAGGGTGTTGGCTGGGGTATTTTGCCTGGGTCTAGAGGCCTGACAGTTGCTGGACCACACCCTGACAGTAGTAGGAAGACCTACTACTATAGGTTTGTGCGCCAAGGTGCAGAACCATAGCAACACAATGTTTGTGCAGTCAACTGATGTTGGGCTCTACACTTAGCAAGGTTACTGTAAATTGCTCGCACTGACTGAAAGTAAGTTAAGTGTCAGCCCTGCCTCTATGCCCTTTGGGGAGAGGCATGGCGCTCAAAAGGAGGAGAAAAATAAATGCTTTGCTGCTAAGTGAGTGTGCACCAACAACTCGTCCACACTTGGTGTAGACATCTCACGAGAACGAGCTCAGACCGCCCGTCACCTGGAGATGCAGTCCTCTTCAGACAAAAATCCAGTTTATTTCCCCTCGTACACTAGGCTTGGCATCGAGCCACATCCTGTAGTACGCGCCCTAGTCATTGGACGTGAAACTACGTTGGGTATTGCCAACTCATTTTGTGGAAGCAGTGCAGCAGCCAACTGGAGCCAGAGATGCCTCATCTCACCGTATGGCACCTCATCAGCTAGCAGCTCCCAGGTGACTGCTGGTCCTAGTCGGCTGACGTTGACACCAGAACCTAGGAGACCTGAGAGAGTGAATACCCTGGTAAGTCAGCCCTGCCTCAGCGGGCTAAGGTGGTTGTGAGAAATATTGTGATACTGCCCACAGTAGACTTCGCACCAAGCCGTCAGCTTACCCTAACAGTGCTAGTCTCTAGTAGGAAGCCGACTCAGTCTCAGTGATTGTGTACCTGAATGCTCATGTCCTAGCGCTCACCAAAAGTAACATTGACTAGTCAAAGCGACACGCATCAACTTAATTAAAAATACAATGGCAGTTCCAAAGTATGTTGTGCTCTCAAACTAGTAGCTTGCCTTACCTGTGTATCTACTTGATCGCCACTGTTTGTGCATCCGCAACCCTTCACATACTCCAGGATCAACCTGACAAGCTGCTGGCAGTCTCGTACCTGGTTGTCAATCATGGCCCAACGCTCCTCAGACAACTCAATCTGAAAACCAGTCGGCACTCACGGAAAATAGTTATCCATGTGTCTGAAGTTTTACAGCAGTATAGAAACTACCAGTCAGATAACTACCTTGTCCTCATGTTGCTTCAGTCGTGCCTTCAGGTTCTTCAGTTCTGCAAAAATGCTAGTGTTGGATTTCTCCAAAACAGCATTCCTCTCCATGATGACCATTCTGGCCTTCTCCAACGCCTTTACTTCTGCTTTCAATTTATTCCGCTAAACAATACTACAGCCGCTGAATTTTGTGTTGCTAGTTATCAAAATCAGTCCAA
Organism: Dryococelus australis; assembly: GCA_029891345.1. Lineage (NCBI taxonomy): Eukaryota > Metazoa > Arthropoda > Insecta > Phasmatodea > Phasmatidae > Dryococelus > Dryococelus australis. The sequence goes on from CM057006.1 coordinate 881,490, forward strand.
ATATATGGAAAAGTGCGCTTAGTTCTGAAACAGCATCATGCAAACCCACCTGTATGCTGAGACGATTTATAACAGCCTCTTGTTTCATGTAGGCTGTTGTCATGTCCTCAAGCTCCTTTAAGTAGTTTTTCTTACTGGACGAAGCAGCAGAAACTGTGTCTTCCACTGCTTTCTGCAAACACAGTATCCCTGCATCAGCACAATGGACGTGACTGGATTAACACAAGATTCTTATTAATACATTAAAGTCTGCAACTGTAATTTATTACCATCGTATTTAGTTTCCATAACGACCACCGGCTGACAGTAATTCTAGGCTTTCTTGTTGGAGGCTTGGTTTCCCCTTCCTTTCTCCTTCCAATACCCTACCTTGTTTCCCCACCTTATGTGAGACAAAATTTTTTTTATGAAGGGGTGGTGTTATTAAATAACTGTGCGCACCCTCACCCTCAACCTTTTGATTGGCACCATCGACTGAAGTAACTACAAGCAGCGATAATCATGTTCGACATCTTCTAGAACTTGTTAAATGGCACAGCCCTTAGGGGAGTCTTTCAAATTGTCAGTGATCAGAATATTGCAATATTTTACTTTGGTATTCAATTTTTAATTACGTAGGGGCCAGAATGATGGAATATAGTAGTGAGTTGTGAATGGAAAGCAATTTTGTATTTTATGGGCTTGTATAGTCATAACTCAGTGGTTTGTAGAGTGTGCTAATATCGCGTGGGCATGAACTGGTTGTAGATTTGTTCTAAATTCAATTTTTGTAGCACCTTCAAAATTGTACTTGCGGTGTAGAATCAACGTAATAGTTTGGTGTGTTGTATTGCTTATTTTAATGAACTATTTCAGTTTTGGCTGCCGCCACATTTGCTTGCCCAGCTCAGCTGTTGCATGATGCTCATTTGCACAGTTCGCTCGTTGCAGCTTTTAAATGTACGTGGCATCTTAAATCTTAAAGCTGAACTCCTCAATAGTGCGTTTGTAGCCACCGTTCAGCTTGGTGGAGTTTTAATGTAAATTTTAGTACAATTTTTAATGTGTTAAATTTTAATCCATACTGCACCTTAAGGGGCTTGTCAAGCTGCCGCACCACATAGCGTTTATCATGGAATAATTTTTACGTGCCTTTTAAATTGTTTTGTCTTTGATACATTGGTACAAAATTAGTTATAGTCAAGTTATTAAATTCACTTTACAAACTTTTAGTCGGCACAACAGTAATAAATAGGCCTGCATGTGTGTTATAGTTAACATGTTTTGTAGCATGAATTCATGGTCAAACCTGGTCAATTAGCCAAAGTGGTTGAAGTGTTAAAGCCCTTATAAATAGAAATTAATGTTTAAGATTTTAACTACTGTTTATTTTTTAAAATGGTGAAGCTGCCTCAAGATTAAAACCGGCTAAAACATATTGACAGTGTGGTTTTATTTTATCTTAAGCCTCTAGTCTAGATAGGACTTGGCTTAACTCCAAGGTTAACGTGTCAGCGTCTATAATTGATGCTGACATTCGACCTTTTCTTTTAACGCAGTTGAGACTTAGTGATAGGTTTAGTGTAGAAAAGTCGACCTTAAATATTATCCACACCCACTCCTCGTGATTTGATATTGAGACTTCGCTATTTCAATTGCCAGTGTATTGAAACATGTGGCCAGAGTTGCCACATTTGCATCGCACCCCCGTAACGTCCCAAGAGGCGATACTCGTAACATCACAGTAAGTCGTACGACACACCTAAAGCACCATTTTCTCTTAACAAACAAACAATTTAAGAGACAACCTATAATATCGCAATGTATTAATCATCCTACTAATAGGTTACTGTATAACTATGCTCTTTTCTCCAGTGTCTTGTGTCTCTTTGATTGTAGGCGAGAACACACAACTGTACTTGTAGGGACCTAAACTGTCTTTTAATTATATAAATAATGCTCGTACTTTATAAGAAATAACGTAAAGAAAGTAATGAACCGAGGAAGTCGTAGGACTACACATAAACTCAATTTACCATGCGACATAATCTGACACTTGTAAAAAGGCTTCATTATCGCACTGGAGCCACTGTAAATTATCCATTGGTTTTAAATATCCCAGTCTGTTACGAACAGGACAAAATGCTTATGCTGGAATTAAACCTTTGATGCTAGACTTTTAACGTAACAACTTTTGCATACATGAAATTTATCATAGATACGCAATTCTCCTTTGCTGCACATGATCTCGCGCTTAAATTGAAACAAAGGCATTACAAACATACCCCAGGTAGGGAAGTGAGCAGGGAATCAGCTCACAAACGTGACCTCTAGCCAAACTTCCAACCCTGCAGTTCCTTTTATGCCTTGACAATGAACAAGTAAGACAGCTGAGACAGCCACCTAAAACTCGCCGCTTCAGAGAGTATCCCAGGGGAAGCGAGGAAGAGGAAGAAAAGAGAACGTTGAGAGGGGAGGAGGGAGAGCCATTAGTAGCCGCAGACACTAGAAAGATGCGCACCGAGTGAGAGGGGAAGATCGATAAACTCACTCGACGTACACACCACCAGCAACGGGCGCAAAGAGCAGGTGCCGTGCAAGATCCACAATGCTGTAGATCGCCAAGTCACCCAACTCAGATGAGATTTTTTTTTCTGCTCGAGATGGGACTTTGTCGTCTCAAAGGGGAAGTGATGGACTCGTGACGTGTTCCTGTGCATTTAGAAAGCACAATCTACTCGCGACTTCGCCCCATCATCGAGCACCAATGCTCATTCGAGCAAGTCATTCACGTTTTAGTACAATAAATGGTGTGCCTACTGTGTCTACAGGCATTATGGCAAACGAGATTACATACACGTGGTTAAGAGAAATTGTACTATCTACTCTGATACACACCCCTCTTGGATAACAAGTGGTTAGGTTGTTGACTGCCCTCTCGAACCTTACAAGGTAGAGGGGAGTCAAACCCCAGGGTGAGTCGGAGCATTAAGCTATCCCTTCTGGGCAGTCTTATTCTCCATACAAGGGATGTCAATAAACAGGACGCCAGCTGTCGCAATAAGGGCGAAATCCTCAATCGGATACGAGAGGTGCGTGTATGGTGGAGCGAATGATCTGACTTGAACTGACAGGGTTTATCCGCTGCGGCCTCGTTGGCTGTCGAGCGGGGATAAAGTTGGCTAGGGATTGTTCCAGGTGCATTCGAGGAACTACCTTGGCAAGGAATTCGAACCCTGATCATCTTTCCGGATGCCACCGTTATCGTACAGAAGTTTGGGAGTACTTCTATTCTCGGGTGTCAAACCCAAAGTATTCTGCCAGATTTTAATTGTATGATACTGGATTGGCTAGAGGGGTCCTTTGCGTCAGTAATAGAATGCGATGTCTGTGTAGGGGTTGGTTGGACAGGGGCTTCCTCGGAGTCGGATTCTTCATCTGGTTCACACCAACCTAGCAAGTGCTTCAAGAGGGTTTCGTGGTCAGGAGGTATTATTATTCTGTAGTCAATATAGTTGCTCTCTGGTTCACTAGAGGCCAGTTACTTGGGTTTGAGTTATTAATTAGTTGATTTATTAATGCGTCGCCTCTGAAGGCTTCTGGTACATCCGTGCTTTGTGCGCACTTAGCAGCGAAATATAACCAGTAATATAATAAGGCTGTCAACAGGGGTTGTGGACGAGCAGTCCTGGGCAGGGTGAAATCTGCAGTCACTCCTGCGGACCTGCCTTTCACAAGGGCAACCCAAGTAACTAGACTTTGTGTATCGTATAGGCGGTGGGTGCCCTGGAATCTCAGGGATTGGGACTTTATCGGGCCCTACCTCCTGAGGGATACAGTACACCACACAGCCAGATAGACAAGTGAGGTTAATTAGAATTATTGCGCAACTGATTCAACACACAGCATTGCAATTAGACACAAAATCAATAAGGCAATAAAGAACAATTACAAAGGATCTAAAATTAAAATTACAGTAGCCAACACATAAGAGGGGTAAGTTTGTAACGTGATATTTTACTGAGCTAAAATAAACACTTTAGCAGAGAACCGGCTAATGCAGTACACACTAAAAGCCAGGTAAGAAATATCAAAACACTGTCAATTATATTGATTCACAAATTTCTCTGATCAACAGGCGAAGGCGAACCTAGAAAGAATTAATCTAATAACATTAATTCCTACAAAAATTTCTAATTAATAATAAAACCAGTGTATGCTATTTACAATGTGAGCGTATCAGGGGCTCTATCCAGGGGGACGTAAACGTGCAACGACCTATTACCACGGAATCAAAGGAAGTTGACTGAGGTAAGGTCTAGTGGGTACAGATGTGGGATTTACCAAACATGGAGAGCTGTCCCTGGGCGGTCAGCAGAAGGGACCCTTGTCCAAGCGGAGGCTGGAGTGCTGGCGGTCTTCTGCAAGCTGCTAGCTGGAGGTAGTGGTTCGAGCCCTGCCTCGGGCTTCTGAAGTGAAGGAGGTTGAGCCCTGGGCAGGTAGCAGACGAGATGAGAGTCTTCCGCAGACTGTAGGAGAGCTTGCGAACCTTACAGCCAGCGAGCTCGGCATCTCTGATGGAACACGGGGCTGCACTTATATTTATATGAAAATTGCCCTGTGTCAGCGATTCTCTGGGGGGCGGGTGGTAACATAGCCTTCCAACACAGCGGTTGGTTTATCTGCTGTGGGAGCACCGCTCAATTTCTTATCTTCCCTGGTGGAGCTGATTACATTTTCATGCACCCTGGACTGAGGCAGGCAGCCCGTGACATGAAAAGGTCACGGAGGTGCTGATATCTTGAGGGTTGTTAGGAACTTCTTGGCCAGGCAGGGTAGTGTAATATATTTTAAATAATTAATATTATTTCTTCATCGGGGTTGCTCTGGCACCTTCCTTCTTGATTGGATGTGGAAGATCATAATTTCAGGCTCGAAGTTCAATTACATTGATGACTAACCAATGCATGTTGTCTTTTAATATTATTATTTCCAAGTCTCAACAGCCAATGAATTTTGATTTCGCCCCGCCCTTGTCATGCTCAGATGGGGTGAAGTCGGCCGTAGAGTGCGCATCTCTGTACCGCAGTATGCTGGCATGCGTCAACTTAAAGCCATCACATTGTTGCCCTAACCCCAACGAGGAGATTTTACTATTCACTGAGCAATCCACACCCTTAGCAGAGATAAGCAAGTTCGAGAGTGTGTTGTAAAAGCGCAGCACCCAGCCTACAAAATTGTCGCCGCCTCCAGCACCTCACCCCAGTTAATAAGATATTTCAGTGCCTCCATCACAGGAGATAATAAAAAAGGTGGCGCTGCAGCGAAGCTCTAATAAACAACCCCTATGGAGTGAGGGTAGCTATCCCCGTACCCCTCTGGAAGCAAACAAACCAAGAACTTTAGTTTACATAGAAGAGCCATGCCAGGCACTAGAGTAGTCGTCGCTCTCCTTCAGTCTGCATATGTCCGAGGTAGCAATCGGGGTAAATGGCCATCCTCCCTCTCTTCCAGTCTGAATAAAGCTGAAGAACTGTCTCAAAGATACGATGGTCACTAGACCAAGAATGGTGAGTGGCAGCCAAACTCACCTCACAGTCTGAACAAGGCGGCCAAGTACTATTTACAGGTTAAAGTGCTGACCACTAGACCACTTCCTAAAGTGCTTTTTTCAAACCGGAGAAGATGCCAGCTGTCAGGGACCCTGAAGACGCTTCCACCGCCATGCCTCTTCGTACAGAAGACGTCTCCACTGCCATGCCTCTTTGTATAGAAGATGCTTCCACCGCCATGCCTCTTTGTATAGAAGATGCTTCCACCACCATGCCTTTTCATATAGAAGATGCCTCCCCCGCCATGCCTCTTTGTACAGAAGTTGCCTCCACCACCATGTCTCTTCGTACAGAAGACATCAATGCTTTCACCCACCAATAAGTAATTTCCCTCCACGTTAAAATCCCTTTAGGAACAGGTTGCGAGGTATTTTCAACTATCAGGTTACTTAAGAATACTCCCCGTAAAATTAGGGTTAGCTTAGTTACGACGTATTTGTTTTATTACTAATTTTATATCTTGCCCACGTTGCCTTTACCTGGATTCCAGATAGGAATAAGCTTCCTCTATCTTTCGTACATTTTATTACTTTATTTAGTGTACTGTATAATAGGAGTGAGTACAGACCGGAACTGCTTCCTGGCTTTACACGGTAGGGTCGAAACTGATACTTGCTTCTCCTTCAGGTGATCTTTGTTCTAGGTCAATGCCTTACACAGAGTACAGCAAACAAAGCAGACAACACAAACAAGCTCTCCGAGAGACTCTAAGTGCTTTGAGTAATTTAAGTTCAGAGAATACTGATAACAACAATCTCTGCTCACAGAGAACCTAAATTTACCTGTTGATAATTCGCTACCTTCACCAGTCCCACTCTTTGGGCCTCTCATTAAACTGCCAGGTAAAGTCCATCCAGCTGTTACATTAATTTTACAAGAAGGTAACGCCTTATTAGGAATCAGCCTGCAACAACCCATAGTAAAACCACTCACACCCTGTAACCAGTATCACTGCCCTGCACCGTCACAACTGACATCGGCCGTTGTTAAAGACATTGCCCAACCAGTGAGCTACGCTACAAAGCGGAGCGCACCGCCTCCTGCTGCAACACAGGTACAGTGCCCAACCAAACATCACGTCGCTAAGTCAGTGGATAATTCTGCCCCAAACAGGAAACCACTCACACACTGTAACCAGTATCACTGCCCTGCACCGTCACAACTGACATCGGCCGTTGTTCAAGACATTGCCCAACCAGTGAGCTACGCTACAAAGCGGAGCGCACCGCCTCCTGCTGCAACACAGGTACAGTGCCCAACCAAACATCACGTCGCTAAGTCAGTGGATAATTCTGCCCCAAACAGGAAACCACTCACACCCTGTAACCAGTATCACTGCCCTGCACCGTCACAACTGACATCGGCCGTTGTTAAAGACATTGCCCAACCAGTGAGCTACGCTACAAAGCGGAGCGCACCGCCTCCTGCTGCAACACAGGTACAGTGCCCAACCAAACATCATGTTGCTAAGTCAGTGGATAATTCTGCCCCAAACAGGAAACCACTCACACCCTGTAACCAGTATCACTGCCCTGCACCGTCACAACTGACATCGGCCGTTGTTAAAGACATTGCCCAACCAGTGAGCTACGCTACAAAGCGGAGCGCACCGCCTCCTGCTGCAACACAGGTACAGTGCCCAACCAAACATCACGTCGCTAAGTCAGTGGATAATTCTGCCCCAAACAGGAAACCACTCACACCCTGTAACCAGTATCACTGCCCTGCACCGTCACAACTGACATCGGCCGTTGTTAAAGACATTGCCCAACCAGTGAGCTACGCTACAAAGCGGAGCGCACCGCCTCCTGCTGCAACACAGGTACAGTGCCCAACCAAACATCATGTTGCTAAGTCAGTGGATAATTCTGCCCCAAACAGGAAACCACTCACACCCTGTAACCAGTATCACTGCCCTGCACCGTCACAACTGACATCGGCCGTTGTTAAAGACATTGCCCAACCAGTGAGCTACGCTACAAAGCGGAGCGCACCGCCTCCTGCTGCAACACAGGTACAGTGCCCAACCAAACATCATGTTGCTAAGTCAGTGGATAATTCTGCCCCAAACAGGAAACCACTCACACCCTGTAACCAGTATCACTGCCCTGCACCGTCACAACTGACATCGGCCGTTGTTAAAGACATTGCCCAACCAGTGAGCTACGCTACAAAGCGGAGCGCACCGCCTCCTGCTGCAACACAGGTACAGTGCCCAACCAAACATCATGTTGCTAAGTCAGTGGATAATTCTGCCCCAAACAGGAAACCACTCACACCCTGTAACCAGTATCACTGCCCTGCACCGTCACAACTGACATCGGCCGTTGTTAAAGACATTGCCCAACCAGTGAGCTACGCTACAAAGCGGAGCGCACCGCCTCCTGCTGCAACACAGGTACAGTGCCCAACCAAACATCATGTTGCTAAGTCAGTGGATAATTCTGCCCCAAACAGGAAACCTACTAGTCAAATAATCCATACCAGTCGCCTCCCAAAGAGGGAATAATTTGCCTCGACCGACATCCCAGGTGTAGACCACCTATGTTTCCTCCGAAGCTGATCTCACATATAAGCTTGAAGTATCTTGGAGTGTACAAGTCCCAGGCGTCCTGTGCAGAAGGATGCCGAGTCCTTTTCACTTTCGGGTTTACCCACTTTTCTCCTCGGTCTAGACTGAAGTTAAGGAATCCTAGAACCCAATCATCTTACCAACATGAAGGACCTTCGACAACTAGATTGTGTACTTGAGGTACTACTTATTGTCTACTCATGCTGGTCTAGTAACCAAGGTGGTAAAAGGGCAGAAATCCCGAAAGGGGAAGGAAGATATCCATTCTAGCACCCATACTAGTGTTATAAGTTTCCTCCCCTAACTCTGGTCAAGCTTCAGTACATAACGCAGCCACCGATGTTGGCGTCGCAACTTAACACATTTAATTCAACATAGAGACTTGGAACTAGTTTACCTCCACCATTACCAACTTTACTGGACATATGCCAGTCAATTTTACTGTTAAAATAAATTGACATAGGGACAGTAACATCTTCAAAAGTGCTCACATTAACATGAACCCCTTTGCCATAAAAAGGTATACCATTTGAATTACATAATGGATTTGGATAATGTATACGATAAAACACAGTTCAATGACTGATAACTACATAAAATGCTGTAGAAATTTCAATATAACTCTTAGAAAAAAATTATTGTAACTTTCAACAAATAATAATAATAATGAATTGTGCTTCTGAAATGGCATGCACTGACCTGAACAAGCCTCAGGTCCAAGGCCAGTCTGTCGTTGTTTCTCTGGAGCATCTGCACTTCAGCCTGGAGGTTGGCATTCTGCTGGGCCATTACCTGCAACTGTGTACGCAGCTCCTCCAGGGCCTGCAACATGATACATTCAACCACTGTACCTTCCTCACTAGTACACCCTGCCAACTGGCTCTACTCACAATCATTCACACCACAAGTGGTCAATCCTTCAGCACTAGTGACATTCACACTAGTTCAACACAAGTTTTTCCACAGTCTACCGAGATACCTATGTTTCAGACACTTAGTTGTATGTGGGACATCAGAGACTGCATGGTAGCAAGCTGGCCTTCCACATGGTTAGCTATGTTTACATTTGGTGGATTTGAGTTGTCAATTTTTGTATGACGGTAACATGACCAAACACGATTGATGGCATAAGTCTATTTTCCCTACCACTATTTTCTGTAATGTCTCCACCCCCATCTCTTTCCACCATTTTCATTCTACATACTGGCCAGGAATATATGGTTCTGTATTACATATGTGTCAACCAGCTCTGCTAAGCATAAAAATCTTCTCATATTGCCTATGAGGGCACACTCGGGGGGGCTGTTACAGTACTCTCTCCACTTTTGCCCTACAAATTGTGTACCATTGTCCCTCAACAAATACTCGGGGTGTCCCCATCTCGGGAAAAAAACTCATTCCGAATTACTTGTGCAACTGTGTGTGCACTAACTAGGAATGCCTCTGTACAATGGTGCATAACACATTTTGCTTCTCCCTGTTAGTGTGTGGTAGCGAATTGTAAATGTCGTAGCGGCACTCTAGTGGTTATAGCTTGTATCAGTCCTTCACGTACAAAATTGTGACTGGCGGCAGTGTCAATAAGAGCAATGACATTTTTCCCTCAAGCTCTACACAGATTCTGAGCGCTTTTACAGTACTGCCAGTAACTTGGAACACTTTTGCACTTTCATTAGGCGAATTGATACGACCTGGTGGTAAGATTGGTACAGGTGCTGTTTCATCAACCTGCCGACTTAGTTTTCTGAATGTTGCCGTGGTAACCATTTCCCATGTTGTGGTGGTGAAAGTCTCTGTGTCCGCGGTTCTGCCCCACGGGTGTAAAAATTGGCGGCAGTCGTGTAACATCTGGAAGCACTGTAGGTGTTGACGTGTGAATATTCGATCTCGGTATGCCAGTCCCGCCCGCACATCCTGTTTATACAAACATGCTTCGCGCGTAAACCGTTCGATACTTGTCCTTATTACCCTTCTCAGATACGGCCTAATGTCTCGTGTTGACAAGGGGACAGTGATCTCTAAAACACAGCGTGTCGGCTGACCTGGGTTCAAACGCTTGAACAAGCCTAACTTACGCTGTATGAACTCATCAATACCTTCATGTTCATGTTGCTGTTAATGATACAACCAAGGTTGCACTTGAATGGCATCTCCGTCAATATCACGTCTTCCCGAAAACCTATCGCAAAACTCCTCCCACGTCAAACGATAGTCTCTTACAAGGTTCCACCATGAGGCTGCTTTTCCTCTCAGTCATTGATGGTGACTTCACTCCAGTCCTCCTGGTATACATGGTGTCGGTTCAACTTCTCCTCGCACACTGCTAACAATGTGGTTGGGTCTTCGGAATCTTGTCGTGTAAAAGTTGGCAATAATACATCACGATCCGACCCTGTTAAGCCCTGTGGCATGTACATAACAACAACTGGCGGCGGTGTGGGTTTCACCTCAGGTGTTATCGGTGGCGCGATCTTAGCATAGTTCGTCTTACGAAACTCGTCACAGTTTATAGCAACATCGCAGTAGGTTGTAAACTCAATGAGTCTTTTCTAAACTGTTGGCACTGCGCCCACTTGCTTCCTGCCCCGTCACATCCGGTGCTCGTACACAGGGGTTGCTCTGATGGCGTAGAAGCGATATCGGACATACACTGACATAAAGGTTGGTCCCATGAATTTTCTGCAAATAGATTGATCCCACTGACTCCGCCGCAGTGTACGCAGCGTTCGACTGTCATGTTCATACCATGCACTCATTATCACTGAATTTCATATTTCTGTTAATCCCGGAAGGAGAGAAATTTATTCAGATTTGTTGTTTGCATTTACTGCTTTCCTTTGATAAGAATCGTCATACGAACTTTAATATTATATAAAGGTTCACACAACAACATATGTTATAAAAAATCCCCCTTTTGCTACCAAGAGACTTTTATTGCAAGAAAATAGGTATATTTCCCACACCTTAACAAAACTGATATAATATTTGGAATTTTAATATTATGGTACAAGAATTTATAAACTGACATTAATTTATTTTTTTGGTTTAGAAACACAAATAAAACTTGAATCTGTGAATCTGCTATCCCAGCAAGTTTTTTGGTAAACTTAAGATGTTTCTTGGTATTACTCTATAAGTCAAGTGAAGCGACGGTGTTGAGCGGTCAGACTATTTGTCTTTCACATCAGTGTACCAGGTTTTCGATTCCCAGCTGGGTCAAACCACAGTCCCGCATGTGAGTAACACATGGCGGATGTTGCCATTTGCTGGTGGATTTTCCAACCATTGCATTCCTATGCCGATCCACTTCACTTCAACTCAGCACTCGCTCTCACTATTATTGTCAAGTTCACTACAATCATAATTTTTGCGTCTATTCCACCAGGAATGATTCTCTTCTGAGCAAATAAGTATGAAATACAGTTTTACCGTGGTGGTTACTCAGCTATTTCAAACATGCCAGATGGTAACAATTTTACATTTCTGGACCTGAGAAGCAAAAGGGTGTAATTCCAAGAAGAAGAAATTTAGTCAGTTCTTTTATAACTGCGCAATTTTTATTTGACTTTCATACTTTCATTCTCTTTCACATGTAGATAGAGATTTCCATCGCCTTACCGAGAATTGGAATGCTGTTATTCAAATCTTTAAAACTCATGTTATGTAAACTTCAACTTCAATTTCTAAACTTACCCCCCACTGCCACCCAGGACCAGATTTTACTTTTGGAGTCAAGGATTCTAAAGTAATGTTTTCTTGTTTACCAGAAAACGTCTTACACTTGGTTTGAACGATCTCGAATACCTTTTCCAGATCACAGACTACAGATGACTGCTATTTTGATGCCTATTTAACGTTGTTGCCATATGCCTGCTCTGTGTGAAGCATTCATTAACTTTCCGTTACAAGATGTAATAAGGCATTAAATAAGTGTGCAGGGTGAATTCGCTGTACTATGATTACATAATCTTACTACAGAATACATTTTTAATCTAAGATTTGTTTTAAAGTACTGAGTTTGAATTATTTTTCAAATGAACTATTTAAATTCTAAAATATATTGTGTAATTTCCCAGGCTGCGATACTTGGAAACTATACAAGAAAGGTGTTGTTCATAGGAGCAAAGAACAAATACTGTACGATTTGTGCTCACGCAGCTAACAAAAGTGAAGCTGCTAATAGCCATACTTGTAGCCAAAATTGGGGATTCAACCAAACATCTACAAGCATGGAATCTGCGATCATTCTTGAAGGTTTTCTTGCAAGTGAGGAAATGTATTCTGTGAGATCCGCGAAAATTGTTACAGATGAGGACAGTAATGTTTATAAAAGTATTCTAGAAGCCAGACCTTATAAAACACTGACTGTAGAAAAAGTAGAGTGCACTAATCATTTGTTACGAAATTACTATAACAAATTGAAAGACATTGCATCAACGAGTGATGGTGACGGGAAACCAGTTGGCTTGCGTAAAGTTATCGGAAATTCAATCTTATGACTAAGAACAGCCATTAAGAAAGCTGCAGAGTTTAGAAACAAGGAAATTATAGTTGACATTGAGCACAGTATTTCAGAGTTGAGAAGAGACATTTTGAATGGACAGTATCACATCTTTGGCGATAATACCAACTGCGCAGAACATGGATACCTTTGTGATGGTACAAAGAAAGAAGAAGTTAGTATTATTAGGGATTTAACCGTCACTGGACTTTTTGATAAGGTTAGGTCAGCAGCTAAGTATCTCGCCATCGATACTCGTAGTTTACTGCATTGCATGAATAACAACGCAGCTGAGCAGTATAACTCATCCGTAGCTAAGTTCATTGGAGGTAAAAGAATGAATTTTTCCACAGGGAAAAGTTATAGGACTAGATGTGTTTGTGCAGTAGTGTAACACAAAACTGGAACAGTTCACTACACAATTCACAAAACTATTTATGGCAAAAGTCTTGGCAAATTTCACAAGAAAACCCAGCTCAAAAGAAAACGCAAGGATGATCGTAAAAGGCATGTGAGTAATACCAAGAAATATTGTTCCAAGAAGATGTTTTCTGGCACAAGAGGTAAAGACAAATTTTATGGGCCTAACACACAAAGACCAGACATGGACAAAGATGTATACGAGAGAGAGCAATCAGCAATTCTTTCTTCTCTGAAAGAACTGACGAACAAAGAAGACAATTAGAACGACTAAGTATTCTTCAAAGTGAGATTAGTATGTGGTTACAAGATCGTAGAACGTTACTCACTGCTTCACATTTTGGTTCAGTTTGTAAACGCCGCGAAACGACCAAATGTGATGCATTAGTGAAGAGAATACTGTACGGAAAGCTTCTGCAGACAGAAGCAATTATGTATAGACGAGACAATGAAAGTATGGCAATCAAAATGCTGCAGACCTCTTTAAGGACAACCATCGATCCATGCGGTCTTTTTGCAGATGATGAACTGGAGTTCTTGGCAGCCACTCCCGATGGTATTATTGGCGATGAAGGGATTGTAGAAGTAAAGTGTCCCTTATCTGCCACAGACTTACTCCCAGAAGATGCTATTGCTCAGGGAAATATTAAGTCATTGAAGCATGTAAATGGAAAAATTGTAATCAATGGTAACCACGAATACTTCTTCATAGTGCAAGGACAGTTGCTTATTACTAAGAGGTGTTATTGCATTTTTGCCATATGGACTAAGAAAGGTATTATCCATATAAAGATTGAAAACGATAACTTCTGGCAAAAAGAGATGAAAGCTAAGCTGGTTTGATTTTATATGGAATGTATTTTGCCAGAAATAATAGATCCTGGGCATACATGCTTTCCCCCTTTCTCTAATATTTCTTGCCATTAATTTGTATAAATAACACAGGTTACTGCAACAAACATGACAAGACAAACTCAATAAATCAGTGTTTTTCATAACTGTTACATGGTGTTTTACTATTATGTCAAAACAAATTTATTTACCACGAACATTAGTAATTTAACTCAGTTAATGATATAATAAGCACATTAAAGTATGCATATTTATAGAAAGTATTACAGTGATACACACATACTAGGTTGTTTTGGCATTGTTAGTTAAGGAAGAATTCTATACGTGGATATGAACAGCCTACAAAAGGTAAATTTTGCATGTATATTTCACGCAGCTTGATCCACGGAGTAAAATTGAGACGCGACGCGAGTAATAAACAGAGGATGGCCTAGAAGAAATCTAAGCTGTTTGAAGCGTAAACCACACCGCACTCGCTCAAGAATCTCGCCTCGCTGGGTAACTTTCCCTCCACCGCTTCACTGGTTACCTAACCCCACTCTCGCTCCCAGAGAGTCCATTAGAGACAGACGCCACCAGAGTAAAGTGCACGATAGCCCCGAAAATACACAAAAATGTGTTTTGTTGGAGGGAAATAACAAAATATTTTTGCTGTGATCATTCAATATGTTTCAGTGGCGTCTCGTTAGTGCAAGCAAGGCAAGCAGTACTTGTCCAGACAGTTTGCTGACAATGCTATATTAAAAATAAATATTCAATTCTAACATATATTTAGGCTACTTTAAGGTAACTTGTGACTCACGTGGTACACATGCTACTCAGGAAACAATACTGTACATTATAAGAAAACATCTCGTTGGCTAGCAAAACCAAGATGTGTGGAAGCTCTGTAAGTAATGGTTTCAGCAGGTAGGCGGTCGTAATGGATTTCCGGCCAACGGAGGGATGGCAGGGTAGTAAGACCGCCCAGGGAGGGGCGGGGGTTTATGGCTGTGTTAACCTATGTTAGAAGCTACGATGGTAGTGCTTTCTTCCCCAAACTGAAGTGGACATAGACGAAGCTGGCCAAGCCGCAGGCAGCTGGCGTCATATAGTTTTCAGTAACTAGATCGATGCGTGGGCAAGTTCGTGCACACAACACGAATCGTATTGTTTTTATTTAATTTTTCACTCGGACAAATTTTATGTTAAATATTAATATTTTTACAAGCGGTGCAGTTTATATTTACATATGAAAAAATGTTTAAATTGCAACATTTTGCACTTTCAAATCCAAATTTTTCCTGTGGGAGGACCACTGGCCCCCTTACCACTTTATTGGAGTGACCAACATCACTACTGTCCCCTGCACACAGTAGCTTGCCCCTTTATTGGGGTGACCAACATCACTACTGTCTCCTGCACACAGTAGCTTGCCCCTTTATTGGGGTGATCAACATCACTACTGTCTCCTGCACACAGTGGCGTGCCCCTTTATTGGAGTGACCAACATCACTACTGTCCCCTGCACACAGTAGCTTGCCCCTTTATTGGGGTGACCAACATCACTACTGTCCCCTGCACACAGTAGCTTGCCCCTTTATTGGGGTGACCAACATCACTACTGTCTCCTGCACACAGTAGCTTGCCCCTTTATTGGAGTGACCAACATCACTACTGTCCCCTGCACACAGTAGCTTGCCCCTTTATTGGGGTGACCAACATCACTACTGTCCCCTGCACACAGTAGCTTGCCCCTTTATTGGGGTGACCAACATCACTACTGTCCCCTGCACACAGTAGCTTGCCCCTTTATTGGGGTGACCAACATCACTACTGTCCCCTGCACACAGTAGCTTGCCCCTTTATTGGGGTGACCAACATCACTACTGTCTCCTGCACACAGTAGCTTGCCCCTTTATTGGGGTGATCAACATCACTACTGTCTCCTGCACACAGTGGCGTGCCCCTTTATTGGAGTGACCAACATCACTACTGTCCCCTGCACACAGTAGCTTGCCCCTTTATTGGGGTGACCAACATCACTACTGTCCCCTGCACACAGTAGCTTGCCCATGAAATTGTAGAACGCATCGCCACTGATATGTTTATATCGATGTGTTCAGAATGACGTATTCTATGTTTACCAAATTTTGTTTCCGAGTTTTAATCAAGGAGTAATATAAAATTACACTAGAAAATACAGCAAATTCTGTCTTTTTTTTTTTTTTCCCCGAAAAAACAAGTCATTGAAAACATTTTGAAACATGAGAAACATGGATCCATCCTTTATTTACCATAAAAATTGTGATACAGTTATGTGTTTTCTAACGCCTTTTGTACTACTACATAAAATACACTAATTTCTCCTCTGTGAGGCGGCTCAAAATAACTCTTAATTATGCCGGTTAGGTAAGCCTTTCTCAGGCTTGCTGGTGCCCTCGGCCTTATTGAGTCTGGAGGGCCAGTGAACACTGCCGTGTGTGGATCTCGCACCTCCTTATATACCCAAATCTTCAGCTAGTTAGCAGGGGGTGCTAGCCTCTCTTCATAGGGGTATCTTTATTTTGGTTTCAGCACAGAAATGCTCTTTTCTTATATCCCCCTTTGGAGGTTGCTGACATTTTTATCACCTCCCCACGAGGCTCTAGTGGCTGTGGTGCCCTTGTAGCACGGGTGCTGTGATCTTGCATCAATCCTTGGAACTCGCATCTCTGGCTGGCTGGTGTCAATGGCTCTGTCGAATAAGAAAATCTTAAGTCGAAAATATGGGCGATTGCATGGCAGCTTTGGTAGACAGTACAATTTACCCTTCATGTCCCGTGTCTGTATTCATTCACTAGGCTGGGAGTGATCCTGTAGGTATGATATTAATTGAACTGTCATAAAATTACTTCCACATGAGTGTAGCAACTCTAAGAGATAGGGTGAAGTAGAAACATAGAGTGTGCATGTCAGATGCGCAGGACTGCACCATGCGTCAAATTTTACAGTGGGGTAAACAGTACAATATGTCAGCACCTGTAATATCAGTCGTACAAGGGAGTATTATGTAGGCAGTTCTAAAAGACTTGTACTGTTTATTAGACATCGTTGGTAGTAATATTTAGGTTCGCACTGATGAGACGAAATCGTATTAGTAGTTGGAAAAGACGCCATGTTGCAAATGTAATTTATGTTGCTGTCTTTTGAAATGCTTATTGTATACATGTTGTGTGCATAGCAAACACTGCAAACTCCACTCTCTCAATCATTCGTGATTAATAATTTCTGCGGTTATGTAAATGTAATAGTTGTATTGATAGACTAATGTTATGTAGTTTAAGCTGGGCCTAGTTATTTATTTATATCAAATTTGTTATGGCAGATATGATTTTGGTTTGTAATTGGCAATGGTTTGCAATATCAATTTGTTGCACATAATTTTCGGCTTTTTTTGCAATTTTAAGACTTTTTTTTTTATATAAAAGTTAACATCCATGTTACCCATTAAGGAAGGTTTAGAGTTAAGTGTTTTGTTGTCCGAACAGAGGACCACTACTTCACTCTCCTGAGATGACATTGGGGTTTAATTATCTTAAAAGTAAAAAAAATTTAAGCATACGATACACACATAAATAAAATGATACACACATAAATAGTCAGATGGCACTTTTTTTTGATGAAAGCATGTTCACAGTTTTTTACTGTCATAACCAGTTACCTCAAGCAGCAAGTACAACATTACCAAATTGCTATAGCTTCCCTCAACAGGGTCTATCCCAAGGCCCTTACTCAACACATTCACTTTGTTTCACACACTTGCACACAAACCAGAGTCAGTGACACTGATATCACCCAGTTTCTATGATATCATGGTGGCCTCAACAACCTAGGATACCAGATTCGGGTTCTCTCTCCACTCCGGCAAAATCCACTTTCAACATAGACCATATAAGTTGTGCAGCTTGTGCTTGCACCACCAGCATTATAGTGTGTGCTGATCTGGTGTAAAGATTTGTTCAAAATGCTGCTCCACTTGCGATTGCCTTCGCTTCCTCTCCCTTCCAGTTTACCCGCCTACTTCTTAGCTATCCCTACCCCTTCTGTGCATGCGCAAGCAACAGTGATGTGATTGGTTGGTATATTTTTTGGTTGGACGAGGCTTACTTTCAAGCAAAGCTCGTCTATTTCTACTCAGGTCGGCTCTCTGGTGTTTCTGCTCGTCGGTCCACTATGGACTCTGTTCAAAAGCCTAAACGTCACTAGTATTGAGCGAGCTGAAATGTCTGCTGCAGTGCACGATGAGTCGCACGATGAGGTAGGTTCGTGACATGTTGTAGCGAATTGATGGTAAATCGAGTTAGGGTTTTGTGAGCGCTGTTTTACTAGCATACTAAATTCTGCTTGGCATTTCCTTGGCATTTTTGTTCAAAATTAAGTTTGGCGTAACTTGTAGTGTGTGGTGCCCATAGTTCCTTTGCTTTAAAATGGTCTACTTGTTGAAGTAATGTAAATTCCTAGCTGCTTGACGCCTGAAAACTTCATGGCATTGAATTGGGACTGCATCGACTTGCGCTATGTTGAAAGCTTTAAATAATTAATAACCCATCGGCGAGTGCTTTACATTTGGAATCATCGGTGCTAGAACTGCTTTAAGGAGTTTTAAATTGTTTTTTTTTTTTAATGTTGTGTATACTTAATGTTTTTAGTTTAGATGGGCTTTGGAAAGGCTATTGCACACCATCTGACCCAACTTTCTTTTAAAATGTTCACGTTTGGTTGTTTGAGATCAAGTATATACATTTCAATGTATATAAATTATATCAGTTTTGGATTGATAATTTATTCAATTTTGAAGGCTTGAAAGAATTCAAATACTCGCTTATCTTGTCTCTTATATCTTTTGAATTGAGTATGCATTTGTGTGGTCTAAATTTGTCAGTTTGCAAGAATGAGTAATATTATTTTTTTACTGTAGCGCCCTGCTTTGACTGCCATTTGGTGCCAGGATTGCCTTTTTAAATGTTTTTAACAATAACGAAACTTGGTAATATCTGTGATTTGAGTTAATGGAAAACTGAATAAATGCAAATTGAAACTGAATCAATTTGTACTATTGTGTTTTCGTCACAAAGTTTTTAAATGGCCATATATCATAACCCCGGCAGCAAACCAGTGTGCCTGAAAGTGAAATACAATACTATAGTAATAAATATAACCTTCACCATCAAAGGATTTCACCCTTGGTCAATTTCAAAGCCCCTTCAACAACCGCCCAACCTGCAATCTCACAGAATTATAAGCCAAACACACCCTATACACGAAAGCTTGTGAAGATGTTGATATTATTGACCTTAAGATAACATTTAATTTTCTTTCAGTTTATGTGACAGAAAGTAATTGATGTTCAGTACTTGTCGATTTTAGCAATGTTAATAAGGGTACTTGTAATGGGTTTGTTCTTTAAGTTCGACGCGTGTCCATTAAGTCTGACTGACACGTATGTCGAGGATTTTTCTGCTAGACCAAAAGTGGGATGGTTTACTCTTGTTCTATGGTATGAGGTGAGGGGTGTTGGTGATGGTTTACATTTTCAGTCGTGGTGGGTGTTGCTGTTGAAGAGGGTCTCATCCACTAGCGGCTAGCTTGGTCGACTCCGAAATGGTGATTCCAGTCGCTTGCTTCAGTGCTTCAGACGGTGGGGTGCACCCAGCAGTATCTGGTCTCTGTCCAGTTTAGCAACCCTCTTACCACAGAGAGGCACAAAAGGTGAATACGAATGCATGGTGGGAAGATGATTACCGTTACCGAAACATGCGCTACTGCTTGTCGTCTAAGTTGGGCGGTGCAGTCCTGTTTCGCCTGCCTGACCTGTATTGGATGAGGTAATAATATTTACGGTTTGAAAGTAGTGTGAGCCAGGTGTTACTCTCTACGCCTCTTGCCACTCTTCACCTTGTAAGGCATAGGGCACCCCGGTCTGACAGCCTACACAGTGCACTTAAACAGGAACTGTAATTAAAATGTAGCCCAATAGAGTCTTGCTGGTACAAGCTCGATAGGAGTCCCCACTGATCCCCTACGCATGCGGGCTGATCAGGGACGTGGAGCCATGTGGGCCACTAAACCTCTACTGGTTGTGCGTTTGAACCGGGTTGGGCATTAACCCCCAGGCTAAGATTACTTCGGTAAATGTGTACGTGTTCAATGGATATCGACACATGGTGAGCAGCCATTAGGGGTGTACATGTGGCTTCCGAAGTTCCCGGAGGTCCCAGATCCGAATTAGTGCTTTGGGATGTCAAGAGAAGAATGAACTGCCCGAGCCTGGCACCATCCGGTTTTATATAGGTGAAGCTTGTAGGCTACCGGCACGGGCTGCGGGGAGGGTGAGCATCCTGGCTGGTCAGCGTTTCTGCTTCGTGCCTTGTCGATGGCGCTCAGTCTTGCCTGGTGGCGGGCAGATTGTAGGCTCTCAGTATGGGTAGGAGGGGCGTGGTGTGGCAGCCAGGTTGTGTAACCTTCAGGTAAAGATAATCTGCTGATAGGTTCCTGTTGCCTGGTAGAGTAGGTGTCCGCTAATGTACGTGAAAAATTCTCTCTCCCCTTCTGCAGTGATGAAAGTAGCAACATTTAGTGATGGTTCATTATTGTTGTTATTTATTAGGTTGAGCAGCATGCGTCAATTTGCCCCTCCACCCCCTCTATTGCGATGAAGAGTCATTGTGGAACAGGTGGTGGCAAAAGGCATAGGTCCCCTCTCTGGGAGGTCTAGAAGGTCTGGGTAGATGTCGGTATACGTGGTGAGGCAAATAGCATGAAAAATAATTTCCAGTAAGGTATGTGGGACCCTTAAGTTTGGGTGGCTTGACTGCTGTAGTGGTGTGTGTTCTGTGTGCTCCAGTTGCTTGGCCGGCGAAGCGAAATGTGTGACATATGGAATGGTGGTGGCTGGCCGGCGACCTTGGTTCTCTCTCTCTCTTGGACGGGAGTCCTTCACTAACCCTCGCCCTGGTGATGCGGCTTCGCTGATGCGGAGAAATGTGTATTCCCTCTGTGTAGCAAAGATTACTGGGTTAGGTAGCCGCGTGTGTCGGGTGTCACACCGGCCTATTTTTATGTGTGCCATTGACAAAATCCAGCGTATCGCTGGTGGATACTACAAGGAAATTATACATCAAAACCTGAAAGAAAAAATTATTTAAAACAATGGCACGACAAAATGAGGGGAACAAAAATAGTAATAATTAAAATATGTACAAGCCTTACTCGCGGAAGGTGGGGAAACATCACTAATATACTGGAGCTTGCTGCAGTGAGTTAAGAAAGAAAATGAAAATTTTGCCAGGGAAACTTAGTGTCTGTGAGCAAGCTAAATAGTTACGTGTCTCAGGGTAATAGTTAACCTTTGTGTCTGTGAGCAAGCTAAATAGTTACATGTGACAGGGTGCTAGGTGAACAACCACAGGTCCTTCAACACCTGGGTTGTCCGGCTAAACGAATACAAAGCGAGCACACTACATGCATGAATAACACAGCAAATTGTGAGCACATTGGTCACTTAATACATACATAAGCACTGGATAAAAAAATGGAAGCTAAAATATCTGGCACCTGGTTCTGAGAGCTTTAAGGATTAGAGTCTTTGGTTTGTTACTTAGTTGGTTACAGATATTGCAAACATATACCATTAAAAATCACATGAGTAATTTAAGATTTGAATTTTTACAAACATTAAAAAGAATTCTTCTTGGTACATATTCTTCGCATAAGACCCTTTCAAAACATATAGTTATATATACTTGTGTACCTACACATCAAGTCAGATTTAAATGCTGAGAGAAAAAAAAAATTAACCTAGCTATCCTTTGCAGGAGTCCATTTTATCATATAGGCCTAGCAGCTAATGTGTTCACTGTGTATTTTAGTGGAAAGTGTTCAGGTAAGTTCTCAAAAAATATCATCAACAGGTGCGATAAATACAATCCTACACTACGGCATTTTTCATGTAGGTGACCTTTACAAGTACACTGTAAAAACGTATAGTAACATTTAGAGGTTTACCTACACATCAAGTCAGAGTTACATGATGAAGAACTATAAGGATATAAAAAGCTAATAATGTCATTATTATGTCGAAGTCTCTATCTTCAACTTATTACTGGCACTGTGGTGAGTGTCTTTATGTGATGCACTTATGGTAGCCATTACTGTCACTGTGGTGAGCGTATTTTTGCAATACTACCTACTTTAGTGGGCTGTCTGCCACTGACAATTACGGAACCTTGAGGTGTCAAATATCTATATTGCACTGTGATGAAAAGTTACCGTTTGAGGTACAGCGGTTAATGGCTGTAATTAAAAGTTGATTAGCATCAAGCCGAGTGACTAATTACGGTTGCATTAACCTCTTTGGTTCCTTACACTTCTCTCTCCCTCCCCCTCTTGTTGACAGTGGTGTGAGGCACTTTTACAGGATAGTTTTAATTTAGCCTAAATGTAATAGTTCTGCTTACATCAATGTTCTTTGTTTGCAGCCAAATGAAAGGTAGCACATGTGACAGGTCCACAACGAGTCCTTGGTCATGCACACTAAGTTGTGGTTAACAGCTACAGCACTGTTCTGCAACATCTGTGCACTTACTGGCGATCTTCTTCCTTAGTTCTTGCGGGTCTCCCCCTCGGACGAAGGACAGTGTTTAGAGGGTACGGCCACATGTACCTTGCTGTGGGTTTCCATGGCGATTCCTGGTGCTGGCCAGGTGAATGAGCGGCCTCGGTGGTACGCAGGGGCATCAGGCATCATGGAGTAGCTCGGGGCGTCGTGGCATCTGCTTCTTCCGCAACAGATTGGGAGGACACTCGTTCCAGGGATGTTGAGGCAGTGTGGGAGATGACAGGCCCTCCACCCCGATTGCATGGTTTCCTACCCATAGGGCAGGATGTTTCTCTGACAGGGTAGTGCGAGGGAGAAAGACCTCAACCTCAACTGTGGGTGCTCAGCTCGTCATGGGTCCAGGTCGTGGGTGGCATCAACGGTCTTGGAGGCCGGATCCTTGGGCGAGGCAGTGGGAGGGCAGATCTCCTCGACCTCCACTGCGGGTGATGTGCCAGATTTGTGGTAGTTGCCAGCGTTGATGGTCTCGACGACTGACTACAGTATCTTGCATAGCAAAATGGTGGGGCGAAGTACATCTACGTCGGCAGCTCAACATCCTCGTTAGTGGGAGTTCTCGCGTAGCAAGATGGAGGGGCAGAACACTTCCACATCGGCAGCTCGAAGTCCTGGGTGGCGGGAGTTCTTGCGTAGCAAGATCTTGGGGCGGAGCAGTTTCACCTTGACAGCTCAATGTCCGGGCGGGTAGAGTTTCCTGTGTGGCAGGTTCTTGGGGCGGAGCACTTTTATCTTGACAGCTCGACGTCCGGAGTAGTGGGAGTTCTGTGTTGGTAGGTGCAGTGGTCCACGTCGTAGATGCTGGCTTGTCCTTGGCCACTGCCCCTTGCGCTTTTTCCTCCTCCGCCTTTCCTGTGGTCGTTCTGAGCCCGGTGTCTGCTGGACTAGCGGTTTCAGGCTTTCCCTTGTTGGAATCCTTGGCCGACTTTGTTGAAGTAGGGAATGCTTTGTCTGCTGGCGTCGGAGTTGTACTGGGTGGAGGGGTAGGTGCTGAGGTGATTCCTCTTGCTCTGGCTGGGTAGAGGAAATGCCTCTACCTATCGTGAGAATTGATCTGTTACCACGAGCAGGTAGGGGTTTCCTTTTGTGCTACGTGGCTATGGGCCCATCAAATCGGCGACGATGTGGGCCAAGGTCGTCTAGATCTCCTTGGTTTTGCGGTAGGGGGAACCGGGTAGGCTTTGCTGTGGCAACACGTGACGCAGTTACTAACATACTGCCAGACATCACGTCTTATCCCGTCCCAATTATAATGTGACTTAATGTCGAGCAAGGTTTCCCTCGTGCCTGGGTGACCAGCTTGGGGATGGTCGTGATGGTGCCGGCATGTATTGTTGCGTAGTTGTGGTGGGACCCAGATCTTCCAAGGTGCATCAGGATGTCCGCTGCATGTCCACACAATGACATCCTGTAGTTAGAATCTTTGGGGCTGTTCATGGCGTAGGCATGCAATGTCGGGGTCCTCCTGCTGACTTCAGGCTATTTGCTGGCAGGTTTTTTGTAGTTGGAGAAGTCTGATTTGCTCCTCTGGACTTCTTTCGACCTGTGGTGGCAGAGATATCTTCTTCTCCTCTTCCTCTTCAGATTTTTCTTCCTGTGTCGGAAGTCGAGACAAGGAGTCCGGTAAGTCATTCAGTTTGCAGGGGCAAAGTTGGACCTCAAAGTCGAACTCAGTATAGAACATGTCCCACCGGCCGAGCTGGGACTTGTGTAGCCATTGGAGAACTTTGGAGTCAGTCCAGAGAGTGAAGTGTTGCCCTTCGAGATAATACTTGTATTTCTTAATGGCCCAAATAACGGCCAGACACTTCTGCTCATTGATGTGATAGCACAGCTCGATTTCGTTTAAGCAAGTTGATGCATATGTGAATGTCCTTCTTCGTCTTGTTGGTACAGTACTGCATCCTGGCCATTCTGACATGCGTCCAGTTCTAGTATTAATGGCTTGTCTGTTTGTGGTCGGTGGAGTTGGTGGATATTCGTGAAGCTGTTCTTCAAGTCGGAAAACACTTGTTGTTCTGAGCCTCATCGCCATTGTGTGTCTTTCTCTAGGAGGGAGTGTAGTGGTGCCATTTATTTTGCGATATTTGGAACGAAGTCTCGCAACGTATTACACAGACCCAGGTATCGTCGAAGTTGCCGCTTATTTTCCGCTTCTTCAATTGCTCGTATTGAACTGTGTTGCGGGTGGTTTCCTTCTGGTGAGATGAAGTGTTCAAGATAATCTATTGAGTACTTGCCATAGAAGCTTTTCAACACCTTGCAAGTTATCCCATGTAATTCGAGCCTTTCCAATACTCGTTGCAGATGGTCTCGATGTTCCTCCCATATATTGGAATATATTACTACGTTGTTGGGATAGGCAAAGCAAAATTCGCCTATGTATCCTGTTAACACTTCTGCATACATATATGCTGGAACGTTGCTGGGGCATTTTTCAAGCCGAATGGCATGACTCGAAATTGCAGGGTTTCGCCTTCCGGCGTTGTAAAGGCAGTATATTTGTGACTGTCTGGGTGAACCGCAATCTGCCAGTACCCAGACTCCATGTCAAGAGTACTGATTATTTTGGCTTTGCCAATGTCTCGTAGGGTATGAGACAAATCTATAGCCGGGGAGCGATCGGGTGGTTGACTTCATTTAGCAATTTGCAATTTACACAAAATCGCAATTTCCCCTCTTTCTTTGATACGTGGACCACATGTGAGTTGTATGGGGAATTCGATGGTTCCACGATTCCCTAGTCCTTCATGTCATTGACCTGTTCCATAATGCCAGTGGGCTGAAACTCGGTAAGGTTGGTTGTAGACCGGTACATCGGTGGTCGGCCATATATTTCGTGCTGAACTGAACATGTTTGTCGTAACAGCCTTACTTATCCAAATGCTCTGGCGTGCTCATCTAGCATGGCTTTTAATTGCCAGAGTTCTGGTTTTTCAAGTTTGTGGATAATGCACATTAGGTCAATGGCATTGGTGGAAGGTTATATCGGGATTTTGATCCCAGTTAACTGTGATCTGGTTGGTTTCTCCCAGATAGGTTCTACGTTGTCTGTGATCAAGAATACATTGATTGTGTATAAGCCATGGACTCTAGTATGATCGATTCGGACAGGATTGGGGACACAATAAATTCCGTCTTTGTAGCAATACTTTGTATTTTCACTGTAAAGCTAATTCGTCCAGTTACAACTAGGGTGGAGTCGGGTTCCGCCATTCGTACTGTTCTGGTTTGCGATTTTGTTTTGGCGAGTTGGCTTGGTGTTAACAAATTACTCCAGATAAAATTGCCGGCGGCCGCTGAGTCCAGCAGGGCAAGCACCCTGTCGTTGTTTACCGCCTCTTCGATATGTGGGGCTATGAGGATCAGTACTTCTTCTTTTATTCCCTGGAGAGTGGGCCCTTGTGTACCGGGTTTGGCGGCCTGCTTCGTGCCTCGGCGTCGGCGTTTCCCAGCTTACTATTAGGAGTTGGTTTTCCAGTATTTGGCTGGAATAGTTGATGGTGTTTTACCAACTCGGTTGGATGGAAGGGCAGCTCCCTTTGGTTTTAGAGGGCAATCCCAGTTCCAGTTGTTCTCTGGGCAGAACCAGCATTTGGGCACGAATGCCAAACACTGGGGCACTCTTAAAAGTTGCCACTGGTGGAGCTCGAACTTCAGGGATCTTGGGTGATATAGGCTTTTCGAGACTAGCCTGCGTAGCAAAGTTTTGTTCTGCCTCTCGGGCTCGGTTAACCAGTTCCTCCAGAGTAGCTGGTCTAGTGGCAAGAAGGACATTCCTAAGTCTGGGTAGAAGCATTCAACTGATAGAGCGAACTGTGGTAGCTTCGTCAACACCAGGGAAGTCACATCTAAACATCTGTTCTTTCCTCAGTATGAAGATTTCTGCTTCATCGTCAAACATCTGGGTCTGACTATAAAATTGAGTTGTCAACCTAGCCAACACTTCCTCGCTCGTGAATTCAATCGCTAGCCTGCTACTGAACTGCTTCCATTCCGTTAGAAATTCCAGATTACCTTGCCCTGGCCCTTCAGATGTAGTTGAGCTCTGTCAACCCATTATTTCGGCAGCAGGTCTGTCTCTGTGAATTCTTCCTCACATTCTGGCATGAATTTTATCGGGAGTTCATGGGGCCGGCCTGTGAAGTCGGTAATTTGAATGCCGTCTTCCCGTCCAGTTGCTGGATGGCCAGGTGCCGTACCTAGTTGTATATAGATTCTGGAAGGTTTGGATCTGCGGGAATGAGAGATGTGTTTTCTTCAGCATCTCTCACATTGGAGGTCATTCCGGGCATAGAGATGCGCTCATCTAGCCACCCTATACATAGATGATGATAGGATTCGTTACATGTTGTGCACCTGATGCGATACAGACCTTGACAGGGACACGTAACTACATTGCAGAAGCTCGTAGGTTGTTGACGGCACTTGCCACAGCGGTATCCTAGTCCGTTGGTAACTTGTGCCTCTTCAGGCCAGTCTATGCAGGCATAATGAAGCCACTTAACACAGTATGCACATTCTATTTTTAGTGTGCTGCTGCCGGTACAGTCATCTTTGCTACAGTGGATATCCGGCTCACTGGTGTGGTTCTCGCTGGAGAAGGCATTAACTTCCGACTCTGACATTTTCGGGTTCAAGGGTGCCACGAAGTGTTTGTGGACTCCCCGAAATCCGCTTAATTGCTAGGTTTTGACTCTTAGCTATCAGGCTATGGTTGGTCTAGTTTGTGCCGTTCACTGCGTACAGCTATTTGCCTGGCGCTCCACGTTGAGTGCCAGAAAATCTTTTGACGCATGCAGTTAAGTCTGACTGACATGTATGTAGAGGATTTTTCTGCTAGACCATAAAGCAGGGTGGTTTACTCTGGTTATAGGGCATGAGGTGAGGGGTGTCCGCAATGGTTTACTTATTCAGTTATGGTGGGTGTTACGGTTGAAGAGGGTCTCACCCACTAGCGGCTGCTAGCTTCCCAGCTCTAAAAGTTGGAGTTTTCCCAGCCGTATTTGGTCTCTGTCCGGTTTAGCAACCCTCTTACCACCGAGTGGCACAAAGGGTGAATGCGAATGCATGGTGGGAAGACGATTACCATTACAGAAACAGGTGCTACTGCTTGTCGTCTAAGTTGGACGGCATGGTCCCGTTCTGCCTGCCTGTCCTGTATTGGATAGGTAGTACTATCCACGGTTTGATAGCAGTGAGAGTCAGGTATTGCTCTCTACGTCTCTTGCCACTCTTCACCTTGTAAGGCATAGGGCACACCGGTCTGATAGCCTACGCAATGCACTTAAACAGGAATGGTAATTAAAGTATAGCCCAATAGAGTCTTGCCAGCACGAGCTCGACAGGTGTTCCCACTGATCCCTCGCTCATGCGGGCTGATCGGGGACATGGAGCTTTGTAGGTCACCAAGCCTCTACTGGTTGTGCGTTTGTACCAGGTTGGGTGGCAACCCCCAGGCTAAGGTCACTTCAGCACTAACTTAGTGCTCAAAGTGAGACATAACCTGATCTTTTAGCCCCTCCCTGCACGAAGGTGTTGGGGCGTTGCTGTTTCTCTCCACCATCTCTGACTTAAAGCTCGGGGGTTGGGAAGAAACGGGTAGCCACCTAATTTGGAAGTCAGTACTCTGGGTTCCTGTTGGCGTTGCACATCGTATTCTGTTCTCAACTGTCACACAGACAAGTACCCTGTAAATGAAAAGCAGAAGGGTAGTTAACAATGGGTGTTTATTGTAGATGCAATAATTGCGTGACCTTGTGCTACTTCCTATCAGACCGTGGAGAGCTGAAGGTAACTGCAGTTCCAGGTGTAGGCTACCTGGTTCTAGTAAAAAGGGGAAGTAACTGATTCTAGGGGAATGCAAAAGTATTTAAAGTTATAATGGCTAAGAAAAGGGTGTCTGGAGGAGACAAAGTGAAGTTAAGTAAATGTGTACATGTTCTATGGAGATAGATGCATGGTGAGCAGCCGCTGGGGGCGTACTCGTAGCTTCCGAATTTCCCGGAGGTCCCAGCATTGAATTAGTGCTTTGGGATGTAATGAGAGAGTTTGCAAAGTACGAACTGACCTGCCAGCATCCGGTCTTATATAGGTGAAGCTTTTAGTCTGCCAGGCTAGGGCTGTGGGGAGGGTGAGCATCATGGCTGGTCAGTGTTTCTGCTTCGTGCTTCGTCGCCGGCACTCGGCCTTGTCTGGTGGCGGACGGCTTGTTGGCTCTCAGTGTGCAGAAGGTGTGGGGGGGGGGGGGGGTTTGCCTGCCGGGTTTCTTAATATTCAGGTCGAGATAACCTGCTCATAGGTTCCTGTTGCCTGGTATAGTAGGTGGCCGAGAATTCACGTTGAAAATTCTCTCTCCCCTTCTGCAGTGATGAAAGTAGGAACATTTAGTGATGAGTCGTAATCATTGTTATTTATTAGGTTGAGCAGCACACATCAAAATTTAGTTTCAGTAGAGTCGAGAATTAGTGATAAAGGCTGTTAAAATGTAAGATGATGTTCATTCTTATGGAGTGAATTCTATAAACACAGTTGGTTATTAATTTATCACAGTTTGGTTATTAATTTATCACAGTTTGGTTTGCATGGGAAAGTGGTTGTGATGGGGTTTGCACCAGTGTCCTAACAGATTTTTTGTAATACACTATATTCTTATTCAGTCGTGATCGGGAGGCATTATAACAGTAACACAATGCAATTTCCTTTTTAGGTATATCTGTGTGCAGTGAATGTGAGGGGTGGCAATGAAGTGCTGGGCACTTATTAGCTGTAAGCACTCAACACCACCTTGTAGAAGACAACTAACCAACAAAATGTGAACTTCACAAGCGACGAATGTAACCCATGCCAGAAAGCAACAGCAATTGTCTCCACTTTTTCATCTCATTAGGCTAAACATTTTTTTACAACATTTCTTACATCAGTGTGGGAGGTCGTTAGGGTGCTATAAAAGAGTTTTTCAATACTGTTAAGTCACATTCCAAATTGAATTGATTCCACGGGAATGTGGTGCTATAACACCACTGGTTTTCACATGTAAATAAAACTTCTCAAAAAGATTACATCGTAAATGAATGTGCAATAAACATTAAAAATTACCTGCGATTTCAAACTTTCATTTTCCTCTTCTGCACTTAATGCCTTACAACCACATAATGAAGATCTGGAAAATAAAAACCAAAAATTATGCATTACAATGGGAAATATTTGAGGTTTTGTTACACACCCAAAGCGTTTTGTGTCGTGGATGAAGTGACATGAAGACTAGGCAGCAGTGGATGCAAATGCAATGCCCTCCAGAATGTTGCTAAAATAAAGACAGCGGTCTTCGAGCACATATATACCTTCTAGTAATCACTTGGCTGGATGCCTTAACTATACACATACAAGCATAAACGTTGAAATGTGGATTACAGAATATACAAATAATGAAAGCAAAATTAGACTTTGAAGTTAGTATTTAAAAATTTACATTGAAAGCGAACTCAATACCAAAACATTTTATAAACAAATACTTAAACTTCAAAACAATTATTATGCTGTACCGCAACTAGTCTAGGCTATTCATGGTAAAGAGAGCACTTTTGAAAGCCATCTCATTTGCAATAAAAGTCAATAAATATATATTATTTTACCCTTATACGTAAACATCCGAGAACAATGAAATGTATACGCTGTGTTTATTACTTACATGAAAATATTAATTTTAAAAGAACTTTAAAGGATAAGAAATGGCTGAAATAAAAAAGTAATTTGGGCTTCAAAAGTGCTCACTTTACCGTGAACAGCCTCAGCATGCTGTTAGAGTATGTCAAAATGAAACACTCCCACCATCAGGCACTACAGTATTTAACCACATGTCACCAACATGCTCTCAGGTAAGGCACCTGCAGCCATCCCACAACACATTGCAGATACATCCTCAAAGCCTTGCGACAGTTATCAGTGATAATGTCCAGCACTAAAATGGAATGCTTCATGTGCCAAACTTCACCTGTATAATTTTATGATATGAGAACTTGGTGTAAATTTTATTAGCCTCATTCAACTTCTTTTGCAAAAAAGAAACTAAAACTCAAGCTGATTTGCTCTTGTAGTCACACATTTTGTCATGCATAGTTCATCATTTAAGGTGTTAATTTTTTGATATCAACAGACAGTAGCCCTCAGTCTCTAGGCAAATGATTTCCACTCTAAAAAACCAAAAAAATACAATAAAATCAGCTAACAAGGGATGACAACTGCTACAATAAGTTTGCAATCCTGGACAACAAATGGGAAAATATGTGGAAGTCAGCTACAGACTTTCTTGTCATAGTCCAATTACGGTTATTTCCAACTTTTCTAAAGCTGGTGCTGCTAAAGTTCTACTGTCAGACTGTTCCTACGCCTCATGCAAACTAAGATTTACTAAGTGTATAACATCACACCAAAGGGACAATGCAGCACATTCGTTCGCACTCGCTGTAGTAATAGTTTGCATAAGAACTATTTCTTACTAAGCATTACCAACATACCTATATTTTCTCTGGTCTTATAATTTAGACATGAATTAATATGAAATTTATAGATAAAATATAAAAAAATTCTAATTAAACCAAAAATAAGGTAATTTTATGTTAACAGATACATAAAAAGCTTGTGATTCATGACTTGTTTAGGAAACAATCACACACATAGTAAATGGGGTGTTTATTCAAATATTTGATTCCAAAAGTGAGAAGAAACCATGAACAGACTACAGCTCCCCTCTTTACTACCTTGAGCTGGGCTTCTTGTCAACCATGGTCCGATGGATCTGCTTCATCTCAGACTCCAATCTAGTTACTATGTATTTTGTTGTGTATAGGCCACACCAGAAGTGTTTGATGAAAAATTAGGGATTATTAATATTTCAAGTATAGGCCTCATTGAATTTGTGTCAGTTACAGAAAACTACGGCGACGTCAAACTAATTAGTTTGCCATGTGGTGTGTCCTTGTTGCACCGGCAGAAAAAAACACATCACACAAAACCACACAAAAATGCACGCATGTGCACATGCACATGTACACACATACATACACGTGCTCATACACACACAGAGAGAGCTCCTGCAGGCTCTCTCAGGAGAAATGAGAGAGATGGTGAAGCCTGTATTCTAAAAATAGCCAAGCGGCTGAGTGGCACCAGGGAGTGTGAAGAGGGGAAGAGACACCATAATGATGAAGGTCAGAAGGGAAGGGAGTGACAAAGAAACTAGTCATGGTAGAGGGAGTGGGGTAGTGGAAGCTTTGAAGGGAGAGTGGGGGGTTGAAAGGATGGATGCAGAGCAAGAGGTAGAATAAAAAAAGGAAATCGACCCTATGGAAGGAAAAAAAGAAAGGCAGCCCAGCTCTGCTTCCACATGGTGACCCATAAGCATTTAAATACGAGTGATAAGCTATTAATTTGTTCTCATTTTATTTCCTTAGAAAGTAAGTTACAACATTAAAATGTACTATATGTTAACAAATTTCTAAACATGTCTTGGGGCAAAAAAATTTGTTTAATGCCAATATCTCGTAAATAAGCTGCACCCTACTTTTTGTAGTTATTTTGTTTCGTAAGACTGTGCAGCCAAAATATGTTGTGTGCTATGCTTGCCAACCTTTCAGTGCTGACTGCTTTTTCAGAAGTGCACACTTCTATGACGTCTTCCTGGTCTTTGGTCGCACAGCTACAGTTCATCTGGTCAGGCCCAAGCTGTTGCCTTAGCTGGTTTCTCTCTGCAGTCACGGAGCAAAACTCCAATTTACACTCATCTAGCTGCCTGCTCAAGTTCTGCTTGTCTACCTCCAACTCACACACACACATTGCTTGTTTCATGTTGACTGTTTTCAGCTCCTCTCTGCACTTATTCCACTCATGCACAGAGTCTTCCAGTTGGTGTATCATAGCCGTGGATGAGCAGAGTTGCTCTTTCAGGACGTCAGTTTCCTTGCTGAGGCTGTCTGCTTGAGCCTGCAGGTTTGCCAACTGTGACTCTATCATATTCTGGTTGTTCTCGAGTAACTTCTTCTCATGCTCACATGCCTCCAACTGAAATAGCAAAACAAATATGTTTTATATTTTTACACTAATGACAGCTCAGTGTCAGGGCTGTATAATACATGGATGTTGGCTAGTAAAGCTAGCACACTACCAAGAAATCCTGTTTGGGATACATGGCTTCTAGCCTTCAAAAAATCTCCACAGGGATTAGATTCAAAGCAGATGACAGTGCGAGCTCTAGAGTGAACCACATACAGATTCATTTTAAGTTAATAGCCAAGATTCAACCACCGCAGCTACCTCCTGTTCAGCAACAGTGTTTGCAACACTACTACAGGGCACTTTCACTCCACAAGATTACAGTAAAATAGCGAATGTTATTTTTCATTCAGAATTTGACAAGCCGCAAAGGCAAGACCTCTTAACACATTGCTAACAACTTCACTCTTTCTGGGCACAGCTTCTCCATAAATCTACCACTGGTGATGCAACCCACATATCTATTGCCAAACATTCTACTTCCTCCCAGCATTTATTCTAGCCACTCCAGAAGACCAGAGGGACACAGTATCTCATCGAAGTTCATCTTTGCATTGGACTACCCGTGAGCCTGGGCATTGTTGATGCTGTCCGCCGACCATTGATGCCCGCTGCCACCACCCAGAGTCAATCAGCCAGTTCCAGGACCAGCCAGCCCCAGCTCAAACACCGGCCAAAAACCAGTCACTTCTGGAAGAGGACCCGAATGCCACCCACAGAGACCAGCCACTGACCTGCAGAAGGCAAGCCAGCATCTGCATCCGTCCTAGACGCCAACACAGCATGCCAATGTACTACTAGGCCAACTTTATACACAGGGATGCTCAAAGGGAAAGTAAACAAGATTACAATCAGTCAGTAAGGTCAAGATAGGTGTTCTCTGACCGAATACACCAGAACCCCTTAGGTCGAGTGATGTGTTAAGCACCCTCAACTGTCGCGCAGCAAAGTACAAAACTGAAATCCAAAACCATAAATAAGCAGGTCATCAACAGGGAATGCAGTCAATTCCAATTGCAATCTGTAGTCAAACGCTAAGAAGAAAAAGTAGAAAAGTAAAAAATAAAAGTTGATGCATGATATATTTTAAACAATGATATAAACAAACGACTTTGCCTCATCTGTAAGCAGGCCTTGCATCTGATAATAACTGAGTTTCACTTTTATTGTTGACACGCAATGTGACATTATGAACTTTTACTGTTTTCTATGGTAAGAATTGATTTTCCAGCCAGCAGATTGTATTATTCACTGGTCCACCAAGACTATGCATCCCACGCACAGAGTTGCACTGCATGACGATAGATGGTTACACCAGTATGCTTCGCCACCTCCTTATCTCCAAGCCGGCCGGTGAAGAAGCTATGCCAGAACTACCCCCTCTCCACGACCATCCCTATTCAGCTGATTGAAAGGGAAGAGCCAGCCTGAGTATAAATAGAGGGACATCGCCCTTAAACGACAGTTGTTCAACTTCTCTCCTCAGAGCCACAGCAGCCTAGGTAGCTAACCTACACAGAGTTATTTACTGGCTCGTCTACGAGCGACACTGCCTGCTCTTTTCACCGCAGTCTTGCCAGAGAACTACCCTGCTCGCTTCGCTCCTAGCTCTACCTGCCCTTCCTTCACCACTTTCGTGCCGAATGAAAACTTCTCCTTGGTCTCCATCTTGCCTCATCGCTGGAGCCATCCTTCTCAACCTGCTTAGTCTTGATGCATGCCAGCCTTCTGCGCTACCGAGATGCGCACTCTACGGCCGACTTCACCCCATCTGAGCGCACCAAGCACGTGGCAAATTCAAATTCATTGGCCGCTGAGACTTGGAAATAATATTATTAAAACGACTCCATGCATTGGCAGGTCATCCATGTAATTAAACTTCACTTCTGAATTTATGTTCTTCCACACATCCCATAAAGAAGGAACATGACAGAGCAACACTGACAAAGAAATAATATTAATTATTTAAAATATGCTACGCTACTCTGCCTGGCCAAGAATTCCCAAACAACCTTCAAGATAGCAGCACTCCCATGACACCTGCCTCATTCCAGGGTGCATGAAAATGTCATCGCCTCCACCAGGGGCGATGAAAATTGGAGCATCGCTCCCGCAGCAGATAAACCAGCCCCTGTGTGGGAAGGCTACGCTACCCCCCCTCCTGGCCCAGAGAATCGCCGACACAGGACGATTTTCGTATAAATAGAAGGATGGCCCAGTGGTCCAGCAGAGACACCAAAGCTCACCGGCCACAAGGTTCGCGAGCTCACCTACAGTCTGCAGAAGACTCATTCACCCTTCTTGGGACAGCTGGCGTCCCGATTATTGACGTCCCTTGTGGTACAGAGAGTAACGCTGCTCGGAACGGATAGCTTAATGCTCCGAATTACTCTGGGGTTTGACTCCCCTCTACCTCATAAGGTCCGGGAGGGCAGCCAGCATACTGACCACTTATTATTACCCGAGAGGAGCACGCGTCATTCTTCGCAGCATTTGTGCTGAAGATTCCTGCCAAACATCGTCTACACATCTAGACACTGCGACCCTTTCAGGGCAACACATGCACAGGGAGTAGTACCAATTTAAGTTATTTTAATAGCACTCATCTACACTACCATTGTTAGCTTAGAACCAGGTCACCTCTACCTGGATAACGTAGGCTTAAGGTTCCTTAAGCTCTTGTCTGCGTTAGGAGACCACACTGTTAAACGGAATAAACAGTTGTTTACCGATTCGAGGGTATCCTTTCCCATAGACATAGACTGTAGCTTTTGAGACCTACACCCACATGCAAGGACTGTCAAAGATGAGGTCTGACTCTCAGTTCTCACGGCCTTTAGGCGGCGAGCACTGAAATAGGTTGTTCATTGAGATGGCAGACGTTTCAAATGGCTTTACACCAGGTAGATCTACATGCCACCTGCTATCGCTTTACGGGCGTGAAAGTGTGTTCTAATCCGGATGCCTTTCTTCCATCGGAGTGGAATCCAAAAAAAAAAATGTTAAACAGGTGGTAGCTGCCTCCGGGCACTTGCAAAAGCTTACTCCCTCCCCCATGAGCACACCCAACCAGCTCTCGCCAAAGGACCAAGCCCAGACATTGAGCCATTTACAGATCCCACTAGCACTGGAAGTTCCCATAGACCTACTCAAGGCACCTACATGTCTGAACGGGAAGACACACCCCTGGATCGCAGCGTACTTAAGTCAACCGGATCAGCCCTTGAAAGTGCCAACCTCCAGCTTCATACTTGCATCAGCATCAGCAGCTCTGACAGCCCACACAAGCTTCGAGTACCGGACCACTAACCCACATGTAGCTCATTTACGCCCATCAGAGACAAATGACGTCAAGCCATTGTCTAAAGTTGCGCATTGCCCAGGTATCCCGCTGACAGACAATATTTTGAAGTGGATGATTACCCTAGTCGAGCCCAATTTTGTGCTCTGCCTCAAAGCAACCTGGCCAGACCTCTAAACTTGACATTCACCAGTATCACGTAGGGACTGAGAGCATACCGAACCCTCGTCAGAAGGATGTGCCTGGTCTAGCACCCCAAAAAAACCAGCCTCCTTAAATTAGTTACGACATATCAGCCTCCCAGCATCACACTTCAAAGAAACAAGCACAAAGACAAGGGAGCATGGCATGGTCATAAATTAGTTACGACATATCAGCCTCCCAGCATCACACTTCAAAGAAACATGCACAAAGACAAGGGAGCATGGCATGGTCATAAATTAGTTACGACATATCAGCCTCCCAGCATCACACTTCAAAGAAACAAGCACAAAGACCAGGGAGCATGGCATGGTCATAAATTAGTTACGACATATCAGCCTCCCAGCATCACACTTCAAAGAAACATGCACAAAGACAAGGGAGCATGGCATGGTCATAAATTAGTTACGACATATCAGCCTCCCAGCATCACACTTCAAAGAAACAAGCACAAAGACCAGGGAGCATGGCATGGTCATAAATTAGTTACAACATATCAGCCTCCCAGCATCACACTTCAAAGAAACATGCACAAAGACAAGGGAGCATGGCATGGTCATAAATTAGTTACGACATATCAGCCTCCCAGCATCACACTTCAAAGAAACATGCACAAAGACAAGGGAGCATGGCATGGTCATAAAATAAAAGTTTCTCATTGGAGGGAAAGGAAATATCTGTAAGCTGCCCTGTTATTGGCTATCACTGTTGCTATGTGTGTAGATTGGAGTGTAACCATGTACTCACAGTGAGGAATGGCCATGGTGAAGGTGGTTAGTGGGGAGGGGGGGTGGTGGTGGTGGTGAAGAATGAGTGTGACTTTCATGATGCCATGTGCCATGCAAAGTCTATGCAATCTTTTTGACGGTTCCTGAAAACCTTTACTTAAGATAGCTGTTTTCGTTACTTGACTGTGCCTTATTCCGGGGTTCAACTGTAAACATTCCCTTCTTTGAAGATGGAGGGAAATGGAGAGAAGAGAAAACGTAAAGCTACCTGCTTCCTCAGCAAAGTAGGACAACTATAGGTCGTTCAAGGTAAAGTGAGAACTTTTGGCACACTAGTTACTTTGTTCTTTCAACCAATTTATGTCCTTCCACCACTTGTTAATGTAAACCTTTCCATGTGAGTAATAAACACAGTGTATACAATCACTATACCTAAAACTAAAAGTCCAAGGCCACAATGAAATGTATTTATTGGTTATTATATCTGAAGAAACAGCTTCAAAAAGTGCTCACTTTAGCATGAACAGCCTATAACTGTGATTATTATTGCTGCTGCACAATGAGAACTGTTACCTTTTTATGCAGCACTAATAGTAATTTTGGTGTATTGCACAAATGCAGTTGTGAAGAAAAATAATACCTGGTTGTATTTTTAAAATTAAGTATTCAATAAAAATAATTATAGCCAATACCACTGCAGTTGCATTTCACATGATAAAAGAGCCACTGATAGAAGTTTAATTACAGAAATGAATAAGAAGTATGTACTTGTTCATTGAGGGTACTACACCTGGAACATTTATAACATGTGTATACATACCTCCTTCAGCAATGACCAACATTTATAACATGTGTATACATACCTCCTTCAGCAATGACCAACATTTATAACATGTGTATACATACCTCCTTCAGCAATGACCAACATCGCTGCTCATCTGCCACAACCCCTTCTTGCCATTCTTTAGCAACTCCCTGAAAACATATGGAGCCTTGAAGATAAATGTCAATGGTTTAGTATGATTACTATGAGACTGAGTCTACTGCCTAACATACGTAACAAAAATACCACCATAAATAAACAAACATGACAGAACAAAGGTACAAAGAGGTAACAACAAGCAATGATTTGAATACTGACTTCAAAGATTAAACTGTGTTAATGAACAAAATGGAAAAAAAAAAAAAACTGAAACATGGGCAATAACCTCAATAAGCAAAAATTAGGAATAAATTAAGTATATTGTATTGTAATTAATGAAGAACAAGAATTTTTTTAGTTTAAGGAAAGTGTAATAATAATGACTGTGATATTTCATGCACTGATAAAAGCAAAACATCCACAAAAATAGGTAAAATTTAATAATACATGACAGATAATACATTTGTTCAAAGAATACGTTTACCAATGCTTACTCTACATAATTCAAACAAAACTATCTACAATTCTAATTTGTAAATATTAAAATAAACATTGACTATGGGGACATAAATCATAATATTTCTACACTAGTGGCATAATAAGAAGTATTTTCGCCATTTTATAAATAAATATTTTCAATTGCATTACCAGTCTACACTTGCCTATTGTGTAGCGAAAATTTATGTTCCGATAAACCATATCCACAATTAATATTCAGTGGTCCTGGCGAAACTCCTATATAAGTAATGATAAAGCTACCTGCTTGTATTGTTTAACAGGTATTATATTGATCAAGGTATGTTTCTGTTCTGTCACCTAAAATTTCCGACAACAATCATTTTTAAGCTGGTTGTTTATGCAAATGTCTACATGGATGTGAAATACGCCACTTGTGGTACTGTTTACGACTGCTCTGCAGCATGTTGCCTGTCTTCTCAAAACGTGTGCGGGGTTGAGCGACACTTAAGTCTGGCTTGCTATCTCCCCTTACATGTATGACAAGAGCGGAAGTGGCTATCTAACAGCCAGCGTGGCAAGCTAACATCCTCTCTCTCACATCTCTTTGTCTCTCTCAGCCACGCACCTTTCTTCCTCCTCTTACATGTCTTTGAGAGAGGAAGTTGTTGCCTAGCAAAAGGAAATATGTGTCCTCTCTCTAGGCCGTTAACCTTTACACGCCTGGCCGCAGTGCAAATGAAGTGCGCCTGCCTGCAGTGCAAGAGAAGTGCACCTGGCTACAGTGCAATTGAAGTGCGCCTGGCCACAGTGCAAGAGAAGTGCACATGGCCACAGTGCAAGTGAAGTGGGCCTGACTGCAGTGCAAGTGAAGTGCACCTGGTCACAGTGCAAGTGAAGTGCGCCTGCCTGCATTGCAAGAGAAATGCACCTGCCCCGCGGTGCAAGACAAGTGCGCCTGGCCGCAGTACAAGTAAAGTGTGCCTGCCTGCAGTGCAAGAGAAGTGCGCCTGGCTGCAGCGCAAGAGAAGTGCACCTGGCCATAGTGAATTGAAGTGCCCTGCCCGAAGTGCAAAAGAAGTGCGCCTGCCCGCAGTGAAAGTGATGTGCGCCTGGCCGCAGTGCAAGTGAAGTGTGCCTGGCTACAGTGCAAGTGAAGTGCGCCTGATGCAGTGCTAGTGAAGTGCACCTGACTGCAGTGCAAGAGAAGTGCAACTGCCCAAAGTGCAAGAAAAATGCGCCTGGCCACAGTGCATTGAGTGCTCCTGGCCATAGTGCAAGATAAGTGTGCTAGGCTGCAGTGCAAGTGAAAAGGGCCTGGTTGCAGAGCAAGTGAAGTGTG
The DNA here is from genome assembly GCA_029891345.1 of Dryococelus australis. Taxonomy (NCBI): domain Eukaryota; kingdom Metazoa; phylum Arthropoda; class Insecta; order Phasmatodea; family Phasmatidae; genus Dryococelus; species Dryococelus australis. The sequence goes on from CM057006.1 coordinate 921,061, forward strand.
CCTGGTCGAAATGCTAGTGAAGTGCACCTGACTGCAGTGCAAGAGAAGTGCGACTGTCCAAAGTGCAAGAAAATTGCACCTGGCCACAGTGCTAGTGAAGTGCGCCTGGCCGCAGTGCAATTGAAGAGCGCCTGGACACAGTGCAAGTGAAATGCGGCTGGGCACAGTGCAAGAGAAGAGCGGCTGGCCACAGTGCAAGTGAAATGCTGCAGGGCACAGTGAAAGGGAAGTGCACCTGCCCGCAGTACAGTAATGTGTGCGTGCCCGCAGTGCAGATGAAGTGCGCCCGGCTGCAGTGCAAGTGAAGTGCACCTGGCCACAGTGCAAGAGAAGTGCACCTGGCACCAGTGCAAGAGAAGTGCGCCTGACCACAGTGCGAGTGAAGTGCGCTAGCTGCATTACAAGATAAGTGCGCCTGGCCGCAATGCTAGATAGAGTGTCCAGCCTCAGTGCAAGATAAATGCACCTGGCCGCAATGCAAGAGAAGTGGGCATGGCCGCAGCGTAAGTGAAGTGTGATTGCCCACAGTGCAAAAGAAGTGCGCCTGCCCACAGTGCAGTGAAGTGTGCCTGCCTGCAGTGCAAGATAAGTACACCTGGCCACAGTGCAAGGGAAATGCACCTAGCGGCAGTGCAAGTGAAGTGTGACTGAGCGCAGTGCAAGTGAAGTGCGCCTGCCTGCAGTGTAAGAGACGTGTGTCTACCCACAGCGCAAGAGAAGAGCACCTGTCCACAGTGCAAGTGAAGTGTGCCTGCCTGAAGAACAAGAGAAGTGCGCATGGCGACGGTGCAAGAGATGTGCATCTGATTGCAGTGCAAGTGATGTGCAGTGCAAGAGAAGTGCACCTGCCTGCAGTGCAAAAGAAGCATTCCTGGATACAGTACAAGTGAAGTGTGCATGCCAGAAGAACAATAGAAGTGCGCATGGCCACAGTGCAAGTGAAGTGCGCCTGGCCATAGTGCATGTGAAGTGAGCCTGGCTGCAGTGCATGTGAAGTGCTCCTGGCTGCAGTGCAAGTGAAGTGCGCCTGGCAGCAGTGCATGTGAAGTATGCCTGCCTGCATTGCAAGAGAAGTGCACCTGCCCACAGTGCAATAGAAGTGCGCATTGCCACAGTGCAAGAGAAGTGCACCTAGCCGCTGTGCAAGTGAAGTGCACCTGCCCGCAGTGCAGTGAAGTGCTCCTGTCCGCAGTGCAAGAGAAGTGCACCTACCAACAGTGCAAGCGAAGTGTGCCTGGCTGCAGTGCAAGTGAATTGCACGTGGCCACAATGCAAGATAAGAGCGCCTGGCCACACTGCAAGCGAAGTTCGCCTGGCCACAGTGCAAGTGAATTATGCATGCGTGCAGTGCAGTGAAGTGCACCTGCCCACAGTACATGAGAAGTGTGCTTATTCGCAGTGGAAGTAAAGTGCACCTGGCCGCAGTGCAAGTGAAGTGAGCCTGGCCATAGTGCATTTGAAGTGCCCCTGGCTGCAGTGCAAGTGAAATGCGCCTGGCTGCTGTGCAAGTGAAGTGCACCTGGCAGCAGTGCATGAGAAGTGCGCATGGCCGTAGTGCAAGTGAATTGAGCCTGGCTGTAGTGCAAGTGAAGTGTGCCTAGCCGCAATGCAAGTGAATTGCGCCTGGTGATTGTAGAAATTTTATCAAGATTTTCTGTTGCTCAAAATAGTTGCTCCTTTCATCACTAATAGGTATTTAATACCAAATGGTATCGCCTGAAAATGCTATGCAATACATTTATTATGGAATTATTAATTTCAAAGAATTTTTTTTTGTGTGTAAAGGTGGTTTTTCCCCATGTAATTGGTGCTTAAATGTACGTGGCATAAAATGAATATGATTTTAAAATAAAATATTAATTTAACTCAATGGATAGCATGTTTGCAAATTAAATTACATGCCTGGAAGCATATATCTGACCTCCCATTGTCGCCAAATTTTGTTTGATATCAAGCAAATTGTATTACCAAGTTGTAGCGGGCTGCAGGGGGCCGCACACAATTAGTTAAGGTTATACAGAGTATAGATTCCTGAGCCAGCCCCCTGTTTAATCAACAAGCCTGGCTGACTCACTGAAGCCAGGCTATTTAAGATATGAGCGAGTACCCCCTCCCCCATGCGGCAGCAAGAGCTCATAAAGTGTCAACGTAAGTGCTGGAGTGGCACGAAGCAGAAGGCTACAGTGTCCGGAGGAGCTCTGGCTATCTGCATTATACACAGCTGTCATTGGTGAGCAATAATCCAGCCAGGCCTTAGGACGGCATTCCTAATCCCGAGGCCGCATCATAAAGATTTAAATATACGTGCAGGGTTAGGCATTTGGCGCATTCTGTATTCTTGTGTTGAGAAGACATTCTGAATAAAGCAAAAATACTATGTCTTAGTATTTTAACGAAATCCAAGCGGAGTAACGCAATTGTAGTCAAGGTATATATTGTCATTTGTATATTATATTGTTCCATCATAATCAAGTTATCGTAATAAAGTATTTTATAGAAACCCTGTTCTATCATTGGCTAGTATTAACAGTACTAACCCCATGTAGGCAGCAACCTAACATGAGTTGTAGTGAGGAACGAGGCAGAAGGAATAGTAATCAGATGAAATATTAGCAGGAAGCATAGGTGTTAGGAAGGGAGTCACTACAAAATGCAAAGTTCATTTTCAGAACTTCCTCGGAGGATTTATATAATTTTGTTTCAATTGACACAAATATTTTCAAATAACTGGTGTCCTGTATGAGCCTATTCGACACAATATTTTTCGTCTAGTTATGGGTAAGTGCCAAGCCCAAATGCAGTGTAACTCGTGACAAGGAAAATCAGAGGACATGGTTTTATTGAATAATTATTAAAGACTGTGAAGAAATAAATTTTAATCGTCTTATGCATTAATTTCTGTCTCAAAATTACAGTTTTTTGCTGAGAAATATAATTAATTATTTTAAAAGACACATTTCTCCTTCACCATCACGGCTGCAATGAACATATTGCTTGAACCATAATCTCTCCTCTAGCTCTCATCTGATCGAGTGCACACGCAGTTTAAATGCAGAGCAAAAATATTTTTTATATATTTTTTGTTCAAATACAATAATTTACCTTACAAAAGGTCTTTTTTGTTGGGAGTGGATACTTTATAATTTCGCTTTCTTTATTTAATTTCCAGGGAAGTTGGGATTATAGGATTTTTTGGCTTGTTAGTTTCGAGATTTCTCCATGATTTTTTCTCTGAACTCGGCGATCGATTCGTCCAGAAGATTGGTTATGAATTGGCACTTTTTTTCTGATCCTTTTCGAACTGTCAATCTAAGGTTGCCTTTAGGTCTTCACTTTTTCTGCCAAATCACTGTAGTCAACACATACCTTAGGCAGTTTGAGAACTTCAATCAAATGTTCGCTCAGTCTTGTTGACTTAGTAGTTTTCTGTGTCTCCGCACGGATGGTTTGGAGGTACTCCCATGGGTAAGGGGTAGATATGCTGAAAGCAGCAGCAATACTCGAGGCTGCTGAGGCGTTAAGGGGTGTGTTGTGGCAAGGATGAGACAGACAGACACACACACACACACAAATTGCTGTTTATTTGTGACAGGTATTTAAATTTTATTTTAGTAGTGAATAATTTAAGAAGTGTCTAGAAGTAAGTAAGCACTTTGTTTTGTTCATTTGTTGTTGTCATTAAGAAATAATATGTATTTAGGGTTCAGGTCATCAAGGTTGATACTGACTTTAATTCCAATAATTTATAAGTTTTGCTTTTATAAAAACCAGAAATTTCATGAAATAGTATTACATTTCAATACTTGTTGTTTATGCTTATTCAGAGTGTTCGTTCTGTCTTGAAATGTAATAGGCTATACAATTTTACTAACTAAATTTTGTTAATTATTGACAGCCAGTCTTTCGTTCACTCACCCTTTTATTATACTTGACTACTACAAATTCTGGTCATTTTAAAGTTAAGGTTAAGAATCTCTACTCTCTCATAGGACACAGAGGCTTAAGGTATATGTATTTGGAAGTATAGAGTACAAGTGTAGTGAACAGCTCCTTATATTACCTTCCTTACAGCTCCAGAAACCATGAAAAAATCCCCTTCCCTGTACCTTGAGCATTAGTCAAGTGAGTCCTCCCACTTACAGTGGTCTATTTGCTAGTGTTAGGTGGACAAAAATAAAAAATCTTCATTTTCACAAAAATTATTTACTAAACAGATGTGTATTCAGAATGAAACAGCGCTTCCTAATATACACAGGTGATGTGTCAAGGATAGCGAGATAAGAGAGCAGGAGGCTACGAATGTTACTGCGTCTCACATACAATTAGTCGTTTGGGAGTGATCGTGGATAGTCGCCGTATCTACACCTATTTACTAAACAGATGTGTATTCAGAATGAAACAGGGCTTCCTAATATACACAGGTGATGTGTCAAGGATAGCGAGATAAGAGAGCAGGAGGCTACGAATGTTACTGCGTCTCACATACAATTAGTCGTTTGGGAGTGTTCGTGGATAGTCGCCGTATCTACACCTATTTACTAAACAGATGTGTATTCAGAATGAAACAGCGCTTCCTAATATACACAGGTGATGTGTCAAGGATAGCGAGATAAGAGAGCAAGAGGTTACGAATGTTACTGCGTCTCACATACAATTAGTCCCTTGGGAGTGTTCGTGGATAGTCGCCGTATCTACACCTATTTACTAAACAGATGTGTATTCAGAATGAAACAGCGCTTCCTAATATACACAGGTGATGTGTCAAGGATAGCAAGATAAGAGAGCAAGAGGTTACGAATGTTAGTGTGTCTCACATACAATTAGTCGCTTGGGAGTGTTCGTGGATAGTCGCCGTATCTACACTATTTACTAAACAGATGTGTATTCAGAATGAAACAGCGCTTCCTAATATACACAGGTGATGTGTCAAGGATAGCGAGATAAGAGAGCAAGAGGTTACGAATGTTAGTGTGTCTCACATACAATTAGTCGCTTGGGAGTGATTCGTGGATAGTCGCCGTATATACACCTATTTACTAAACAGATGTGTATTCAGAATGAAACAGGGCTTCCTAATATACACAGGTGTTGTGTCAAGGATAGCGAGATAAGAGAGCAGAGGCTTACGAATGTTACTGCGTCTCACATACAATTAGTCGTTTGGGAGTGTTCGTGGATAGTCGCCGTATCTACACCTATTTACTAAACAGATGTGTATTCAGAATGAAACAGCGCTTCCTAATATACACAGGTGTGTGTCAAGAATAGCGAGATAAGAGAGCAGGAGGCTACGAATGTTACTGCGTCTCACATACAATTAGTCCCTTGGGAGTGTTCGTGGATAGTCGCCGTATCTACACCTATTTACTAAACAGATGTGTATTCAGAATGAAACAGCGCTTCCTAATATACACAGGTGATGTGTCAAGGATAGCGAGATAAGAGAGCAAGAGGTTACGAATGTTAGTGTGTCTCACATACAATTAGTCGTTTGGGAGTGTTCGTGGATAGTCGCCGTATCTACACCTATTTACTAAACAGATGTGTATTCAGAATGAAACAGCGCTTCGTATTATACACAAGTGATGTGTCAAGGATAGCGAAATAAGAGACCCGGAGGCTACGAATGTTACTGCGTCTCACATACAATTAGTCGTTTGGGAGTGTTCGTGGATAGTCGCCGTATCTACACCTATTTACTAAACAGATGTGTATTCAGAATGAAACAGCGCTTCCTAATATACAAAAGTGATGTGTCAAGGATAGCGAGATAAGAGAGCAGGAGGCTACGAATGTTACTGCGTCTCACATACAATTAGTCGTTTGGGAGTGTTCGTGGATAGTCGCCGTATCTACACCTATTTACTAAACAGATGTGTATTCAGAATGAAACAGCGCTTCCTAATATACACAGGTGATGTGTCAAGGATAGCGAGATAAGAGAGCAGGAGGCTACGAATGTTACTGCGTCTCACATACAATTAGTCGTTTGGGAGTGTTCGTGGATAGTCGCCGTATCTACACCTATTTACTAAACAGATGTGTATTCAAAATGAAACAGCGCTTCCTAATATACACAGGTGATGTGTCAAGGATAGCGAGATAAGAGAGCAAGAGGCTACGAATGTTACTGCGTCTCACATACAATTAGTCGCTTGGGAGTGTTCGTGGATAGTCGCCGTATCTACACCTATTTACTAAACAGATGTGTATTCAGAATGAAACAGCGGCTTCCTAATATACACAGGTGATGTGTCAAGGATAGCGAGATAAGAGAGCAAGAGGTTACGAATGTAAGTCGTGTCTCACATACAATTAGTCGCTTGGGAGTGATCGTGGATAGTCGCCGTATCACTACAACCTATTTTACTAAACAATGTGTTATTCAGAATGAAACAGCGCTTCCTAATATACACAGGTGTTGTGTCAAGGATACGGAGATAAGAGAGCAAGAGGTTACGAATGTTACTGCGTCTCACATACAATTAGTCGCTTGGGAGTGTTCGTGGATAGTCGCCGTATCTACACCTATTTCATAAGTAAACCCTTGATCCAAGTCGAACAAATTTTGTACCTTTTTGGAAAACAGCATTCGAAGGTATGTAAGAAGTAATTATTTAATTTTTCATTTTAAATTAGTAGTCGTGAGCATAATGGAATTACTTTTTTTTTTTTTTTTTAATTATGAGAAACTTTTTATTTCATTCAGAGTTCCAAAAAAAGTTTAACCAGTTTTCACAATAAATTTATATGCAGATTGTCATTTTACTGGGAATAAAATAGTGTCCAACACTTCGTCGTCGGGTCTCGTCCATTAAAATTGCATTATTTTTTAAAGGCTGAGTTCACCTTCCAGCTTTAACAAGGCACATCTTGGGGCACAAAGATAACCAGATGATGATGGCTGCAACAGAACAGTTTTAAAATGGGAACGAGGAAGTTAGGGTAGTATAAAACAGTACAGTTTTTAGACTGTTTTAAATAAGAAAATATATTCTATTATATTTGTGTTTGGTCGATATGCCGTAAAAAAGACGAAGTAAAAATTTCATAGCTGTATGGCTAGCCGTTTTCGATTTAAAAAAAAGGAGTCTGAAAAGCATGTTTTTAAAAGCCCTGTTTTAAAAACGAAAAAAATCTATCTGGAAAAATATTAGAGCTAGAGTGGTGACATATTTTCCGGAAAACCCGTAATTTTATGACCAATAACATCATGTAAAAAACATTGACTGACATGCAGTTAGTTTAGGGACAAAAGCAGAGTCATCGAAATGTAGGTGTGTCTCTACTTTCTGGCATTACTTTATGTCTACTGCTGTACCTTATATTTTGCGTCGATATTTGTGTAATATTAGTGATTTAGTTCATAATTTTGATATGCTGACCTAATTGTACTTGAAGCATTATAAATCATATTTATAAAATCAATGCAGTTTAAACAAAACTAATTATGGTGGCATAAATTCAGAAAAGACAAACGTGTGATTAAATGATATTACCTTAAGAATTGGATGGAAATTAATGTAATATTACTGAATCATTTTATTATGTTTAAATGTGGCATTATTATATGCCACAACACAGTTAAAATCAAACACGGTAGAGTGGCATAAATTGAGAAAAGATAATCGTTCTAAAAATAATTTGGTAAGTTAATCATGCCTAAAAAATTACGCGTACAATTTATATTTTATTATATATAATCAAAAGAAACGACAAGGCCTAATTATTATTGTCGATAAAATTAAGATATGTAGATTTACTTCATGTCGTCAAGTAAAGTTCATTGCATTTTTGGTAAATAAAATTTAATAATACTGTTCATTTATGGTTACAGATACTGAACACTCCATTACACAGCAGCAGCATATGAGACAGCAGCATGTGACCGTAATGGGGGATGCTTTTTGGAGAAATATTCACAATGGCTAAACTCGCAAATATCACTTCCACCAATTACAGGTACACATGTTCCCAAAGAAAAACTTTTCATTAGATTGGACGTCCAAAAACACACTTCTCTCAGGGTTTTTCAAAAACAAAAATTAGAAATGTGAAGACCCTCACTCAATCTCAATCTCCTCAAGAACTCGCCTTAGCAGTGCAGCTAAGTTACAGGTCCTCGGGAAAATGAAATGTTGCAGAAATCATCAAATGTGCAATGACGAGGAGCCCACGATCAGTTGAGAGAGCAAAGAGAAGTTTTGAGGTAGCAAAAGGAATAGGTCTTGGTCCGAAACCATATACACCAAAGACACTTTAGCACTGACTGTTGACTTACAACTTTCGCGACATTAGTATGTTTCGTTGTTAAGGAAATCCAAAAAGAGAAATGCGTATACCTATACTTCACATGGACAAATTTGAAAAGTTAAGGAGGAGCGCTACCCTAAGGGATTGTCTCTTACAGATAGCAAAGGAGAGGTACAGCTGCAAAGTCTATTAGATCATGTGGCAGAACGTTTACTTATAGTCCAGGAAACTGTATTTCAAACAAATTTCCCCAATGAATGTAAATATATTATACAGATTACTCATAAGTGGGAGTGTGATGGAAGTTCCGGACATTCTGGTTACAAACAAAAGTTCTCATGAAACACATGTAAGTTCTACAGATTCAGATGTTCTCATCAAACACATGTAAGTTCTACAGATTCAGATGTTCTCATCAAACACATGTAAGTTCTACAGATTCAGATGTTCTCATCAAACACATGTAAGTTCTACAGATTCAGATGTTCTCATCAAACACATGTAAGTTCTACAGATTCAGATGTTCTCATGAAACACATGTAAGTTCTACAGATTCAGATGATCTCATCAAACACATGTAAGTTCTACAGATTCAGATGTTCTCATCAAACACATGTAAGTTCTACAGATTCAGATGTTCTCATGAAACACATGTAAGTTCTACAGATTCAGATGATCTCATCAAACACATGTAAGTTCTACAGATTCAGATGTTCTCATCAAACACACGTAAGTTCTACAGATTCAGATGTTCTCATGAAACACATGTAAGTTCTACAGATTCAGATGTTCTCATCAAACACATGTAAGTTCTACAGATTCAGATGTTCTCATGATTTCAGTTGTACCCTTGCAACTAACGTTCCAAATAAAGGATAGTAAAAAAAAAAAAATAAAATTATTTGGCAGAATCCCAGAACATCCTCCACAAGATACTGTCGGCCAGTTCACTTCCGATTTATCTAAGAAACCCCAGAAAGCATTAGAAATGAATTTCAGTTCACAGAAAATCAAATACGACATCATGAACCTACAAAAGTGTGTATTGAAAAGTGAATATTTAGAGATTCATGTGTTAATTAAGGCAATGATGGATGATAAAGTATGTAATACATTGGTGCAAAATCCTTCAGCTCAAGTTTGCTACATTTGTGGAGCATCCCTTAAACAAATGAATAACTGGAAAAATGTTGTGAAAAGAAAAAGGCAGAAAACCACATATAATTTCGGCGTATCTACACCACACTTGCCCAGATAAGATTATTTAAATGTTTGTTGCATAAATCTTATAGATTACAGATCAAAAATGGCTGGTTCGTGGTAGCGAAGTAGAAATGAATGAATCCAGGTGAAGAAAGGAAGAAATAACTGATCGTTTTTTGATCAGAAATGGGCTTGCTTGTTGATGATGTAAGACCAGGAAGAAGTAGAACAAACTGCAACACTTCTCGTCGCTTTTTTGAAAACCCAAAAAAAATATGCTGAAATTACAGGAGTTGATGAAAGGCTAATTCATCATTTGTTCGTGATTCTAAAAGCACTCTCGTGTGGATATGATATTGACACAGAGGCTTTGAGAAAATATGCGTTTGAAACAGCTCAAGTGTATGTAAAGCTTTACACTTGGTTCTACATGCCTGCTAGTGTACATTAAATTCTTATTCATGGATCTGATATAACAGCTGACATGATTTTACCAATTGGCCACTGTCAGAGGATGTTCAACATGTTTGACATAAAGAATATCGGTTTTACCAGGAACACCACTCTAGGAAAGTGTCAAGAGAAAGTACGACTGAATATTTGCTGCACATTCAGTTAATAAGTTCTGATGCTGTTATTTCAAGCTTAAGACCATTGCCAAGAAAAAAAATCTTATACTTTGTCAAGTGATGTTTTGAAACTATTAACAACACCTTCTGTAGAAGTGAGTGTCACTGATGAAACAGAAAATGAGACGACAGTACAGTGAAGCATGAGACAATGTAACTTGAAACCTACCATTTCAGAAATTAACTTTGTTAATTTAATTTGAAACAATTTGAAAAATATTTAATACTTTAAATAAATAATGTTGGTTATTTTATTTGTATGGTGTTTGACAGTAGTGTGTTGGCATGAGACTTTCACGCTTATTTTGAAATATATTTGGACTAATCAAAACTGTAACATATTTTGAGCACATTGAAATATGCTTTTATTATTTTTTGTTAGTATGATACATTCGGATGTACACTAACATTGTATTTTATCCTTCATCGTAAGCATAGGAATTAAATTTGTTACTCTGCTACTTCAAAATATAGTGTTGGCATAGGACTTTCGCCCTTACTGTGAAACATATGTTTTAACTAATTAACCCTCTTATTTTCGTTATAAAATTTTTTTGATTCTTGAAAAATGAAACTGTATTGCTTTTGTTAGTGTGGCATTTAAATATAATCGAAATTCCCTAAACAAATAATGTTTGTTAGTTTTCTTAGTGTGGTACTAGGAAGTATTGTGTTGGAAAGATACTTTCATCCTTACTATGAAACAAAATATGTTTGTTAGTTTTCTTAGTGTGGTACTAGGAAGTATTGTGTTGGAAAGATACTTTCATCCTTACTATGAAACAAAATATGTTTGTTAGTTTTCTTAGTGTGGTACTAGGAAGTATTGTGTTGGAAAGATACTTTCATCCTTACTATGAAACAAAATAGATTTGTTAGTTTTCTTAGTGTGGTACTAGGAAATATTGTGTTGGAAAGATACTTTCATCCTTACTATGAAACAAAATATGTTTGTTAGTTTTCTTAGTGTGGTACTAGGAAGTATTGTGTTGGAAAGATACTTTCATCCTTACTATGAAACAAAATAGATTTGTTAGTTTTCTTAGTGTGGTACTAGGAAGTATTGTGTTGGAAAGATACTTTCATCCTTACTATGAAACAAAATATGTTTGTTAGTTTTCTTAGTGTGGTACTAGGAAGTATTGTGTTGGAAAGATACTTTCATCCTTACTATGAAACAAAATATGTTTGTTAGTTTTCTTAGTGTGTTACTAGGAAGTATTGTGTTGGAAAGATACTTTCATCCTTACTATGAAACAAAATAGATTTGTTAGTTTTCTTAGTGTGGTACTAGGAAATATTGTGTTGGAAAGATACTTTCATCCTTACTATGAAACAAAATATGTTTGTTAGTTTTCTTAGTGTGGTACTAGGAAGTATTGTGTTGGAAAGATACTTTCATCCTTACTATGAAACAAAATATGTTTGTTAGTTTTCTTAGTGTGGTACTAGGAAGTATTGTGTTGGAAAGATACTTTCATCCTTACTATGAAACAAAATATGTTTGGTTCTTTAAACTAGATTATTTTAGTTAAATTTTGTTAGTATTAACTATAAGAATATAAACGGAAATATATTTGATTCTTAATCATAAACTACGGCATTGGCTTTGTTAAAAGTCTATTCGAAAGCATGGCGTTGCTGGCTTGAGTTTTTCGCCTTTACTTTGAAATATTTTGTTTCGACTTATCAATTGTGTTGATTAAATTTGATACATTTTGAAATATATGTTTCAATTCTTTGAAGAAATTATATTACTAGATATGTTGGTATGGTATTTTAATATTATATATCACCCAACTTTACAGCTATTTTTATTTCGATTAATGTTACATCATATGCCATTATTATATTAAGATAGTTTTTGTATCTTTTGTGTTTTTACATGAAAATATATAAAATAGAGCACACATAAAAATAAATAATTTTTCAGCTGTATTTAATTTTGTCCTGCTAGAGAAGGGAAATCGACCACTGTGACCCCCAAGACCCACCATATTTTTCCCTTTTACCTTATTTTACCTCTCATTTATAATTTTAGGTTTTCGTCAATGGCTCATTGATGTGGAGCCATGTCTTTTCTTTAAAAAAATGTTACAAGTGTTTTGAGATGTTAAAGGAACTTATTTTATAAAGTATAGAAGTGGTAGTGTTAAGGATATCTGGGCGCCATTGAACAGTCCTGTGGTGGAGGCGTTCGACTTCTTGCTATTGGTTTTCTGAATGAGTTTGATTGGAGCAACAAGATATTTATTTAAATTTATGTATTTATTTTTCTGTTTTCAACTTTATTTAAATAATTTTACTTTTTTTATTATTAATTATTTTTCATTTCCGACACTGTACCTGGCTGTCGCTGTGGTAGATTCAGTGACTGGGATAATCCAAAACCATGGGTTAGCTATGCTGTATGAGGTGTTGTGGCCACTCCGGTATGCTTTGAATACGGGGTGAGTTGTCCCGTCGAGTTTTATGGGTGGAGTGAAGAGATCTGGTATGGGTGCTAGCGATGCTGGTCTCTCTAGGCGTCGAATGGCTTCAGCTCTCTCCTGAGGACTGAAGTTCGCGAGTTTGGCAGTGAGGGGTCTAAGCTCTTGTTGGTACTGAGATATAGTATCAGTCCTTTTAATCCTATTACGGATACCACTTCGATGGGAGAACGTCATGGGGAAAGAATCACTAATACCAGACTTGTGGAGTCAGAGCAGGTAACGTGGTGGCCCTACTCAGGTGTATTTCCACGACAATGTTGCCTCTATCCCAGTATCTGGCACCAGGAGTGCGGGGGACTTCGAGAGTAAGGTTTGGCTCTGACTGACAGTCCCAATACGTGGGCGAGTTCCTCTGAAGGGTTAGTCCCCTCAGACCCGAGGAAGTATTCCTTCCGGCACCAGAAGTGCGATTGGTAAGAGCAAACCCCAGACTGACAGGCTAGGCCCAAGAGGAGTACCTGGTGTCGGGGCTCTACCATTCTATACACCTGGGTGGCCATCCAAAATGGGTGTATGTGTCTATTGGTGAGTTGGAGGTTAGAATAAAATTCCTGGATACCTACTGTCCCCCCGACAAGATTGACGTCTACAAGGTAGGGTTATAGTGCTATGGGAAAATTATGCTTAAGTGAAATAAAACTTGTTTATTTTGGTACGGAAATAAACAAGATGGTTTTGCACTACCTCCTATCAATAAGAGCTTAACGGAAGCTGACTACGTTAGACAGTTAAGGTGACCTGTTTCTAGGCTAAAGTGGTAGGTAGGGAAAGTGGCTATGAAAATATCTCAACTTAACCCTCATGTCATGGTGTTGGCCTGAACGGGCCAGAAGGTGTTCAAAAGTGTTCGACAACTTAAACTGGTATCTTCGGAGTGAAGAGGGGGTACTCAGGACCTGGACTTTGGCACCAGAAGCATAGTGAAGACTAGGCAGAGCTGATGGTTCCTTCAGTACCAGGAGTGCAGTGAAGGAGCAGGACAGACTGGCATTCCAAGGAAAGGGCCCCAGTGTTTATACTCTTCCTGGTTCACCCTTGGGAGGGGATAATGGCAATTATCCCCTAGCGTGTGATGTTACCAGTTGACTCAGGATCCAGCTGCTGCATGTCTCAGTGATTCATACTAGTAGTGCCATCCGGCAGTGTGCAATAGTACTATGTGACCTTGATGCATAGTCTCGGTGGTTCAGCCAGTGAACAGTACAATTTTTGGGTTATGACGTATGCATCAATTACAATTAGCAAACAGTAAAAGTTATTGATGTGAAGTATGGTTGCACTGCCAATTAAACTCTGTTGGGGTGTGCTGCTGAGTGGTTCACGCTGATGAGTAGAAGTCAATTTAATAATGTTAGAAAGATGTCACACGTCAGTGTTTGTTTTCTAAACTTTATTCACAGATAATGTACAGCTATTATTATACTCAAAATGAAGTATAATAAGGTAAGAAATAGTATTTTATTGATGTACATGTTAGAACGCTTATCCACTGAAATCCCAAATGTATCGTTTACCATGAGTAAGACATACATTCTGGACATCTGTGAACTGGTGCATCAAAATATTACGAAGGCCCGATTCTTTTTACACGAAGGGATGCTAGAAAAAACACAGTCTGAAAAATGCCTCACATCTTTATCTTGACATAGTTCCTTCCCTGCCCTAACCTTCCCTTTTGGCAGAGTGCAATGGACCTGCAGCCTAGCTGAGCTACAGGCCCACTACTCCAGGATGTAGAGAGAAGAAGTGAAGAGGGCGAGCAACAAAGTTGAACATAGACAGAAAGATACAGTTCCTTGCCAGCTAATGGATAGCAAATGCCAACGTGCTGGGCGAACTCAGATAATGACTTTGCACGCCACCTGTTCTAGCCACTGCACATAGAGCAGCATCGACTACAGAAGTGAGGCAGTCAGACCTACATGACCACACTAGTTCTTCTGGTACAACTCAAACTAGGTTCCTTCACAACACTCCCCTATTAAATATTAATTAATTTAATACCTATTTTCCTGTGGCTACTTACAATGATGTCATATTCACATCACATAATATCATTACTTTGCTCAGGCTGCCTTCATGTGAATTAGACTCATCCGTATTATTTCTAACATATATGGTTAGGAAGATTGTGGCTCCATTGTCTCAAAAGCTTTTGCAATAAAAGCTATTACCATTACCAGTGATTCATATTTCAAATTAATAATTTTTCTTTTAAATGAAGAACACGCACCTCTCATAATAAGTCATTAAGGCAGGCAAACATTTATTCACATGTGGAATTCAGTGATTAGAGTTCCTGCCTACTCCGCTTCACCACTGTAAAAGGCTGAAGGAAAGGAGAGAAGAGTACGCTGACCACTGGACCCACAGTGAAACGTCACCTGTCCACTGCTACCCCGCAAGCACCGTCTACATCCCGTACATTCCACTCACTGCTGTAAAAGGCCAGGTAGAACTCTTTAGCCAAGTAGAGAATGAAGTTGATACTCCATCACCCTTGTTTGAACCTCCGATTAGAAACAGTACATCAATCACACATAATCCTTTTATTTATTGTACGGTATCAGGATTCATTGCTAGGATACAATCCTATACTTGCCGCATACCCGCCTAACCATGTCCCTACTTCGGCATCGACTACTTGGGCGCTACTCCACCACAGCCAGCACCAACCGCTGTTCGGCCGCCACCAGCGAGAACCCCACTGCCAGGCATGTCCAACGTAAGGCATCGGCCCAGAATAATTTTTACTTCCTCAAATTTTGTTCCTGTGAGGAAACACCCACCCCAGACTGAATACTGAGAAAGTACCCCAATGCAACAATCCGCCCCAGTAATAGTTTGACAGTACTTGAATGTCCTTTGGGACACCGACATCACTATGGTCCGCATACGCTATCACAATTACCAAGCAGTCCAATCGTAATTCTACCACACAGTTCAACACACAAAGTGAATAAGCGTTTGTGACTCAGCTCTGACCTTAGTTAGCTAGTTGTGTTTATACATGCAGAATTTGTACAGTGTTTAGTATCCCAGTTACCATTAAATAGGAGGTGTACAGGCAACACAAAACAATTAGGATGCAGAGAATAGATTGAATTCACATGTTATATTAGGTGAATTATAGTAACACGGAGGCTCCATAGTACCTCCTAAGCCAATAAAACTTGCAAAAGAAGGTTCGTCTATGTTAACCGCCAGGTGAAGGCAACTCGGATCAATAGCTGAGGCGGAAATTGTGATAGGCATTAATATGTTAGTTAACGTAATTTAACAACTTTAGTCTAACTATCTTTGGGGTTCCGAAGGAACAGAAACGGAATTGGACAGCTACCAGAGGGGTAGTGTCAACAATGCCAGCACCATCCGATGGGCAGGGGGAGGTCTAGAAGGGACTTTTTCGTGACCTTCACCGGGTTCTGGGGTCGATACCATGGGGTGGTAAGCAGAGCGTAATATCTAGAGGAGTCTCTGGTGAGTCCAGTCTCCCAGAAGCAGAGGGACTGTGGCTGGTGCAGAGGAGGCTTCTGGTTGGTGTTGTCTTCAGCTGGTAGATATTCCGGTCCAAGAAGAGGGGTGTAATCTGCAGACGTACCAGCCAAGCATGACAATGATGGCTACCTCCGGCCCTAAGCAAGAGCGGTCGAGGTGCAGAGACTGAGGTGCAGAGACTGAAGATTGCTGGACTCGCCAGCACTTTTGTACTAATCTCGTATAGGTGCTAGAGGGTGAGGGTTGCGGGGAGTGATAGTCTCGGCCACAGGGGTTAAGAATTCAGAAGTGTTGAGGCAGTGCTATCATCCCTTATCTCGGCCGCAGGCGCTGGTAAATATGTGCTTCCCTCTTGTGGCGCACTCCAGAACTAGCGTGACCTCGATGGAAGGGAGCGGGGGCTCAGCAGACAGCACTATCTTGGATTGGAGGATGTTGACGTGACAATTTATTGGAGATTATGGGTGAATAGTAAAAGCTAGGATTACTTGTCTGTAGTCACTTCTGACATTGCACCAAGTGTTACCCTGTAGCAAGTGTCATGCTTCTTCAGTACTGTGTGGGTTACATGACCTGCGCAAAGGGTTGAAAGTTGCATTCCAGATGGGTCAAAGTCGATTGTAGAGTGTGCATCAGTGATGCATAAATGTGTCATGCATCAAGGTTGATGGGAGGAAGTTGTGTATATTGAACTCAGGGCTGAAACTTTCCTGGAAGAGGGATACAGAGAATGGTTGTCCCTCCAACAGGAGCCACCAAGTTGAACCCCAGTTCGCCTCTGGCTACCTGCCAATGTGTTTTGCTGTGCTATGCACCTTCTCACTCCAGCCACTGACTCCACTCCAGACAAAACCTGGCATAATGTGCCAACCAGTCCAGTCAACCACTGTCAGGAAGATCCAGTTCCACCAGGCCCTGCCTGCACCTGTCAAGTCCATCAGTAAGCCAGCTCCACCCAAGGCCCTCCACCAGATTGTTTCAATTCTGGGCAAACCAGTGCCTCCTACCACCACCAGGCTGCCAATTAACTTCATCTGTAGTATCCCAGCCCTACGCAGCCCTAGGGGAAGGAAAGCTTCGAGGCCAATTCCCAGCTAGCTTAGTGCTAGTGAGGCGACAAAGAAAAGTTTAACTCTACAAAAATGTATGAGATGCAGACTAAAATGCCTCTCAAAAATATAAAATGAGACAGAGGATGCATGATGATGCAATATACTTAAAATATTATGAGCAAGCATAGCATATTGTAGTTAGATTGGAATATTTGTTTTTGCTGTCAAGACAGTTTCACATCTCCTTGTTACACCATGATTGCGAGAACATATAGTGAATTGGCCAACTTTTCTATGATTTCCCATCCTCCACATCTATTGTAGGTTGTAAAATAAAATAGACTGTTCCACCAATCGCCTAATTCGCATGAGAACAGTCAACAGATAAATGTGATATTATGGGTGATACAACTATATTATATACAATTATTAGCATTCCTGTACTGTACTGAGAAATGTTCAGAAAAAGGCATAACCATTAATAATATCAATACTCACAAGGTTTCTTATTGTGTTCTCAAGATGTTCGATTGTACATTCATAGTCCACGCATAATCTTCTGAGTTGAGCAATTATTTCCTCATGAGTTTTCATCTGCAGAAAGAGAAAAAATATCTCTGTAAAGAGAACTTGGATTATGTTATTGAAATATTTCAAAGGAGCAACACTTACAGCAAAATACATTCACTCGAAGGATAATATACCTGAGTTTCAGTTCTTTCCAGTTTTCTTGATATTTCAGCCATTTTATTTGGTAAGTCTTCCACCTGAAGAAAAGCAAAATCACCTTACCACATATTGGCATAAAAGTGTTGGTACAGTTTGTTTGTAAACATTGAATACAGTAAAACCCTCCTAAGAAGTTTTCTGTTAATAAGTTCTCCTGCTTACCAAGCTGTAGAAAGTTTGCACTCAGCATATTATAATCAAACAATTTTACCATTTTAAGAAGTTTTCCTGCTTAGTAAACACACATTTTTCAGTACTTTTTTTAACATCTTAACAGGGTTTCACTGTATTTTCAGCATAAAATAATGTGTTTAATTAGCATTAATAAAATTCACCCTGGTACAGTAACATGCTAGATCTGTTGAGGATGCGAAGCCTGCATTGCGGCGTATCCATGCTGCTAATAATAGATTGAACCTATGAAAGCTGAGATATCATACTTACTGCAAATACGTGTCCAACACAGCAAGTAATGCAGGTGTGAAGTTTTATTTAGACTTACCGAAATTTACTTTATTGTAATTTTTTCCCCATTTACACTTTTCATTACTACACATTGGTTTCTCTTGAATTTGACTGAATTTGGAAACATGGTAAACATTCCATTCTAAGTTTGAAGCGAAGGAAAGGAAATATATAATGACATGTGACGCCCTGTCGACTAAGAGTACGTTAAGTGTAAGTGGGAGAGTAAATTTTTGTTTGAGTGCTAAGTCGGATGCAACCTGTATTTGGAGGTTACTGAAATCAGTTACATGGGGCCGTGGGGCCGGTGCCTTCCCTGTATACAGCACTGGCCGGGTAGCATTTCTGCAGGGCACGAAGTCTGGTTCTGCCAGAATAATATGCCACTTCAAGCTTCGAGCCTTGGATGGTACACTTGGGTGACAGAGACTGCTTGTACCGGCGTATGACTCTGGCTGATTGATGTTACGTGTGGTTGGTCCTGAGTGTGAAGCTTGAAAAATATGCTGCAGGTGTTGTGTCGGTGGTGACAGAGTAACGGGCATTAGAAAGGATACTGATGCAGTAGGCTGATGTTCCTGTTGTCTGATGAACTCCCAGAGTCCACGGGTGAACTTCGTTACTCAGGCATGTAGGTGGCTGAAATAAGTTGTGCAGGACTTCCGGTGTGACCGGGATGAGAGGTGTTAGAGGTCTTGAGCTTGGTCCTTGGGCGTAAGTTGTCCTAACTCGGCAACAAGTGTGGGAGTCAGCTCATGCAATCTGCAATCGCCCAGCGCAAATGAGCACCTGTTTGATCTCCTTCCGGCCATTCCGGCAGGAGAAAGGCATCTGGAGTCAGACATCCTCTCACGTCCGCAAAATTAAAGGCAGGATTTTTGTGGTACTCCACGGTGTAGAGCCATGCGATTGGCTGCAGACGAGCAGATACCCAATCTAAGTACTCGATGCTAAGGCACAGTGAGTAGAGAAAATTAGGCCTCCCAGTCTGCAGTTTCCCACGTGGGTGTTGGTTCTGTTCGCATCTTCCCAGTCTAGAGAACGTCCCCTCTGGTGCTAAGGCACGATGGAAAGGATGAGCACCAAACCAACAAGCTAGTTCGGAGACTGTATACATGTGTAGGCTCTACTGTTCCGCTTACCAGGGTAAGCAGAAAGGTTGGCCAGGCAAGTGCTTGTGGAAAAGCAATAACGTGTACTGGTTCGTTTGAGTCACAATCCCTGGGATCACCTGCATTTCACTCAAGGGTGAGGTCAACTGGGAACCTATAAATGCCGTTTGCCGGTTTTGCACAATAGTCAATGGTAACTAGAACAAAAACCAAAATACCACACAGCACGAAAAACTATGCAAATACATTATGTAGCTGGGCACCATTTTACCACAAAACCAAACAAGTATTTAGTCACTGAAAAAAAAAGCTGAACAAACACGTGCATATCTTCACTTTATATGTAGCGACCAGAGGACCAAAGTGTAAAGACAAGAAACAAACACTTGCACATATTTCCCGGAGGACCAGGGGTAAATCCCAAATATTGAGACGAACACTGCATGAGACCCAGAGACTAGAGCAATTCCAAGGGGGGCCGCAGTGGCTCAGCGTGATTGACAGTGTTCTTGACTGTTATGGGTCTGGTTGGCCTGATCGAACTGCCTAGTCGTACTATTGAGGTTATGCCCCACATTGGGCGCCAGTAATACTCTTACTACCTCTTCTTGATGTGTGATGCCTCAGGATAGTGAGGATTGTCACTACGTTAGGGAGGTCGTTTTTGTCGGCTGCTAGGTCAGGGGCACTCTCTGATGGAGTTACAGGTTTCTACTTAGTCTCTACATGGCACTGGTGCACGTCCAGTGTAGAGAACTGGCCTGGTAGCTTTACGGCAAAGTCGGGTTCAGTGAGAGTGATATTTCGCTTCAGTGGGTTGGCTCTCAGTGGTACACCTGGGCGACACGTAACCTCTAATGGTGGCTTAATCTGGAACAACTCTGGCTGATGTGAGTGTGAAGTTGGTTTGTTTATGGTCAATGACTAAAAGGTGGTGGTGATTGGTTGCCTAGGCTTCACTGTTTCTACTCCCCTGTAGTATGAGTTGGTGGGTCCCAAGGATTGGCCCTGTCCATTTATGATAGCTGCTAGCAACTGACGAGTTTCTTCACTTGAATGGTGTCCTTGAAGAGGTCTTTAGGAAGCTCTGGTTCAACAGGAATCTGGAGTCGGTGCAACGCCTGGGTTTGATCCTTCGGAGGGATTTGTGCGATCGAAGCAATGAGGAAGGGGGTAGGCTCCTGCTAGCACCCTGAGGCAGTAAGCACACATTTATCTTTCTCTCGGATACCACTCCGACGGGAATAGGGCATCTGGAATGAGTCACACCCACCTCACACCCATGAAGTGACTGCTTGTGATGTGTGGTCCTACCTGGGGCGCAACCATGTGTGGTGTATGCCGACTCAAACGGACACTATACCTCAGCACTTGATGACTAAACGTGGTGAGCTCCGAGAGTCAGGCCGTGCTGTTGGCAGTCTCAGCTTAATAAATACGGTGATGCGTGCTCTCCTACCAAGAAGACCGGTGGCTGGAAATAAACATATGGTCATCAGGTGTAGGTGACCTGGTCCTAAGCTAGTTGGGGAAGTGAAATTAGACTATTGAAAATCACTTACTAAAAATCTAACTCTAACTGGGGTGTCTGTAAGATACAAAAAAGTTAAGTGTAGTATGTCTGTTAGCTACAGAAAGCTTCTGGTAGCTATTAGCGATTGGCATCGCTGGAGCGTCTGGTTGCAGGTGCAGCAGAGCTCTGACTGGGACGTTAATGTATGTAGTCTCTGGTGGCTGCTGAAGAGTGTTGAGCAGTTGGTGGCAGTGTCTGGTAGGGCTGCTGAAGATCCAACAGTTGTCGGAGGGCCCCAGCACTAGAAGAGGTGGAGCGAGCTCAAAGACTGAAGAAGAGCAACTGGTGAGGTCCGCCATGCACGGACTTATATAGCCAGGGTAGGGCGTGTTGCTGCGGCCATGGGAAAGGGCGTGTGACGTCCCTCTGCTGCGAGGCTGGAATGGGGGTAGCGCCCTCTGGTAATTTCTCGGCCTTCGCATATTCTTGGTGGCGCTCGGGCATGCCCTGAGGCAGTGGATGGCTTGTCGGCTCTCAGGGCGTGAAAGAGGGGTGGGAGGGGGTGACACACTGTTGTATTGTACAACCCCTCATATCCACATTTCCAGCTGCCCTCCAGGATTAAGGCAGGCCACGACTTCTGTGTACAGGTTGGTGTGGGATTTGAATCTCATGTGTGTACAAGTAGTATACTAGGTTCCAGTGAGATGAGTTGTAATTGTTTTACATTGTTGGAATAAGTAGTACGCATCAAAGTTTAGTTTAAATGAAAGACAGAAGCAAGTTCCTATGCATTGTTGGTCCATTTGCTTAATTTTATTCTTTTGACCCCTCAAAAATGATTTATCAAGGTGTTCACTTACCTCCTTGTGGCATTCCATGAGTTCATGCTTCAAGGCTGCAACATCATTGTGTTGCGACAGGAGAGATGATGCAGATATCTATAACATGTGAACAGAAATGTTGTCATGGCACCAGATATTCAAGCAAGTTGCTATTGTGAGATTCCTTCTTATTGTAGACAAACTATTATCATTTAGTAATCACCCACACTTGTAACCTACAAAAGCAATAATTTTGATTGAAACAACATGAGAGATTCAAAATGCTAAGATAATTGCACACTGTGATTGTGATCTATTTTATTATTTTCATTTCACATAAGACATGTGACGTGTGAATTACCAGGCATATATACTCACATGTCTGAGGCAGTAGAGAGTGTCCACCTTTTTGGCCAGTAGCTAAGCCAGGTTCTCCTATATTACTGGGTGTTTCAGTTCTGATGAGGCACTGGAGCCTCTCCACTATATAGAACTGGCCGGGTCGCTTTGCGGCAGGGCACAAGGTCAAGGGTGGGTAGAACAATTCTACATTTGGGTGTCACTGGCGATACCTGGGCGATGTGTAACGGGAGTGGCATCTTTACTGGAAGTAGCAGGTGACGATGTGATGGTGTAGGAAGCAGAATGGCCGGCACCAAGTAGGCAGTGACTACCGTGGCCAGTTGATCAGACTGGTTCAAGTGTTTTCTGCAACCCACTAAGAGTATTCATTTGGGCCATGGTTCGCTGGTTCGTCCAGCTCTCTGGGGACGTCGAGTTCTACTGAGTCTTGTAAATGGCCAAGGGCATGGGCTCAAGCTTGTGGTTCTAAGCTAGCTATGTATGATACCAGGTTAGGCTTAAATTTGTGAAAACGACCAGAAGTCAAGAGAAAATGTCGTACATTCTCCTTCAGTACCCTCTGCTTGGAATAGGCTGATGCATGCAGCTTATATCAACTATTTAATTCCGATTACAACCCATGTCACTGCAAACCTAGTATACCTACTTCTACCCTCGAGTGAGTCAAACCCTGTGCCAACCTGTACACGGGAGTCGCAGCCTGCCACAATCCTGGAGGGCAACCGGACATGTGGATACGAGGGGCTGCACAAGCAAGAGGCGCATCTCCCATCCCTACCTGCGATGAGAGCCAACAAGCTGTCAGCCGCCTTGGGGCATGCTCGAGCACCACAGAAGTTAGACGAAGGCCGACAGAAGACTAGAGGGTGCCACCCCCACTTTGGCTTCGCAGGGCAGAGGGACGTCACACGCCCTCCTCTGCGGCCATTGCGACACATACCCTTACTATATAAGTCAGAGCGCAGTGGGCCTCGCGAGTTGTTCCTGCGAGTCTTTGAGCTCGCTCTACTACTTCCAAGTGCTGGGGCCCTCCGACTACTAGCTGATCTTTGGCAGCCCTTCCAGAGGCTGCTACCATTGGCTACCATCAATGAATCAACAGCCATCCGAGGTAGCCTACCTTAATCTTTGCTCAACAGTCTTTGGAAGCAACCAGCACCTACCAGCATTGACGTAAATAGACTAGAGCACTTACCAGTGGTTACAACCATTGCCGTCACCATTAGAGCTCTGTAGCAGCCGCAACTAGATGCTCCAATGACTGCAATCAAATTACCAAGATACCAGAAGCTTCTTCAGTAACTAGAGACATACCACACACACCACCTTCACCGTCTCCTACAGACACCCCGGTTATAGTTAGTTTTGTCGTAAGCAATTTTCGTCAGTTTTATTTCACTTTCTCTAACTAGTCTAGGACCAGGTCACCTACACCTGGCTACCATAGGTTTACTTCCAGTCACCCGTCTGCTTGGCAGGATAGCACGAGTCACTGTGTTTACTAAGCCATTAATAAACACAGCTTTCTTTCTTTTAACTACGAGTCTCATTCATAGAGTACTTTTTTACCAGCTGCTAGGACAACCTCGAGCCAAGCACCGCCGACTGAGAATGGGAAATTGTTACTACGATCTAGCTATAACTGGAGACTCCCCTTAAGGCGGCTCCAGTTCTGATACACACAAATTAGAAGGGGCAATCTATTTTATTCCTATCAAAGTATACAGGTAACGGAGGAGTAGAATAGAGGAGCCCCGACCACTAGCAACACTTCTCAACTAGGGAGAGACAGTATGTCTGAGTTTTATCCCTATCGAAGCACCCTGGTGCTGGTGGGGGTATCTGCTTAGGTGTTACGGCCTGGCCTTGGTTGGGATCGCACACCCAGTAGTAGAAGTCATAGCTCACACTGCTTCAACACTTCTGGTTCGCCCACTACGGTGGGGGGCCTTCTAAGTAACCGGGCTCATGCTACCAGCCACTACTGGGCAACACTATTCTAGGGTCACTCGTGTCCGCGGTGCTCGACCCACAGTTTTCAGCAGCCAAACCTGCTCTATGCCATTTACGGTGAGGCACGGTGCAAAAAAGGAGGAACAAAGAGTTGCTTGCCTCACTGCCGAGCAGCCAGGCGGTTTAGCTTCCCCTACAACCGGCCGACAGGTAGAACGAGACTACACCAGCATCAGCATCAACCATCTGCAGCCAACCCCCACTCGTCATCAAGACGTCCATAATTAAACCCTGAAAGCACAAATGGCCTAAGTGCAAGCAAAGCCACACTACCGTGATCCAGCCTTAGCTAATCGGACACGCATCAAGGTCATCAGGAAGTGGACGTACCCTTCTACTACTGTACCAAGACGGCAGTCTCCTTGTGTGCAAACTTACATGTGGCACCACGTACGGGCCCAAGAATGGCCGACACCCTATTCCAACATCTGGCAAAGAATGTAGTTCACGATGAAAGTCAGGCCTCACCTGCCCAAGGTCGCACATGGGTGTGTAGCCCCTGCCCGTATCTTTCCAACTCTCAGGGACTGCCTGTCTCTCTTGGCAGTTACTGATGTGGAGAGACCGACGGACACCAAGTCAGCAAGCTGCTTCAGGACAGTGTTCCTATATGGCTCCCCGTTCCCACCAACCAAGGAGTTGACGGGAAGGGAGGCCTAAGCGAGTGTGTATGGGTGTACGTTCAGTGTGTTGGCTCATTTGAATACGTAACCCGGGATCACTTGCGGTATTGTTACATGAGGGTAACTATGGTAATGATCTATGTCTGCGGGAACAAACTCAAAGTGAAAGTCAACCCAAGTTTTATTTCCATAAAGAAAGTCATGTAGTGAATGCACCCTAACTCCTTGTCGATGGTACAAGTCTCGGCCGGGAAGCTAAAACACAATGCTGAACTGGACGGTAGAGGCAAGTGGTGGCTATGCAGGGAAATTTGGGGCGTGATGTGCTGAATGTCCAAGCAATCTCTTCTTGAATAGTTGAGCGTGGAAATTGTGTGGAATGACGTAACTAACAGAATCTGACACGTGGCAAGTAATACTAAGCAAGGTGGTGTCAGAATGAATCCTGAGAAGGACTCCAGTAAAGGGCTACCTATAGACACGTGTGTGCACTGCAGGGTGAGCAGGTTCTGCGACGTACGAAGCAGGGAGAGATCCTAACTAACGTAACATTAACTTCCAAGCTGCTATCGCCGGAAGTAAACCCTATTGTTAGAGGAGCTTAAACGATGGCTGAGTAGTCAGATCCAGAACGACTAGTGCTGGGGACGAAGCTTTGACAATATCGTCAGTTCTGAGAGATTAGCGCTAGAAGCGAAGACTGGTCGTAAGCGAAGGCTTAAGTGGCAGGCTGCTCAATTCCGAGCAACGAGTGCTGAAAATGAAGACTGGTTTCGCAATATGTAGGCTGTCTCTCCTTTTACACTAATTCGAGCCTCTGCCCGGTGCTGAATGGCTGGTCGCACTAAGGCAAAGGGGTGGTTGCACTGCGGGAAGGGGTAGCGAATGCATGGCTTGCCTATCTGATGTAACCGGCTGACTGGAATGGAAGAAAAGCAAAGACAAACAATAATCCTACTACTAGTGCTATCTAGTGGGGAGTAAAAGCATTGTTATGGAGGGCTGGTGAGTAAAACAATCTGCATGGCATACAGTACAATCTCATCTTACGTCAGGACAAAAAAAAAAGCAAACTGAACAAAGAATAAAGCGGAAGTCGTCTAATCTTCATTGTTGAAAAAGATGCCATGCATCACATATAAAATTTCATCATCTGGATTCTATAATTTAGAAGCTATGCTTATATACAAGGTATTATAAAAAATTACTGGGGCTGGGGTTACTACAAAAAAGTAACACACTTGAACATTTGGCATTTAATCCCTTTTACGGTAGCCTCCTTCTGAAGTCACACTCTTGATCCAATTTCGTTTCCATTGCTGGAGGTATGATGCCTTGAACTCCTTTTCTGAGGTAGTGTGCAGCTGTCTCGTCACATACTGTTGGATTTCCTCAATGTCTTGAAATCTTCTTTCGTTTAAGTGGAGTGGAGAGGTTTGGGCAGCTATTAGCATAGAGGTCTTAGGAGCAAATGAGGGACAAGCGAGAGGAGTATGGAGCAGCACCAGAATGCAGAGTCAGGGAAACGGGAGATCTTCATGAAAACCTGCCAACCAGCGGCATCATCCAGCACGATTTCCACATGTAAAAATCTAAAAGTGACCGCACCAGGAATTGAACCAAGTTCACCTAGGTGGGAGACCTTCTTAAGTGGAACTTGATCTCAAAGAATAGTATAAAGTTGCAGGGTGCGAGATCTGGGCAATATGCCTGCCGTATCTGGGGAAGTTCTTGCTTCGTTACAAATTGCTGAACAAGTTGTGCTGAATGGGCAGGTGCATTGTCATGGTTGTCGTGACACTCACAGGCTGCATACAATTATGGCCTGTTCTGACGAATGACATTCATCAACCACTGCAGGTATATGATGCAGAATCTCTGGTCAACTTTCAATATCCAAAGCACTTCTGTAAACAAACTAAAGGGGCTAGGATGTTCTTATATACGGCACTAGTTTGGCAGGGTCCAAAATCAACCTGTACCAAGTAGCTTCACTCTGTGTGTATATGCTCCAAACTTATGGCACCACTCACAACTCCCAATGCATTTGATTATACCTCATACATACACTCAAGGCTGTCACACACACTGACACTTATAATGTTTTGAGTGCAGCATTCTACATGTTCTTTCACTCATGCACTCATCACTTTCAACAACCAACAAGCTACAGGCATCACATTCATACAATCAGGGGCTAACTGCATGTTTGATTTACAAATAATTTTTCACTAACCGAGATTGGAAAAAAAAAAAAAAAAAAAAAAAAAAAACACCACACACTTGGTTGTAAAACTTATTCTTTGTATGTAACAAAACAACTTGAACTTAAACTCAACTCAAAACTCTGGAAAATTTCAGTAGACTAGCTTGGGCTCAGCTAAAACTAAAAATCGCAGGCTCGCAGACTTTATGTACATTAACAAAACAACCACAATCTTTTAATGTTTCAGACCTTATGGTAAACTATACTACAAAAAAACCTTAAACAAATCATTTGATTACAATGATGCATTTATCATTCTGCATCTTTGATGCACACTCTACAAATCGACTTTGCCCCATCTTGAGCCCAATGCTCAACCCTACTGGCAAGTCATTTAACCCTAACAATACTGAAGAGGCGGAACACGTGCCTAAGGGAACGATGGTGTAATGTCAGAAGCGACTACAGACACATGATCTCAGCATGTACTGTTCACCCAGAATCACTGAGAAGCCGTAACGTTAACATCCCTCCTTCCAGCAACATCCCAAGTTAAGGGATAATAGCGCCTCATTAGCAACTTTGAATTTTCAACCCTTACGGCCGAGGCTATCACTCCCTGTACCCCTTACCAAAAGCATGTGAGAGAGATAAGTATGAAAGGTCTGGCATGACCAGAAATCTTCAGCCTCAGCACCTACACAGCTCTCAAATAGGGCTGGAGGTTGTGAACGGGGTGCACGACCACTGGTATGTCCGCAGATTTCACCACTCCTTCGAGCCAGATTATCTACAAATGGAAGACATCACAGACCTGAAGCCAACACCGCTGCAATCACCAACACTACTCTTCTAGTAGTCATTTACTGTACTTGTTCCTTCAGAACAACAATCCAGTTAGTTACGAAATAATTGTTGAATACTAGTTTCTCTAACTCCAATTACCGCCTTCTTCAATTTCATTAATTATCAGGTCACCTTCGCCAGAATTGCCTAGGGAACTTCCGTATCAAAGTCTAGTGTAGGAGGTAGCACTGCACCACCGTGTTTTATTACTCACACAATAAAATACAGGAAACTTACCTATTCTCATTATACTAAATTTCTTTGTGTAAAATGTTGTAGGTAGTTTTCCTACATAGTTCAGACCTCAAAAGTTAAGCTGGCGACACACCCGGGCACAAAGCCAATTACGTACACCTTAAGAGGCCACCCGAGCTCTGCCAAGCTGGTAGAATTCGACGAAGTCCAAAGCACTAGGAACTTCTACACCAGGTGAATCAGGGATGACTCAGGGTGTTCCATATTCCACCACCACTCTCTAGCATGGTCGGAAAGGAGCTGGAACCACCGCTAACAAATTGACCTCCTGCGCATACCACACATGGGTATTCTGGTCAGGAAGTAGCTTGAGCTATCCGACATTCTGTCCACCGCTCTCCCCATTAGGTTGGACGAAAGGAACACAGGGTGTCGTCTCTCATTACAAGACTTTGTATTCAGAATTACACAATAGGGAATCATGAGCACCGGCTCTAATTTCGTTAAGTCTCAGTTGTACTCCAATATGCCATGCCTTACATTCGATAGGGAGGTGAACAGAGAAGGTTGAGGCGAGCAACTACTTTGTAACCCTCGGTCAGAAGTTGCCCTTTGCCCATCCTACTGCAGACACCCTAATTCCCCCAACCTACTAAGCTTTAAGGCCCTCCTTATCCTGTATTAAAACCTTTTATAAGGGATGAAGAACATCCCACTGTTATAGCCAACCCCTGGGTGTGCAATTCCAGTCACCCGTCACGAGTGTTCAGAAGTACCCCACAGAACCAGAGCACAGCATTGCCCACAATTCTTCAAGGCGACCACCAACCCTCGCCATGACAGGGAAAGAATCTTCATCCGGCAGCAGCCCCACTACCTCAGAAGAACATCAAGCCTCCAGGTAAATGTATTAACAAGGGTCGGCCGACTCGTAGGGCCATGACAGTGGCTTTGGATTTTGTACCCCTGAAACAGGCCACTAGACCTCTTCTCTACACTGGCTGTCTGCTAGTCCACCATTAAGGTGCTCAACTTCGTGATTCTGGCATCATGTAATAAAACTGTTAAAGTGAGCAAGACCTCAACTGTCTCATTTAAACGTTGTGTAACAAAGGTCACCATAACTTTTAACCCCAAAGGTTTTAGATCATTTTATGACGTGCCTAGCTCCTCCAAGTAATTGTGGTTACAATTCTTCACCCCCCTTGGGCACACATCAACAATTACAACTGCTAAATGAGTTACGATATTACAGAGAGAGAGAGAAAGGGAGTTAAGGTTATGTGAAATGTCGCAAGACAGCATCAAGTGATACCAACCTCAGAATCTAAAGTTCTAGCAGAGAAGCAATGCACTGGGTGTAGCACCTTCACCTCCGAGTCAGTACACCACTGGTGGCAATCCTGAAGACAACACCAAGAAAGCAATATTTATGGGCACAACTACATGTGCACATACAGTTATGCAGGTAAGACATTCATTTTTATTTGAAGTTGTAATCTGAGTTAGTATGTTATTGTAGCAGCTTAGTTATGTGTTCTTTCTGGAAGAGGATGCTACTGGACTGGTCAAATTTAGAAAAAATATCTGTTAAAGGTGATACAGTAGACTCCCTATCCATCGTTATTCAGGGGACTGCCAAAAATTTTCATACGTACAGGATTTCAGTAGATGAGGTTTCTGACATGTACATCTATAAAATACAATGTCTAACTTTATAAAAATTTATTTTGAGTATCGTAAGAGCTGTACATTAGGCGTGAATAAAGTTTAACCAATAAACACAATCAAATTGGTAATTTTAGAAAACTTATTACTCAAAATAATACATTAAAAAATATTTCACATAAACTCATTTAAATAAAGAAAATAAAACCAACATATCATAATACTGCACATACATAGATTGTAATCCGACACCGAAAGTAAGCTGACGCAAGACTTTCAAAACCTCAGAAAATGAAAATAATATGACACCCAATAAAGTCAAATTCAGAATGTCCCACGCATACATGATCAACTCAAGAGCACACTGAGAAGTTATTGATTAAGCAGTGTATTCACGGCAACAACTTGCATGCATGGCTAATGTCTGTCTTTTAAAGTGTTAAAGTAATTAATTGCATTTTACAGCAAAGAAAACTTGTAATTTCAAGACAGAAATGAATAAATAAGGCAATTATAATTTATTTCTTCAATGTCTTTAGTAATTAATAATTAAAAACTTAATCCTCTGATTTTCCCTGTTATGAGTTACACTGCACTTGGCTTGGTGCTTACCTACCGATTATTAGACGGCAAAAGGTGTCGAATAGGCCCTTACATTTTATCAGTTTATTCAACAGACACTTGTCTATTAAAATAACATGACACATGCCATCATGCTCCGCTACAGAGATGCACACTCTACGGTCAACTTCGTCCCATCTAAGCGCACCCAGCATGCGCCGAAATAATTCATTGGCTGTTGAGACTTTGAAATAATAATATTAAAAAGACGTAATTGGACTACACATCTGAAATTACGTTCTTCCACATCCAATCAAGAAGGAACGTGAAAGAGCAACCCTGACAAAGACGTAATATTAATTATTTAAAGATACTACGCTACTCTGCCTGGCCAAGAAGTTCCAAACAACCCTCAAGATAACAACACCCGCGTGACCCTCTGACGTCACGGGCCGCCTGCCTCAGTCCGCGGTGCAGGAAAATGTCACCGTCTCCACCAGGGGAGATATGAAATTGAGCGGCGCTTCTGCAGCAGATAAACCAGCCCCTGTGTTGGAAGGCTATGTTACCACCCACCCCACGAGAATCGCTGACACAGGGCGATTTTAGTATATATAGAAGTGCAGCATCCTGGTCCAGCGAGAGATGCCGGGTTCGCCTGCCGTAAGGTCCGCGAGCTCTCCTACAGTCTGCAGAAGACTCTCTACCTCTCCTCTGCAGCTAGTCCAGGGCTCAACCTCCTTCACTTCAGCAGCCCGAGGTAGGGCTCGAACCACTACCTCCAGCCAGCAGCTTGCAGAAGGTCACCAGCACTCCAGCCTCCTCTTGGATAAGGCTTCCTTCAGCTGACGGCCCAGGGACAGCTCTCCACGTTTGGTAACCCCAACACCTGTACCCACTGAACCTTACCTCAGTCAACTTCTCATGACTCCCACGGCAATAGGTCGTTGCGCGAGTTACGTCCCCCTGGATAGAGCCCCTCAGTTTCACGCTGTTAATAGCGTACATTGGTTTTATTAGTAATTAGGAACTTTCGTAGGAACTAATTTTATTAGACTAATCATTCCCAAGCTTGCCTTAGCATGTTGATTAAGATGTAGATATTTTACCGAGCTTTGAAAATTCTTTACCTAGTTTTTACAGTGTACTACATAATAAAATATTATGTTACAAAATTAACTCCCTAGTGTGTCGACTACTGTAATTTTATTTTTTTGCATGTGCCATTTTTATTGCTTTATTCATTCAGTATTTAATTGCAGTGTT
This sequence comes from Dryococelus australis, assembly GCA_029891345.1. Classification (NCBI taxonomy): domain Eukaryota; kingdom Metazoa; phylum Arthropoda; class Insecta; order Phasmatodea; family Phasmatidae; genus Dryococelus; species Dryococelus australis. The sequence goes on from CM057006.1 coordinate 952,572, forward strand.
GTGTGTTGTTAATTGCGCAATAATTCTAATTAACCTCACGTTTTGTCTGGCCACGTAGTGGGCTGTATCCCTCAGGAGACAAGGCCTGATAAAGGCCCTAACACCTGAGATTCCCGTGCACTCATCACCGATATCAGGCACAAGGTTTAGTTACTTGGGTTGCCCTTGTGACTAGCAGGTCTATGGGAGTGACTGCAGATTTCGCCCCGCCCAGGACTGCTCGTCCACAACCTCTGTTGACAATCTTATATTTATTTGTTGTATTTCACTGTTCAATGCGCAAAGAGCATGGAGGTACCAGAAGCCATCAGAGGTGATGTGAGAGGCGCGCCACACTGAAACAAACTTTATTAAATCAGATAATTAATGACTTAAACCCAAGTACATTGGTCACTAGTTAATCCGAGAGCAACCTTATTGACTATAATATAATATTACCCGCTGACCACGAAACCCTATTAAAGCACTTGCTAGGTTGGTGTGAACCGGACGAAGAATCCTACACCGAGGAAACTCTCATCCATCAAACCAACTCTTACACAGGCATCAAACTCTAATATAGATGCACAGGACCCCTCTAGTCTATCCAGTATCATAAGGTTGAAATCTGGCAGGATACTTCGGGTTCGACAACCGAGAACAGAAGTACTCCCCAACTTCTGCACCATAATGTTGGCGTCCGGAAGGACGATCAGGGTTCGAATCCCTCCTAAGGCAGTTCCCCACACAAAGCCGGAACAATCCATAACCAACCTCATCCCCGTTCGACAGCCAATGAGGTGATTATTGAGATCCCTTGTGGTACGGATAGTAAGGCTGCCCAGAAGGGATAGCTTAACACTCCGATTCACCCTGGGGTTTGACTCCCCTCCACCTCGTAAGATCTGAGAAGGCAGTCAGTGCCCTAACCATTTATTACCCAAGAGGAGCACACGTCATGTGGCGCCCAACATGTAGCCATAAACTCCAGGTAGCTCAAACTTGAGAGCTGGGAGCACGCCAGTCACCCCCCCCCCCCCCTTGTGATATTATGCATGAAGCACGTGTCTGTTTCGATGCTCCTCGCAGGGTAGATAAGTTTTTTTCATGACTTCGGGGAGTCGTTGTAAACACCCCGTAGTGCCCAGTTGCTGTATTCTCCAATGTCGGACTCCGAAGGGAGTCTGATGGACGCATTTGTGCAGTAGTCGATTCAAACACAGCCGGTACAAGCAACAGGCTGTGTCCTATCCCTCCATGCACAAGAACTTGTTTGAACCTCATTATGTGTAACTACTGCCATAGTGGATTTCATTATTCGTGTTTAGACTGGGATGAAATGCCCAGATACACATATGGTCTGGAATACCACCGCGAAGCATGCAGACAAATGGAAATCAGGGTCTATCAGTGGCCCGAATGTACCGAACAGGGAAGGTATGCTGTCCACTGTATATTATGCAATAATTTGTTTCATTACAGTTGGACAGACGAGCCAGTACGAAACCCAGGACAAGTGTATAAATATGATTTTTGTCGCAGGAGGCAAACCTATAGGCCGCATAACCCTACTTACAGGTTAAGCTCGCCGATTCCCGGGCTAACCTTCGAGCTCTCCCTCCCCGAGTTTATCGGGAAGCATATTAAAATCACAAGAAATTTCTCGCAGAATGATAACATGAACTGAGGGAACATGCATCCCCAGTAAACAATGGGTGACTAGAGTTCACTGCAACCTTGTAGGTCCCATCAGATAGTGGTGGGACAAATATGGTGTGTTTATCGAAAGATGACCTTAGTTTATGGTACAGCTAACCTCCCACTTTACAGGCGACGAGGTTTTAAGTAACCTGATTACAGATTTGCACTTCCACGTGCAAAAGCATGGGTTGGAGGTTGAACTCTTTATATGGCGTAAAGAACGCCTGCATAGACGTATTTATCCCAAGCAAACAGAAGCACAGCGAGTACGCTGTATAACACATTTTACCTACTTTAAGGAATTTATTTGTCACTTCCCACCCACGAACTGTGGAGGAACTTGTAAAGCAAGTGCGATAGATGGTAATGAATGAACATCCCCTCCTGGAAGGGACCAGTTGGCACGCGCCCATGTTAATGTCCCGGCCCCCTTCCCCCGACCGTCTGCAGCGCGAGACACAACCCTGCCGGCCCCGCAAACCCCGTGCCACACTGCTGGTACTGCCCGGGATGGCATTTCAATGGGGATTGCCCGAGGAGGCAACCCCAGGTGCCTCACAGCCCCCTTCCTCACCCTACAAAAATGCATCCACATAACCCAGAGGCACGTGGACAGAATTTCTGAGATAGGAACCCGGAGAAAAACCAACAATCGACGAATGATAGGCCCCTAAACCTCCGGCAGATGCACATGCATCTGCAACCATGAGTCATTACGCGTCCAAGACCAGCTGAGACCATATTACGCCAAGAAAAAAACCTGTTAGAATGAGAATCTCGAGCGCACGACTCGAACCCCGAACCCCAACTAGGCGGACGACATGTCCCCCCCTCCTCCCGACAATAGATCACCCAAGGACCCTGGTAGGAACAACACCCCCCCTCCCCCATTATAACACTTACACTCCCTACAGATACAGTTCTGGAGTTTTAATTACAACCATCCAACGGCTCTGCGATTAGGCAATGTATGCACCCCCGTTCACTTGGGACCTCGGTGGGCATCACCAAGTGTCCGACCCGTACCCTCATGGCGTAATCCCATTGATCGTTTCGGACTTGAAAGCCGAACTGATAGGCTGACAATGCAAAGGGATACTCACTCTTCCACTTCCGCTACGAGCCCTGAGGTTAGGCCACGTAGCCCTCTCGTAACCCTTCTTGCCCCTCATCAGGCTGTTGAAAGCCAGAACTTATCTGAGACCATGATTGCGCGATTCTCGCCAGCCTTCCTTTTGGCAGCTAAGGAAGTGTCCTCACTGGACGACAACCTGGACGTGGCAGTATTTCCACTCCTACCAGGATCAGTCCTGGCCACATCTCCTCCTGAGTCGGTGGAGCATATTCAGGATAGGGAATATAGAATGCAACACCTCCTATCCTACCCTTCCTTCCCCTTCTCCAGTAAGAATGGCATGAGTGGACGAGCTAAAGGTGAAGAGTCAACCCAGTCCTCATCATCATCTACGGAATCGCTGGTCAACCGGGCGACCAGCCTCTTCAGACCATCGGCTTTGGATGGAGAGAAAGAGAGTGTTGCTGAGTTGCCCCATGAGAGAGAGAGAGAGAGGCAGAGAGAGAAAGTGAAGACGCGACAACCGCGAAAGTAATAAATACGAGTTGCTGGTTGCCCGTGAGCGATACGGCCTCCGGAAGTACAGCTCCACCGCCGGGAGATCCTCCCACGAGTTAACTTCGGGTACATTTCACCCGCGCTGCGGTAGCCTGACTCCGAGAAGCCGAGGTCACATGGTGAGGTAGAGAAACCGGTAACACTCGCAGAGAGATCACGAACCAAGAAGCAGACGACACCAGCAGAAGGATGACAACCGCAGGAGCCCGAACCCAGGATGCTGGCCCCATGCTGCCGTCCATCACCGGGCACACACCACGAGTGGTCCTCCTATGTGCCAGACACACATGTCATGTGCCTGGGAGCTATCGAGAGACGCCATGGCAGGCGCCTACATCATTTTGCTGGCCTGCCGCCCATGCCACAGAAACAAAGACCACTTCCTAGGGGTATGTACGCCAAACTTCAGCGCCCTCCATAGCCATCAACACCTTCTAAAACTTCGACAGATTGAGTACCTGGCAGCAGCCAGTACCAGACTAGTGCACTTGTCCACATGTTACTCCCTATAGAAAATTTAGTAGGGCAGTGATAGTGTTAGGTTGCCTGAACCGTAAAGTGAATGCGTCTATTATTGTGATTACGCTAGATTAGAAGGGTCGGCTAGGTAATATTCTCATAAACCAAAATCGTAGCCTAAAAGTAGGACGTGATAAAATAAAAATTCTACATCAGTTCCTCAAGAGAGAAAATTTTGAGTATCCCTGTAATTGTTATGTAAAATGTCTTTTTACAAGGTTGAGAATTCTAATTACACACAAATAGAGGCACAGAGGCCAGACAAAAAAAAATTGAAAAAGTGACCCAATTAATGTAACTTAACCTTCTACCAATGGGCACACGTAAAGTAGCAGTAATGAAAAGGAATTATTTTTTAACAGAATTGAATTGGCCCCTAGCTTGCCAGAATAAACAATTTAGTGGAGGGAAACTTTAGCGTAACTTCAAACCCACTAAGCAGACTGGAAAGTTCATGTCCCAGATTTCCTGAAAATCCCGCACATGCTCACGTAAAGGCAGCATTTGCTAAATAATGTAAAATCTGTATTTCTTTCTTGTTCTTGTTTTGAAACCTTGCACGACACGATTGATGTAATGACAATAAGTTCCGTGAGCACTATTCGGAAGTGTGAACATGTAACCGAAGCTTATTAGCAGGCCCGTAAACACAACGTTGAAAACAACTCTCACCATTCCTCGCAATGCGTCTGGGCGACATTGAATAATGAACTTCCTGTATGAGCATGAGACGGAAACTCACTGAGAGCACACCGTAACCGTCACCCAGGAAATTCCCAATCTTTTTAATTTCTTTTAGAATTAAAAGTGTTGCACCCTAAGCGTAAGAAACGCTCTGGTAATGTTAATGTAGAGAATGAACACCTCATGTAAATCCCTGTAATGTTATCCCTTCTTGTTACGAAATGTAAAATGTTCTCTTTCACATACGTGAAACCCCAATGTACATAACAAGAACTCCCGTAAAATACCGGTAAGAAGAGATGAATGTCACCGAAAATTGTATATTTTATATTGTATTTTGTGTAATTTACTTTCCCCGAAAGAAAACCCTAGAGTGTGTAGTTAACAAGCGTGAACTGCGTAAGTTGAGAGTATGTGTGAAGGAAGTAGGAAACGTGAAGATGAGAACGAATACTCACCCAGTGGGTGTGCACAGCCACCAGGCAGGCTCACGAAAGTGAGCCCCATTCTCGTCCCCTCCAGCAAGAGAGGCTGCATATGTACACTACTAAGCATAGGCGTAGTAGGAAACATGAATTGTAAATTAAAAGGGGAGATCATGATACACATGTGTAAATAGTACATTTAGGTCATGTAGTGACTAAGCAACTTCTAACCTAGAAATTAAGGATAATGTTGTAAACAACCACAACATAAAATTTTGTGAAAATTGTCTAGTTTGTAGGATTAACTGTGTTGTGTTGCTATTCCGCTATAATCCTAATAAGGGAAATAATAGATTGTCCAGATGCCAAGTGAAATTAGTTGTTCCATTTCATGTTAAAAAATAATTACAGATGCATGTCGTTAATTATCAAAGACCTGTATGCTCAACGCGCTTGAGGTACAAGGTGTTACGTGTATGGAGACATGAGACTACCGTCTACACCACCCCTGCCAAGGGCAAAAATTGTACATTACCTCCCGCTACTCTAAGAGAAAATATTAATTGTGTCTTGTGTAAGAAGTATGTTAGTACAAATGTAACCTTAAGTAAGTGTAATCTAAGCAAGTCTAATATGTCGTAAAATGTATGTTAAGAATATTCTTGTATTCATACGTCTAAGAATTATGAGAGAACGTAAGTGAATTATGTCAATTTTTAATGAAAAACCTGTTTTGCTATAACCTAAAAAGTGTAACATGTACACGTAAAAGTTCTTTTACAAAAATGTCTCACCTAACGTAAAAACTTATTGCAAGCAAATGTAAAATGTATAAACCAAGGTACCTTATGATGCCTCAAGAATTGCGTATGCATTATGAGTGTGTGTTATATGTATGTACTACCTCATTAGCAACCCAGAGATAGCGACTTAAAACATGTGAGATGTTGTGCACAGGCAGTTATGCCCTTTTCACAGGTAGACTCCCCTTTAGCATTTTTATCTTTATTCTCGATGACAGACCAGTAAATATTTTAAACAAAATTTTTGCTTTTATACACAACCAAATTGTAAACAGGTTTAAACTTAGTTTTTTGTATCTGCCCTCGAACTAAGAAAGCACTAGGTTCGATACCAGACGACTTATTCTAGCACTTTCCTTCCTAAGCTATTCCTCCCCTTGGTAACTGACGAGATGAGAAGACTCCAGCAGTGCCATGAAGCAGACGGAACCATGCAGCCACCCCACCGCTACGCAACCGAGAGAGAGGGAGAGAGTTGACGTGTTCCTGACATCCACATATCTCTTGTGCCGGTTTGTTCCATCGCTGAAGCATCAACCACACAGCAACACTCGACCGATCGATATTAGGTCGCTGTCTCGATCAGTGCAGGTCAACAAGAATGGCATTACACTTTTTCTTGCCACACTGTATCTGTGGCCATGGGTCATAATATTTATCATTCATCACAAGAGGTAACTCTCATGATGAATATATATGTGGCCAAAAAGAGTGTCTCCCGTGAAGTCACGACCGTTAGACATAACAGCCATTGGAGGGAGCACTGTGATAAGCGGCGACGCTTATTCCCACAGCTTTCCGATTTATGCGATGTTGATGGGCCCCGTGGCCGAATGCGGAGTGCGACGTGGCCCCAAGTGATTTCAAAAGACGGGGAATCACATTACCCCAGGAAGTGTGAAGTGGCGAACGGCTCCCTAGCCGTATTAATTAATAGGAGCATTTTTAGGCACAGTTAACGCTGATTGTGCCACAATTAACTAGGAAACCGCCCGCTCCAGCATAGAAAGTATATAACATTCCATAGAAGACAGGGTGTAGCTCCACCCTTAGTTACAAAATCCACGTGTCATCACATCCATACACATTCCTGTAATTATTACCATTACAAAACACACCGATTCTAATATGTTAATTATAATAGTGTACATGTAATCATCTATCGAGAATCAGCCACCTGAGGCATCATTTCATTCAATATCACCCTTCAAGTGCAGTAACATACTCATGATGTTACATTCTTAACCATATCTGAGGCTCCAGTGTTCACGAGTATGTCACCAATGTGTTTTAGTTCAGAAATAATAATTATGTACAATGTCAGTTTCATCTATCATGTTAATAATTAAGTTCCGTTTTTTCATGTTTTCATTTTGGCGTTGGATTCGCCGGATGTGTGGCGAAACCGACGCCATGTCATTAGTCAGACTTCAGCACTCCAGACAACAGGCAGGGCAGACGGTAAGCTCTGCGTAACCTCCTCGGCAATTCAATATAGGTTGCAATTTTCTTCATATCCATAGTTAACATAATTCAACAACCATCTAGTACTTTTGTTTAGTCGAGGAGAGGTCTCCCTGCATCCTGACGTAACATACCAGGACTTCAAAAGCGGGACGCCTTTCACGTAATTATAACTTAAGGCCTACACTTTATTTTTCGACAGTAGCAACCACTGGAAGGTCCAGAGTGCTGGGTCCGTTTAACTAAGATACACATTCACAAGTGCAGTAACATTTGTTGTACCTTTATGGTAATAAAACAGTCATACCATAATTAGACGTGTTTTATTGCATTTAACTCTCCTGAGTTCATCGGGTACTGTGCCCTAATAGCAACATCAAATTTACAAGTGTATTTCAGTGTATGTTTTGCATTTACAGGACTTGCCTCCCTCAAGTAGAGTAGATTCAGTGGCATGCGAAGTGGCCGACAGCTTCGCCCACAGGCAATATTTTACCTTTACTTAATATAACGGACAAATTAAATTACCTCTCCTTCATATTGATTGCGTATCCAGAGTCGCCATATGCCGTCGGCTGTACGACACCTTCAACAATTGTTCTCTACACCAAACATGGAGTAATGCACATCACAAATTCCTGTTCCCCACCTGCTCTCAGGCGGGACATGAACACACCACCAGTACCTCTGGAGGCGCAACGCATCAGAGTGAAGAGGTAAAGGGAAGAGGCCGTTAACCCGCCACTGATAGATACCAGATGTCGCGTGACCAATATACGGGGCGCACTCAACTCTCGCTCAGGCAGTACATGCTGAATAGGCATTGGCATAGAGGACACCTACACAGACGACACTGCTGTGGCAATCGTATCCACCGCTATGTTCGCCGCATGTGGAGTGAGGCAACGGGCTCGCTGCCCTCACTCCCGCCTTCGCTGCATGCACTTGTGCTATCTTCCCTGCTCCTCTTACTTTTGCTTCCATTCTGTTTCCGGGGGCGACCTGGGTGAACTGACTCCTCTTGCTCATGTGCATCCTCCTCCTCTTCTTTGGTTGCTATTTCCAACCTGCTGCTTGCTGTCATCACCATTTCGGGCACATTTAGCAGAGATGGTCCTGTTTGAGGTTGGTAGGCAACAACGAGTTCCATCGGATAGGTGGGGTACTTGTAGGATCCGGGCCATCGAGTACACCTGGTGAAGGACTCTGCCACTCCCTGTCAGGTACGGTAATGCCGGGAAACGTTGGGTCATCGTTACTTGCTCTCTCCCCTCTTCTGGAGGTCCGGTGACGCTCGTCATGTCATTCCCTCCCTCAGTAGCTCGTCTCCAACAAGGCCATCAGAGATCACAACGGGTGATCCTCTCACGTCGTCCTCCTCCTGTGTCGCGTAAAGCTGCTGCTATACCTCCTCCTTCTGCTTCTTCCTGATCAGCATAGTCGACACCGTCATGGGTCTGAGATGCCCTGGGATCAACTTCGTCGTTGATGTCACCTGGTTGCTGCCGGATGTCGTCCCGGTGTACTCACACCCTCCTGCTGCCGATACGGACCGTATAGGTGGTGGATCCCTGCTGTACCGTAATCCGGTACGGCCAACTCCACTTCGCCCCAATTTCCACGCAGAAATCTTTCCGGGCTGCAGACTGTGTGCGCGTGTGTACGTAAACATTTTGGCCGATTCTCAGCACCGGTGTGGTCGCGTGGTCGTTGGTAACCACTCTCTTGCATATCGCCCACATTGTTCTTGAACTTGCTGTTCTTGTTCTCGTTGCACGTGGCGGTTGGTCAAACTGCTTGTTGTCTCGCTGCTGCTAACTGCACATGGGCAGTTTCGTTCGGCTGGCAATCACAGGTTTCTTCCCATTAGAACTTCGGTGTTTTGCCGATGGTGGCATTTACACGTCAGCGGAGAGTGTACAATGCTGCTGGCAGGTATGTGCCCATGTTGCATGCTGGTTACCCACATAGAGGCGCAGCTGCACTTTCAGTTCCTGATTGTGTTGTTCTGTGAGGTTAGCCCTTGTATGTTACACAGCCATTGTAAGATGTCGTACTCTCCACCAAGTACATAACTCACACCATTTCTTCCCAGTGAACTGGCTTCCATTACCCGTTAGTAGATTTTTGGGAAACCCCCATTGCGGAAAGAAGTCCTCACTCAAAACTTTTGCAATGTTAGTCGTGAGTGCCCTGCTGAAGGGATATGCTTCTACCCATTTATAAAAATTATCGGTTATGACAACGATGAACATTTTGCCAGTTGTTGTTCGGGGTATGGCCCTATGAGGTCGAGACACACTGTCTCGAAAGGTTTCTACGGTGTGCCTACCTGTTGCTGTTGTCGTTCGTCAGCTCGAAGAGCTTTAAACAGGTTGCACTTCCAGCATTTCTGTATGAAGCGGCAGGCATGCTGCGCGAGACTGGGCCAAAAGAAATGTTCCCGTACATTACATAATCTGGTCAAACCTGGGGTGTCCTGCAACACTGCCACTGTGCACCTGGACGAGCCCCTGAGCCCATGCACATGTGGGGACAAACACCCTCCATTTCCCAGAGTGTTGAACCGAGCACATTTCTAATCTTTTGTTCACTAAATGCCAGCCCTCCACTGCTTTCTCTACACACTGTTGGATTTTTGATCACGAAAATTGCCAGCCCTGCTGTTCGTTTGTGACACGCTCATACAGTTTGTGAATTAAAATTCCCCCCTCTTACACACAGACCTGCTGTTCATATACCTCCGTGATGGTCTCTCATGCATTTGGCGGAAGGATATCGTCCAATTCTGCATCATCCTGCAGTACTAATTTTTCGTTCGGAGCATGTAACAATGTGTTCGACAACTCATTCTCTTTCCATGGCATGTACTCAACACAAAAATCATAAGCCTGTAACATTAACGCCCATCCCGTGAGTTTACTATGTGCATCGCGCATACTGTGTAGTCAGAGTAAACATCTGTTGTCTGTGCAGAGTGTGAATCTTTTGAATTCCAGATATGAGCGGTACTTTATTTCCCATATCACAGCGATACACTCCCGCTCATTAACATCATAACGGCATTCTTTCTGGCCTAACTTGGCGCTCGCGAAATCAATGACTAGTTTATTTCCTGAACTGCTTACGGGTCTTTGGTGAGGGATAATCATAAATTACTTTAAGTTGTTCTGGCTTTGACCTATTTCCCTCTGCATCAATGATGTACCCCAGAAATTAATACTTGTCTTGCCAACATGGCATTTTTCCATCGCACAGGTGAGACCGTTGATTGCAAGTCGTTCCAATACTACTGAAAGGTGGTGTAAATGCTAATCCCATGTGTCCGACCAGACGATGAACCATTATCGATGGGAAAGTGGCTGGTGCACACTTAAGCCTTAAAGGCATGCCACAAAATTGGAAGCGACGCCAATATGGCACGGTAAAAAACGGTTTTCTCCCGGTCTTCCAGCCTTATGGGAATTTGCCAGTATCTGCTCTTAAGATCGAGTGATAACGTGATCTTGGCTCGGCCGAGTAGTGGACTGAGTGCTTCCTTGATGAACGGAGGTACCGAATTTTGCGTTACTTGGTTAAGCGGCCTGAAATGTACACAAAACCACCACATGCCATTTTTTTTGGCGCGAGGGTTATTGCTGAGTTGTAACAGATGTTAGTAGGTTCAATAATACCGTCGTTCAACATTTCCTGTATTTGAGCTTTAATTATTTTGGTCTGATGAGGTAAATAACTGCGAGGACTTGAACCCACAGGTTCTTCCATTAACGGGATTTCATACTCCGCTAGTGTTGTCTCGTCTGAGTGCATCATGTGTGGCAAATACATCCCTGCGTTCATTTAATAAATTTTGAAAGGCTGCCTGATATTCTGTGGAAATATTATTATCAATACTGCTAAGCTACACGGTTGGCAAATTTTCTGTTGGTTGTTTATCTAAACTATACACTGTTCTCCGATCCTTCGAACCAAAATGTACCCTGCATGCTGCGGGTTGAATGATAGTGTTTTGTTCTGCCAACCATGGACACCTAAAATTGCATCCTTACATATTTCAGGTGTGACAGTTGCGGTAATGTGCGAGAGTTTTGATATCTCTTATGTTGACAGTGATTTTCGCTTGTCCCAAAGCGTGCTACTTTGATCCTGTGTTGCCAATTTAAGTACGCAATTATCTGGTGTGACTTCCTATGAATTTCCAAATGTAGGTTTTACAAAATTATGTGAGGCGCCAGTATCTACTAGAGCATGGCATCGCCGACCGTTGACAGTGACAAGTATCCTGATGAATTGTTGGTCACTGTTACTAACGTGCTGAATGTAGGCTTGTTGAGGTGTCTGACCTGGTGTTTGTTGCGGGGACTGGGGTGGAAGGAACGTCTGGCCCCTTCACCCCTACACCCCATTTTTCTGCTTCGTGTTGGCTGCCTCTTGGATGTTGACAATGTGCAGGTTGTTTGGGCACCTGGTGTGCCAATGATATTGCTCTGTTGGACAGTAACGACACGGTGACCGAGGCAGTTGTGATGGGTCCCACGCGCGCACTTGACCTCCGGCACCACTAGTTACACCTTCTCGTCAATGCGTTTTGTGAAATCTAACCGGATTATGCAGTTAAAAGTTCTGCAGGTTTGGTTTAGGTTGGTAGAAACGTTTTGGTGGCATGTTGTTTTACACTGGAACTTGTTTTGGTGGTTCAAACTGCTCGTGGCGCGATCACATAGCACCGGCATCCCAACACGGTTGCTCGTGATTCTTCTCTAGCAAAATTGCGGCATGCATCACGTCTTCCACTGTGACATTTAGCAATGGTATTAACGCTGCTCTATACTCCAGTCATGCAGTTTTAGCGTTTGCTTCCAATACTTCTTTTTCAGGTAAGTTTTGATGACGTCATCGGGTAAGGTGTGTTTTATGGGTTATGAACGCAGACAGCAGTTCGTTTGGCTGTTGCTCCTCTACCGTATGTCTGCTCTGTGCCTACATTGATCCAAATACTTATTTGAATCGGCTATGGAAAGCCCTGCGGAATTCCTCCCATTGGAGCCCCTAGTGGTTAAGTGATCTCCACCAGGACTATGTGTCTCCATCGAGCTGCACACCCATGCAGCTAGCCCATTCCTCATGGCTCACCCCATATCTGGTAAGTCTGGTAGCACAGTCTTCCCCAGGAAGGCGGCTGGGTCTTCCGACGATGTTCCTGAGAAATCTGAAATTTGTTTGGCATCTTAGCATATGTGTGTTGTGGTGGGTTGTTATTGTTGTTGGGCCCTAAGGGTTCCTTCCAACATGTTGATTCCATGGCCGCTGGTTGCATTTGATGAACACCTTCACTGTGACTGGTTGGGTATGGAGTGATTGACGGTAGTGTAGGATAGGGTGTTTGCAATATTGGTAGAACGGACGGATAATTTGGTATCTGGTACAAAGTGGAAATTGGCGGAAAATACGGGTTGATGGGTAAGAACGGCATAGGTGTGGCATTTAATGCAGGTTATGGAAGGGTCGTCATACTTAGCGGTTGTTGTGCCTGCTCGCTCATCACGTGCGTATGGCTGATGTGTGGTTGTTGCGTCTCCTCCCCTTGCTGTGTTGCTCGGTATGCGGCGCTTTCCTCTCCTGCATTCTTGACTGCTTCACCTTGCTTGCTTGTGGTTGTATTCTCTGCCTGAAAATTGTAACACTGTGTCACATTTGGCCTAGTTTCCCCATCTTCCTGTAGCACTAAACACTTAGTCAACATATTATACAACTCCTGCACTGTTGTTGATGATGTGTTGTGATCGCTGGTGTCACATGCGAGATACTCGAAAGCCAGTCCACAAATGCTTACCATCTCCCTCTTGTTCATGCATTCTCTGTGATAGTTTGCTTGGCAATCTTTGCAACGAAGTACGATTACTACCTGTCGATCACACAAGTTGTCGCAATAAAGCGGAAGGTTGTAGTTCGGCACAGTTGAAGTTTCTGGTTTGACTGTGGTCATGGTTGTGGTTGGGAGTGGTGTAGTTGACGAGCCCATCGTAACAAGCTCTCGTGTGTGGTTGCGGTTGATCGCAGCACATATGGGCATCTGGCTCGGCGAGAGATTGCAGTGGCAGTAGTCTATACCGTACTCATACTTTGCTATAAGGTCATGTGGAAGCACTCTCAGACAGTGCGGACAGATGAGTGTTGGCGAGCTGTCATCCATCCGGCCAGCCATAGTGGGTTTTGTTTGTACACGTCATGCGAGCGCTAAAGCACGGATGCGGAAGTTCTGTGTTGCGCGGGTGTGGAAGCACGGCACGGATGTTTTGGCGCGGGAGATCGCGGCTGACCTGCGCGGCGCAGGCAGGGTTCAACAGACGGCTGGTGCATCATGGGTGGAGGGGTGGTAGTTGGTGCGCGCACAGCTCCTTTGTCCTGCTGGAGTGCCGGACTGGCGCGGCTTACGTCACGCCTGCCACAAGATGTCTGCCTTCCCCTCGTCTTCCCTTTCTTTGTATAATGACTGCTAACCCCTGCGCTTCTCGCGCTTTCTCTGCCGTACCATGTGCCAATTTTTCCCGATGTCCACAGACATCCAGGAGGCATCCCGGCACTCTAGCTGGTCCCTTCTGCATTGTCTCATTGCGGTTACAGAAGGAATGATAAACAGGAATACTTAAAACGCCATATTTCTGGTGTTGATAAATTTGGAAAAATTGTGGAAATTTTGGCGGTTTTGAGTTTTAGGCAGTAATAATAGCCACATGGGAGGGCGCCATTTTGAAGGTTGTTCGGTTGTCAGAAAGGTGGTAATATGGTTGAGAAAATCGGTAATGTGGAAATGTTGGAACGAAGTTACCTGGTAGGCACCAGACGTTGCCATGGCGGCGTGAAAGGAAGTTCTGGTAGAGCTTGAGATGAAGTCCTCTCAGGGTGCGATGGGCCGATCACCCAGGCACACCATTCCTGCTGTGAAGTCATCGTATTTAAGAAACTCCCTATGCTGTGGAATGTTAGGGCCAACCACACGCCCATAAAAGCTATACTTCACACTAAACACACAAAAATTACACTCAAAAAGCTCACAATAGTGAAGGTAAAATTGGTGGAATTTCAAAGGCCAGTGCCCTGAAGTGCCTTGCGGCAGTTGAATAAATGACTACGTCGGTTCCATAAACACTTTTAATGGGATGTAAGTTACACGTTCCTCTAGGAAACAGTTTACACATGTGCTCCGTGTCACTTCAGGGCCGAAGTTATGCTGCGAAAAATACCATGGTGCTACAAGTGAATCTAATGTGCAGTAAATAGAAAATACTCTCGAGGCAATGCAAACCTCGGGGAGACGAGAGGCAGGAACTCGGGCGGCTAAAATAAAATGGTTCCAGATAAAATTTTACTTACTATTGACATTACATGTCTGGTGCAAAAAAGATAAGTACCGCCGGAGCGAGGGAAAAGCACGAGGCGTCCACGTGCAACCTGGCCGTCTAGTTGATCCTTGATGACTGATTTCCCGCTGTGGCGTGAGGGTGGGCGATAGTTGGCCAATGTGCCGCGGAAGGTACAACTAGTACACGCGCCTGAAAACGAACTCTGCTTAGAACTTAGTAAAAACATAAAACTTGCATATAAAATATTCTCTCAACCACACATTTACTCTGGGTGATCAAAACTTTACGTGAAATGAGGTGGACATAGCACTGATGAGGGTGAGCAAAAATATAACATAGCAAAAACTCTACAATCACTGCAAAACGTGGTAGGAAAAGTAGCATTTGCATTTAAATGGAATCACGTGACAGCGTTTGTAATTGTGTGTTCGTACTTTCTTGCAAAAATGACTTTGGAGTAGTTTTGGCTAAAGTATCACTCTGCCTGGAGTGTTTGTTTACATTCGGGCCTTACTTGCGTTCTTGATGCTGCACTGACTGCTCTTTTGCACATGCTCTGCACAAGCACATACCCATTGCATCACACTGCACTTACACTACGCGGTGAACAACAGCAGAGTGCGCCTGAAGGTGGCATTGTGGAGGGCGCGGTTAGCTGGACACACGGAATTAAGGGTAGCGGAAAGAGTGGATGTCAGACATCAACAACATAATTGGACTGCACGTCTGCAATTACGTTCTTCCACATCCAATCAAGAAGGATCGTGAAAGAGCATCTCCGACGCAGAAGTAATATTAATTTTTTAAAATATACTATGCTACCCTGTCTGGTCAAGAAGTTCCAAACAACCCTCAAGATAGCAGCACCCCCATGATCCTCTGATGTCACGGACCACCTGCCTCAGTCCGTGGCGCATGAACATGTCACCGCCTCCACCAGGGGCGACAAGAAATTGAGCGGCGCTTCTGCAGCAGATAAACCAGCCCCTGTTTTGGAAGGCTATGTTACCACCTGCCCCAGGAGAATCGCTGATTCAGGACGATTTTAATATATATAGAAGTGCAGCATCCTGGTCCAGCGAGAGATGCCAGGCTCGCCTGCCGTAAGGTGCACGAGCTCTCCTACAGTCTGCAGAAGACTCTCTACCTCTCCTCTGCAGCTAGTCCAGGGCTCAACCTCCTTCACTTCAGCAGCCCGAGGTAGGGCTCGAACCACTACCTCCAGCCAGCAGCTTGCAGAAGGTCACCAGCACTCCAGCCTCCGCTTGAACAAGGCTTCCTTCAGCTGACTGCCCAGGGACAGCTCTCCACGTTTGGTAAATTCAACACCTGTACCCACTGAAACTTACATCAGTTAACTTCCCTTGACTCCTGCGGTAACAGGTCGTTGCGCCATTTATATCCCCCTGGATAGAGCCCTTCAGGTTCACGCTGTTAATAGCGTACATTAGTTTTATTAGTAATTAGGAATTCTCATTGGAATTAATTTTATTGGATTAATTATTCCCAGGCTTGCATTCTCCCATTGATTGTGATCTAGCTATTTTACCGAGCTTTGATAATTCTTTCCCTATCTTTTGGAGTGTACTACATTACCCGGGTCTTGCTGCAGTGCAATTTAAACGTAATAAAATATCATGTTACAAACTTAACTCCCTTGTGTGTTGACTGCCGTAATTTCCACAGTAATTATAATTAACCTCACATCTCTATCTGGCTGCATAATGTAGTGTAGCCCTCAGGAGGTAGGGCCAATTCCTGACATTCCAGTACACTCGCCACCAATACCAGGCACAAGGTTTAGTTACTTGAGTTGCCCTTGTGAAAGGCAGGTTCCCGGGAGTGACTGCAGATTTCGCCCCGCCCAGGACTGCTCGTCGACAACCTCTGTTGACAGCCTTATATTTATTTGTTGTATTTCACTGTTCAATGCACAAACAGCATGGAGGTACCAGAAGCCGTCAGAGGTGATGTGAGAGGCGCGCCACATGGAAACAAGCTTTATTAAATCAAATAATTAAAGACTTAAACCCAAGTACATTGGTCACTAGTGAATCCAAGAGCGACCTTATTAAATACAATATAATATTTCCTCCTGACCGCAAAACCCTGTTAAAGCACTTGCTAGGTTGGTGTGAACCGCACGAAGAATCTGACTCCGAGAAACCCCCGTACAACCAACCCTTGCACAGGGATCAAACTCTAATATTAACGCACAGGACCCCTCTAGCCGATCCAGTATCGTAAGTTTAAAATCTGGCAGGATACTTCGGGTTCGACACCCGAGAACAGAAGTACTCCCCAACTTCTGCACCATAATGTTAGCTTCCGGAAGGACGATCAGGGTTCGAATCCCTCCTAAGGCAGTTCCCCGCACACAGCCGGAACCATCCGTAGCCAACTTCATCGCCGCTTGACAACCAACGAGGCTGCAGAGGATCAATCCTGCCAGATCGCTAACCCCCACAATCACTCATATCTTGTGTCCAATTGAGCTCTTCCACCTTCATTGGGACAGCTGGCGTCCAGATTATTGATGTCCCTTGTGGTACGGAGAGTAAGGCTGCCCAGAAGGGATAGTTTAACGCTCCGATTCACCCTGGGGTTTGACTCCCCTTCGCCCTCGTAAGATCTGTAAGTGCAGTCCGAGCTCTAACCACTTATTAGCAAAGAGTTGCATGCATCAAAGTTATTATAAATACTCCGATTTGTCCACAAGAAGTTAGTGAAAATGAACTTTATGTTTATAATATTAGCCACTCGATGTTCAAACAATTTCTGGCGACAAGGGGAGGTCAAGTATATGCTTCTGGGCATATAATTTTATTCGCGTAGATGCTGCCCTTTGAGATAAATAAATGTTATATGTTTAAATCATGTTGATTTTACACCAGATACAATGAAATACTAACCTTACAGGAAAAAAAAACGACCTTTAATCACAAAAGAAAATATCTTTGTAAGAAAGACAGAGATAGGAATTGCTTTTTCGTTTGCTAGTCAACTTCCCATCTCGATGGCGTTTAAGGGGAGGAATGAAGGTGCACACATGAGAGAGACAGAAAAAGGTGTGAGACACTAGGTCGCCATGCTGGTTGCTATGTAACTACTTCCCCTCTCAGGCATGTGAGGGGCGGTAACACCATACTCGCAGCACGCCACACACATGGCCAACATGTTGGGAAGACAGACAACGCGCTACAGAGCTGTGATAAACGGCAGACCACGTGACGTATTTCACATCTACTTACTAGACATTTTCATATACAACCATCTTAAAAACGATAGTTGTGGGAAATCTTAGGTGACGGTACCTGAAATATACTTTGATTGACGAAGCATGGGATAAACGATAGAAGAGTGTTATGTTAACATTATTTAAAAAGGAATTTTTCCGGGACCACAACAAATTGTTGGTGGATGCGATTTATCAGCACTGACGCATGCCGCTTCTACATCTAATCTAACACGATTACGACTCATCGCCTAGAACACCTCTTCCATCTCTACATACGTAAGCAACACGTTGCCTAATAAACAGGCAACGGGAACTTGCAAGCAATTCCTTCTCACCTGGAAGATACATAACCCGGCAGACACGCCACCCCCTCCCCCTTACCCGAGCGCAAAGATAAGAAGCTGCACAGAACACGAGCAGGGCCGAATGACTCCGACGAGGCATGAAACAGAATCGCTGACAGGAGGATTCTCACGCCAACCATGGCAGGAGGACATCACGCCTACCCCGCATCCCGCATCAGCAGCCATCAAGCTTCCACTGTGTAAGTCATGAGGCTGCCGAGCTCAAGAGAACGAGCTAAGCTGTCGTGGGATGAACGGTGAGACCATGGCAGCTTGGGTGCGGCGACTATCCGCAACTCGTCGCGTCCCCAGGTGTTGGATAGGGGATCCACAGGCTCAGGGGTGGCTGGGAATAATCAAATACCAGCCCGCGAACCAACTGGCCGGTGCGAGAGCACCGTCGTTGTAGACGTCGGGAACCTGGGCAGCTCAGTACGAGATGGCGAAGCACATCTGCTGGTGGTGACACAACGATCAAGGCGAGGAGGGGAATCTCAAGGTGCTGAAATATGCGAAGTGTAGCGATCCTCACTGCTGGATTCTGCGGGCTGCGGGCTGCCGACTGCGGGATGAATGGATTGGAATGCATCGGACCTTGCAAGCATCCTGATTTCGGCCTTCACTCCTGGGTCAGCGGATTCGCCAACTCCACTGGTAGGCCCTGGATGTCTCATGTTTCCCAGACCAACTGGCTATTTTGGAGGAATGGGAGGGGGTGGCTCCCCGAAAGAACTCTCCCCACCTTCACCCATTAGTTGCAGATCCTGTCATTGGTGCGGAAGGGCGAAGATGGAGTCGGTGTCATGACTGAGCTGTCCAGTTTTCCGACGCACTAGACAAGAAGCAGGAGGGGGGGGGCCCCTTCATCCTCAGTTGCTGTCGGTACTGCAGTGCTGGTTCACCTGCACTGCAGTATTGAGAGTAGCTCAACTTCAAGGGCGCCTGCACCCACACGATGACTGGCATCTGCGCAGGAGCTGTTCTGTCCCCCGCAGTACACACCAGCTGTGATCTCATTTCATTTCACCCCGCATCAAACCAACAGATGTCTTTCTTCCTGAAATAACAAATGCCCTACTTTATCCAGCCCTAATCCAGTTAAAAGGAATTATTTTATCCTCCACGACTGTTACATAGATTTTCCATGGCCCTCTCCGCTTTGCCTGGTTTGCTATGCTCTTCCATCTAGACCCTTCTTCTTTTGGGGTGTGCACATGGCTACAATTGTGGCCATGGCACTATAACCCTGCTTAGCCGCGATGCACGCGCCTATTATAATAATTAAACCCGACCTAAGGCATAAATGGTTACCCTGAGACGCATCCCATTCTTCAAGCGACTTAGTTACTAACATGTTAAGGTGCTCACGCTGGCGTACCAGGATTTGGGGGCTTGCCAGTTAATAATAATAAAAAAACTTTGGAGTCATTCTTTCGCATCTCTAGCAACCTCCCACACTACTACTAGAGCTCGGGATCTTCGGAGAAGTTTGTTATCTGACAAGTACGCCCCCGCGGCTACTTACTACGTACATCAACGACAAGTCAACCTGACGACATACGAACACAAATATTTTCTTTTAACTTCACTCTGTCTCCTCTAAACACCTTTTATTAGCAGTTTAACTTCTTAACTCATTTATATTCGTCTAGAACCAGCTTTTTCCCTTTTACTTAGAACCAGGTCACCTACACCTGGAACCACGCAGTTACCTTCAGCTATCCTCGACTTGGTAGGAGGTAGCACAGGTTACATGTTTATTGAACTTTCAATAAACACACATTGCTCTCTACCTTTCTGCTTTTATTTCCAGGGTAATTATTTGCATCCACATTTAAAGGTATACTACACTGTGCACTGTTGACAGAAACTGGGGATTTTACTAAACCGAATTAGGACATACATATTCGACGGTTACCCGTTTCTTCCTGGTCACACAATAGCACTAAGTCAGTGCTCGTGGGGGAGAAACAGTGACACCACAACCACTAGAAACACCTTCACACCAGGAGGCGCGTTGCTTCTCACCATCCACACTGAATAGTGCGCCGTGACTGTGGACTGCAATGTTGCCGGGCATCCTAGTGCGAACACAAAACCAGTAGAGGCTTGGCGGTCCACACTGCAGCACATCCCTGATCAGCCCTCCTATGGTGGAGGATCAGTGGGGACTCTTATCGAGCTCGAGCTAGCAAGTCACTATTGGGTTATACTGTTAGTATTTCTGTCTCAGTGCAATGCATGAACTATAGAGCTGTTACCCTATGCTTCACAAGAAGAGTGGCAGAAAACATAGGGAACAACACCTGGCTCATCCCTCTCTCAGGCCGAGGATAGCATCACCCCATCCTACTCAGGATAGACAGGTAGAAGGGACCGTGCCGCGGAACTGAGATGACAAGCAGTCGCGCCTGCTCCGGTTCTAGTAATTGTCTTTCCACTGTGTCTCCGCATCCATACCAAGTGTCACGTCATCCGGTTGTCAACAGACTCTTGAACGGAACTGAAGTGCGCCTAGTCTGGGGCAATCTCTTCTTCTGGTCTAAAGAAGCTAGTCTGTGGAACATCTGTTCCCGCATCCTAAAGCCATACCTACGTCGACTACAACATCCAGGAGCAGGAGTAAGTTCTAGCCAACACCCTTTGTCTCACCGCGGTTATCTAAACCCAGTTAATCCGCTTTTGGTCTAGAGGTCAAAATCCTCGACTAACGTGCCAAGTCAGTCTAATCGGGCACGCGTCAGTACATATGATAACGATACTTGGAGAGTACACTGTACAAATAATTACCACAAGCGAAACTTCCTTCAAGTTGTCTAATCTCTTGCTTTAAACTCACAAATTTTGGTTGTGCCATAGGACACACAATTCACTCTTTTCAAGTGATGCAAAAATGTTACTTATTTTCACATACCCAAATTCATTTTGAGAGTATTTTTAATTTTGTTGGACTCCTATGCCACTGTGCTACATGTAAAACATTTTTTCGAAAAAAATTCCCATATTCGTACATCTACATTTATTTAAACACAGAAAGGTAACGCTGTATTACATACTGCATAGTCAGTAATTATGGTTATATGCTGGATTCCAGTTATGTACATATTGTAGTGATGATAGTGTCTCATGTGCCCTGAGACTGCCTAATTAAACTGTAGAAGACAATTGTGAAACATGGCCATAATGAAGATAACAGAAAGTCATCAGGACATGTTGACAATACAGGAAACCATCCACCATCTAAAAGGCTGGAATACTCTAAGAAAGAAGTAAGGTCTGAACATTCCAATATGAACAGGCAACAGTAGCAGCTATATTGTAGACAACTGTTGAAACCTGGCTAGAAACATTATGTGAGAAAGTGAGAGAGCTTTCGGTATCACTTAACAGCTTAAGTATTTAGGGAAGCAGAGAAGGGGACAGCAGTGGCATGCTACAATCACTGTTGGGGGGGAGTACGCTAAGAAAACACGCAGCTCAACAGCAATGTCCACCATGTGAAAATGTGGGTACGACACTGTTGGGAACTGAACCAGGCTTGCTGTAGCTCACAGGTAGAGTTGTGCATATGTGACTTTATTCTCACGAGATGAAAATGAAAAATATATTGCTGACTTTCCAAAGGTGAAACAAAGATAAAAACCAATTCATAAGACCTCAGTCTTAAGAAATGTTAAGTGAATTTCATAACATTTCAGCAAGTCATTAACTATATTAAATTTGTTGCAAAATCACACTAAAAAAATTTAGGATTTTACCACAAGGGTTTTCGCCTAGATAAAAATTTATCTTTTATTTAAAAAATGAAAAATAAGATGATTCACACACAAAAATTTCCTTCTCTGGAGTGCTAAATGAACATTTATTAAACACTCAAATGAAATTGAGGATTTTCGATATGTTACAATTTTAGGCAACCAAATTTTGTAATGAAACTAAAATGAATGTTGTCAATTCCCATTATCATTTTTCAGTATGCGGAATATTCGCACAGCCCTGCTCACGGGTAAGGTGGATTCAAACCCACTGAGAGAGTGGCGAGCTGCCAGCTGTTGAGACTCAGTGGACGACTTCCTCTCCGGTAACTAGCAAATACAGTATGAGAGTAAGAAGGGAGAGTTTCTCAGATAGAAAGAGAGTTATGAATGTGATATCTTGAATGGCTATAACCTATTCTCTTCACCACATGAACAAATTATTGACAGGTCCAAGGGATAGGGAATAATTAAAGTGGCCACACACTCCCCATTTACGGCGCAGCTCATACATAAAAATATTTACTTCAAAAATATATAGTAATGTACCGTACCAAATTATCACATTTTCAATTGTAAAGCATTTTGAGGGCAATTGGTAAATTTATAATGTTTACAATGCTGAGAACTATGTGCTTGTTCTCTACCACCAACTTTCAAGGTTGTCAGCTCTCTTATGATTCTAACTTTTCTCCAATGGTGGTTTTATTAAAAAAAATCAAATGTCACACACAACATTTCTGCACATCATACTGACAGCAGACATAATTTCCAACAGACTGGCAGAAAGCTAATTGTTTTTACTCTCTTTATATTTAACCTAAAATGATCTCAGCTTCCTTTTCCAATGACATTGTTACGTAACTGAATGAGTAATCATAAGCATTAACAAAAGAAAAAGAAACTGAATATGCAAGATAAGGTAAGTACGTATCTTGAAATGTAGAATATTGCGTCCACTATGTAAACTATACTTTAAATAATTCCACAAATATTTTAAAACCTAAGTGTATGTATGCACTAGGGAATTTCTTCCCCCTCCTTTATAGATGTTTGTTGCCCCCCTGCCCCCTTTCCATATGACTGGTCCGGGTCTGTTCCTGGAACAATGCCCAAAAACCATAAAGAAAAGGCAGGCATTGGCCAATAAAACATAGAAGTTAGGTGTTGTTCACCAGCTTTTTAGACAGTTTTTGGGATAACGCCCCACAGCATCCGCTGGTGTGCATTCTAGCCTCACAGACCCTATGGCAGTTGGGACCCCACTCACATTATCACACCCAATTTCAAACAAAAACTGTGTTGGCATTATTGAGCATAAGAAGTTGGCCAGACTCACCTTGCATGTGTCGTCCCTAAGATACTTCATGTGCTGTGACACTGCTGATATTGACTGCTTCAACATGTTTATCTTCTCTTGCTGGATGTTGGCCTGCATAACATACACTCACTATATAAACTTTTTCACTGAAGGGTGAAGCAGAACACTTTAAACTTCTCATACACACGACTGCTATCAGAAGATAATTAGAGATGGAAAGAAAAACATCATTCTTTTACCACGTTTCTTCTTCTTCGAGAGTAAATTCTCTAACAGAAAAGTTTTCAGAATGCAGTAACTACTAAGAAGTCTGTCTGAAATGAACAGTGGCAATGTTCTTTGGTTGTTATCCCAAGCCAAATTAGAGAAACAAATAACCGATTCCTTTTTGTAGAGAACTGTAGAGATGATAAAATACAAGCCCAAGTCAAAAATTAAATACACTGTCAGAACAATATTTTTGAAAAAGAAATATTAATCAAAGTTAAGGAGAACAAATAAAAATTTGATATTGTAAACTTTATTTCTAAATGGAAGGGAAAAGGCACTTTTCAAAGATTAATTTATATTTTATATTAGTTAGTTGACCGTAACCAGAAATATAAAATAATTACATTGACACATGGCTCCTTTTCAACAATGAATAATCAACTCCACTTCATTAGCATGCATGCTTTTGCCACTCGATTCTAAGGAATTTGATTGTTGCCACGCATCACTAGATGTCAGGAATTTTACTATCTACCCAAGACAAAGGACGGACGCTCCATGCCAGATTGTATTCTTCACCGGCTGAGCCACCGAGACTATGCTTCGAAGATCACCCAAGCCAGATGGCCCTACGAGCAACATCGGCAAGCCTTTCTCCTGGACTGACATCACACGCCAAGAGGATCTATGCCATGCTTACCCCTCCTCTACTCCAGCCAAGGTGCACCGGGGAGAGTACAAATAGCAGGCCGCAACCCTGAACAGCAAGTATGTTCTGTTCCTACACCACACACTCGTGCTAAAGGAACCATCGGCTCCCTGGTTCTCACTGCCCTCCTTGTGCCAAGAATCATCTCATACTACCTTGTCTCCACTGCATTCTTTGCTTAAGACTCCTACCTGCACCCTGCCTTGTCTTCACCGCATTCTGTGCCGAAGAGCAGAAGACTTCCTACCATCATTGAACGCCGTAACACCTGTTGCACTACCGGCCCTTCAGGGCAACATAGTAGAGGTATCCAGTTTAAGAAAGTATATCATAATGCTCGTCTACCTTGCCATTGTTAGTCTAGGAACAGGTTGTTTTCACCTGTCTCATGTAGGGTTAAACTTCCGTAAGCTCCTGTAGACATTAGGAGGTAATGCAACACAAGCCTGTTTATTTCCATCTCTGGAATAAACAGATATTTTAACGAACTCGACGGTATCTTTCCTGTACTGTAATTCCTCTTCCAGTACATATCAGGTCTTTCTGTGGGATAGCAGGTGACTGGGGGGTTTACTCACAAACACCATAGACCAGTAGAATACCCACACGCATTCTGGATGGCCCTTTCTGTGCACCACAGTGTACAGAACGGTAGAGCCCGACACTAGGTAGTCAAGTTTCCTGAGGTGAGCTTGTCGGCTTGGTGCTTACCCTCTCCACAGCGCTCATTGGACCAGAAGGGGTACTCCCTCAGTTGGGAAGACTGATCCTCCCGAGATGCTTGCTCCCATACTGGGACTGTCTGTCAGTGAGACCGGACTCTCAGTATTTACTGCTCTCCTTGAGACAAGTACTGAGATAGGGATACCGTACATGGTTCTACATCTGTATAGGACAACACTTCACCTGCTCCCCTTCCGCAGACTTGATCGTAGCGAGTCTGTTCTCGTGCCCTACTGCCGTCCAAGTGGTGTCCGAGAGAGGGTTAAAAGGGTACATTCTGACTCCGGGCCTCAGTAGGAACTTAACCCCGTCCTTGCCGCACTCGCACATTTCCTACCGAGGGAGCGGACCCATGTTCTATGTCACCTGCAGGGACCAACCACACCGGAGATTCACACAGATCTCTTCGCAACACCTGTCCGCCTCCGCGAGTAAACACACTGCGTGTTCGCCGCCTACTTGAGTGGACAACACCACACCTCTTTAGGGATAGCTAGCTCACGCTGGTGGGGATCTAAGATAGCAGAACTGACCGTAGCAACAGTAAAAACCAGCTAACACCTGACCGCCAGTCAACCATATTCTAACTCACCCAAGCCAGAATCACCGCAGGTCAACCAGTCTCCACAAGTCGGACACCACCCAGTTATACCTGCAGAAGCAATCCCGGCAAAGTGTAATGTGGTGCCGCAAAGCTACCAGGCTTGTACTATATACCGGATGCGCTCCAGCACCATGTAAGTATAAGAGTCCTATACCCTGAACCCCAGGCGCACCTGACCTAGCATCCACAAACGCAATTTAGATGTGGTGGAGTACACATTAACTAATGTACAATTACAGTATATAACTCTATAAGAAAACACCATTTTATACTGGTGTTGGAGCAGATTCATATAAAAACACAAGTAATGTAATTAATATGTAAAACCCAATTAAGAAGTTGTCTGTTAAGAAGTTTTCCTGCTTAATAAGCACACATTTAACTGTATTTTACTGAAACTTCTCAACAGGGTTTCACTGTATTGAAATGAAAATTCTTAGCATATTTGTACAGTATGTTTAATCAAATTTGTGTTCATCTGAAACAGTTATTACAACTATACTGGTAGGGGTCCATGATTTTTTTTTATCCCAGGTCTTGGCAGAAAGAACTTTTTCAGACTAGTAGGGAGTGTGGCAGACATTGATGTGGTGTGGAGGTTTCCCCTCAATAATCCTTTTTCCTCACTCATCTTTCTTCTGTTGCTGCTCCGTCCCATCCCATCTCTCACCTCGTCCACACTTGAGGCTTGTTGGAGCAACAGGTCTGTTCCTCAGGTCGGACTCACAGCAAGCCTCATCTTACCCAAACTGACCCTACTTGAAGGCATACATAAGGGTCATGTAAGTTACCTGTTTCATTGTAGCATCCAGCTTGGACGAGAGCAGAGACGTCAGCATTATAGGTGTATCCATCATCCCAGCCATCTGCAACAGCAAAGCACATGCCTCAGTACCCTGGTGCCAACACAGCACTTCGTACACTAATTATACAGCTATCCTACTGAGACAGCATATTAAAAATAGTTTTGCCGATCTGTTAGCTATCTGATTTGCTGAAAGTAAAACTTTCACTCAGCATGCTTAGAACAACCATAGGCATGAAAGGGAGTACAGTTGCTTTTGTTAATATAGACTGCTCACAGTCAAATGAGCACTTTTGAAAGCCCTGCTTAAGATCTACTTGTTTGCACATTAGATATTTTTCGCCTTATGTAAAATTAACATTGCCATGGGCCTAATAACTTTATTCGCGTGTCGTTCAGGCGAAACTGTGAAATTATTCGAAAATAAAATATTTTACAAATCTGGTCATTCTTTATACTTCCATGCATAAAAAATCGGAAAGCGAAAGAAATGATTTAAGTTATCACAATGGTTACCTAACACTTTTTATTCGACTTTGAAATATAGAACTACTTTGCATCAATCGTTACCAACTTTACAGGGTGCATGTCACTCAGTACGCCCGTTAAAATATATGGCGTTAGTAGCAGTGATATTTTTCTTATGTTGATTTCATAAGTTCTTACTTTATCACCAACAACCTTTACAAACGAGAACCCTATCAAAGGATAACTATGTATCTGAACAGCAATATCCAGAACATCAAAATTTAACTTTACTGTGAGGAAGGAGAGCAATGGAGAAACCCCCAGACCTCCTTTCATTGGCTGAATCAGAATATATTTAAATTAACGTTAATACTTGTGGAGGACTGTTGCTAATGTGTTCACCTTAGAAGCATCTCACATACAAGCTGTCATTGTCCAACACTTTCTGTGCTTGAAGTTGTTTATTAAGACAGGAACAAATATTAGCTAATATTAATAACTACAGTATTCAAGCAAGGTCAAAACTTATGGCAAAGTAAGATCAATGTATATTTGGCAGATTTTTAACAAAAATGAACCAAATTCCTTATGGTATACACGAGACAGTTACAAGGGCTGGAAGCAGGTTAAGTGGTCATAATTAATATCAGCCAGAAATGTTTCATGAGCCTTCTTCCTTTAGAGTTTCATAAAGTGCTAAACTTAAGAAACTCTGTTTAAGTCAGAGGAAAATCTTATTGTCACAGGGTGGGAGCACCTCAAGGAAACCCAACCACCTCATGACAGTGACCAGAACATCCTTCTCCATCCATAATATCCATATCAATGTACGGACTGATAAATTCTTTAGAACTTCCTGCAGGTATCACAAATACGTTAGAAAAATCAAATAAATAATCCCATTCCATAGGAGCAAATGACAACATTAATTATCCCCAGTTGTGAGAAATAAACAATCAACACTAATTCTGCTTCGAACCACATAATTGCAAAATGCCCCAAAAACTTTAATACAAAATATAAAAGATTATTAATAACAGTTTTAAAAAGATTGAAAAGATTATTATTAAAATTTAGCAAATGAATAATATCGGCCTTAAATAACTAATACCCATTAAAATACTAATCTTTTAAAGTGTTTCCTCTATGAATCCCACCCCATTTTCTCTCACCAGCAGTCTCAGGCGAGGGTATACATAGTCTAGCCAGCCCCTCCAGAGTACGTGATGTCAAGTTTGAGGTAACTCCATAAAGGTAGTACTGAACATCTTGGCGGCGCAACCACAACCCGATGATGTAGTAGAAGCGTCACACCATCTCCAGGCAATGCTGGCCCAGGTGCTGACGAGAGGATGTCAAGAAGGTGGAGGGGGACGGACCCTTTGGCATCGTCCAGTTGATCAGCTGATCGTGATGCGGAAGCCAGGCCTCAACCTGCCGTCCCGCATCGCCAGGCGTCGAACAGCGGCATAGACAAGTATGTTGAATAATCCAGCCGATATCCCTTGCAGGACATGTAATTCAGCAGCATAATAGGAAAAAAATTGTGCTGCGTTTCAGGCACACCCTTACAATAGGAATACAGAGTTGGAACACCTGTGTATGTTATACATTGGTAGAATGTTACTTGGAGATGCATGATATGCGAAAAGTTTCCATTTGTCATTTACGAAAACTTCAGTGGCATTGCACTAGACATTAAACCATCAGCAAACAATAAGTACTCAGTAATAAAGTAACATATGTATCCTGCCATTAGTATTGCACAGATGAAAAAAAACACGAATACTCATCTTGTTTAAGCACAAAGTTGAGACACGATGCTCTACACTCTAGGCAACATAAGTGTATGACTCTATGAATTAAATTTTAGGAAGGTGGTACAACGACTGGAAACCATAGGACTTGACATGCGACTAAGTCCAGAAGAGAGGGAGGAAGCTAGATCTCCACCAGCCACGCCGAAACTGCATGCTGTGTCACTGTGTGTGATGAAAAGATAAATAGCGCTTGATTTGTTCAATCTACCTCTGCACCACCTGCCGCCTATAACTAGTCATGTGGGTCTGCTGTTCCCAGCAATACTACTGGCTATAGCTAATCATGTGGGGTTGCTGTTCCCAGCAATACTACTGGCTATAGCTAGTCATGTGGGGTCTGCTGTTCCCAGCAATACTACTGGCTATAGCCAGTCATGTGGGGTCTGCTGTTCCCAGCAATACTACCGGCTATAGCCAGTCATGTGGGGTCTGCTGTTCCCAGCAATACTACCGGCTATAGCCTGTCATGTGGGGTCTGCTGTTCCCAGCAATACTACCGGCTATAGCCTGTCATGTGGGGTCTGCTGTTCCCAGCAATACTACCGGCTATAGCCTGTCATGTGGGGTCTGCTGTTCCCAGCAATACTACCGGCTATAGCCAGTCATGTGGGGTCTGCTGTTCCCAGCAATACTACCGGCTATAGCCAGTCATGTGGGGTCTGCTGTTCCCAGCAATACTACCGGCTATAGCCAGTCATGTGGGGGCTGCTGTTCCCAGCAATACTACCGGCTATAGCCAGTCATGTGGGGTCTGCTGTTCCCAGCAATACTACCGGCTATAGCCAGTCATGTGGGGTCTGCTGTTCCCAGCAATACTACCGGCTATAGCCTGTCATGTGGGGTCTGCTGTTCCCAGCAATACTACCGGCTATAGCCTGTCATGTGGGGTCTGCTGTTCCCAGCAATACTACCGGCTATAGCCAGTCATGTGGGGTCTGCTGTTCCCAGCAATACTACCGGCTATAGCCAGTCATGTGGGGTCTGCTGTTCCCAGCAATACTACCGGCTATAGCCAGTCATGTGGGGTCTGCTGTTCCCAGCAATACTACCGGCTATAGCCTGTCATGTGGGGTCTGCTGTTCCCAGCAATACTACCGGCTATAGCCAGTCATGTGGGGTCTGCTGTTCCCAGCAATACTACCGGCTATAGCCAGTCATGTGGGGTCTGCTGTTCCCAGCAATACTACCGGCTATAGCCAGTCATGTGGGGTCTGCTGTTCCCAGCAATACTACCGGCTATAGCCAGTCATGTGGGGTCTGCTGTTCCCAGCAATACTACCGGCTATAGCCAGTCATGTGGGGTCTGCTGTTCCCAGCAATACTACCGGCTATAGCCAGTCATGTGGGGTCTGCTGTTCCCAGCAATACTACCGGCTATAGCCAGTCATGTGGGGTCTGCTGTTCCCAGCAATACTACCGGCTATAGCCAGTCATGTGGGGTCTGCTGTTCCCAGCAATACTACCGGCTATAGCCAGTCATGTGGGGTCTGCTGTTCCCAGCAATACTACCGGCTATAGCCAGTCATGTGGGGTCTGCTGTTCCCAGCAATACTACCGGCTATAGCCAGTCATGTGGGGTCTGCTGTTCCCAGCAATACTACCGGCTATAGCCAGTCATGTGGGGTCTGCTGTTCCCAGCAATACTACCGGCTATAGCCTGTCATGTGGGGTCTGCTGTTCCCAGCAATACTACCGGCTATAGCCAGTCATGTGGGGTCTGCTGTTCCCAGCAATACTACCGGCTATAGCCAGTCATGTGGGGTCTGCTGTTCCCAGCAATACTACCGGCTATAGCCAGTCATGTGGGGTCTGCTGTTCCCAGCAATACTACCGGCTATAGCCAGTCATGTGGGGTCTGCAGTTCCCAGCAATACTACCGGCTATAGCCTGTCATGTGGGGTCTGCTGTTCCCAGCAATACTACCGGCTATAGCCAGTCATGTGGGGTCTGCTGTTCCCAGCAATACTACCGGCTATAGCCAGTCATGTGGGGTCTGCTGTTCCCAGCAATACTACCGGCTATAGCCAGTCATGTGGGGTCTGCTGTTCCCAGCAATACTACCGGCTATAGCCAGTCATGTGGGGTCTGCTGTTCCCAGCAATACTACCGGCTATAGCCAGTCATGTGGGGTCTGCTGTTCCCAGCAATACTACCGGCTATAGCCTGTCATGTGGGGTCTGCTGTTCCCAGCAATACTACCGGCTATAGCCTGTCATGTGGGGTCTGCTGTTCCCAGCAATACTACCGGCTATAGCCTGTCATGTGGGGTCTGCTGTTCCCAGCAATACTACCGGCTATAGCCTGTCATGTGGGGTCTGCTGTTCCCAGCAATACTACCGGCTATAGCCTGTCATGTGGGGTCTGCTGTTCCCAGCAATACTACCGGCTATAGCCTGTCATGTGGGGTCTGCTGTTCCCAGCAATACTACCGGCTATAGCCAGTCATGTGGGGTCTGCTGTTCCCAGCAATACTACCGGCTATAGCCAGTCATGTGGGGTCTGCTGTTCCCAGCAATACTACCGGCTATAGCCAGTCATGTGGGGTCTGCTGTTCCCAGCAATACTACCGGCTATAGCCAGTCATGTGGGGTCTGCTGTTCCCAGCAATACTACCGGCTATAGCCAGTCATGTGGGGTCTGCTGTTCCCAGCAATACTACCGGCTATAGCCAGTCATGTGGGGTCTGCTGTTCCCAGCATTACTACCGGCTATAGCCAGTCATGTGGGGTCTGCTGTTCCCAGCAATACTACTGGCTACAGGGTGAGTCCTTTAAAAGAGATCTCGTGGGACATGTGTGTAACGGATCGAGGGAACGATGAACTACAGAATTCTAAAGTTAGCTTTGGTGTGGTCTGTACACACACCTGCCTCGAGGTCAATGGTGGCCATTTCCAGCACCTACTATAGGTATTTTGTTGTCACACTGGACTGTATTTCCTCATTCCCTCGCTCCGTTACACACATGTCCCACGGGGCCTCTTTTAAAGGACTCAAGCAGTTGTTCCTAGATTAGATCCTTTTTTAATCATTCCCTCCCCTAAAATCTTGACTATAAGTTTGTCTCAAAACTTACACGATCATGTGGAGTTTCTTACATGCCAGCAAAAATTATGGTTCCTTTGCCCCGTAACTTGTGAAAATGACAGTGATACTGTACAGCTTGATGAACTAAACACCAGTATGTCAGGCTGAACTTAACTGCGCCAAGGCTATCTGTGTTTATCTTATCTGAATAAACAACACTGTAACAACCTCCAAACTCTTTACAATTTTGTCATGGAATTCCTCACTTCACCTAACCTCACACCTTCTTTCTCCCACTATTTTCCCTGCCCTGTTCCCACTCTCTTTCTTTGGGGATTCTGAACATACACGACGGAACATGAGATGGGGTAACAACGCAATCGCTGCAGAGACTAACATGATCAAACACCAGGCTAACCTCACCACATCTGAGCCACTGATGGTAAGACAAGGTTTACCTCCAGGCAATCACATTTTCTGTACTAAAATTGTGTGCTGGAAACAACTTGTACAGTTGGCTACCCTGGCTGGCTGGCTTACTGTATTTAAGGGTAATTCTACTCAGGTGACGCATGCCCAGCTGGGGTGTGGTCCCATATGTTGGGCTTTTGATAATTGTTGGGTTTGAACCAACTATTGTGGAGGTTAAAAATAATTCCTAGTTTGGAAAAATTGATGGTAACACAAATTGTTTTACAAGTACCAGTAGTAGAGGTGTTATATCATGACACCAGTATTGCGAGGAAGATGGGCCAGGAAGGGACCTTAATGCTTGGTACGTGACTTGGTTGAGTAGGCTGTCTGGTGGGGATGGTGGTTACAATCCTTCTTACAACCTGGCACTTTGCCTTGAGGTGACTGGGAGGAAGTGGATTCCTCCTCTGCGACTGGCTCAGCGGCTCGGAGGCTGTAGAGGGTTCTGGCTGGCTGCTATGCTGTGGAGTACTCTGAATTGGTGAGTAGCTGTCGGTGTTTAAGGGGGCTGTCTGGATTACACAACCAAGGATTGTCTAGTCCTAGTGGTAGCTTCTCTCCTTGCCTGAAGGGCTCCAAGTTGGGATAAGGAGAACCTTCAAGTCATTCTAGTGGGGGAAACAATGGGGTAGTTATTTCACAGGCGGTATTGCTACATGACAAAACAAGTGTTATTACTCTTGGAGGCAAGTATAGCTCGTTTCAATTTCCTCCATACCCCTCCTTCCAGGAGTATGGCATAAGGAAGGATCATAGGCCTCACAGAGAACGAGCCTGTGACTCCTATCCTACCGTGTTCTGCCGAATATTCAGACTTGCATTGAATGGCACTCGAGGTTGTTCCTTTCGCCCAGCCCCATAGAAGGCGGTGGAAAGAAGGCAGATATTGTTCAAGCTGGTTCCTGGCTGAATATCTGGGTGACTAGGCAATTCCAGATCCATTCCACCTCCAAAAAAAGCAGTGTTGGAGTATGAAACTACCTAGTCCGGTCAATTCACCTGATGGATGTGTACCTAAGACTTTTAGGCTCCATCTAAGGATTACCGGCATGGCAGAACTC
The DNA here is from genome assembly GCA_029891345.1 of Dryococelus australis. Taxonomy (NCBI): domain Eukaryota; kingdom Metazoa; phylum Arthropoda; class Insecta; order Phasmatodea; family Phasmatidae; genus Dryococelus; species Dryococelus australis. The sequence continues at coordinate 985,701 of CM057006.1, forward strand.
GAGTGGCCTCTTAGCGTACGGGTAATGAACTTACTTTCGCATAATGTCGGCTTGACCTCTGCTAGTTAAGTTGTATAGTATTTCCAATACTTCCATGAAAATCAGTTTACAGAACTGAAAAACATGTGGTTTTATTAGTGAAGTAATAAGAAAACAGTGGCTCCGTACTACCTCCTAGGATAATATGACTTGCAATTGAAGTTAATAAACCTAATGCAGGACTGCCACCAACCCTGAAGCTTAAATCCTGGTTCCTGTATATAAAAATCCTCGGAATTAAAAAATTGCAAATTACAGAAAAAAAAGTAGATACGAAAGACGTTTACATATTTAATATAGTTGTTTTGGAATGTACAACCCATGGTAATTCTTTCTCCACTCACACTTATACTTTCGATTATACAACGACTGTATTTGCTATAATTTTCATTTCCTCACCATTGTGTTACCAATGCGAAACGCAAAACAGTCACCAAATTCAAATTGCATGCATGAAAACAGCAATTCACAGTAACGGTTCTCTTCAATAATGGCCTTGGTCTTTGCGTGTGTTCGATCATACAGCCAGGAACAGAAATATGTAGATAAATGTACACCTGCACCAGTGAATAATTAATCAGAATATTTTGGACCTACACTATTGAAGCAATGATGTAAGTACAAAATATTTTGTATCATTATTCACCTCCATTGTAAGAATCATTCAAAGATATGCATAACTTAAACTGACACACATCGCTGTGTGGTGCTAGTCTTGCATGTACACAACAGTCACTCAAAGCAAAGTGCTTAAAAAATACTCAAATAGTGTGTTAGAAATTCATAAAAACGGATAACATCCGTAAAAAACGGCAGGCCTGACCAAACGTAAGTAACCAGGTGAAGGCAAGTTGAGGAAAAGGTAGTGAGTGAAAGCGGACGTAAGTTTTACGATGTCTAACAGTTGAGGGTTGTTGTGAAGGAAACAGAGGTGTGAATGTCTACCCAAACAGTATTAGGTCGTTAACACAATCGGGAGGGGAGGTGTCCAGAGGAGATGTCATCGTGACCTTACCGACGGCTGGAGTGGACATCAAGAGGAGAGGGAAAAGGGGAGAGCAGTGGTAGAGAACAAAGCGACATCTTCTGAAGCCTCTGGTGATGGTTGAGTCTCCCAAAACCTGCTGGTGGTATCTGCGAAGGTGACAGATGGTGGGGTCTTCAGTGGTAGCTGAAAAGGTGGTGAACTTCTGGTCGGAGAGTCTCCCAACTGGTAGAGATCCCGGCCACACAAGAATCTCCTGTGGTACCAGTGGTCGTGCACAACAATGGCTGTCTCCAGCCCTGAAGGTGGTGGAGGAGCAGAGACTAAAGAGTGTTGGCCATGCCACTCCTTTTATACTTATCTCTCCAGGGCGTTTGGAGGCGAGGTGTGCAGGGAGTGATAGACTCGGCCACAGGGGTTGGAAATTCCAGGTGTTGATAAGATACTTATGTGCTGCCCTCCAGAAGCACACTATGATACTAGTATGACCTTAGCTGGAGGGTTCCGGTGTCTCGGTCAACAGTACAATCTTGTAGCAGGGGGTGATGGCATAACAACTCTGGGTGATTCTGGGTGAATAGTACAACCTACAATTATTTGTCTGTAGTAAATTTGACGAGGTCATTATACCCTGTAGCCACATGCACTGCCTCTTCAGTACTGTTATTAGGGTTCGGGTTCATGACCTGTCCCATCATGAACAACATGCTCAAAGTTGTGGCAAAGTCATAAAGTAGAGTGTGCATCCTAAATGCCAATGAATGTGTCACATGTCACAGGCTAGGAACAAAATGAGATATCTTATGGGAGAGAGTGGCATAGGGAACATTTTTGCAGCTAGGTGTTCAGTGTTTGAAAACTTAAGTTTTAATTAAAATTTTAAGCTACATGAGTTATAAAAGAGATACATTTTAATTAGTTATGAATTTATTTTGTTTTGATTTATGATTATTGCAATTATCTTGTTTCTGACCTAGGAAAAAAACCGAAAAATCTGGTACCTCACTGACACTAGTGCTTAACTAGTGGCAAACTTTTGACACTGATCTTGCCAACGTGTAGTAGAAGTAACCTATTAGTCACCAGTGCTTGGTCCAGGAATGAAAGTGCAATGCACTGTCTTTGCAAGCAACATTAAGCTCAGCTTGTGACTTCACACTTGCCCTCGTGTTAACTACTCCTCTGTTGTCTGAGCAAGACCATGTGATGATCTCACATGGATACATTCCATATGTAACATCAGTTCCAAACCAGTTACGTGCCCTCCCCTGCACTCCAGCTACTGGTGATAAGGGCACTGATTCAATACGAGGGCCTCCATCAACACCCTGTCTTATGTTGCTCCTACTTTATGCATTCTTCAAAGGACGGACAGGACAGATACGGGAAGGCTGTGGCCACTAAGTCTGCCAGACCTTGAAGACTATACCTGCTACTGTAACTGTGCAGTGGCACATGAAGGAACTCTCACATATCCAGCACATGAAGGAACTCTCACATATCCAGCACAAAAAGTCGGTGTCATATACACACCAACCTGTCTAGTCTTCTTGTTCGTGCCTCATACAAACATTGAACCCAACAACAGACAAAGGGCTCAGATCTTGACTTGTAGTAATGCCACTTCCCAAGATGGCATCCTGAATGTCGTCTCACCTATTGGAACCCACTCTGTTAGTGCACCCATTAAAATTTCTACTGATTCCAGACTACGTTCCCATATAAAATCCAGACTATCCACTGCAAAAACAATTGGAATAGATTATGAGTCCATTCAGCATGGCTAATAAGCCATCCCTTGGCAATGCTATATATAGGTGAGTAAATACCAAGCAAGAATGTGAACTGTGCTAACACAGGTCTCCAACTGGATTACTCCGAAAGGAAGTTAATACTCGTTAACCTAAACACTAAAATACTTTATCTCCTGAGACCTGCACAAACACAAGCATATTATTATTGGCCATTTTAACTCATTATTATACCATTACTACATATTGAAGCAGATGGTTATTTAGTGCAATTTCTGTATAAAACTTTATTATGAACATCTTTTGTATTTTTTAAATTTACCCTCAGACAATTCTTCATTTTATTAAGAGTTAATCCAAAGTATGAAAATAATTGTTTTTAATTATGTTTGTCAGTTCAGTTAATTTTTTATTAAAGGCTGATGTTTTTAATTATGGTTGCTAAGCAAGGTATTTAAACAAACAATATTTGTTTATTTTTATAGACTCATATAACTCTGTTCTTAGAAACCCCACTGAAATTTGTGATCCTTGTAAATGTTTTTAAGGGTATTTCTATGTGTTGAAGCTGATATTTCGCTTTGGAATGACTATCTTGTTTACTGTGATACCTGTTTGGAATTTATCTAAAAATTTTATCAAAGCTCAGCTTGAAAAAGATTGTGATTTTGAGATTGCTTTCCAGCTCGTTTCTTCTCATGCACTATGACATAGGGCTTGTAGACATCAGCTCGTCTTTTTATGTTACGATGCTGGGCCGATATAAAGTTAGTTAGTGAAGACGAAACAAATGTCTTAGGTCTACAATCATGTGGTTAATAGCAGTGAAGAGGCCCTCAAATGCAACTAAGTAATTTAGTATTTTTGGTACATCGACCTTAAGATTTCCATCTTTGGAATGCAGGCCCGGCTTGGAAAGGCCAGGCTGCGAATGCAGCTTTAATTGGATGTGAGAAATATAAATTTATTTTTATCTTGATTACAACCCTATAAATTTATAAATGAAAATGTTCTAACTTTATTAATTTTTTAAGTGTTCTTGAATGCACATATCTACCTGAACTGTAACATGATTGATATAAATTTGGTTATCACAATAATAATAACATTTAAAAGTTGACACTTGGCTGAGAGGGGTCACCACAGCCAATTTACAGTTTTGGTTTATGTTGGTCAGTGACACGAGGATATATGTTGTCTGTCACTAGCACTGGTGGCCTGGAGCACAATGAGTGTAGAGGGTAGAGCACGTGCGCTGTCTGCTTGGTACAAAATCAATGGCAGCTGTCGAGAGCCGGCGGATTGGTGGGCACACTGCCACGGGTTTACTTGGCTGGATGGTGGCCCAGGGTGGCTGTTAACTCAGCTGCAGCGACTTTAGACGTCTGCCGCTGCTGGTGCTGCAACCTGGTGCATTGGTGATAAAGACGAGACCCGGGATGGACTGTGGCTGAGGATCCGGTTGCCACTGAACTAGGGTTTCGTGATGCCAAAGTGGACATCCTCGTCCCAGCGGATGGTTGAGATGATCGGGAGTGGGTACCCAGATGTCTTGACATGGGCTGGAAACCAGTATTGGAAGGGAGCTGGGAAGTTAGGCCTCTCCAACTGGTGGGCAGCGAGAGCTTGTTCCTGTGGGGTTATGTTGCACAGAGCAGTTGGTGCTGAGTTTGCAACTCTGGTTGGCTTTGGAGGCATTAGTGGCCCTTCTGACTTTCCGCTGAGGACCACTCCTCCGAGTGTACGGCATACAGAAAGGAACAACTACTGGCCTCCCAAGAGGGTAGCAGGCAACGATGGTCCCTAACTTTGTGTAAAGCCAAGGCCGAAGCTAAACAGGCAAGATGCATACCCGGTGCTCCTTAGTTCGGCACAGTTCAGTGAAGTGGATACAGAACAGTGAGTTTCCTCAGGCTGCACATCAATGATGCTTGGATGTGGTTCCAAAGAGGGTCAGACTTCCAGTACCAAACTCTTACTCCCTCCGGCACAATTTAGTACAGTGGATGGAGTATATGCTCGGCTGGCTGACTAGCCACCTTATGGATTGTGTTACAAGTAGTTGAGGATCTACATTAGTGTACACCAGGTACACAGTACGGATGACTGTCTAATGGGCGTGTCTTGATGTACATGCATCCCTTTGAAGAGGGCCCATGGTCCTACACTATAGTTTGTCCTTGTCGAGCAAGGTCGCCTGCCTCACTCTAACAGGCATGGTGTCTACGTAGGACTAACAGAGTAACCCTAAGAAGGGGCAATTCAGAAATAAGCAAGAATACATATATATTCTATGAAGTATAAATATGGTGGTCCGTACTACCTCCTAACTATCCCAGAGTTGAACGCAATTTAGACTACATGTATACAGGTAAAGGAGATCTGGTCGTAAACTGAATAAGGCAATCCTGCTAGGTAGCTATGAAAATAACTTGCCCTAACTTATTCTAACCAGTGTCCAGAAGGGACAGGTTGAGGACCACTACCAGAGGGGATAGTGGTGGTGCCAACACAGGCAGAGGGGGCAGTGCTGTTGCCGTTACCAGAATGTAAGGCAATAGTGTTGACGGTATCTCTGGGAGTTACTGCTGCAGTGTTGAAGAGCATCTGGAAGGTCGCTGAAGAGCTTCTGGTAGGTCACTAGGATGTTGAGGTCAGCAGAGAACTACAGCACAAGAGTGGGTGAGCGAGTTGTCGGAAGTGAAGAACAACTGGTAGGGCTTGAAAGATGCTGGGGTCGGCAGAGAGCTCTAACTCCAGGCGTTGTAGAGTGAGCTGCCGGAGCTGCTTGGCTTTGAGTCCGCACACCCTCTGAGATGGGGGGATGCAGTGGGGTGATGAACTCAGCCTCCTGAGCAAAGTTGTCTGCTGGAGCTGTCTGCTAGCAGGATCCCTTGGTCAGCAGTGCAACTATGTGACCTTGGGAGGCAGTCTCGGCCGCTCGTCCGATAGTACACTATAGCACTTTAGGGAGGTTCACATGACATCTGACTGAGAGTGAACAGTAAAAGCTGGTGTGATGTCTGTAATAAGGCCTCTCGTTGCGAAGGGAGCTTCTTGTAGGCACATGAGCAGCCTCCAGTACTAGTGTAACCCCGCCTGGTTGAATTGAAGGCATGTTCAGATGTGGCAAAGTCAAGTGTAGTGCAGTCAGGAAATGCGTAATGCATCAAATCAATCTCCCCCCCCCTCTTTTCCGCCATTTCGACGTACACTCATCTGGAGAAAGAAAAAAATTCTCTCTTGACGGTGATGTAGAACTGTCATCACACTAGAAAACGAGTTTGACTTCTGTAGAACTCCCTCTTCTGTGAGTACTCTCTGTAATGCAGCACACCACACAGCTTATAGGCCACTGGGTAATGCATCACTCGCCGGGCAGCTGCAGAGTGTTGCTGGTCAGGGATTATGTGGTGTGTTTTCTGTGGCCCGCCGACAAACTTCACGTTGGTAGATCATCCCTGATCGAGTTATTCTCTTGTCTGGCAAACTGATACATCCATGGTGGTAGGTTTTCCCCACAAAGTAGGCAGCAAACTGTGTGGGTACCATACCCTGTGTATGAGATCCAATTGCAGAATGCCATTTGTAGAGTTTGACACTGGTCGCATCTATACTCGAGACCATCTGTGTAGCGTGCTGCATCTGCCCAGCCTAGGCAGGTATAGTGGAACCATTGTTGATAATGGTCTCACTCAATGTAGTGAATCCCCGTGGTGGGGGAATTGGGCTGAGAACGGTGGTTATGCTTGGTTGCAGTTGAATTGTTGCCATCTGGCTCGTGATCATGGATGTCAGTGTCTGACGTAGTTGCGATTGTTGAGTGCCACAGTGTGTTTTCAGACACTCCAAAGGCTGCAAATATGGGGTGTGTTTCTTCTCTGACTAGGGCAAGGGCTGCAAAGAAGTGTGTCGGGATATCCGGCGTGGTCGGTCGCTGCAGGTGTCTGATAGCTTGGGCACATTCCCCGAGTGTCAAATGCGCGAGTGCAGCAAACATGGGTTAAGTTCCTGCTGAGGCCTGGAGGCAGTGAGTATCTTCTTTCCCTTTTTCGGACATGACTCCTACAGGAGTAGGGTATGAGGATCTCGCTCATGGAGGGGGAGCACATGAAGTGTTGTCCTATATAGGCATCGAACCATGTACTGTGTCTGCCAACCAAACATGATATCCCTATCCAAGTACTTGCGCCGAAACGTGGTGAGTATTGGAAGTCAATTCTCACTGGCAGACAATCCCAGCATGGGGGTGAGTGTCTCGGGGGTACCAGGCTTCCCAACTCAGGGAATACCCCTTCTGGCGCAAGGAGCGAGGAGGAGAGGGTACTCACCGAGCTGACAAGCTTACCACAGGAAACAGAGTACCTAATATCAGGGCTCTGCCATTCTGGTCGCCATTGTGCATGGAAAGGGCAGTTGTCCAGAATGGTTTTGGGTACTCTACTCGTGTATTGTCGCTGTGAGTAAAATCCCCGGTCACCTGCTATCCCTCGCATGGATTTGATGTTTACTGGAAGAGGAATTACACTATTGGAAATATACCCTTGTGTTGGTTAAAAATTCGTTTATTCCTGTAACGAAAATAACAGGGTAGTGTTACACTACCTCCTATCTTTAGCAGGAGCTTACGGAAGCTTGACCTATGCTGAGCCAGATGCAGACTGTCTGGTCTTAGCTAACAATGGCAGGATACATGAGCATTATGGTACTCAAAATGGTACTACTCTACTTGTGTTGCCCTGAATGGGCCAGTAGTGTGTTTGGTGTATGACATGTTGACAATTGGAGTCATCGGCGCAGAATGCGGTGAAGGCAGGATAAGATGCAGGTAGGAGTCAAGGTGGTTGCAGTAGACAATGTGAAGACATGGTAATTGGAAATGATCTCCGGTAACAAATTGCAATGGAGACCAGGGAGCCGATGGTTCTATTGGCATGAACATGCGGTGAAGGAACACAACAGACTGGCATTTAAGGGCTGCGGTCCACTATTTACACTCTGGCCAGCGCTACCTGGCTGGAGTTGTGGAGGTGGTAAGCGTGGCATAGAATCCTCTTGGCATGTGATATCAGTGGCCGGCACTGGTTCAGAGCCCATGACTCTGGGATCGTACTAGTACTGGCATCAGGCAGCATACTGGAGTACTTGGATGATCTCAGTACATAACTTCGGTGCATGGATGGGTGAACAGTACAATCTTCAGGCTGGAATGTCTATTCTTACCATCGGCAAATAGTACAATTCTTGATGTGTCGTGATCCGTGGCAACAATCAAACTCTGTGGAATCAAGTGGCAAAGTCATGTGCACTGAAGAGACGAAGTCTATTAATCATTTTTGAAAATACTTCATACATCAATGCAGTACTGTACATTGTTTCCTTCAGCACATATTGTAAAATATCGTTTTTACCACTTAAATGTAGATGCCTGTATCACATAACAGTGAATACTTTGCCTTTATGGGCAGAAGAACTCGCTAGCAGCTGGCAAGCATTCGTCGACAAATGGGGCACAGTGATGTTTGGCAATGAGGCAACCAGAACTCGGATGTATGGTGAAATCTTATTCTCCATGACAAGGGTCCCGGACAGCAATGCAGGACATTTCACTTCTATCAAAATGAAGAACAACACAGTCCAAGAGTATTAAATTGTCTCAAAATCACATTTATAATCAGATGCGTGCCACTTGTACATCTAATCCAATACTATTACGACTCATCGCCTGGACTACCTCTTCCATTACTACAGACGTGATCAACACATTGCCTACCCTACAGGCAATGAGAACTTACAAGCAATTCCTTCTCACCTGGAAGATACACAACCCGGCAGGCACGTCAATCACCTTTCCACACTCGAAGTCTACAAGCTGCCCAGACCTCGGGTAAAGCCGAGCGACTCGGTACGAGGCACGAAGCAAAATCGCTGACAGGAGGATTCTCATGCAACCCAGGGCTGGAGGACGTCATGCTTCCCCAGCACATGGCGCTGGCAGCCAACAAGCTTCCACTATATAAGTCCGGCCGCTGCTGATCACGGGACTCATTCTTTCGTATCTCTAGCAACTTCCCACAGCACTATAAGTGATCGGGATACTTGCCGAAGTTTGTTACCTTACAAGTACACTCCCTTGGCTACTTACTACGTACATCGACGACAAGTCAACTCGACGATATACGGACGTGAACATTTTCTATTAACTTCACTTTGTCTCCTCTAGACACCTTTTATAAGCAGTGTAACTTTAACTTATTTAAATTCATCTAGAACCAGCTTTTTCCCTTTTACTTAGAACCAGGTCACCTACACCTGGAACCATGCAGTTACCTTCAGCTGTCCTCCTCTACTTGGTAGAAGGTAGCACAGGTCACGTGTTTATTTAACCTTTAATTAACACACATTGCTCTCTACCTTTCTGCTTTTATTTCCAGGGTAATTATTTGTATCTACAATTAAAGGTATACTATGCTGTGCACTGTCGACAGAAACTAGGAATTTTATTAAACCGAATTAAGATATATATATATATATATATATATATATATATATATATATATATATATATATATATATATATATATATATAATAGCATATTAGATGGCTACCTGTTTCTTTCCAGTTATGCATCAGCACTTTTAGTGCTTGTGGGGGAGAAACAATGACACCACAACAACTAGCAACACCTTCACACCTAGTAGTTAGTGTGCAGTGACTGTGGCCTGTAGTTTTGCTGAGCATCCTAGTGCGAACGTACAACCAGTAGAGGCTTTGTGGTCCACACTGCTCCATGTTCCTGATCAGCCTACCTATGGTGGGGGATCAGTGGGGACTCTTATCGAGCTCGAGCTAGCAAGTCACTATTGGGTTACACTGTTAGTATTTCTGTCTCAGTGCACTGCGTGAACTATAGAGCTGTTACCCTATGCTTCACGAGAGGAGTGGCAGAAAACGTAGGGAACAACACCTGGCTCACCCCGCTCTCAGGCCGAGGATAGCATCACCCCATCCTACTCAGGATAGACAGGTAGAACGAGACCATGCTGCTGAACTGAGACGACAAGCAGTCGCGCCTGCTCTGGTTCTAGTAATTGTCTTTGCGCTGTGTGTCCGCATCCATACCATGTGTCACGTCATCCGGTTGTCAACAGACTCTTGACCGGAACTGAAGTGCACCTAGTCTGGGACAATCTCTTCTTCTGGTCTAAAGAAGCTCGACTGTGGAACATCCATTCCAACATCGACCGAATTCGTCCCACCTAAAGCCATACCTACCTCGACTACATCATCCAGGAGCAGAAATGAGTAAGTTCCAGCCAATACCCCTTGTCTGACCCCAGCTATCTAAACCCAATTATCCGCTTTTGGTCTAGCAGTCAAAATCATCGACTAACCTGCCAAGTCAGTCAAATTGGGTGTTTGTCAAATCTCTCGTCGCATGGCTTGTCAATTTAACAATAAAACTCACATATTTACTAGTGTTATATGCTCATGATACAGTCCACATATTTACTCCGGCGTATATGATACGGAGTACCAATTCAATTTAAATTTGATATGACCTCTTAGACAAGAAAAACTCTTGTGTGCCATTGTCTTACTGAGCGGTAACAACACCGGGCTGGCAGCCCCGTGCACACCATCCAACTCCCTAGCTCGCAAGCAGGTCTCCAACCACACTCACAATGGTGTGCAGCTCCCAACTCTATACAGCACCCCAACAAGCCGTGAACCTATAGAAACTGAATACAAAATGTCTATCCTAACAAGTTGATGTGTGAAGTACCAGGTACTTGTAGTCACATACGTCAGGTGGCAGGAGGCAACGGGCGAGAGAATTTTGTCGAGGAGTTGACCAGGGTTCAGTTCTGTCGGGTTGCAGGGGCTCTGCCTGAATACAGAACTGGCTGTGTGGCTATGCAGCAGGATACGAAATCTGGTTGGGCTAGTATGATTAGACTACCCACTCCCACCACATTCTTACTAGCTATGCATGCAGCTAATGACTAGGGTGTTTTTTTAAAGGTTGATTTTCATAAGTCTGTTGCAGTAGTTAATGACTATACTCAATTTAATTAGATCCGAGCAATGCATCATTTTATACTTCTCGTGGGCCGGTATAAGACAAGCTGTATTACTACTAGTGTGATCTAGTGGGGAGTAAATTAACTATCTTGTCTTCTTAGCAAGATTACAGTAGCCCAGTGAATAATAAAAGCTGCGAGGCAGACAGTACAATCTTATTCTGGCATAATAGAATTAACCTTGTAACTCCCTGCAAGGGACCTTAGAGATGGAGCCTTAGCCATTAAAATTAAATTTGATGCATGCCCGGTTAAGTCTGAATGGCATGTTTGTATAGCATTTTAACACTTGACCAATAGCATGGTTTTACTTTGGCTTAATGGTGTTTGGCGAAGGGTGTTGGTTACTAACTTACACCTTCGTCCTGGGTGGTGCTAGTGATGCTGTGTTGGTCTCACTCAGTGGCGGCTGGCTCGCCCCACTCTGAAGCGGCGATTCCAGACAGACAACTCACTGCTCCAGAAGTGTGGATTGGACTAGCAGTACCTAGCCTCGGTCTGATAAACTATCCCTCTCAGCACCAGGTGGTACTCCTGGCAGGTACAGAAGGACAGTGAAAAGTATACAATTATGACCAGAGCAGCCGCGACTGCTTGGCATCTGAGTGTGATGGCGCGGTCCTGTTCCGCTTGCGTTTCCTTCGTAGGAGGTGGTAGTGCAGACCAATCTTTGGCAGTTATCTAAGCTTGGTATTGTTTCCTATGCTTGAGGTCATGCCTTACCTTGTAAGGCATAGAGTAATGTGGCTTAACAATTTATGTAGTGCACATTGACAAGAGCAGTATCTACAGTGTTCACCCAATAGCTGCTTGTTGGCACAAGCTCAGTAAGTCTCCACTGATCCCCCATGTTGGGCAGGCTGATCAGAGATGGGGAGCTGTTTGGACCACCAATGCGGTTGTGTATTCTACCGCTCTACTGGTTGTGAATTCAGGCAAGGTTGAGCGGTAAGTAACAGGCTATGGTCACTTCAGCACTAACTTAGTGCTCAAAGCGAGGAAATAACCCGGGCTTGTAGCCCACTCCTTGGATGAAGGTGTTACTAGTGGTTGGGACTCCACAATTTCTCCCCTCCAGAACTGAATTAGTGCTTGGGTTACTGGAAAGAAACAGGTGTCCATCAAATGTGTGTATTTTGACTCGTGGACTACTGAAGGGAGTCCATAGTCAGACTAATTTGGTTAACTAACAATCTCCCAGTTCCTGTTGACTGTACATGTAATATCTTGTTTCTAGCCAGTGAAACAGAAAAGTACTGTAAAGAAGAAGAAGTTTAAGGAAAAGAAAAATGGATGTTTAGTGAGAACTCGATAAACATGTGACCCATGCTACCTCCTACCAAACAGTGGAATACTGAAGGTAATTTGCATTATCCAGGTGTAGGCGACCTGGTTCTAGGTTACAAGGGAAAGAAAATAGTTCTAGACGAATACAAAGTGAATTACTGTTAAACTGCACTAAGTAAACAGGTGTCTCGATAAGACAAAGTGAATTTAATAAGTATTAGCATGTTCACTGGTTGACTAGTCGTAGAGATGGGAAGTAGCTGCGGGGTGGGGGCGGTGCGTACTTAAAGCTTGTAAGATCTCTGGATGCCCCAACACTGATCAGTGCTCTGGGATGTCGTGGGAGATGATGAAGAATGAACTACTGGAGCCCCACTGCGCACTGACTTATATAGGGCTGAAGTTTAGGCTGCTGCAATGAGATGCTGGGAAGGCGTGTGACATCCTGCTGTGGTGTGGGAGTTGAAAATCTCTTGTCAGCAGTAGTCAGCCATACTGCTTCGTTCGTCTTCGGTAGCACTCGGCCTTGCCCAGTAGTGGGTGGCTTGTTGGCACTCAGTGCGGAGGAGGGGGTAGGTGGCGTACTTGCTGGTTGCTTAATCTTATGGCCACGTGCTCGACCGCCCAGGAAATTTAAGCGGCCGAGAAATTATGTGCAAAGTAATGTGTGCACAAATCTCTCGGGGGTGGTTGATGTAGACAACTCTTATATAGGTTGTAGTAAGGGTATACTTCACATAAAGAGAGATGAGTCGTAATCATAGTTGATTAGTAGTATGAGCGGCACACATCAATTCGCCCCCCTCTATTACGATGAAGACTCATCGTGAAAAGGTGGTGGAGTGAGGGATAGGCCCGCTCTCTAGAAGGTCTAGAAGGCCTCTAAGAGGTCTCAGTAGGAGTAGCGAAGAAAGTTGGGAAGAGAAGTAAAAAAAAATTGTCATCATCAGGTAGGTGGGACCCTTAGTGTTGGGTGCTTGACTGTTGTAGAGGTGCGCGCTCTGTGCTCTCGAGGCAGCCGGAGAAGGCCAGATGCGTGGGATGTGGAGACCACAGCTCTATCTCTCTGGTGGCGGGTGGGTTTCCTCTTTCTGCCCCTTACCCTGGTGGTGTGGCGCTCGCTGATGCTGCGAATGTGTTTCCCCCCGTAGCAAAGATTATTGTGTAAGGAGTGCCATATTTATCGGGTGTCCCACCAGCCTACTTTATTTTTGCATGCCGCCGACAAACACTCAGCACAGCACTGTGGATATTTACAAGTGAATATACAACATGAACCTGAAAGAAAAAGCACTTGAAAATGACGGCATGCGAAAAATGAAAAGGAATAAAATATGTATGTTCAAGCCTTACTCGCGGAAGGCAGGGAGATGCCACTAACTATCCTAGAGCTTGCTGTGGTGGTTAAAAAGAAAAGGAAAATCTTTCAGGGAACCTTGGATCGCACAGCAAGCTAAACAGTAACGTGTGACAGTGTTAAAGTTCGGCAACCGCAGGTCCTTCAACACCTGGGTTGACCGGCTAAATGAATACAAAGCGAGTAAACTTTAAAACATGCATTGAATTCGTGGCAAATTTGCGTTCGTTGGTCACTTGAAAACAACCTGCATAGACACTTTAATATGTGGAATTTAATTATCTTGCACCCTATTTAATCGTAGCAAGTTCATTGGGATCTCTGTGGCTCAGAGTATGGTTTGACTCTTAAGTGGTGCAGAGGAAAGCAAACATATACACTTTAAAAACACATGAGTAATTTAGGCTGTCAGATACACAAGCACATTTAAAAATAATTCTTTGTGGTAGTTCTCTTCACATAAACACTTTAAAACTGTATAGTTATACCCATATAATTGTGTGCCAACACATCAAGTCAAATTTAAATTCTGGAAAATAGAAAAACTAACCAAACTATACCTTATGGGAGTCCATCTTATTATGTAGGGCTGACAAGTAATTTGTAGACTGTGTATCTTCGATGAAATGTTCAAAGAGAATACATACATAAAACCTGGAATAAAAAACACTAAAAATGACGACATGCTAAAAACGAGGTAAAATATCAAAGTATGATCAAGTGTTACTCGCGGAAGGTGGGGAAAACTTCACTAACTATCCTGGAACTTGCTGCAGTGTTTATGAAAGAAAAGGAGAACCTTTGGGGAGCAACCTATGGATCTTACAGCAAGCAGAACAGTTAGTTGTGACAGGTTAAGAGTTCGCCAACCCCAGGCCTTCCAGCACCTGGGTTAGCAGGCTAGACGACACAATGCGAGTACCCTTCAGTAACATGCATGAAATTCGTGGCCATTGGTGCACGGAGGTCATGCTTATAACACACATAAAACACTTTAATAAATTGAATTTAAAATACCTGGCACCGGGTTTCATCGTAGTGAGTTCATTGGAGCTCCGTGGCTCAGGGATCAGGTTTGATTCTCTGGTGGTGCACGCATATTACAAACATACATAAACACTAACAATGAATGAGCAATCAAAAGTATAGCATGAAAAGACAGTCCTGCAAAACGGCATTCTTTCTTGTAAGTGCTTCACACACACACTGTTGAAACTCATAGTCATATATACACATTTACCTACCCATAAAGTCATAATGCAAAAAAGCGACTTCCTCATGTACCTGTCGGTAGTTCATCTATATTACCAGTTCATGACATAAGTTCATATAATGTTCAAGGCAAGTACACTAGGAATGTTATAAGAGAAACATGTTAGGAAAACACACAGCCCTACGAAATGGCATTCTTTTTCGCAGTTGCCCAGCGAAATGGTATTCTTCTTGCAGTCGTATCTTCACATATACATACTCTTGTAAAAACCAATTGTCGCAGATCGACTGGACACAGAACCATAAGGTTATATTTATTATATACATTTGAGTTGCACATATGTTTTGGACAGTAATATTTAATTGATTTCACATATTATTTTAATGCTAATATAATTATTTTCTCATAATTATAATATTTTATGCATATCATTTCCAGTCCACTACTCTTTGATAATTTTTACACATTGTTCTGAGTTCTACATATGGTTATGTCACTATTTTTATTATTGTATTAATATGTTTGATTTTATTTTTATAATAATTTCATAATTTTTAAAGCTAATTTGTTTTGCGATTTAAAGACATAATATTGTAGACCTTAATTTTATTAATTGAAGTTAAAGCCGGAAGCGAGTCGTGAATGGATGTTGGTTGGTCGGAAGCCAGAAGAAGAGGCTTCTGGGAAAGACATTGAACGTGTAAGACGTCTAAATTTTCGTTGGAATTTTACTTTTGAAATTCCAACCACATTATAAATTTATTTTAGAAATGATGCTCCCAGATGTTATGTTTTTGGTAGTCACCGTAGCAATATTTAAGAAGAGCTGTAGGCTAAGTCGTAGATATATATTTTGAGTGTTAAATTGACGAGGTGAAATGGACGCAGAGACTACGACGCCAGCGCCATGCAACGAGATAGCGCTAGAGGACCTCAGGTGACGCCAAGGCAATTTAACGTATTCAAAGCTTAAGTACATTAACTGTTTTTCAAGTATTGAACTTTAAGGAAACTGAACTTATTTTACTAAAGTTACTATTTTGATTTTTCAACGATTTGACTGTGAGTCCCATGAGTATGTTAACCAGTAGTCTCGAACTTTCGCATATGAGATAGTATAGCCAGAGCAATATGGAATGAGGAGTTAAAGACTAACGTTGAATTTTAACGTAAATCCAAAATAATTTGATTTGGTGAAATATCAGATTTGAGATGATTAAGTGATGTACTGATTTTTCACATTAAATGAATCATCAGTGAACGTGATCCAAGAAATTTAAGAATTTAAATAAGAGTTTACCAAACTTTCTGTACAGGGGAGGCTACTTCCGGTAGAACCTTATTAATATTTAGAACTGAAATCTCAAGTAAAATGTTTATTAATTTTTTTTATAGCAGCTCTAAATTTTTACAGCATTTTTAAAACCTTAATTTTATTTTAATTTTGCATTCTGATTTATCCCTATTTTTATTTGGATTGTGGTATGTCATTTATGTTAATTATAATACAGTATAATTTAATTTTTGAGTAAAGGGATTTCTGTCACACACACATATTTAGTTTTGCACCGTTTTGAATTATTTACATGTTTGGGTTTGAGTTTATTTATTTCCTTTTTTTTTTTTTTTTTTCATTAATAACTGTCAAGGTTACACATGTTTGATTTAAATGAATTATTGTGATTGTTGGAATGTGTTTTCTATTGCATGAGGTTTACCTAATCGTCAGAGAGATTCTGATTTCAGTGTGGTAAGACCAAGTTCACATTACGAATAATAAAACCCCCAAAAATCTATTAAATCATTATAATTATTATTTCTCCAACACACGCCAAATAGATTTACACCCACACTATTACAGACACCATATCAGAGTGGCGCACAACGAGAACCATTATAAATAAAAAGTGGCTATACAAATGCGCTGGCTATTACATGAGAGTGGCCCACACCGGATGTTACAGAGTGGCTCCCAAGTGGTAACTATCGCATATTTGTCAGTATGAACATATTTCATTGTGTACATACACATCAAATCCTTATAAAAATAATCTAAAATTATTTAAAAGTCCTGTTATTAAATGCTAAATCTAACATGTAATCTATGGCAGCCTCTATCTTCACTTATCACGGGCACTGTGGTGAGTGTCTATACATGATATGTTTGTAATTATTACCGGCACTGTGGTGAGTGTCTCTAAGTAATTATATGTAATTACGTGTGCTGTTGGCCACTAACTATTCGGGAACCCTATCGCTGGTGAGGTGAAATATGTCTAAATCATACTGGGTCTATCACTTACAGCATAATGACTGTTGTTATCACAAGTTCAGTTCACACCTAGTCGAGTGTTGAATAACTGTATATTATATCTACCTCACTAGCTTCTGTGCTTTCCCTGCTTAATGACAACCTGGGTAGGCACTTATGCTTGATACACTTTTTATTTAAATCTAGCCTAAATTGTGAATGTTCCTGGGTTTCACTCTCTTTGACTGGCGGATAGTTTAAATTACACTGATTGCAGATATGTAACGAGTCCTGTTCTGTATGTACATAGTAGTGTACGACTACTTTCTTCATTTCACTTTTACTTACTTGGTTCGGTGTGTGCGGGTTTAACTGGCCTTCATCTTGGATGTAGCTCGGCGAGCAGTGGGTACGACTACACGTATCTCGCCATGGGTCGCCACTGTGACTCTATACCGGCCAAGCGTAGAGTCGGACTTGGCGTCACGAGGTGGTATAAGGTGTCGGGGCTCGGCATTTGGCATCGTGGCATCTGCTTTTGCCGGAACTGAGGGTGAGGGCACAGCTACTAGGGACATAGTGGCAGTGTGGGGGAATGATACCAGGTCCTCCACCCCGACTGCATGGGTTCCTACCCGTAGGGCAGAACATTTCTCTGCTGTTGTAGAGCAAGGGAGTTGCAGTGGGAGAACACTCTCCATCTTGCTGACATAAGCATCCCGTCGCGAGGCCGGGTAGTTGGAGGCATCAATGTTCTCGAAGTCCAGGTACCTAGACGAGACAGTGAGTGGGAGATGGCTCTCGACCTCCTCTGCGGGCGTTGCTCCAGCTGAGGGGTGGTGGGAGCAGTCAATGGTCTCGGTGCCTGTAGTGGTAACACCAGGGGGCTGCAGATTACTGTGCTCAACCTTGGCTATGGGTGGTGTGTCTCGTCGTAGGGATGGGTAGTTGGAGGCGTCCACAGTCTCGATGTCCAGGTTAATAGGCGAGGCAGTGCGAGGGAGAGAGCTCTCAACCACGACTGCAGGTGGTGCACCAGGTGGTGGGTAGTAGGAGGCATCGATGTTCTCTGTGCCTTCTGAGGCAGCACAAGGGAGCTGTGGTGCCCCACACACAGCTCGACTGCATGTGGTGCATCTCGTCATAAGGCCAGGTAGTTGGAGGCATCGAGGGTCTCGGTGTCCAGGTCCTGTGGTGAGGCATTGTGAGGGAGAGGAATCTCGACCTCAACTGTGGGTGTTGCACCAGGTGTCGGGTAGTCGGAGGCATCGACAGTCTCGGTATCTTGTTTATTGGTGGCCGATTGAGTGAGTGATAGATCGAGTCTTTCGTCCTCAATCGCCCTGATGGGTTGCGAGTTCGTTGTCTGGTGGTCTAGTGGCATGGGTGGGCACTTCCTCGTCGGGGCTCGAGATCACCTTCGTAGAAGGTGGAACAGCCTTGATCTTGGTCTGGTAAGTTGGACCAGGTTGGGGATGGGGGTAGGCTCACAGGTTGGTTCTACCGCCCTCGATGAAGGTGTTTCTGACCTTTCACTAATGAGACTAGATCGATAGGGTGTCTTGTGGTCTCATGGGCTTTGCCATGACACTTCGGAGCAGCTTGGGATTGTTCTGTCGCGACCTGCTGCGACTTTGTCCGCGTAGATGCGAGGCATGGAGGGCAGTTATCTTAAGGTATCTGCACCTTTGTGTTTTTCCCCATCCGGCCTCCATGATGGCACATAGCTGGGTGCTCATTCGATGCCAAATGTCTTGCTTTGGGCAATCTCATGGGTCCTGGGTCAAGTTCTGGAACTGCCCTTCAGGGTTGTGGTTCATTCTCACTGTCGGAATCCCCCGATGTTCCCTCTACGTCGTCGGCATGCTCTCCTCGTGCCATGTCTCCCGGATAGGGACGTATTTGACCTCGCATAGCTTTATATATCCTTCCTCTGATGTCTTCGGCCCAGTAAGCAATATCTCGTTTGCCGACTATTTGGTAAGGCCTCTCCCATTTGTCAGCAAGGCCATCACTAAACTGATTGCTGGCCTTGCTGAGGGGATGTGTTCGGAGAAACACATCTTCTTTATGGTTGAATTCGCATACCCCTGACTTGGGTTGTGGGTACTTTCTGCAGATATACTCCTCCTGGGCCTTCTGGGCAGTGGTAGTGCTTGCTAGTGTGGCTATGCAGATGTCCTCGGGCTGAGGCATGTTGGTGGGGTTCGCTGTCCCACTACCAGTCACCTGGTCGGTGTATGATCTGTTCCAAAACAAGTGTACTGGGGCTGGTGTCTACCGCTTCGTTCGTGCGACAGCGTAGGGCAAACTAGATGGTGGGGATATGTTTATACCAGTGTCGGTGGTCATTCCCCACACTGAGATGGAGGCATTTCTTGATTTCTTGATTCCTCCCTTCAGTGGGGTTGGCCCCTAGGGGTGGTATGGTGGAGTCGTCCATGTCTCGACTCCTAATCCGTGGTATGCTGACTGCCATTGCCGACTCATGAACTGATGGCCATGGCAGGATCGTGGGGTGGAGCACTCCCTGTGGAGCTCGATGTCTATGGCTGTGGGAGTTCCTGAGCATAGGATCTTGGGGTGGAGCACTCGGAGCTCGATGTCCGTGACTGTGGGAGCTCTTTGTCGTTGAGTATAGTGGCCGACTTCATGGAATTGGGCATGTTCTTGACCACTGCCCCTGGAGATTCCTTCTCTTCTGCAGAAGTTCCTGCTCTTGCTTAGCGCAAATTCCGATGGTCTAGTGGCAGCCACGATGTTCTCGTCTCACGTCTAGAGCATTTTCCAGTGGTCTAGTGGCGGGAAGTATTTTACCCTCAGAGCCAGAGATCACTTAGTGGAAGTTCGAACGATCTTGACTTCTGGATTCGGAGTTGTACTATGTGGAGAAGTAGGTGCTTGGGCGAGTCCTACCCCTCTCGCTGATGATGCTTCCGATTGCTATTTGATGCGGATTGATCACCGAGGTGTCTGACACTGATCTCAGTCACGTGGACTCCACCATGACAATTCTGAGCAACTAGGGATTGCCTTATAACATTTGGCTACGATCTTCTCAGTATATCTGTGTGGTGTTGGGGGCATTGATCGGTCAGAGAATTCTCCTTGGTGTTGTTCTACATCTAGTTGCCATGGTGCGATGTAACTAGGTGGCCTGTCAATGACGATAGGTGTCGGTTCTGGTTTCGTCGAGGGATCTGGCTCAGTATCGTGAATTACTCTTATAGGCGGAGGTTCGTCCTTATCTTCGGATGGACCAGGTGTTTCTCGTTTGGTGTCATCGTCACCAATTGTGGGTATGTCTCTTGGGTAGGGACGTACATCTTCGGCCCAGTAGATGTTGTCTCTTTTGCCAACAATATGATATGGACCGTCCCATTTGTCAGCAAGGCCAGCGCTGAACTGGTTACTGGCCTTGCTGAGGGGGTGTATCCTGAGTATTACAGTTTCACCTAGCAAGAATTCCCATACCCCTGTTTTCAGTATAGGGTACTTCTTCAAAATGTATTCGTCCAGGGCCTTTTGGGCAGTAGTAGTTCGGGTTAGGGCAGCTAGCCGGATGTCCTTGGGTTGAGGCATATCGGTGGGCTCACCTTCCCATTGCCAGTCGCCTGGTCGGCAGAGTTTTTGGCCCAGAAGGAGTATCTAGGGCCTGTATCAACCACTTCATTGGTTCTACAACGAAGGGCAAACAGAATTGTTGGGATGTGCTTGTCCCAATGACCATGGTCATTACCCACACTGATACAAAGGCATTTTTTATTATATCATGGTTCCTTTGTTCAGTGGGGTTGGTCTGAGGATGGCACAGCGGGGTAGTCCTTGTTTCTACTCCCCACCCTTGGCAAGCTGACTGCCATTGGCGACTCATAAATTGAGTGCTGTTGTCAGTTACAATTGGCCTTTGTGTATCCCCATCATGTGAATATCTCAGTTTCTATTTTTTGTACGATTGGGGCGGTTTCTTGGCTAGGGAGAGGGAAGGCCTCTACCCACCTTGAAAACTGGTCAGTTACTACTAGCAGGTAATGTTTTCCATTCATACTGTGTGGGTAGGTCCCCATGAGGTCGGCATTGATGTATGCCCACTGCATCTTCAGTCTCCTTGGTCGCGCTGTACAAGGTGGAACTGGGTATGCTTTGACACAACAGTATGTAACACAGTTGCTTACGTATTATCGGACGTCTTGGCTTATCCCATCCCAGTTGTATCGGACTTTGATGTCCAGCAGGGTATCCCTTGTGCCCGGATGCCCAGTTTGAGGGTGGCCGTGGTGATGATGGCATATATTGGTACGTAACTGCTGCAGAACCCAGATCTTCCAGGGTGTATTGGGTTTCCCACGACACGTCCAAACGATGCCATTCCATTATTCAAAACGTTAGGGCTGTTCTTGTAGTAGGCAGCATATTTTGGTGTCCTCCTGTTGACTCAACATTATCTGGTGGCGGGTAATTTGAAGCTGGAGGAGACGGATTTGTTCTTCAGGACTTCTTTCTATCTGAGGGCGAGGGGACATTCTTTCCTTGTCTTCTTCCTCAACATTATCCTCCAATGTAGGCAATCGGGACAGGGAAACTGGCAGGTCGTTCGTTTTACCTGGGCAGTGTTGAACATGAAAATCAAATTCCATGAGGAACATATCCCACCATCCGAGGTTAGCTTTAGCATTCCGTGACTTGTGCAGCCATTGGAGGGCTTTTGAGTCGGTCCGCAGAGTGAAGCATTGTCCTTTGAGATAGTAGCGATATTTCTTCACTGCCCGGATAACGGCCAGACTTTCCTGATTGTTAGTATGATAGCGCAGCTCCATGGCATTAAGCAGAGTTGGGGCATACACTATCAGATTAGGTTCACCGTTCTCATCTTGTTGGTATAATACTGTGCCCAGACCATTTTGACTCGTGTCTGTTTGCAGTATTAACTATTGATCTCCTTGCGAACGGAGGAGTTGCCTATTGCTCACGAAGCTGGCTATCAGATTATTAAAAGCTTGTCGTTGCTACAGTCCTCATCGCCAACGAGTGTCCTTATCTAGGATTTGGTGAAGTGGTGCCATGTGCTGCGCAATGTTCAGTACGAAGTAGCGTAGCCAGTTGCACAGACCCAGGTACCGTCGTAGTTGTAGCTTGTTTGTTGGTTTGTGTGCCTCTGCAATAGCTCGAATCTAATTCTGTTGTGTGAAGTTCCCTTCTAGTGACACGATATGTCCTAAGTAGTCTATTGATGACTTACCAAAATAGCTCTTTGATAGTTTGTAAGTCATTCCATGGAGTTCTAGTCGTTTAAGAACTCGCTGTAGGTGTTCAAGATGCTCCTCCCAGCTATTGTAATATATGATTACATCATTGTTGTATACAAAATAGAACTCTCCGATGTAACCAGTTAGTAGCTCCGTGGACCTGAGGTGCTGGAATGTGGCAGGGGCATTCTTCAACCCAAATGCCATTACTCGGAATTGAAGAGTATCGACCTCGGGTGTAGTGAATGCAGTGTACTAGCGGCTCTCCGGGTGTAATGCAATCTGCCAGTGCCCAGACCCCATGTCCAGGATACTAAAGAATTTTGCTTTGTCAATGTTAGGCAGGGTACGAGTTTGGTCGATAGCTGGGAGGGGGGCAATAGGGTGTGTTACTTTGTTTAAACCTTTATAATTGACACAGATTCTAAGTTTTCCACCTTTCTTCGGGACAAGGACTACGTGGGAATTATATGGCGAATTCGAGGGTTTCACTATCCCCTGGTCCTTCATGTCGTTTACTTGTTTTTTGATTAAGTCTGGGCAGTGTGCTGACACTACATAGGGTCGGTTGTACATAGGGATGTTGGTAGGCACCGAGAGGCTATGCAGATTTACCTGTAGGGTAATTCGGCCATCGACCTGGAGAAAAGTATCATGCTGGGTCATTCGTACTATTTTCCTTTGGGGGCGCATGTCCGCTAGTTGCTTGGCAGTCAGGAGGTCTCTTCAGATAAATTTCCCTGTTGCTGCCGAGTCAAGAAGTGCCAGCACTCTGTTCCTGTTTATCTCGATTTCTATCTGAGGGGCAATGGGGACTGATGGTTCCTCATTCAAACCCTAGATGATTATGGGCACTTGGTGTCCAGTGGTGGTGGCCCACTTCGCACCCTGGTGGTGGTGTTTCCCATCTTGCTATCGGGAGTCGGTTTTTCAGTTGGTCTTGCTGGGATAGTTGCTGTCATTTTATTAATCTTGTTGGGTGGAATGGCAGACCCCTCTGGTTTCCTGGGGCAGTCCTTATTGCAGTGGTTTTCTGGACAGAACCAGCATATTGACACGAATGCCATGCGAGTGGTTGGAGCTGGTGCACCTTTAAGGGATGTGACCTGTTAAGCTCGTACCTCAGGGACCTTGGCCGATACAGGTTTTCAAGACTTCCTTGTGCTGTAAAGTTTTGCTCTGCTTCTCGGGCTCGATCAACCAGTTCGTCCAAGGTGGTGGGTTTGGCCATAAGGAGTGAATTCCTTAGGCTAGGTAGTAACATTCGACTAATGGAACGAACTGTAGTAGCTTCACTGACTCCGGGGAACATGCGTCGAAACATCTGTTCTTTCGTCTGTATGAACATTTCAGCTTTGTCGTTGGGTACCTGAGTCTGGATATAGAATTGAGTCGTCAGTCGGGGTAACACCTTCTCGCCAGTGAATTACGCAGCGAGCCTGTTAGTGAACTGTTTCCAGTCGGTCAGGAACTCGCAATATCATTCCCACCAGGTGAGGGTAATTTTAAATGTAATTGGGACCTATCGATCCATTGTTTTGTTGGTAGATCCATTTTCCTGAATTCCTTTTCACATTCTTGTGTGAATGCTATCGAATCCTCATGGGGTTGGCCTGCGAAATCGGTAATCTGAATGCCATTGTCCCAGTTGCTGGATGGCCAGGTGCCATTCCTGGTTGTATATAAATAAATGATGGATTGGTCCTGCAGGAGTAAGAGGTATGCTTTTGTCGGCACCTCTCGAACTGATAGGCTATCCCGGGCATAGAGATACATTCGTCGGGTCATCCTATACACAAGTGATGGTAGGGTTCACTGCATTACGTGCACCAGATATGATTAATTCCTCGGCCTGGACAAGTGATTTCATTCCAGAAGCAAGTGGTTGTTAATGGCTATCTGCACATCTGTACTCTAGCCCTTCTGTATCATGGGCTCTTCTGGCCAGGCTAGGCATGCATTCTATTTGCAGTGTGCCACTGCCTGGACAGTAGGCATTGCTACACTATGAGTCGGGTATGTCATGCCCACTGTCGCGGTTTTCGCCTGTGGTAATGTTGAGCTCTGAGACCAACATTTTAATGGTTATGGGCTTCACTGGGTGTTTCGTGGACTCCCATAGTTTGACACCCCACATTGGGCACCAGAAAATCACTTGACATGTGCCCAGTTAATGTCTGCTTGGCACGATCACCTAGGATTCGTACACTAGACCAATAGCGTGGTTTTATACCAGTTTATCAGTGGCTGGCGAGAGGTGTTTGCTACTGACTTATTCAGATGACCTCTGTAATGCTGATGACGCTGAGGTTTCGATCATTGGTCTCAACTTGATGGGAGCTGGGTTGCCCATGCCATATTGACGATTCCAGGCAGCAGATACCCAGCTCCAGAACCTGGGATTGCATGCCTAGCCTCGGTCCTGTAAATCAGTCCTCTCAGAAGTAGGTGGTACTCTTGGCTGGTGGGAATATGCAGTGGAAAATATACAAATACCAGGGAGCAGTGGCGACTGCTTGGTGCCTGAGGGCTGCTGGGGGAGGGGGGCATTCTGCCTGCCTTTCCTGCACAGGAGAGGGAAGTGCAGACCACTGTTTGTCAGTAAGAAACACTAAGTTTGCTTGGTATACCTTTGGCCGAGCCTTACCTTGTAAGGTATAGAGTTTCGCTGCTTGAACAACACACATAGTGCACCTTGACGAAAAAAGATTTAACAGTGTCAGTCCAGTAGCTGCTTGCTCGCACAAGCTCGGTAAGTGTCTCCTCTGATCCCCCATGCTTGGCGGGCTGATCAGAAGCTTGGATCCGTTTGGACCACCAATGCCTCTACTGGATGCGAATTCAGCCAAGGTTGAATGGCAAGACTCAGGCTATGGTCACTTTAGCACTATCAGTGCTCGAAGCAAGGGAATAACTTGGGCTTGCTGCCCCTTCTTGGATGAAGGTATTCCTGGTTGTGGCTCCTCTGTTCCTTCCCTTCAGCACTACGAGTGCTCGGGTGTTTGGGAAGAAACAGGTGGCTGTCTAATGTGTGTGTTAATATGGTTTAGGAAAATACTTGGTTACTGCCGGCAGTGTATGGCGTGAATCGTTCTTAGTGGGCGAAATAGCAAAATATTCTGTAAATGAAAAAATCATAATGATAGAGAACAAAATTATGTTTATTGAAAAATCAAAAAACACATGACTCATGCTACCTCCTACCAAGCAGTGGGGTGCTGAAGGTTACCTAGTTAGCCAGGTGTAGGCGACCTGGCCCTAGGTTAAAATGGGAAAGATTGTTCTAGACATGAAAAATACTTTACTACTAAACTATACTAAAGAAAGTGGATGTCTAGAAGAGACTAAGTGAAGTGTTAGTGTCTTTGCTGTTTGTTGGGTGACTGGTCGTTGTTGTTGGAAGTAGCTGCTAGGGGTACTTAAGACTTGATGTATCTCTGGAGGTCCTAGCACTGAGCAGTGCTCGGGATGTCACGATAAAGGATACAAGAATGACTATGGAGCCCCGCTGCTCATGGAATTATATAGTGCTGAAGTCTAGGCTGCCACAGCGATGTGCTGGGAAGGAGTGTGATGTCCTTCTTTCGTGGAGGCTGGTATGGACTGTGGGAACCCTCTTGTCAGTGTTCCTTGGTTCGTGCATTTTTGGCAGTGCTCGGCCACGCCCGAAGTAGCTGAAGGTTGTTGGTACTCAATGCTGTGGTGACGGGGGAGGGGGAATGGTGTGCCTGCTGGTTGCGTAACATTGTGGCCACATGCTCGGTTGTCCAGGAGATCTAAGCGGCCGAGAATTTTTGTGCAATGTAATGCATGCACAACTCTCACGTGGGTGTTTGAAGTAGACAACTCTTACGTAGGTTGAAGTAAGGGTATAATTCACATACTGAGCGATGAGTCTTAATCATAGTTGATCAGTAGTATAAGCAGCATGTATCAATTTTTACAGTGTCATGACATAAGAGAGGATGCATATTCACACACATGGGGAAAGATGAACTATTGACCTCGGGTCTTATCACAACTTTACCATTAGTTAAATACACCTACTGGCTTTACAGTACTCAACTTATTACCTGGGAGCATTTGGCAGCTTCATTGTATTTCTTCCTTATTGTCTCTTCAATGACTTGTAGCCTGACAATGACATTGTCCTGAATACGAATCTGCAAATTATACACAACAGATGAAACAATATAACCACAGACCATCACAATTCATATCTTCAACTAATACACACCAGAAATATAATAGCAGGAATATATTAGATGCTACATTTTGTTGTTGTTTAATATCATCTTAAATTTACTGTCCTGATATTTAGAATAAAAGTTGGGTTTATAATTCTTTGCGGCAATATCTGTCTTCAAAATCTATTACAAACTCTAACATTAAGACAATTAAATGTTTTGAATTGTTTGACTCAATTAATAAAATCTTTAAACTTAAGTATTAATTATATTTACTATAATGAAATTTGAAATACTTTAATATACTGACAGACTGCTTGATTGTACATCTAATTGATTTGTACTGTTATGCCAATTTAGTCCCATGATGCTGCCATGAAAAATAAATAAATAAAGAATCATTACTAAGGCAGAAATCATATTAAGCAGTTAATGTTTTTAAAAAACATACATTACAGATTCATAACCCTAATTTTTTTTTCATTTTTTAAGTATGTATAGTGAAACACATCATTAAAGTTATAAACCAAATATTTACCAGGAATGGCACCACAGCTTCAATCACTGCAACGAAGAAGGTGCGGACGAAGCAGTAATTTTCACATACGTGTTTCAATATACTTTCATCACCAATAGTATAAGTATTCATACTAATGTAATATGGATGTACTTGGTGTGAGCCATAGCCAATTCATCAGATTCCCCATCTGTGCTTTCCATCCCCACATACTGCTATGAAGATTCGAGTATTGATGACAGTTGATTTACTTCCCTTATGGCAGCAATGAATCAACACTTACCATATTTGCCAGCATGTAAGTCAACAATCTTTACACATTTTGGGCCCTTAAAATTGACTACTCGTCCTATATGAATTTATAAACATTTTAGTTAACCCTTGAAAGTTATGTTGTAAGATATTGAATAGCATGATACTAATACTAAAATGATTGTGTATATTAGAATAGACGATAAGATATTTCCACAACTTCACATGATAGCATCCGCAAATGAATATTCTGTATTATGAAATGGCAGCTTGAATAGCATAATAAAGAGTTGATGTCATTTACCATACTGCAAACTACTACATGCAATAGCACATGTTGTACCATGATTAATAATTACCTATTAATTTACAAATTGTAAAATAAAAACATTAAACAGTAAATAAATTGATGCTGGCTAAGAGCCAGCCACAGCTAGACCATGACGGCACTCGCCACTAACGGTACATCTGGGTAAGCACGTGGATGCAGCCCACTACAAATATGAACTATCCCAAAACGGGATCATTTGTTTCAGTGTCTTATGTATTTCCTTTCAGGATAATATGTGTTTAAAAGTGTAAAATGTTCGATTTCAGTCTCTTGTGAAATACTGATATTTCAAATTCAAGTGCATGCAGCACTGAAGAGAAAGACAATAATATTCAGGCGAAGATGTTTCAAAAGACAATTTAATAATTACCAGAAAATATATAACTTTGAATTCTACCTGCAAAATTGTTTGATAATTCTTTTGTGCCATTTCAATTTGCAATAAAACAGTTTTACTCGGCGTGCATAGCACTTTCGCTTGTGTGAACCCCGTAGGCAACCATGATAGGGCTGTGCGACCCCTCCCTCTGGACAGTCATTCTAGGAGAGCTGGCGTGGTAAGACACTGTCACGTTTGCACTTCATACTTTTGCACTTGATGTGTTCCTGACATCCACGTATCCCTTGCGCCCATTTGTTCCATCACAGATGCATTAACCACACAGCAACACTCGACCGATAGACATTCGGTTGCGGTCTCGATCAGTGTAGGTCGACAAGAACAGCATTGCATTTTTATTGCCACCCTGTAACTCGTGGCAGCAGGTCATAATATTTAACATTTACCACAAGAGGTAAATCTCATGATGAATGGATATGTGACCTAAACGAGTGCGTCCCGTAAAGCCATGACCGTTACACGCAACAGCCATTGGAGGGAACACGAGGGTAGGTGGCGTCGCTTATTCCCACGAGTTTCCGATGTGCGCGATGCCGACGGGCCCCGTGGCCGAATCCGGAGTGCGACGTGGCTCTGAGTGGTTTCAAAAGACGGGGAATCAAATTCCCGCAGGAAGTGAAAGGTGGCGAGGGGTTCCTGGAGCAGCATCAATTAATAGGAGAATTTTTAAGCATAATTCACGATGATTATGCCATAACTCACTAGGGAAACCGCACACTCTAGAATAGAAAGTCGATAACATTCCATAGAAAACAGGGTGTAGCTCTACCCTTGGTTATGAAATCCGTGTGTAATCACATCCAATACACATTCCTGAAATTAATTACATAACGACACACACCGATACTAAAGTGTTAATTATAAGATTGTACATGTAATCATCTATCGATAATCAGCCACCTGAGGCATAATTTCATTTAATATCACCCTTCTAGCATGGTGAAATTCTCGTGACATCACATTCTTAGCAATATCTGGGGCTCTGGCGTTTACGAGTATGTCACCAATGTGTTTTAGTTTAGCAATCTTAATTATGCACAACATCAGTTTCACTTACCATGTTATTCATTAAGTTCAGTTTTTTTTTTTTTTTTTCATGTTTTCATTTTGGTGTTAGATTCGCCGGACGTGCGGCGAAACCGACACCATGTCGTTAGTCAGACTTCAGCACTCCAGACAACCGGCAGGGCAGACGGTAAGCTCCGCGTACCCCCCTCGGCAGTTCAATATAGGCTGCACTTTTCTTCATATCCATAGTTAACGTAATTCAACAACCTTTTTAGTACTTTTATTTAGCCGAGGTTAGGTCTCCCTGCATTCTGACATAACATACCAGGATTCATACCCTTTAACTTAATTAGAATCTAAGGCCCATGCATTATTTTCCAGCATTAGCGACCACCGGCAGGTCCAGAGTGCCGGGTTAGCTAAACTAAGGTATGCATTATCAACTGCAGTAACATTCTGTTGTACCTTTATGGTAATAAAATAGTCATACCATAATTAGACGTTATTTATTGCATTTAACTCTCCTGAGTTCATTGGGTACGGCGCCCTGGCAGTCTTAAAATATACACGTGTATTTCAGTGTATGTTTTCATTTATGGGTCCTGCCTCCGTGAAGCAGGGTAAATTAAGTGGTAATATAGGCGTGTGAAGTGGCCGACAGCTTCACCCACAGGCAATATTTTACCTTTATGTAGTATAACGGACAAATTCACTCAACTCTCCTTCATATTGACAGCTTATCCAGAGTCACCATAGGTCGTCAGCCGTACGACCCCCATCAACAATCGTGCTCTATACCGAATGTGGCGCCGGGCACATCATCAGTTCCTGTTCCCCACCTGCTCTCAGGCGGGACACAAACATACCACCACACCTCTGGAGGCACAATGCGTCTCACTGATGTAGGTTTCAATAGCACTTTTAGTTTACCGGTTAACGTTTCCCTAACATACATTTTGCTAGACATCCCCAGCGTACTGCTATTTGCATAACTTAAATATTTGGAGTCTTTCAGGCTTTTTGGAATTTAAATGATATGAGAGGAGCGAGGAGAAGACGTCGGAGATTCCATGTGGCCCACGCAACTTGTGTATCAGGCGCCATCCACCCATGTCTAGGGCTTTTCATTGTAATGTCTGCTTAATTGTGACAAGCAATATTAAGGGTTTACATGTATGTATAATTATTTTGAGGGTTTTGTCATACTAAATATGCTTGCCACCACATCGTCCATGGCCATGTGGTTAGCTACCACCAAGTCCGTATCTGCGCCATCACCGCATCATCAGGGCTAATTCTCGTTTTGTCTTGTGTGCCTTAATATTATCTCAGTGTTTACTTAATAATTTCAATAAGGGTTCTTTATTTTTCATGTTTGATGCATTTTTGATCCTGACCACACAGTCAATTTGGATACTTGTGTTTCCCACCATCTGGCACCTTAAGAGCATTTGCATGCTTGTTTCTTGTGCTAATTATTTCCCCAATGCCGATACCATTGTTTGCCGAATGTTCTGGAGCGAATTACTGGAGAAATATTGAGTTTTTATGGTCACACAAGTGGTCCACTATGAACTTCATCCAGTTACAGCAGTACCATCTATGACTATTTTCACACAATTGTGTGTTTATTTTCCTGTTCATATTGTGCCCCATGTTCATCAAGTGTTCTTTTTGTAATTTTGTACAGCATTATTATTTTCTGCCCTAACCTGCTATGTGTATCGACCGTTGCCACACACCACGTGGATCGCGGATGAGTCCTGACGAGTCGGCGTTAGCGGCGTAGATGATTGCCCATGTTCACTTCATACTCCGTGTCCTGTCTCTAGGCAAAACCTACAGTCCATTATAGTGTCTGCAGGCGCCTTACTTTGTAGAGGCTGTCGTCAAATACCGCGGAGTATCAACCATGTGGAGTGCACAAGTTGAGTAATGTGCTGGGAGAATCACCCACCGGAACTGGCTAGTCACGGCCGATCTGTAAAACACCTAATTCATTTTCTGGCATGGTGTAACATGGAATTAATAAACATACCTTGCAGTGTAAAAGTTGTAAGTCTTTGTAGCGTCAGTTACCTAGCTCCATTAAGTGTTTTGTATTGTAGTGTTGTGTTTAAAAGTTGTTTTGTAAGTACGCACAGGTGAGACAAACACACAGAACCCACAGAATCCCTGAGATACCTGAGTATCAAAGTACGGTGTGTAGGAACCACCGCTGGCGCCCATCATAACAGGCAATAGTGTATCATAATTGTCTCCGTGTCTCATCTGACGGCGTCAATATGTACATTACCAGTAGATTTTACTGTATTGAAATATATATACAGAATAAGCCAACAGATTGCAATTGAAATTTTTAGTGCTTCATTGCTCGTGAAGAACTAACCATGGTTATCCATCATGGTATGATTTTACTACAAAAAATGACAGTAATAGGTGAAAATCATATGAAGAAACATAACTCCACAATTACAGTAGTTTGTCAGCTTACTGCTACATTTGCAACTAGGCACTAGGGAAATATATATAATTTTCACAGGCACTTATGAACAACCCCCATAGATGTCACAGTTCGATTTGGTCGCCACCTTTGCCAGTATGTAACACAAATGAAGGGGCGCTGGCATCTGGGTGCAACATCAACAATGGATCAATGTGAAAGCAAGCAAGTGATTATGTTATTCAAGTACACAGAACAGACCTGGTGATGTGGACTAGAACCAGTGCATAGTACTAACCTTCCACAGAAACTATGCAGTAATACCAAACATGCAGACTGAGCACTATGCTTCTTTAACTACCTAATGTCGGGGTCACACTCAGTATCTGTGTGTAGTGGTCCCACCACTATAGACTCACATTACTTATACCCTAGTCAGTGGCAAGCATCCACTGGATATGGATCAGGGCCAAATGGGGTGTTACAATTTGACAACTATTTCCTTTGCATGTAAAACCACAATAAGAGGAGACTGAGAGTCCAGGGTATCAGTGTTCCACCTTGGGAAGCCATGCAGGAGAGACATCAAGCTCACTAAACTACAGTATTTACTCTCCTCCATGACGATTGCCGCTGGTAGTGACAATAATTGTGGTATTGCGTAAGTATTGGGTACCCCCCTCTCTGGAACATACAGTATGAACTTTTACAACTACAAGTTAAACTACAATAGAACCCCATGGTTATGAACATTCATGTTTCCAGTAATAGGCTTGTTGTTAGTGGTGGATGGTCTTGAAAGAGGGTTTGGAAAATTTTACTTATTTTTACCCACCCAAAACCCTATACATATATCAAAATGAGGTGGTGCGTATTTTTAGATATTCACTGCTTGGAGTACAGATTTTTAAAAGAGAAACACAATGAGTAGTAACATATATTTAAACTGATTTCCCACATATTTCCAACTTTTTTCTACAGAATTTTTCATGATTTTTCAAAAGAGGGTCTTTAAAAAAGACATTGTCTCAAGAAAAGGAGTCTAACAGTGTCATTCTACTGTATGTGTTGATATGAAATACAGTGTGTACTTGGTATGTACTCAACCTATCCTACTAGAGTCAAATCATCATGAAAAAACTACATTCCATGATGAGTAGCACTTACTATTGAATATTGAAGTCTTACTCAACTGAAACAAATATTAATTGAAAATACATGAGCAATTACCGTCTTCTCATATAACTCCACAGAAGACTTCAATCTTTCAGGAGAATGGCAAATACATGGCACCTGGAAAATAATAGAAAATTTTTTACATATATTCTAAAACACATTAAAAACCAGGCAAACATTTTGTCATCCCACACATTTCAAGAAAAAAAAATACAGCAAGAATTGGAAGCTGAATTGAATAATCTACCATATTTATACTGACTTTAAGCTCGAATCCTTTTTTCAGTTAAAGTCTGGCAATATATTTTTAATATATATTTTTAATAATAAACTTGACTTGCATGTGTCTACTTCTACTTCATTTATATCAGACTTCCATGGAACATACAATTAAAAAAACACAAAGTGACTTGGGAAACAGAGTTGCTGAACTGCCACTTTTTAAATACATTTCTTGTTCCAGCTGCTACACTGAATTTATCCTCTCAACTGGGATGGAGGGGAGGATGTCATCATTTTTAGAGATGTACCTTCTCTAGGTTATTAGGGACTGATCGAGATAAGACGGAAGGTAAAGAAACATAAATATTTTCGGAGGTGTTAGTAAGAAGCAAAGGAAGTCCGAAGGTTAGAAAGCAACAAACCAACATAGATAAGATTACTCAAGGAGTCTGCTTGCTAACAAAGTAACTATCGTTAATGTAACAGGATATGATCATTTATTTCCAATTTTAAGCACACCAGTTTGAGATTTAACATTAATTACAGGTAATACTAGTTAGAAACAAAATACTGGTAATCACACGGATATCTCCACTTGAGGTGGAGATACGATTGAAGGTACCAAATTTGCACAATCTAAATCACCACTGAATAAAAGTTGCATCTAATTTGTAAAGGCAAATCTGTGCGAAAGTAACTACTGAACTTCAATGGATAATGCAGACAAAAGAGTGACAAAACCATAGACAGAAAAGGGGCGGAAACATTTTTGCAATTATTACTCGAAGGAATAAAAAGGCACGATTTTAGAAATAAGTAGCTTAACTACACAGTAATTAAACTGACATACATTTCAATACCGTTATTATTTTACCCAGGGCAAATTTTTTCTGGCAAAATATAACCGTAAATCATTTATAAGTTGCAAATTTATTTACAAACATATTCTTAGAATACACAGCTCATAATTGATTAAATTTAGTATTCTCTGTGTTTGAGGCCTAGGTTTGTGGAAGTGATAAGATAGAGAGAGACTTAAGTTGGCAAAGATGTTGGTGAAAGCACCCATTTTAAAAGTTGACTCTCAAAAAAATTAACATTACAGATAAAATAAACAATTTGTAAAATGGTACGAAGAGCTGCTTAAAAGATATTTGATAAAAAGATACATCCCAAAAATAATGAGATGTTAAAATGATATGAATAAGTAACACATTCAAATAAATGCCTGTTGCAAGCATTCTTAAATTTGACCTGGTAGAGTGTAGGTATTCTGTTCAGTAGCGACAAGTAATGAGCTAACCCCAATTATGTTCAACTCTCCATGCTGCAGGCCATGCACCTGCATTGCCTTCACAGCATTCACCAGGTTCTTCTCTCGAATATCCCTATGACGTCTGGCCCCACTTGTGATCTCCTTTCTCAGCTGTAACAAAAACCAACAACAAACCTTTCACAAAATAATCTACAATAATAAAGCTTACAAATCATATCAAAGCTCTTTTGCTTTCCTTTTTTCCAAAATTGTACTTTCTGATGCATATACATCCTACATAACCATCTTTTATTTCTGGTTAAATGTTTTTCAAAAAACTTACTAAGGCAAATATTTTCTTATGTAGTTTGCTCATGTCACTTATCTAATGGTAACACACAACCTTGGGTTCATTTTTTAAAATGCTTTTTTAGTCAGTAATATGCTAACATGTGTCTGACAATGCATTATTAAAAACTTACTGAACTGTTAAGGAATTTTAATGAATTTTCTAAAGCTCTGAAAATTTTTTTGGTTCAGTTTAAAAAAAATTAATATTCTGTATTTTTATTTTGTGGAGCGGAGAAAGAAATGAAACATTTTCAAAAAATGATTACAGTACCTTACTAACTTCCTTGGCCAGTTCCATCAGTTGTCCGAGTGCAAGGGTGAAAGAGTGTACTACATCTTCGATAAGAGCATCTTCACTCTGTAACCACCAAGCACATACTTCCAAGTTTTGCATCCCATCACATGAAGGACAGGCTAGAACTAATCTCGAAAACTGCTGTTTCATCATCCTTACATGTTTTGTAACCTTAGGCTGTTCATGGTGAAGTGAGCAACAACTTTTTAAGGAAATGCTTAAAACTTACTTTGAGTTTATTTGTATCCTTTTGGTAATTGTTCATACGAAAATTATTGCCATGTGATTAATAAACACTGTGTATACATGTCATAGCTCTCAAAAGTTAACAACTAAAACCACAATAAAACATATTTTGTTTGTTATGCTTGCTGGAGAACCTCGAAAAGTGCTCACCTCACATTAATAACATATACCAAGAAAATTGGCGTCAGTGCCTTTTTAACAAGGCCTAAACCATACAAGTAAAGGGCAAACAATACAGTGGTTTACACACTAACAATGGCAGGTCTTGTGAATTGGGGCAGGGATATGTGCCTTCTCCCATAAAAATTAATGTTCTATAGGAAAAAAATAGTTCAATCAACATACTGCTGTGAGAATCATTTCCACATTTGTATGTTTTCTCTACAAAACAACTTCCCCCCAACTTTGGGAGAAAATCAAACGTGAGTACAATATAGGTTTACCAAACTTACAAGTGTTGTAGAATGCAATGTAATATGTAATATTGAAAACTGTTTAAAGCAAAGTAAATAGTAAGAAATGAAAATAATGTTTAGGTTCATAACTAGAAAATATGTTAATAATCCAAATGACCCATTTACTAGTGTTAAGAATTTGAGTGCTTCATGGATTAATTTTATGGAGGTCGTTCCACACATCAATGTTGGAATAGTTAAATATTTTAATTTTATATGTACTTGTATTTTAATACAAGTTACAAACTCTAGTTTAGAGCCATCATAGGTTTCCGGAAGGCCTGTGGTTGGTAGTAATCCTAATACAAATACACTTAAATTTATTTGCCGTATGACATTAATGGTTCAGGCAAAGCTAAAACTTACTATTCTTCTTCAGAGGCACTGCGAATAGCATTTATTTAGCTACCCAGGTCTTTAACAAGTGGGACATTTCAATACACATGTGTCGAAACCTTTCATGCCTACCTGTATTTGCAACTTTTGACAGGATAAACAACTGTTAAATATATTGTATTTAGTGTAACCAAGCCCACAGTTATTACTTGTGAGCTAGCACATTAAAACAAACGAAGGCACTGCTGCATTTCACACAACAGCAGTCAAAACATATATTATTTTCACACAACGTGACCTAATTCCTCCCTGCACTGTCTTCCTAGCCTTCCAAGGGAGCAAGGACCTGACCCAGACAGCTGTTCGAAGCCACCATCTGCCACTCCAAGTCTAGGCGAGGGCAAGCGAAGAGAAGGCACGCACGAATAAGAGAGAAACAGAAAACAGACATATGCTAACTACTTCCAGATGTCGCAGTCCGACCGAACTAGATAAGAGAGGCATGTGTACCTCTGCAGCTTCAGCACAGAGAGAAGGTGCTGTGCTAGAGTCAAAATGACACATACCCCGAGTAGCCAGCTCCAAACTGCTTGGGACGAAATTTTTTTTCTTCACTCCAAGATGTTTCTACATCGAAACAGCGATGTGCTGGGGGGAGGGGGTATTGATGCATGACGCTCTTGGATGCACACTATAAAAATTACTTATTCCCATCTTTGATCACAAGATTCATAACCGGAGCACGTCAATGAGAGGTCGCAAGGTTATGAGAGACTAGTCATGTGATCCTAGCTTGTACTGTTCACCCAGATTCGCCAAGAGGCCATCACACCAACACCCCACAATGAAGATTGTACTGCCCGAGTGAGGAACCGCTCCCTCCAGCAAAGGTCATGCCAGTGTCAGAGGGAGCCACTGGAGGGCAAGTATTTTACCAGTGCCTGCGACCAAGGTAAGGAATGATTGCGACCAAGGTAAGGAATGATAGCACCTCATCAGCACCCCAGAATACTCAACCCCTGCGGCCGAGGCTATTATCATCTGCACCCCTACCTTTAGCATCTATGTGTGATAAGTATACAAGGTATGGCATGACAAGAAACCTTCAGTCTCAGCACCTCCACCACCCTCCTGAGGGCCAGAGCCACCAACCACCGGGACTCACTCGCCTACCAATCTCTGCTCATCTGCCTATCGCAAGAGCTGAAGGTAGCCATCAGAGTGCGTGACCGCTGGTACGTACACAGATCCCACTGCTCTCAAGGGCCCGAATCTCTACCAGCAAAAGACATTGGCAATCAGAAACCAACCGCCACTGCAGCCACCACAGATTTCACTGTATCTAGGAGACTGGACCCCTTCGGAGGCTTCTGAAGACATCACTCTCTCCCTACCACCCCCCGGTGTTAAACCCAGAACCCCGGTAGCAGGTTACGTTGTCCTCATTTCAGTACCTCCCTTCGCCCAATGGATTGTGCGGCAACGTTGACAAATACTCTTCTTGTAGTTGTCCCCACCTTGTTTCTTCACAACATCCCCTGTTAGATGTTGTTGAATACTTTAGTTAACAAGTACTTTTTCTAGACAGAAGTAGTCGCCTTCACACCTATTATCATTATCTCTGGGTCGCCTTAGTCTGTCTGTTCATGTTAGGTTTAACTTCCATCACAAGTTGCTTTGGCTTAGGAGGTAGTGCAGAGGCATCATATTTCTTTTATAATATAATATAAAATATGATTTCAATCTATTATCTGCATTCTAATTCTCTTGATCAGGGTCGCCACAAGCTAGGGATGATGAAATTACCTGACTTTTAAAGGTTTTCCAGTCAAAATAGAAACTTTTGCCTGACCGACAGTTTCACACACAACAGAGCAAAAATATTTTCGTTAGATGAAAAATGAACAACACATACTACAGCACTTATTTTTATATTTAAGAACACTTACATTTCTGAAGAAGGGTGTCCACGTTGATCGAGTTTCGGCACGTAGCTGCATAATTACCGCACAAATAAATGTTTTGTTGGACATGCTTCCGACCGCGGTAATGTTAACATTAAACTGTCCACCCGCATGGTGCAGACGGGAGTTGATGCTGCACCCACCAGATGTCAGCAGTGTTCCTTATTAACCGTGTTGCGTAAACCATGCACCTGACCCGCGCAAATTAGAATCGGCGGACTTTATGTCATAGAAAATGAACTGGACTGTTCTTTACAATTAGCGAATTTTGGGTACCCCGCTAGGGGATAATTGCGAGGAGGTTTTCTTCGACATTGGCTCGCTATTGGTGGATGATTTTGCCTACCGCCATAGGGAGGCAATGCTCGAGATTTGTATTTAAGCGTTACCAAAACCTGGTATCAGGGTCAGATGCTTGGCTGCGAGAGAAGTCTCCCCAGATAACAAGTCAGGTATTTCAGTTACTATAATAATTAAAGCCCTTTCGGATATTCAGAACATCACTTTGATGCTCCTTTTTTAAATTTTCTGTCAGGATCAATTCTTGATTAAAATAAGCAGGGTAATCTTTCCTGCACAACATAATACTATTCGCCTCCATCATTTCTAATAAAACCTGTTAGTAATTATGCGAGGAGGAACCTTTTTCTTGTTCAAAATAATGTAGATTTAGGAGCCCTGCTTCAAGTCTGGCAAGCATGTCAATTACTAAAACCAAGCAATTTTATGTTAGTACTCCTGTCCTGCCAAAGAATGTCCTACCTGAACGAGTTTGTTTGTTCCGTCAGCTGGTGAAATGTATGATGCCTACAATTTCCCGAAGTAAGATTCAATGCTGCTATTATGGGGTTGGTGTGTTTACAGAACTATATGACATTAATGAACTTGGTTAGCAAGTCTGCTTGGTTATTTGCCACATCTGTATTTGGTAGCCCAGATTAATAAACTGATATTTTATTTGAAGAGGGGTTACTATTTGAAAAGGCAATATTTTTGCTGCAGAAAAAGGTACTTTATTTTTCTTCTTCCCCACTCCCAACCCCCCCTCCCAAAGTCACCCCTCCATCCAGGGATGGCGATGTCTGAACGCTTCAGAGTGCTGAGCTATACTGAAGAGAGGTGCGCAGCGCTCCTGGTGCGGCCGAACGCTGTCTGGTGGCTACTACTGGCAACGAGTTCAGCCTCACACTCTCTGTCACCTTCTATACGTCTGTCTGCTATTCCCACCGCCTCCTTAACCTCCCTAAGTCGTGTTTTCGCGTACAAATGTTCGTCTCCAACCCGAGCAAGTGTGCACTGTTTCTCATCGAGTTGCACAGGATGGCCGAAGATAGATCGTGTCTACACCACTTCGTACGCAAGCTAAGTACTGTAATGAACGTAGTTGTTGTTATGCTGGGGATGGAGTTTCTCTTTTAGTAGGGTTTTTTTTAAATGGATTTTTGTAGGGGAGTGTTTCTTCACTGTTTTGCTTGTGTGAATTTTCAATATGGTTTTTATGGGAATGTTTGTAATAGATGGATTCTTCCTTTGTTTTTTGGCATGCTATAGGAATGGTCTCCTGGACTACGATTCGCTAAAATAATTTTACTGTCAAGGAGTTTAGTGGATATTTTATAGCGTGCCTTTATACTCATGGTTAAGTGTAATGAGGGTTTTTGCTCCCTCCCAGTGGTATTCTTGAAAATATTATTCCATGTTGGACTTTTTAGTGAATCATCATCAGGAATACTTTACTTTTAAAGTTGAATTGTGCTTGATTTACTCAGGGAGTTGTTTAATCTTTTTAATGGGATTTCACAAGTGTTTATTCAGGTTGATGATTTCTCAGGATATATTATTATTGTTGTTTTTTGTTTGTTCCAGTGCATGTGTGTTCTTTCCTTCTTCTAGTTCACCGATTGGTAGCAAGCAACAAAAATTTACAAATGCAATTTATATATTTCCAATCAAGTTGCAAAGTTGTTTTTCTTGGTGATAATGTATAGATGGGTTTCAATATATTTGTATTGGTTTTGGAATTTTTGTGTCCATGCTTTCTTGATGTCTTTAATGGTGGGCGTCCTTCTCCTTGCTTTCCTTTAGCCCTGCTACGTCCTGAAGGGGCGTAACAATTTTTTCCGAAAATTATACGTTGTATGTCATCAGTTCTCCGCCATTTTGGGCAGATCAAACAGCTGCATTTTTTGTCTTGTTTTGCCCACCATTTTGGAAACAGGCTATTTGGGAAAATTATTGACCTCTGCCCCGGGCTTATAGAGCCAGATAATTTCCATTTTATATTAATTAGAAAATATTGGCAGCTTTACATTTGAAATATTGAATTGTAAACGAAATAAACCATAGAACTACCTGTTAATTGCTATGGGAAAACGTAGGTGGCCAGGTTTTGGGGATAGAAAATGATAGTGGTTATTGTATTAAAACCAAAGAGGAATTTTTAAGTGGACCAGTCATGTATGTAATTACAGTATATATTTTACTTTTTTAATAATAATATAATGGAACTCTAGAGTTTGAAATACTTTGGCTAATCGCTCAGGTGGCTTTCGTAAATGTTTATTATTCTGTGTAGAAATGAACATTCTATTAGTCCATGTGTTTGATTGGGTGCTAACCAGTGGCGCCTACGGGTTTGATACCTTTGCTATGTATAAGTTTATTATTCCTGTGCACCATGTACCTAACTGTATACTCCGAGAATTGTGCATTAGTTTTGTACATACATGCACGGCACACATGATAGTAACAAGCTGGATGATCCCGTAACATTAAGTACAACTATGTGTGGAACTGTGAATAAATTTCACGGGAGTGTAACTCGTAACTTATTCCCTGCTAGAACAGTGTGGGACGTTTCAAGTATTCTGAAGATTATGATATGTGGCGTCGGGAGGCTTGCTATCATTGCTACGAGGGAGCACCCGAGGTGATCTCATTTTCTTCGACAGCACAGCAGGCTGGGTGGCTAGAATTAACTATGTTGTAAGGGAAGTCGACTGGCTTGCGTGTATGCATGGTGGTTTGCATATTCAACTTCCTCATGAAGAAAAGTTAAGGTACTGTGTCATAGAGTTTAAAGCCCAATTACATCGGGGGCGTTCACGTCATAATATTAGCCTGGATTTGGTAATAGTCATTCACTTGTACCGCAAACCAAATGGCATCACCTTTTTAATGTGTTTACATGCTGTACATTTTAATAATATTTTATTAAGAGGTCTGGGCCATTGGCACAAGAGCGTATTGGATATAAATTTTTATAGCACCAATAATTAACTTTTGCAATATTAAGGCCTTTGCCTATATTTTGGTGTGACGTGGGCCAGTTAAGTCTGGCAGATAGGTATGTCGAGTATTTTTCCGCTAGACCAAAAGTAGGGTTGTTTCCTCTGATTCTACAGTATGAGGCGATGGTTGTTTGTTATTACTTACTTATTCCGTCATTTTTGGTGTTGCGGTTTGAAGAGGGTTTCACCCAATACGGGCGAGCTTGGTCTACTCTGAAGCGGCAATTCCAGTCATAGTCTTCATAGCTCCAGAAGTTGGGGTTTGCCCAGCCATATCTGACCTCTGTTCGATTTAGCAACCGTCTTACCAGCAGGTGGCACGAAGGGAGAATATGAGTGCACAGTGACAAAAATATTACTGTTACCGAAGTCGGTGCTACTGATTGTTTTCTAAGTTGGGCGACATGGTTCCGTTCCACCTGCCTGTACTGTGTAGGATGAGGTAATACTATCAATGGTTTTGATAGCAGCATGAGCCAGGTATCGCTCTCTACGCCTCTTGCCACTCCTTACCTTGTAAGGCATAGGTCTCACTGGACTGACAGCCTATGCAGTGCACTTAAACAGGAACAGTACAGAAATGGTAAATAAAGTGTTACTCAATAGTGATTTGCCAGCACGAGCTCGATAGGTGTCCCCACTGATCCCCTGTGCATGCGGGCTGATCAGGGACATGGAGCCATGTGTGCCAACAAGTCTCTATTGGTTGTGCGTTTGCAACGGGTTGGGCGGCAACCACCAGGCTAAGGTCATTTCAGCACTAACTTAGTGCTCAAAGTGAGATATAGCATGAGCTTGTAGCCCCTCCCTGCACGAAGGTGTTTCTAGGGGTTAGGTTGTTGCTGTTTCTCCCCATCAGCACTGACTTCAGTGCTCGGGGGTTGAGAAGAAACAGGTAGCTATCTAATGCGAATGTCAGTACTCTGGGTTTCTGTTGGCAGTGCACGTCGTATTCCATCCCTGACTGTTACACAGACAAGTACCCCGTAAATGAAAAGTATAAGGGTATTGAACAATGTGTGTTTATTGGGGATGCAAAACATATGTGACCTGTGCTACCACCTATCACACCATGGAGAGCTAAAGGTAACTGTGGTTCTTTGTGTAGGCAACCTGGTTCTAATAAAAAGGGGAGTAACTGGTTCTAGACGAATGCAAAAGTATTTAAAGTTAAACTACCTGAGAAAACGATGTCTAGAGGAGACAAAGTGAAGTTAAATATACATGTGCCTGTGTTCGATGGATATCGACATGTGGTGAATCGCCGCTGGGGGCGTACTCGAAGCTTACGAAGCTCCCAGAGGTCTCAGCACTGAATTATTGCCGTGGGATGTCATGAGAGAGTTTGCGAAAGATGAACTCCCGAGCCTGGCAGAGTCTGGTCTTATATAAGTGAAGCCTGTTGGCTGCCGGCACAGGATGCTGGGAGGCCGAGTATCCTGCCCTGGTTGGCATGGGAGTGGTAAAACTCTGGTCAGCACTTCTGCTTTGAGCGTCATTGGCGGTGCTTGGCCTTACCCAGTGGTGGGTGGCTTGTTGGCTTTCAGCACAGGGTAGGGGGCAGCATGCCTGCCAGGTTGTGTAACCTTCAGGTGAAGAAAATCCGCTCATAAGTTCCTGTTGCCTGATAGAGTATGCGGCAAAAAATTCATGTAGATAATTCTCCCTCTCCTTCTGCAGCGATGGAAGTAGGAACATTTAGTGATGAGTCGTAATCATTGTTAATTAGTAGGTTGAAAGGCTCACATCAACTTGAACAACAGCTTTTAAAAAATACAAAGTGTATCGATGGTCATGTTAATACTCAACACA
This sequence comes from Dryococelus australis, assembly GCA_029891345.1. Lineage (NCBI taxonomy): Eukaryota > Metazoa > Arthropoda > Insecta > Phasmatodea > Phasmatidae > Dryococelus > Dryococelus australis. Next base: position 1,028,455 of record CM057006.1, read on the forward strand.
AAATGAATTTAAAAGATTACATTATGCTGAAAGCTAAATCATATATAAAAGGAATAAAATATGTGACCATGATCAATAAAATATTCTACAATAATAAAACCTAATATGAAAATACTTATCAAAATAACAAAGAGTTTCCAAAAGACTAAATGTCGCCACAAACGATTTTGCCAAATTTAACATTTTATAACCAAATATAACAGTGACAATCCAACTGTCACAACTCCAGACGTTTGTTTCTGCAAACTAACACAAAAATTTTAATATGATACATTTTTTTTTTTTTGTGAGGAGAAACTTCAGTGGTGATTTTTCCAGTGACTTATTACACAGCTGATGCATGCCTCACTGCTGTGCAACATGCCTGCACATCCTATGGCTGATTCTGCCCAACAGACGAGCTAGGAAGAACTCGGGGCAAATCACAACAGTGGCAGACTACTATTCACGTGCAGACAGAATCGACTCCACGTGTTGGACAACGTCGGACACGAAAATTGAAGCCCTCCTTCAAGTCTGACACACATGTCAATGATGAAAACTCAAGCAATTCTATGTGAGTAATCCTGTCCTGCCAAAAAACTGTCTTCCATGAACGATATTGTTTGTCCCGCCAGCTGGTGAAATGTGTGATGCCTACAATTTCCTGAAGTACGATTCAATGCTGCTATTATGGGGTTGGTGTGTTTACAGAATTATATGACGTTAATGAACTTGGTTAGCAAGTCTATTTGGTTATTTGTCACATCTGTATTGGTAGCCCAGAATAATAAACTGATATTATGTTTGAAGAGGCAATATTTTTGCTGAAGCAAAAGGTACTTTGTTTTTCTCCACCCCCCCCCCCCCCCCACCCACCAACCACAACCCTGGGATTGCGATGCCTGAACGCTTCCGAGCGCTGAGCTATACTGAAGAGAGTTGCGCAGTGCTCCTGGTGCGGCCGAGCGCTGTCTGGTGGCTACTACTGGCAACGAGTTCAGCCTCACACTCTGTGTCACCTTCTATATGTCTCTCTGCTATTCCCGCCGCCACCTTAACCTCCCTGAGCAGTATTTTCGCATACAAATGTTCGTCCCCAACCCGAGCAAGAGTGCACTGTTCCTCATCGAGTTGCACAGGATGGCCGAAGATAGATCATGTCTACACCACTTCGTACTTAGGGGCTTCAGCATGCCAGACGCTTTTTCGTGTAATATGAGTACACATACTAAGTACTGTAATGAACGTAGTTGTTGTTATGCTGGGGGTAGAGTTTCTCTTTTAGTAGGGTTTTTTTTAAAGCGATTTTTGTGTATATGGATTTTTGTAAGGAAGTGTTACTTCACTGTTTTTCTTGTGTGAATTTTCAATATGGTATTTTATGGGAATGTTTGTAATAGGTGGATTCTTCCTTTGTTTTTTTTTTTGGCATGCTATAGGAATGGTCTCCTGGACTACAATTTGCTAAAATAATTTTACTGCCAAGGAGTTTAGTGGGTATTTTATGGTGTGCCTTTATGCTCATGGTTAAGTGTAATGAGGGTTTTTGCTCCTTCCCAGTGGTATTCTTGAAATTATTTTTCAATGTCGTACTTTTCAGTGACTCATCAGGCTAGCTTTACTTTTAAAGTTTTAATGGTGCTTGTTTTACTCACGGAGTTATTTTACTATTTTAAAATGGGACTTAAATAGTGTATTTAGGTTGGGTAATTTCTCAGGATATATTAATTTTTTTTTTGTTTGTTACAGTGCATGTGTGTTCTCTCCTTCCCCTAGTTCATCGATTGTGAGCAAGCAACATAAATCTACAAATGCAATTTATATTTTCAAATATAGTTTCAAAGTTGTTGTTCTTGGTGATAATGTATAGATGGGCTTCAATATATTTTTATTGATTTAGAAATTTTTGTGTCCATGCTTTCTTGATTTTTTAAATGGCGTGCATCCTTCTCCTTGCCTTCCTTTAGCCCTGATATGACCTAAAGGCTTGCAACAAAATAATTAACACATTTAATAGCAAATTGTACTGCCTCCCAGATTCCGAAATGCAGTCGCCACCTCCTTCAGTCAAGATTTTTTTTACGCGACGAGCCACTGCCCAAAGATAACAGAGAAGGGAGTTTCACCAACACCACAGAATCGCAGCACCCCCATTACCTCGTGATGTCACATCCACCCAGCCTAGAGCAGTGGTGGTAAACTTGTCAGCATTTTCCACACATGGAGATGAGCAATATTCGGTGCCGGCGCAATTCCCTATGATAACTAACCCCTGTGGAGAAAGGCTATAATTCCCCACACCTCTGGAAGAGATCTGATGCTGAGATTTTCAATTGTATATGGAGGCATGGATACACCTCTAGTCAGAAGTCGCCGGGTTCGCCAGCCGCGTAGGTCGCGAGCTCTCTCTCTGGTCTGAGCAAGACCTCCTCCTCTCCTGCAGCTTGTGAAGACTCAACCGACTGCACTGGTCAGCGAGCTGTCCTGGGGTTCAGAAGGTCTCCTCCTCTCCTCAACGACTTGAAGAAGGCTCTCTCTCCAACTCCAGCAGCTTGCCCAAGGCTCGACATCCAACCACCAGCAACCTTCACCAGGTTCTACTCCAACACCGGCTCCTGCAGCTCTCCCGATGTAACCTCTACGACCGCACCCTGCACCCTCTACCCCAGTCATCCCTGACTCCATGGTAGCAGGCCGTAGCAATGTCTTAGGTCCTCCCTCAGAAGCCATCACTGTAAATTGTGACCTAGGAGTTGGAAATTAGAGTGCTAGCTTGGTTTGGTAATTCCCAGGTTTGCCTTCACCTGGTTTTAACATAACTAACAAGGGACAGCTTAGAAACTTTAAGCAGTGTGTACTAATCGGTTTTCCCCAGATTTCCTATTTACATAAAATAAATACACTTTATTTGAAACTGTAATTACTTGGATAATTAATTATTTCATTGTCCCTGTTCATGTAAAATCAAGGGTTCACTTGATGCATAATTCGGCTCAAAACATAGTCTAAAAATCTACTCTGTCGGACAGGTGTAAGCATACAGAGTTTCCTAGAGTCGGAGGGTCCCTCACAGGATCACTAGTCTGGAAAGACATACTCTATAAACTGGGCAGACCGGAACTCCCACGCCTTCCACTGACTCATGTCACCTCCAACCATGGTCATCTGGTAACACCTCCGAGTGACTGAAAAGATACTCGAACAGGAATACCGGGCGACGACTGCAGAGGGTGTGACCAGTGTCACAACTAATGAGCATAGAGTAATTATAATTACCTGTATCTCAATCGTACTTGCTTAAATTAAATAAATTCAGATCACCAGGAAAGGTGGAGGCCTTCCTAGTAGACTACGACGCAAAGTTCGGAGTGCATTACAACGCAAAGCGGAACGACCGGCTGCTCCTCTGGTGACTGACCTCCTTAAGGAGAGCACTCCCCAGCCGACCACGCACGAGACCACTCCACCTATACCGTGGTCGATCTCACTGGCAGTACTTGTCTCGCATTAATCAGAGCTAGACTTCTGGTTAGGGATTTGTTGGCCATGGCCAAGTTACGAGGATATCAGTTACCCATGTGCACTACAACCCAGACCATAGGGAAGTCAAGTACCACGATGTGTATCGTACACACCGCTGCTGCAAAGGTAATCAAGGTAGTAATCCCACCACCCATTCCTAAGCGTAGGATCGCAATTCTGCTCCTACTTACGTCCCTGTGGGACAACCCACCAGTGCCCAGTTAACACAGAAAAAATATACTATCACCGTATCCCCATCTTGTTTTCGCCTCGACGTCATTTTTATTACTGCACTCATTTGAACTCTTTTATTAACTCACCTCTGGACAACTGCCATCCAGATATTTGGCAACCATCACGGTGAGCAAGATCATGCTCTCTGGGAGAGAGACACGTATTTTGAAGTTCACCATGGAGTTCGATTAACCTCTACCTCCCTTGCATCCTTCCAATGGGCTGTCCCCTACCAAGAACCCCAACATGGGCAGACCTCAACCCTTCAGGCATTAAAATTACAAAGTATCACCACCGAAGAGGGCCACCACATTCAATAGAAGGGAATCGGCGCTCGCAATACCAACATAATCCAGGTGCCCAAGGCACCCCCTGGTCAGCCACTGCCCCGCAGCAGCCACTCAGGGCAGGGTATCGATCAATCGAACCATCGACTGTAGTAGCTGGGGATAGGGAGTATGTCAAAGTATATTAACATAATTTTACGGTATTCTTTAGTATGAAATGTTTGTTGCAAGTCTTGAGACTAATTTAACAATCCAATATCAAATTTTTTCACACAAAAAAAGGGGCCACACAGTACATGGAAACATAAGTTCTAGCCAGTGGCGAAACAGTGTTTCCAACATAAGATGGGGCATATTTTTGGATACCCTTTGGGGAAGGATAGGGGAAGCATTTAGGCATCCCTCTTAAGACATTTTTTCTTCTTATATACATTTAATGTTATTGCAATAGAAGCCGAAATCAGATGCTACATAAAAGACAGAGAAAATTCTTCTAACCCAGAAGTGAGGATGTATGTAAGTATCAGAAATACATTACAAACATTTCAGTACTGATTGTGTACAAAATACCAATGCATCTCTATGAACAAAAAGTTTTGAGTGCTCTTAATTTTCATTCTGGTGCCCTTTACTGAATTTAGGGATGGACGAAGTGCAGTAAAACTCTGTTAAGAAATTTTTTAAGGGACTAAAAAAATAATGCTTATTGGTACTAACCATAAAAACTTCTTAAAAGGGTCTAACTAAACATGTACATATAGACAAGGTGCACAATTATTCAACTTATTAATCATGAAATCTTCTTAAGTGGGAACATCCGAACAGGGTTTCACTCTATAGTCTATACACTACCTTCACACCTTAGATGTTACTCCACTGGTTCTAGCCAACTTGGCACATTTCATCTACACCATTTCAACTATTTTCCCACACACAAAAGAGATGAGATATTTACTGCAAAATTATTGCTAGTTACCACTAATAGAGCAGATGTAGTGGCCAAAACAATCAGTTGGTGACATGCTACAGATATCATTCACAAATCGCAATCCAGTTTGCTCACCTTTGTTGTCGTTGCCGTAGCAGGAGTACTTGTGGCAATATGTGTTGCACTTGTCTCCTGAAAAATCACTTATATTACTTTACAAAGTAATGTAACTCTTTAGTTTAAAAAAAATACAAAACATACACTAAGACAGTATATAAAAAAACAGTATTTCTACACAGAGAACTCCAATTAGAATAGTCCTAATTAATTGTATTTCTGAGTGTGATGATTTGAAATAATATTGATTAATTGAAAACATAATTTAACATGAAATTATTCTGTTGTTATGTTCTGAATAAAACAAAGTAACCACTAACTTCTGCCAAAATGTTTTGACAGGAATCTACTGCATTCCCTAACTCAGTCCTGAACTTCTGGTTTCATTACCTTTGGGTAACACTCTTCAAGCTTCTTGTTCACATTTTCCACCTCCAGGTGTATACCACGGAAGTAATTAGCAAGATTTATAACTTTATTATTTTGGAATGCAATCTGCAAACAAAGTTATAACAATTATTTTATAAAATAAAAAAATTAAGTAATACATTACAATACATTATTTAAACATATAGAAAACCATAAATGTATAAACGCCACTTTCTGTACTCACAAAATTATTATAATGATATACAAGATATTTAAAACAATTATTATATATTAGCACTGTTGCATTTGAGGTCTAGTAGAAATTGTGAACCAGGACCCATCCTGAAATTTTTAAATTTTTAAGCTAACAATATTTTGGTGGGGCGCCAGCACCTCCTACATAAAAATACTATCAAACTCTTATACACTTGTGATTCCTACTTTGTTACATAACGTTGAGCAAGTAATTTAATACAGTAACAAATTATCATCTTACACAATAAATTTTCTTTTGATGCATAGTGCATTCCGATACATTGATGAACACTCTACATTTTGAATTTACCTCATCTTGAGTGCAATGCTCAACCCAACTTGTAAGTCATGAACTGCAACAATATTGAAGAGGCATGACACGTACCTATGGGGTACCACTAAGTGAAATGTTAAAAGAAACTACAGACAAGTGATCTATTTTAATCTTGTACTGTTCACCCAGAACTCCAAGAAGTCGCTATGTCAACACACACTCCTTCGATTTTACTGTCTGCTGATCCACCGTTCCTTCCAACCAGGCCAAGTTAGTTCCACAGCATAGCGAGGGAGGGCAGCATCCAGTCTACTTCCAACCGTACCCGAAGATAAGGGATGACCTGTTTCAGGACTCAGGAAAACTCCATCCCTGGGGTTTAGGCATCACTCCCCGTACATCCCACCCACGAGCGCCTATACACAATCAGTATAAAAGGTCTGGCATGGCCAAAAACCTCTGAGTCTCTGTTACTCCACCGCAGTCCTCAGGGCCAGAGGCAGTCACCACTGGGACTAACTCGCCTACAAGTCTCTGCCCCTCCACTGTCTATCTCGGGGCTGGTTGCAGCCACAATTGGGACTCGACGTCTACAAGTCTCTGCTCCTCCACCACCCACCTCGGGGCCAGAGCTGCCACCCCCGGGACTCGATCGCCTACAAGTCTCTGCTCCTTCACCACCCACCTCGGTGCCAGAGGCAGCCACAACCGGGACTCGCTCACCTACATCTGCAGACTGAGACACATCACTTCTTAAACTAAAACTACGGTCGGTCGTGTGCCGGCTGCAATAAGGCATGTTTTATATCCTAATCATCAGTTGCATCTTAGTGTCAAGTGCGATAAAATACAGGCGCACACAGAGAATAAATTAATTGTATAAGGACATTCGTAATGGACCTTTCCATGTAGGTGGTGATCATGGTAGATGCCAAGAAAGAGGTTATTTTTGCAAAGGACGAAAAGATGGTGATGTATGAGTAGTGGAGGAACTGAAAATAGTATGTACTTGGGTTGAATTAATGTGAGTCTTTTTCACGAAATTTCTATAAATTATGTTGAAAGATTCTACTCGAACTGTTGGAAAATTGTAGGAGGTTTGAGGGTGAACTTTTCTTTGCAAGATGGGTACGATACAAAATGCAATATCTCTCTCATTGAACATAACAATAAATGGTGAACTCAAAGGATGCCTCACGAAGAAATGACTTAAAATCCCAGGCTTTGGTGAACTTACAATATTCGTAACAAATAAAGGTCAACGCTGAAAAGGAGAAAACGGCAACAAGGGAATCATGAAATACTTTAACGTCTAAACTGTCACTAAAATAATGTTAATTTAAAACCTGAAACTACCAAGGAAGAATTTCGGAGTCAAAAATAAAAAAATTTCTGCAAAAGCTGAGCCTTATTAACTGTGATAGAAATGCTCTTCGGGCCACCACAACTGCGCAGTACAACTGTCAACTTTGGCTAACAGGATGATCAAAATGGTTAACAGCTTCATCTTTCTAACACATTTGTAAACTGAAGTCGTCAACTCTAAGAGCAAAGTCTGTGATATCTGTAATTTAGAACAGTTTTCAAAGAACAAAAGCTACGAAGTACAGATTGGAAAAATAAATTTTGCCACTTGAATAATTAACAAATGCACTAAGTAAAACTGTGATGGTGTCAGAGTTGTTTGTCGATAAAAGTATGCTTCTGTTAGCAGCTGTCCCAGAGGGCTTGATAGACAGTGATTTCATTGTCGAGGTCGAGTGCCCTTTAGTTGCGGCACACGTCACCCACTGACAAACAATATAACCAAAATAAAATAATGTTGTCATCTTGAATCGGGAGAATTTCGCCTTAAAAATGATGATGGATACATGTATCAAATTCAGGGGCAACTGCACATCATGCAAAGAAAGATGCACTATAATTTATTTGGACCCCCTTAGGCATGTTAGTCCAGAAAATTGAGTGTGACATGGAATTTTGGAAAACAAAAATGGTGCAAAAATTGCACAGTTTCTAAATGAATTTAATACTGCTTGTACTTGTAGACCCACAATATTTTAAAGACTTCCTGTACAAAATATCAAAAAGTTGTAAAAGAGGGCAGCAGTGTGTTAAACAATAATTCATTCACGGGTATTCGTACCAAATTGTGATATGTATAGCATTTACTTTTCCTTCATTGTCTTGTATCCCAAATTTTTTTTACATTTGGAGAACACCATCTTTTTTTAGGAGTTTTACAGTGTTTTTTCTTTCCATATATAACACACGTGAAAACTACAGTAACTTGTGGTATGGGTTTTTATTAAGTTTGATGCCATCGGGTGAGACATGAGACGAACGATGACGCAAATTACTTACTGATGATATGGGCGCCAACGGTGCTTCCCAATTACCACACTGTTGAGACTCAGGGTTCTCAGGGATGCTGTGGGTTCTGTGTGTCCGTCTCACCCGAGCGTATTTGCGATATACATTTGCAATACTAAACTTCAATACTAAGTACTTAAACAATTGAAAAACACAGGTGGCAAGTACACTGTCAATATAAATGAAGAAGGATGGTTCACTGTGATATTTGTTTCATTTATACCGTTCGTACAAATTATCATGCCATCAAATTATGATACACTCGGTCGTGTCTAGCTAACTCCGCTTGGGTGCTTCCCAGCCAGCAATTATTCTACCGCACGCCTAGATGGATGATCTCAACACAGTGTATGAACACAATCTTGTTGGGTGTCCAAATATACTGACTGGATATGGTAGTTACAGATTTTCTTGCTAGACCAAAAGTAACTTAGGTAGCGGGGATGAGGCGAGGAGTGTTGTCTAGTTCTTATACACTTTCACCTCTAGTTAGGTAGTTGAGGTAAGTTTAGTCTTAAGAGGGGTGAATGCCTACACGAGTGTTCCAAAGTCGTGCTTCTTTCGTCCAGAATACCAAGTTGTCCCAAACTAGGCGAACTTCCACTCTGGTTATAAGTCGTATACAACAGCGTGATACTTGTAGCTGGTATGAACACACTGTGTAAAATCAATTAATATTACTGGTGCAGGCGCGACTGCTTGATGTCTGAGTTCGGCAGCATGGACCTGTTCCGCCTCTCTATCCTGCATAGGATAGGGTGATACTATCCTCGGCCAGGCAGCAGGGTGAGCCAGGTGTTGCTCTCTACATCTACTACCACTCGTTCTCTCACGAGGCATAGGGTAACAGTTCTATAAATCATGTTGAGCCGGAGTCGTGCCAACCCTCTACTGGTTGTGCATCCATCCAGAATACCGGGAAGCACTGCAGGTCACCGTCACCGCGCACTAATAGTGCGAGTGATGCGAAGCAAACCGAGTGTGTCGTGTTTCCTGATGTGAAGGTGTTACAAGTGGTTGGGGCATTAATGTTTCTTCCCCACGCACACTAATATTGCTGTATGTTTGATGGAAAGAAACAGGTAGCCTTCTAATGTGTATGTCTTAGTTCGGTTTAATAACATCCCTGGATTCTGTTGGCAGTGCACAGCATAATCTACCTCCAACTCTGAATACAGATATATATACCCTGCAAATAAAAGTAGCAAAGTAGAAAGCAACATGTGATTATTGAAAGTCCAATAGACACGTGACCTGTTCTACCTCCTATCAATTCGAGGAAAGCTGAAAGTAACTGTGTGGTTCCATGTGTAGGTGACCTGGTTCTAAATAAATGGCTAAAGCTGTTCTAGACAAATATAAGAGTTACAGTTAAACTACTAATTAATGGCGTCTAGAGGAGACAAATGAAGTTAAAAGATGAAAGTTTGTGTTTGTATGTCGCTGGGTTGACTGGTTGTCGACGTACATAGTTGTTTGCTGCGAACGTGTACTTGTTGGTTCCGAACTTCTCTAGAGCTCCCGAGCACTAAGAGTACTGTGGACGGTGTAAGAGATGCGAAAGAATGAGTCCAGAGCTCGGCTGCGGCTGGACTTATATAGTGGTGGCTTATTGGCTGCCGGCGCGGGGAGCGGGTGAGGTGTGACATCCTGTGGCCCTGAGTGGCATGAGCATTATCTCGTCAGCGGTTCTGGCTTCATGTCTCGTCGAGTCTGCTCGGCCGTCCCCGAGTTCTGGGTAGCTTTTAAGCATTGAGCATTGTTGGAAGTGGGGGAGGGGGGTGCCTGCTGGGATGTGTGCTTTCCAGGCGAGAAGGAAAAATACAGAATTTCCTGTTGCCTGTAGGGGTAGGTAATGTGTTGTTCACGTATGTAGAGATGGAAGCAGTACTCCTAGGCAATGAGTCGGAGTCGCATTATAATAGGTTTAGAAGCAGCACGTGTCAATACGTCCCCCATCCCTCTCCTGTTGAGGTGAAGACTCATCGTGAAAAAGGTGGTGGAGAAAGGTCCCGTTTCAGGAAAGTCTAGACGATCTTTATAAAATTGGGGTAGACGTCGGAAAACGTGCTGAGGTAGGCAGCACAAAAAAAATTTGTACAGGTAGGCAGGACCCTTAATGAGATGGGGGTTCAACCGCAGTAGTGGCGCATGTTCTGTGCGTTCACGGTGACCAGCCGGTATGAGGCGAAACGTGGAGACATGAAGTGGTGTCGGCTGGCTGGCGACCTTGAAGTTTACTCTCTCTCTCATGTGGGTGGCAGGCAGGCATCCTTCTCTGCCCTTCGCCCTGGTTGTCGGGCTTTACTGATGCGGCGAGAACATGTATTCCCACTGTATGCAGAGATTACTGGGTTAGGAAGCCGTGTGTGTCGGGTGTCCCAACCAGCCAACTTTTTATAATGCTGCCATTCACAAGAAACAGCATAGATAAATTATTTAAAAAAAGATGATATAGCAAAACGATGGAAATGAAAGTGAGAATATTTATTATATGTACAAGCCGTACTCACGGAAGGCGGGGAAACTCCACTACTATCCTGGTGTTTCCTGCAGTGATATAAGAAAGAAAAAAGAAAAATCTTTCCAGGGATCCTTTGTGCATTGCAACAAGCTAAATAGTTATGTGTGGCAATTAACAAAGTGGTTAACCACAGGCCCTTCAACACTTGGGTTAACTGGCTAAATAAATACAAAGTGAGTACACTACATGCATGAACAATTCGGCAAGACAGGTTTTATATATATGTATATATATATATATATATATATATATATATATATATATATATATATATATATATATATATATATATATATATATATATATATATATATATATATGTGTATATATATATATATATATATATATATATATATATATATATATATATATATATATATATTATATATATATATATATATATATATACTGATGTTAGGAGAGTGGTTCGCCTTGCCTAGCACCTAGTTGGGAATAGCCACTTGGTGTTCAGAGTGCTGTACCATGGAGGGAATGAGGTGAGGTGGATAGAAAATGCTTTTTGCCATGTTTAAGGGCGCTAGCCCGCGGTGCGAGAACGAAGTTAAACTTGTTAGAGACTCCTCCTCTCGGGTCATGTTGGCTGACGACAGTTGGCCTACCCCCATGTCCACACCTTGATAGAGGTTACAAGTTGGCATACCTTTCCACCATCTGTAAACTACACTCCAATAGCCTTGTCTAGTCAGGGAAGCCAGCCCACCTGATACACCAGCTTACTCTGGAAGGGTTATTTTGGCTACCGAACGCCATTATTAAACATGTGGTCAATACAAAATTACGAAAAATGTTAAGTAACCTATAGGCGGTTAATCACAATAAAACGTCGGCATCTCATCCGTACAAATTTATTATAAGTTCTTCCGCATCGGGGCACTATAGTTTACATACCGCCGTTCTAGCCAGGTGGGCTCTTACACAGATAAAATGGCTGCAGGGCCTATGAACTTAAATGGTGCATTACCCCTAGGTCGTGTAAAACACGAACCGAGGGTGAGAGCCAGAATATTCTGGGCGAGCAAATAAGTAAGGTTCCGGTATACTAATCAGAATTAAGCAGAATTTCATGATGGTTAATGAACAAAGATGAAGTGCCGTGGCACTGCGGCACGGTGTGAGGTAAATATCAATCAACTCTTAATAATAAAAGGTATAAGCACATGTTCAAAAAAATGTAAAAATAAATACACACGTTCGACCAGACCGCATTGCCGTGGAAAACTAACCTCAATATTGACATGTACAAATAAACAATAATATCTTTAGAGGGTCTGTCCCCAGTCACATTTACTATGTCCATACAATTTGCGTTCGTAGCAAAACATGTGAGTTCATCTTACTTGGCAATAAAAACAGTTCAAAATTTACTGTTACAATTTTTATAGTGGCTATTTACCATGTGGCCATATGATCCGGTTCACTTTGATGCGTCTTTTTTTAAAGTGGCAGGAAAGTCCAGTATTCTACCGCTGCCAGTACTGGTCGAACACACTTTAAGAGCGTAAAATATAAAAGAATGGTTTGCAATGCATAAAAGATATGTTAATAATTGTTAGCAATATTGTAGAGGCGTCTACATGTCACAATAGTTTCGTCTGTGGCCATCCAAGTAAATGCAAAAAATGGCGCCTCTAGCACAAGAGGTTTCAACAGCTTAAAAATTATGGACATACGGGATTACACTCAACCACTATAAAACAAAAATAATAAAATACAAACAGACGATTTGTCTCGTACTTACGTGATATGGGTAACATTGGCAAATAAAACACTGACATACCATATGGTACTACATAAACATTGACCCTCAAAATGTAAACACGAAAGGTAAACAAACACAAGTGGTACTCGGCCTGACATGCGGACACTGATATTCGTATAAGTGCGTACCTGGTTGAATGGTAACCTATTTTTGCATACTTGTGCACACTGAAGAAAGATATGGAACACTGACACTTATGGCATTAGAACATTTGACATTCACACTAACACTTGTGGCATTGTAGGATGATGACGAACACATACATAAAACAACATACACTGCACATTCCCTAACAAATGACATAACCCTAATTACACCTTCAGTACGTCCTTGCACTTGACACATAATACACACATGGCAATGGTTCGTCGACTCAGGTCCTCAGCTGTGCTGTTGTGTTGCAATTTTGACGTCCCTGCTGGCACAACATGGTGAATGGCCTGAGACCTAGGCGCTGTCGACGTCAATACACTCATAAACAAGAACATGGAAGTTGAAATATCTTGTGCCAAATTAAAAGAGTTTTAACGCTCAGACTGTGCAATTGATGAGGTGCACAAGATATTGCAAACAAAAGCACTGGTAAAACGTACGCATATGAAGAATAGTATATGAAACCCTCCTACAAAATGGCATTCTTTCTTGCAGTATATCTTCACATATACACTTTAAAACTCATTAAATAATTTATATCGCATATATCACATCAAATAATAATATAAATAAACTAACTCTTTCTTGTACCTGTCGGCAGTCCATCTATCTTACCAGTTCATTATGCAAGTTCATAGAATGTTTACAAAAAAGTGTTAAGAAAAACATATATTTAAGAAAACACATAGCCCTACGAAATGGCATTCATTCTCGTAGTTGCATCTTCACATAAACACTCTGTAAAAAAGTTATGAGCATATTTAAATGTGTACATACACATCAAATCATTATAAAAATTCTCAAATTAGCTAAGAAACTTGGGAACAAAGGCTAATTCTAACATGTAAACTATGGAAGTCTCTGTCTTCACCTATCACGCACACTGTGGTGAGTGTCCATATGTGATACTAATTATAGTAGCTATTACTCTCACTGTGGAGAGCGTCTGTTCATAGTGCTACTTTTCATGTGGGCTGTCGGCCACTGAAACACTTGAACCAGAGGTGAAAATGTGTGTTCAAAAGTAACTGTTTTACAGTTGTAAATAAAATGTGAATTATCATGTAGCCGAATGATTAACTACTTGCTCATTTACCTCGTTGGTTCTTTATACTGGAACTGCGTTGCTTCTTTTAATTTATCCTAAATGTGATTGTCCTACTTACGTCACTGTCTTTTGGCTTTCGGCTAAATTAAATGCAGTGCCTGTGACCAGTCTATAACAAGTCCTTTTGTCACATGCACGTAGTATTGGTTTATGACTACTACACAGTTTTAAAAGTGTGCGCACTATTGGCGATCTTCGCCTTCCCCCTCATTATCACTGACCTTCGGACAAAGGGCAGCATGCTGGGGATTCGGCCACATTTACCTGGTTGTAGGTCTCCATGGCGATTCCCTGTACCGGCGAGGCATGGGGCCATCAGGCATCGTGGAGCAGTGTGGGGCATCGCGGCTTCTGCTTCTACCGCAACAAAGTGAGAGGGCACTTTTTCAAGGGACGTTGATGTAATGTGGGGGAGAGCCAGCCTTTCAACCCCTACTGCACGGGTTCTTACCCATAGGACAGGATGTTCCTCTGATGGGGCAGTGTGGGGGAGAAAGATCTCCACCACGACTGCGGGCAGCACAGCTCGTCGTGGTTCCAGGTCGTGGGCGGCATAAACTGTCTCGGTGGCCAGGTCCTAGGGTGAGGTAGAGGAGGGGAAGTTTATGTCAGTCTCCACTGCGGGTGATGTTCCTGTTGATGGGTCGTGGGTGCCATCGATGGTCTCGACTGGTGCAGTTTCTCGGGTAGCAAGATGGCAGGGCGAAGTATTTACAATGTGGCAGCTCGATGTCTGGGTCTGTGGGTTTTCCTGTGCCGCAGGACCTGGGGATGGAGCACATCTGTTTTAGCTGGACACCCCGGGTAGTGGAGTTTCCTGTGTAACAGGATGCTGGGACAGAGCACTCTTGTCCGAGTTCGACATCCTAGCTGGTGGGAGATCCTGCATGACAGGTTCTGTAGGCGGAGCACTTCCAGTGTGGCAGCTCGATGTTCCAATACGCGGGTCAACCTGTCTGGCAGGTGATTGAGACAGAGCAATCTCATTGAAGCTCAACATCCCTGGTTTCGGGACATCCAGCGTGGCTGGTGATTGAGACAGAGCACTTTCGTTGAAGGTCAACATCCCTGGTTGCGAGAGAGCATTTCTAGCATGTTTGTGAGACGTAGTACTTCCGGCTTGGCAGCTCGATATATCGATAAGCAGGTCTACTTGTGTAGCAGGTGGTTTAAGTGGGGCACTCTCGACTGAGCTTAATGTTTCAGGTTCCGGTGGTCTAGTGGCATTATGTACTTCGTCGTCTGAGGGAGATCTCCCTGAAGTTGGGACAGGCATGACATACAGTTCTGTAATTGTACTAGGTGGTGAGGTAGGTGCCGGGGTGATTCTTAGCTCCCTCACCGAAGGTACTCCAATCGCTCACTGATGCGGCTTGATCGACGGAGTGTTTGATGGGGTTCTCTGTCGCAGTGACTCTGCCAGGATAATTCAGAGCAGCTGGATCTCATGGCTGCTATTTTATCAGATTAGCTGCAAGGTGTCGAGGGCATTGATCTTATGGAAAATGCTCCTCGATGTTGTCTAACATTATGTAACAAGGCACCCATTCAACCATGAAGGGCATTGGTTCGGGTCTCCTTGAAGGTCCTGGCTTGGTATCAGGTTCTATCCATTTGAGTGGAGGTTCATCTTCATCTTCCGATTGGCCAGACGTGTCCTTCAGCGATGCCATCTCCAAGTGTTGGCATGTCCTCTGGGTATGGTCGTATCTTACCTCTGGTGACCTTAGAAATTCGCCCGCATAAATCCTTGGCCCAGTAAACATTATTACATTTGCCTACTATACAGTATGGTCCATCCCATTTGTCAGTGAGGCCAGCATTGAATTGGTTGCTGGCATTGCTGAGTGGGTGATTTCGTAGGACAACGGCTTCCTCCAGGTTGAACTCTCTTACTCCTGTCTTAAGTTGGGGATATTTCTTCGAAATATAAGTATTTTGAGCTCTCTGGGCATGCGTGGTTTGTGCTAGTGCTGCTAGCCGTATGTCCTCAGGCTGAGGAATCTCAGTGGACTTGCTTTCCCACTACCAGTCACCTGGTCGGCACAAGGGTTGTCCCAGGAGTAGGACGCTTTGGCTGGTGTCGATAGTCTCGTTAGTACAGCGTCGTAGGGCGAACAGTGTGGTGGGGATGTATTTATCCCAGTGTTTGTGGTCATTCCTCAAACTGATATGGAGGCACTTCTTAATCTCCTGGTTCCTCCACTCGGTGGGGTTGGCTTGTGGTCGGCAAGGGGGGGAGGTGATAGTCCAGGTTTATACTCCCCACTCTTGACAGGCGGTTTGTCATTGGCGGCTAGTAACTTGGTGCCATTGTTGATCAATATGGCTTTCGGGTGGCCCCATCATGCGAAAATCTCTGCTTACATTTCCACACAATGGGGGTGGTTTCGTGGCTGGGTAGAGGGAATGCCTCTACCCACCAGGAGAATTGGTTGGTTACCACAAGGAAATAGCAGTATCCCTTAGTACTCCGAGGATATGAGCCCATCAGATCGGCGGCGATGTGGGTCCAGGCCATCTTGGGTCTCTGTGGTTTTGCGGTGGGAGAGGGATCTGGGTATGCTTTGCCACGGCAGCACGTGACACAGTTGCTAATGTACTGCCGGAGATTGTGGCATATTCCATCCTAATTGTAGTGGGTTTTGATGTCCAACAGGGTCTTCCTTGTACCCGGGTGACCAGCTTGGAGATTGTCGTGATGGTGTCTGCTTATATCCACTAGTATTTGCGATGGCACCCAGATCTTCCATGGTGTATTGGGTTGCCCTCTGCTTATCCATACGATGTCATCCCATAGGGCGTAACATTGGGGCTAATCCTGTATTAGAAATCGGATATCTGGATCCTCCTGTTGGCTTAGAGTAACTTGGTGACGGGTTATTTGTATCTGAAGGAGCCGGATTTGCTCTTCCAGACTTCTTTCGATCTGAGGGGGGAGACATTTTCTCTTCCTCCTTCTCTTCAGCTTCCTCCTCCAACATCGGGGCATGAGACAGGGAGTCTGGCAGATTGTTTAGTTTACCTGGGATGTGTTGGACCTCGAAGTTGAACTCTGTAAGGAACATGTCCCACTAGCCGAGCTTGACCTTCGAATTCCGGGACTCGTGTAGCCATTGGAGGGCTTTTGTGTTGGTTCGCAGATTGAAGTGTTGTCGTTCGAGTTAATATCTATATTTCTTCAATGCCCAGATAACTGCCCGACACTCCTGCTCATTAATGTGATAGCGCAGCTCGGTTTCATTTAAGCGGGTTGACGAATATTCTATCACAAGGGGTTGTCCTCCTGTGTCTTGCTGGTATAACACTGCGCCCAGGCCATTCTGACACGCGACCAATTGCAGTATCAAGGGTTTGTCCCCTTGTGACCAATGGTGTTGGTGAATATTATTGAAATTATTCAAGTCGGAAAACACTCGTTGTTGTTCTCGACTCCATCGCCAACGGGTGTCTTTCTCTACAAGAGGGAGTATTCTGAAATGTTTGGAACGAACTCTCACAATCAATTATACAGACCCAGGTACCATTGTAGTTGCCGCTTATTCTGAGGTTATTCCGCTTATTCAATAGCACATATTGAATTGTGTTGGGGGTAGTATTCCTCGGGCGAGATGACGTGTTCAAGATAATCGATTTATGTTTTGCTGAAGAAGTTTTTCGATAGCTTATAAGTCATCCCATGTAATTCGAGCCTTTCCAATACTCTTTACAGATGGCCTAGTTGCTCCTCCCAGCTATTAGAGTATATTATTGCATCGTCGAGATAACCGACGACATTAATCCCTGGAACGTTGCGGGGGCATTTTTCAAGCCGAAAGGCATGACTCGAAATTGTAAGCTTTCGCCCTTAGGTGTTGTAAAAGCGGAATACTTAAGACTGTCTGGATGGACGGCAATCTGCCAGTATCCAGACTCCATGTCGAGAGTACTGAATATTTTGTCTTTGCCAATGTCTGAAAGGATATGAGACAAGTCGATAGCTGGGGGAGCAATCGGGAGAGTGACTTCGTTTAGCGATTTGTAATTCACGCAAAATCACAATTTGCTGAATTTTTTTGGTGCAAGTACGACATGCGAATTGTACGGATAATTCGACGACTCTACTATCCCCTGGCCCTTCATGTCGTTAACCTGCTTCACAATGAGGTTACATCTGCGCGCTGACACTCTGTATGGCCTATTGTAGGCTGGTGCGTCAGTGGTTGGCCATATTTCATGCAGAATTCATCGGGTTCGACGTAAAAGTCCTCCTTGTACGAAGGCGCTGGCATGCTTGTCTAGGATGGCTTTTAATTGCAAGAAGTCTGGTCCTTCGAGTTTATGATTAATACTTATTGGATCGATGGGCATTGGTGATATGTCGTCTGAGTTTTTTGTCCCAATTGACAGTAATGTGGTTGGTTTCTCCCAAGTATGCTCTACGTTGACCATGATTGAGAATACATTGATGGTGTATAAGCCATGGGCATCCTAGTATAACGCTTTCGGACATGGTCGGCGAAACAATAAATTCAGTTGGGATAACAGTATTTAGGATTTTTATATCAAGGTAATCTGGCTAGTTACTTCTAGATGTGCATCGGGTTGGGTCATTCTTATCACTTTGTTCTGTGGACGGAGTTCCGTGAGTTGGTTTGCTGTTAATAGATTCCATCTAATGAAATTTCCTGAAGCTGCAGAGTCGAGTAAGGCGAGTATTCTTTTGTTATTTAATTCCACCTCTATGTGTGGGGCTACAGGAACCGTTGCTACCCCACTTAGTCCTTGGAGGATGGGCCCTTGTAAACTGGTGTTGGTGGCCTGCTTGGAACCCTGGAGTCGGCATTTCCTGGCTTAGTTTCCGGAGTTGGTTTGCTATCTGGTCGCTGCTGGATATTTGCTGATGTGTTGCCCATTCGGTTCGGTGGTATGGTGACTCCCTCTGGTTTCCGCAGACAGTCTTTGTTCCAATGATTCTCTGGGCTGAACCAGCACTTGGGTACAAAGACTCTGTGCGTGGTTGTGGTTGTTATGCCTTTAGGAGGCGCTACGGGTGGTGCTCGCACATCGAGGGCCCTGGTGGAGACAGGTTCCTCAAGGCTCGCCTGAGCTCCGAAATTCTGCTCAGCTTCTCGAGCTCGGTTGACCAAATCATCCACAGTCGTAGCGTTCGCTGTCAAAAGTATGTTGCGGAGACTTGGCAGTAACATGCACCCGATTGAGCGAACGGCATTAGCCTCATTGACACCTGGAAATACTCGTCGGAACATTTGTTCTTTTCTTCATATGAAGATTTTCGCTTTCTTGTCGAGTACCTGGGTGTGGTTGTAGAACTGGGCGATTAGCTTAGCCAACACTTCCTCGCCCGTAAATTCCGTTGCTGTGCGGTCGCAGAACTGTTTCCAATCGGTTTAGAATTCCCCATAACGCTCCCACCAGGTGAGGGCGATGCCCTTTAAATGTAGTTGAGCCTGGTCAACCCATTGTTTTGGCAGCAGATTTGTTTCCTTTAATTCTTCCTCACACTCCTGATTGAATACGACTCGGTCTTTGTGTGTCATATTCTTTACCCATAGCTAGGTGGCCAGAAGCCATTCCTGGTTGTATGTATATTCGTAAGGCCTGGATCAGCGGGAGAAAAATATGTATTTCCTCCGACATATTTCTCACTGGTAGGCCATCCCAGGGATGGAGACGCGTTCGTCAGGCCACCCTATACACAAATGTTGGTAGGGCTCTCTACATGTGGTGCACCTGATACGGTTTATGCCCTGCTCAGGGCATGTTAACTCGTTAGATAAGCTCGTGAACTGCTGTCGGCATGCTGTACAGTGGTACTCTAAGCAGCCAGTAACCCTGGTATCTTCGGGTCAGACTATAAGGGTATAATGGAAGAGTTTTGTCCAGTAGTTGCACTCGACTCTTAGTGTGCCATTGCCCGTGCAGTCGGCATGGCTACATGGTACATTAGATACATCATTGTCATTGTCAGGGTGTTCGCTGGTGACAGCGTTGGCCTCGACATCCGACATAGTGGTGGTTAAGGGCGAGACGGGGTGTTTCAAGGACTCCCTGAAGTCCGTTTGTTTACTTGTATTGACCCTTAGCTCTCGGGATATGGTTGGTCTATTCGTGCCTATTATTGCACGCAGTTATTCATCTGATACCCTACGTTTGGCGACAGAAAATCTCTTGATGCGTGTCCAATTAGACTGACTGAGCAGGGTGGTTACAGATTTTACTCGCAAGACCAATAGCAAAGTAGGTAGTGGGATGAGGCGAGGAGTGGTGGCTAGTTCTGATACACTCTCACCTTTAGTTCGATAGTTGAGGTACGTTTAGTCTTAAGAAGGCTGAATGCTTGCACGAATGTTCCAAAGTCGAGTTTCTTTCGTCTAGAAAACCAAGTTGTCGCAACCTAGGTGAACTTCCACTCTGGTTAAGAAGTCTTAGACAACAGGGGATACTTGTTGCTGGTAAAAACACACAGTGGAAACTCCTTTAATATTACCAGTGCAGGCACAGCTGCTTGAAGACTGAGTTCGGTAGCATGGACACATTCTGCCTGCCTAACATGGTGTTGCTCTCTATGTCTCCTACCACTCGTTCTCTCATGAGCCATAGGGTAACAGTTCTTTAAATCATTCAGTGTACTGAAACATAAATACTAACATTGTACCCCAATAGTGACTTGTCGGCTGGCTCGATAAGAATCCCCACTGAGCCCCCACCATAGGCGGACTGATCAGGGACTACTGGTTGTGCGTCCACCCAAAATACCCAGCAGCACTGCAGGTCACCATCACTGCACTAATAGTGCTAGTGGTGCGAAGAAAAGAAACCCGAATGTGTCGTGTTTCCTGGCATGAAGGGTTGACTAGTTGTTGGGGCATTACTGCTTCTTCCCCACGAGCACTAATAGTGCAGTAAGTTTGATGATAAGAAACAGGTAGCCTTCTAATGTGTATGTATTAGTTCAGTTTAATAACTCCCCTGGATTCTGTTGGTAGTGAGCAGCATAATCTACCTCCAACTGTGAATACAGATATATACCCTGCAAATAAAAGTAGGACAGTAGAAAGCAATGTGTGTTTATTGAAAGTTCAATGGAACATGACCTGTGCTACCTCCAACCAAGTCGAGGATAGCTGAAGGTAACTGCGTGGTTCCAGGTGTAGGTGACCTGGTTCTAAATAAACGGGAAAAGCTGATTCTAGATGAAAATAAGAGTCGCATTTAAACTACTAATTAAAGGTGTTTAGAGGAGACAAATGAAATTAAAAGAAGAAAGTTTGTGTTTGTATGCTGCCGGGTTGACTGGTTGTCGGCGTATTTAGTTGGTTGCCGCAAAGGCGTGCTTGTAGATTTTCAACTTCTATAGAGCTACCAAGCAGTAAGAGTTCTGTGGACGATGCACGAGATGCGAAAGAATGACTCCAGTGCTCAGCTGCTGCTGGACTTATATAGTGGTAGCTTGCTGGCTGCCAGCACAATGGAGGGGGGGGGGGGAGGTGTGACGTCCTCCGGCGGTGTGGGGCGTGAGAATTATCTCGTCAGTGGTTCTGGCTTAGTGCCTCATCGGGTCTGCTCGGCTGTGCTCGAGGTGTGGGGAGCTTGTTGGCATCGTGTACAGGGAGGGGATGGTGGCGTGCCTGCCGGGATGCATGCCTTCCAGGTGAGAAGGAAAAACATAGAATTTCCAGTTGCCTGTAGGGGTTGGCAATGTATTAGTCATGTATGTAGAGATGGAAGCAGTACACCTACGCGATGAGTCGGAGTCGTATTATAGTAGGTGTAGAAGCAACATACGTCAATCTACTGAAGGGAAGAGAGTCGACAGTCACCAGGTTGGATCGATGATTTTCCCCGAAGATAGGACACAGTGAATTATAAAATGAAACACTTGAAGATACATTAACATGTGTGATTACTTGGCATCACTAACACAAAGTCGTCTGGGCTCGCCTGCCAGCACATAGGTAGTTGAGGTGATGGCCTATACACAGAACCAGCTAGGACGGAAGTAATATCACTGGACACAAATTACAAAATAACGTAAATTACACAAAGACCCTTAAAAGATGATAGGGCATGAGATGAGTAGTAACAATAAATACGCACATGATTGAAAACAAGTTAAGATGGTGTGGATGCTGCTAGACAAAGTCCGTAGAGGACCATGTATTGCCGGTGAAATTGCAATATTTCTTTATGGAAATGGCAAATTAAATTCCAATGAAATATTATTTTGGCAAAAAAAAATAAACCCCTTTACGATTTAAGTGAATACAAGCTTGTAGCATGCCTGATCGTGGATAAAGAAAACATTAAAGTGACAGCATGGTCAAACACAAAAGCATCCATTTTCGTGAAAATTACACCAGACCCTGAAAAAATTTACCATAGAACCCTTAATAAATTATTGCACACATGAGTTTACACAAATATGCTATGAAAACGCAATGAAGGTGCAGACATAAACTTGGCGACAATTAGACACGTGGATGAACACAATGTTACTGTATAATATTCAAACATGAAATTTACCCTCAAATACATACATAGAATTAAAGCCCTTTAAATTGCACGCAGCAAAAAAACAAAAATTATGATGAAACACCTTTAGTAGAAGCAGATGGCGCCTGATTCAAGTTTCGTGGGTCGCACGACCTCTCCGACATATCTCTCCTCCTTCTCATCGATTAAGTTGAAAATGCCACAAGTGCGAAATGAATTAGTTAAGCAGAAGCATAATGTTGGGGAAAATATTTGGCAAAACGTATGCATGAGTAGGTTAACCGGTATAATAATAGTGCTATTTAAATTTACACCAGTGAACAAATGTAGTAGTGCTACAACGCAGTGTCTTACCTCGCCAGCTCTCCTCGACAGACTGTCCAGAGGCAATCGCCGTATGGACCTACCATGGCTGTCTACGGGGTCCACATAAGCGGAAGTTCTCTGCATGCCGAGTAAAATATTTTAGTATAGAAAATACAAGTGGCACAAATAATTTAAATATTGTTTAAAATTTTTATAATTTTCTTGTAATTTTCTGTATTATTTGTGTCTCTTTATGACAGTATTCACGCTGGAATATTAGTGTTCTTAATGTGCAGCACATACTTTGAATTTCATAACCAAACAATTACAAATGACAACAAACGCTTTAAAGCATTGTAAGACATAACAAACCCTGGGAAAAAATATACAAACCACACTGTACACTGCAAAATAATATTCTTTATGTGAAAGTTAAAATATATTGGCTTCTTTGAACACGTGCAGGTACACGTGACACATGCATGGAGAGCGACGTCATTTGCTTTAGCGCCCTGGCAGTTAGATGGCGTCAAGTTTTTTTAATTGGTAAAGGTGCAAACAAAGGCAACTTAGTATTTCAGTATATATACTAAAACTTTAGCGAAAATAACGTCATTTTCCTTTCTTCTGTGAATTTCTTTATTCAACAAGTAGGTTTTGTAAGTATTGTTACTGACTAGTAATGGCATGTAATCTTTATAATGTGAGAAAACAATATTAACTACTATGTGTTCTAATCGCCTAAATATTGGGTTATGTTAATACTCAACTTTGCCATTGAATTTGTGCAATATAAAATAAAAACTTTTTATGAGTTAGGAAAAGGTCTACACGCAAACCATATTTTTTTTATCATTCGTTTTAGATTGTGTTCAAAGTATTCGTCATGGTGTATGCATTAACATATTACTCTTAATTTTTTTAAAATATTTTTAACAAATGAATTCTAATGTAGTTATTACATTTCATATTTTAGACTCTAATGTGTATACTGTACAAATAACATGCTTATTTCCGTTATTTGTCATAATATTTAACATTTTCAAGTAATCCCTTTAGACATAATTATGAAGGTTCCGGTTTTTATGAACTTAATTTCTGTTTTTAAAACACTTACTTATATTACGTTTTATTTTTATAAAATGCGTCACGAACGTTTATGGATCTTGTTCCGAACAAAACTCATTTCTGTAGCAGTTATTTTTTTTTTTTGGAATCGAGTTAGGGTAGTTTCAAGTGGAATACCTGTGTTTCGCATATTTGCAACAATCGAGGCCTATTTTAAGTTTGTGAAATACTAAGGCAGCATAATTATTTTTGCTTTTGCAACGTGCCATTCGGGGTTTCATTCAGATTCAATGTACAAGCATTCTGGCACTGAAGTTTACAATTACTTCGTTGAATAAATTATTTATTATTACTGTATTCACATTTTAACCATATCATATATTTTTTATGTTTTGCTAATCTTGCCTCATTAATTGTGCTATCAGAACAACGAAAGAAAGGACCGTTCCTGTAAGATAGGCATGCCTGGTTCTCTCACAGAGGCTTACTGCCTGTGGAAAACTGCAGGCATAATTTTATTATGAGTTTATTACATAACATTGTGTATTAAAATACCTTTAAAATGATATAGATATTGTATTTAAATGACATTCTTTGTATGTACGCGATAAATGTTTCTATGTTAGACATTGTGACTACTATTTGAACACAAGGCATCTCCTTGTCATGAGCGCTTGGCGCTTGCCTCTACGTTGTAGTGATTTTGCAGGTCGAAGGAAAGGCACGAGTCAAGAAAATGCTTAGGAAGCACCCTACTGCAGGACGATAGCACTCTGGAAAGGAGAAAAGAAAACAGCTAGTCCTGGGGAGGGGGACAGAAGGTGCAGTAGTTCCAACTGCGACCACTTTCGTCCGCTATGCTGGCTTGACTGTGACACCCGATCGACGAACTTGCTCTCAGGTATGTGGACGTCTTAATACACAGCTCTCACCAGACTATCAAGCCCATGTAACACACCTGCCCTAAGAACAGAAAGCCAATATGCCTAGCCCTCACACCTACAAATAGTAGGGGAAACTAGAAGATTCTTTTTAATGAACTTTAATTGCCTGGCAAAGTACAGTATCACAATTACACAATAAAAACACTCACAACCGAAACAAGGTCACAGTAGCTGCAGCACTTATAACTCCATGAGGAAGGACAATGATTAGATACACAAGCTAATTAAAAAATCATGATAATAATAT
Source organism: Dryococelus australis (assembly GCA_029891345.1). Taxonomy (NCBI): domain Eukaryota; kingdom Metazoa; phylum Arthropoda; class Insecta; order Phasmatodea; family Phasmatidae; genus Dryococelus; species Dryococelus australis. The sequence continues at coordinate 1,053,422 of CM057006.1, forward strand.
GAAGCCTTCATTGATTACTACTACAAACGTAATGCAAAAATATGGTTGCCTGATCTACATGTCAGAAAACAGACTATTCTTTACTAAAAAATTTAATAAAACATTTTATGTTCAACATTTTTTAGTTGATCATACTTCACTCTGTCCTTGTTAACGGAAGTTTTGAAATATTACTCATATTGCGATTTTATAGCAGCATAAAGTAACTGTGACACCACAAACCACAAGAACTTATGCTATGTTCAATGACTGTTCTAATGCCATGGTTATTTGGAGCTATTTGCTCGACAACTTGTGCCTATTTTAATTACTCTGTATTCAATTTACACAATGTCTGTGTATTCTTTATGATCTATGTACTTATTGCTCTATGTCAAGAACAGAAAAAAGTTGAAAACATAATTACCATTTTTTCACTGTCAAACATGCATGTACCCGGCAACTGTGTGGGATACTGAAACAAACAGGGTGGTCACACTTATAACTCTAATTGATTGGGACATCATTTTGTTACATTCAATTCTTGAAATTAGTAACTCATAAAAATATCGGTTATTATGTGAAGAAGTTTATGTTTACAGAGTTTACGTACAAGCAGTACAAACACAGTGACTATATGTTCTACAAGAATACGAAAATTTAATAAAATTACATTAAACAGGAATCGTGACATGAAAAAAGATTACTTACGTAAGAAACAGGATATGAAATAAATTTCTGTTGCACCATAAATTGGAAGAGAAATAATTTTACTGTAATTACTTGAGAAACTTTTGTATCAAGGAATACTAGTGTGGCAGCACCTCCTTGGTCTTTTCCAGTTCTGTATAGCAGCAATTACAATAGGGTTGGCACACATTAACTGCATTTTCAAGAAGAATATAAATTTTGTCTTTTTTCTAAACCAAGTATTTCTACACTCCAAATTCAATAGGTTTCCCATTAGTAAAATTGTATGGACATTACTTTAAATTTATCAGTAAATACTGTATGACTAAAAGCCAACACACAAGTTTAGTACTTTGAACTAAGTGGCGATGGGGTATTTGAGGAGCCTATTTGTATTATCCTTATAAATCTCTTGCTTCCATGAAACACACGTAGGTCCAAATGGATTAAATTTTCAATATGAAACTGACTCTGGGCACATTGTTCGCCTGGACCATGGGGAGAAATGAGATGCGGTGGATAGGAAATGTGGTTTGCCAGGGTTAAGGGCGCCAGCCTGCTGTGTGAGCACAAAGTTACACTTGGTAGAGACTCTTCCTCTCGGGTCGTGATGGCCGACGACCGTTGGCCTGCCCCCATGTCCATGTCTAGATACATGTTACCAGTTGTAATACCTTTCCGCCAGCTGTAAACTACATCCCAATTGGGATGTCGGCCCCCCAATATGCCAGCTTACTTCCGACGGGTTATTTTTGCTACCCCAAACCATAATTAAAGACACATGGTCAATACAAAATTACAAAAAAGTTTAAGTGACCTATAGACGTTTAATCACAATAAGAACGTCGGCATCTCTAAAGTATGTATTTATTATAAGTTCTTCCCCATCGGGGCACTGAAATTTACATACCACCATTCTAGCCAGGCGGACTCTTACACAGATAAAATGGCAGTAGGGCCTATGAGCTTATGTAGTACATAATGCCTCGGTCGTGTAAAAGACGAACCGAGTGTGAGAGACAGAGTACTCCGGGCAAGCAATAATCAAAAGGTTCCGGAATATTAAAGTGAATTAAACAGAATAACATTATGATTAATGGACAAAGATGAAGTGCCTGGAGCACCACAGCACGGTGGTACTCTCATGAGATTGAGGACGCTACTACTTTCAGAGGTGGCTCACTGGCCGACATAATTTTACATATGGTTAAACACAATAAGTGAAACGAAATGGTTCTACAATGTCGATATGATGTACAGTTTAATAAACTCTTAACAACAAAACTTAAAACCAAATATTAAAATTATAAAAATAAATAGCACGTTCGACAAGATCGAATTGCCTTGACAACTTAACCACGTTACTGACACCTGCAACTCCACAATAATATCTTTAGAGGGGCCGTCCCCAGTCAATTTTATTTCTGTTCGTGGTAAAACATGGGAGTTCATCTTACTTGGCATAAAAACAGTTCAAATTTACTTTTACAATTTTATAGTGGCTATTTACCTGGAGGCAGTGAGCACCGGTCTTCTTTGATGCGTCTTTTTGGAACGTTGTAATAAATTCCAGTATTTCAATACTGCCAGTACTGGTCGAACACACTTTAAAAACGTAAAATATAAAAGAATGGTTTGTGATGCATAAAATATATAGATAATTATACTCAAACACACTAAAACAAAAATAATAAAATACAAAGAGACAATTTGTTTCGTACTTACATGATATGGGTAACAAGGGAAAGTAAAACAGAAATAACATATGGCACTACATAATCATTGACCCTCAAAATGTAAACACTAAAGGTAAACAAACACAAGTGGTACTCGGCCTGACGTGCGGACACTGATATTCGTACAAGTGTGTATCTGGTTGAATGGTTACATATTTTTGCATACTTGTGTACACTGATGCACGATATGGAACACTGACACTTATGGCATTAGAACATTTGACATTTACACTAACGCTTGTGGCACTGTAGGATGATGGCGTACACGTAAAAAACAACATACACTGCACACTCCCTTACAACTGACATAACCTTAATTACACCTTTATACACCCTTGCACTTGACGCATAACACACACATGGCACTGGTTCGTCGATTCAGGTGCTCCACTGTACTGTTGTGTTGAATTTTTAACGTCTCTGCTGTTATGGCATGGTGAGTGGCCTGAGTCCTAGGTGCTGTCAACGTCAAACACTCTCCCCTTCGGAGGCCATTCACTCGGCGTATCCTCTTCACACTCTTTCGCAGTATCTCGCTGGCAACTTAAGCTTTTTTCGTGATCGCAGCTGATACATACGTGGCTCTTGTTGTTGTTGGTGTTGAGTTCTGGGCACACGTGGTAGAGAACTGTCAGCACAATCCTCCACATTTTGTTGTTTTCTCGTGAATGCACTTGGCCGCAAATTGTAAACATTGGCGTGTTCTGTTTGCCCACATGGTCGCGGAATGTCAATTCTCTCTTTCTCTTTTCTGACGTTCGCTTGCTGCTCTGGTACGGTCTCACATGGTCGCAGATGTCAACATTGGCTTGATGTTGATATTCTGCCGGCCCACGTGGTCGTACTTCCTGCGAGGTCTGGGGTGCTATGTGGGCTGCGGTTGTGCCGAGGGCACGGCTGCAGGTTACACATGTGGCATATCATTGCTTTCTTGGACGATTCGTGCGGCGTGGAACAGAGTAGAGTTCCCCTCCTTCCGATTCGTTGCTGCTGCTGTCCTCTGCATTGTGCGAGTAGCATCTGCTTGGAAGGAGGAATCCTCGCCACGTGCTCCTTGCACTCGTTCACTTCCCATCTCCATTGTTGTGTATGCTGGCGAGGTGGGTTGCTGATGTCTCAGGGTCACATTTACCTCTTGCATGCTCTGACTGTTTGTTGTTGTTATGCCTTGTTACATGTCCCTCGACGACATCGTGGTGACATGAACAGTTGTTTCCCCTGTCGACTAAATCTCGTCGGGCATGGCAGTCATCTGTGGGCTCAATGGCGAGGCAAACAATCTTCTGACATTGGTAACCTCCGCTAGCATTGTTGTAGCTCTCTAACTCTCTTCTAGACAACTTTGTTGTGATGCGGTGAAATACTACTTTTCTCCTCGCACTCAAACTCACCTCGTAACATGTATCCCCCAGTTTTTTGGTGATGACGTATGGGCCGCTCCACTTTTCTGCTAACCCGGCACAGAATCCCTTCTGCCCTGCAGATTGATGATGTGCATTGACATACACACACTCATCCAGCTGAAGTTGTGGTGGGGGTCGGGACGAGACTGGCTTCCATTGTGTGATGTAGCGCTGTTGGTTTTCCCTAGTTCCTCCTACGAATTCGCCTGGGAGCATCGGGTCATGGCCCTGGAGCATATGGGCTGGCTTCATCCCAGTGGCCTGATTTATCCGCATTCTGAGGGCGAAGAGGGTAGTAGGGAGTTGTTCCAGCCACAAGGTGTGATTTTCACCCACGTGCAGATGCAGCTGGATCTCCAATTCCTGATTGTCGTGCCTGCACAGAGATGATAACCAGCTGTTGTTATGTGACGCAAACCCAATCTCACACACATATTTCTCCATGTACGACTGGTAAATTGGGTGCTGTTGTCATTCAATACTGTGTGTGTATCCCCAATGTGTGTAAAACTCATTCTCTACTAATATTACCCCGGTGTGTGCGCGGGCGCTGGACACAGGAAATGCTTCAACCCACCTGGAAAACAAATCGGTTACCATTATAATGAACTGCTTGCCTAACGAGGTGCGAGGATACAGACCCATTAAATCCAAGGCTACCATCTCGAATGGCTCTTTCGGAGTATGGGGTTGCTGTTGTTGGGCACCATCCATGCATTGGCTCTTGAATCTGTTGCAGACTGTATAGTCGCGTACAAAGGTGCGGACATCAACTAAAACTCCTGCCCAGTGAAAGTGTTTCAAAATACTCTGGCAGGTTTGTTCAGAACTGGGATGTCCTGTAAGATTGTTGGAATGTGCGTAATGTAGCACGATGTTGCAGGTAGCAAGTGGCATGAATATTCACCAGATGTCAGTGTAGTTGTTGGCACGTAACTCCAGGGTACCATTCAGCACACGCCACCAGTCGTTGACTCCTTGCTCGCATTCCAATGTCCACTTATGTGCGACATTGCACTCAGCTTGTTTGTTTACCACATGCATTTTCACTGCGATGAAGGAAGGTGCTTGTGGTAGCACGGTTACGTTCGCGCACTGCATGTGTGGCGTGGCCTGTGTTCGTGTGCCGGTGAGGGCGGGGGTGGGGGCAGGGGTAAGGCACTTGCCCACACTTCCTCATTCCGCGCAATCTCTTATCCTGGCATTCGAGAGAGGTAGCTGACGAGTTGGTTTCCGATGCCTGCCACGTGCTTGCATAAAAATATCCTAGCATGTAAGTTTACTTCGACTCATCTTCATACTGTGTAACCACAGAAGCAGCGGTTGTCGGTTCACAGTGTGAAGTGTTTGTATTCCAGCAGTGCTTGGTACTTCTTCAATCTTCACTCCAGGGCCAGCCACTCACTGTCATTCACGTCGTACCACCGCTCTACTGTGCCTAACTTGGTGCTTCCGAAATCGATTCGCTGCTCGTCGTCTTCTGACAGAAAATTTTCACACAGAGTCCTTTTTCACTTGCGTCCATCTGGACGTACAAGTGTCGGCTGAGGTCGTACCTCGACAGGGATTGTCATTCGCGGAAATTCCGTTTTACCTCCTCGAAGCTTCGCTGCTGTGCGGGTTGCCATTTGAAATGTGCACTTGGTGACATTAACTCAGTCAGCAGCATAGTGATGATTGAAAAGTGTTTGATATACTCTCAGAGCCAGTTAATTAATCCAAAGAATTTTCATAACTGTTTCTTTGTTGTGGGTACCGGATACTCCTCGATAAGGTTAATTTGATCTGGCATCGGTTTTCTCCTGTGCTCGCTGATGAGGTGACCAAGAAACTGGATATTCTTCTTGCCAATATGACAGTTGCACATCTAACACCATTTATTGCTAATCACTCGAACACGACTGATAGGTGGTGTTGATGTTCCGGCCATAATTCACTCCAAACGATTACATCGTCGAGGTACGCCTATGCGCAGGTGCCAATTAAACCATCCAGGACGTGGATCATCATTTCTAAATGGCATGGCGCAAAATTGAAAGCAGCATCCGTTGGGTGCAGTGAATGCCGTTTTGTTCTGATCTGTGGGTTTTACCGGAACTTGCCAATACTCACTGTAATGGTCAGTTCTTGTCAGCACTTTTGCTTTCCCCAGAGTATTCAGAGCTTCTTGAATGTGGATATATGGTAGTGGGGCACTGCATGTAATTTGATTAAGGCAGCAGAAGTCCATACAAAAATGCCAGGTGCCATCTTTTTTTTTGGCACCAAGGTGATTGCTGAATTAAACACACTTTCTGATGGTTCGATAACACCTTCAGCTAATATTTCGGCGATTTGATCCTGAATTATTTCCTGTTGATACGGGTAGTAGCGATGTGGGCTGTCGTATAATAGTGTGTCGGTAGTTAATGGAATAACCTGTTCCACAACGGTGGTTTGGCGTATCTGGTCGTCTATTGTAAATACATCATTCGTTCATTTAGCAGTCGCTGTACAGCCTCGCGATACTCCATGGGAACTGCATGGTCGAGGTCGTCCAGGCCGACAGTGGGTGTATCGTCTGCTTCTCGAGATTTCAGGTTGTAAACCGCCCGATGTTCTTTACGGGAAAAATGTATCCATTGAGTGGTTGGTTCGACGATTGCTTTTGGTTCCACCAACCAAGGAATACCCAGGATGACGTCTTCCCTGGGGTCGTGGGTAACAAAGATTGTTGTTGTTTTTGTAATGTCCCGTATCTTTACCGTCACTATCACTTTACCAATAACCTCGCCTGTGTGTTGACTTGTGGCTAATTGGATTGCTTGTTAATTTTTCTTGATTTCTGCTGGATCGATGTAACTAGTGTGAACAAAATTATGAGTTACTGCTGTGTACTAATGTCCTGCAAGGAATATCTTCCACTTGGATCGCGATACGTATGAAATTGTCAGTTTCACTCTCGTAATCTGGCCTAGTGTATTGTGGGTTGCATTCTGTTGTTGTTGTAGTGGCCTGGGGTGGGTAGCATCAGACTGTCATAACCCGTAGACCATTTCCCGGCTATGGTCGGAGTTGTTGTGTTGTTGATCCACGTGGAAAGTCGACCCATGTCGGCCACCATTGTCTCAGTGCGGTCCGTTACACCACCTACAAGGTCGTGGAGTAAGTCGGTTACTGTTCGTAAATCTCGGGGCAGTTTTGTTGTGTAGATTAGACTCGTTCACTCTAGGCTGAGAAGTTGTTGTTTTGACTGGGGCTGCCGCCATTTCAGAAACTCTTGTTACCGTTTCCCCTGCGGGCGGGTTTCTTGGTTTTTTTACATTTGTGTCTTGCTGCGGTTGTGGTGGATCGCAGTCGTTACCCGGTGTTGCGGTATTGTTTGCTTCCAATATAAGTACAGTTTAAAGAAATTCTTGTTCTTTTGTGTGGATGGCAAAAGCCAGTGCCGGGCGATGCTCCTTCCTAGCTGAATTTGCCACTACCTCCAACATGTCTCGAAGAGGAATTTCAGGATGATGTGTTCGTACTAAATTTATTTTGTTGGTGGCGAAATCGTAGAGTGACTCATTCATTTGTTCTTTCATAATTCTCTGACTGTGTGCCATAGCGAGGTGAATGTTGTGGCGAACCTGCATTTAAAGTTCCTACGGAATTCCTCCCACGTTAACCCATAATGTGCTATACCACGCCACCAGGTCTTCACGTCTCCTGAAAATCTCTCGACTATACAATGCGGCCAATCTTCCTGATGAACCAAACATCTGCTCAAGCGCCTTTCGCAGTCCTACATAAAAGCTGCGGGGTCTTCATCTGCTGTACCTGGGTAGGTTGGTAGTGATTGTAACCAGGCTAGCATCGCCGGGTGTGGTTGGCAACATTGGTGCTTGTTTACATACTCTATCACAGGTGGCAGGGCTGTGTAATGGGCTGTCGTGAGTGCTGTTTGCAGAAGCTGTGTCCATGTCGAATGCTGTGGCAGATTCGGCAGTATCAACTGTGGCATGTGGAGCAGGTAGTCGTGCACAACATTGCACAGTACTTCACGTAGATTTTCTTGATTGTATTGCATCAGTGTCAGATACGTCTGGCCAGTATGCTCCTTAGTGTGGAGATGTGTTGGCGGGGTCGGTTGTGGACTCTGCTGTTTAAGTACATAGCGGGCGCAATCCATGTAATGCGCATTCCTCCTTGTTGTCCATTCTCATGACATGATGCAACTTTCATGGTAGACACGTTTTGAAACTGACACATGACAGTGTGGCGGTTCGGTTTCCATCACACCAGTTGCAGTGGGCATACTTCTGCAGCGTTTTCCTTAGTAGCAATCCCACTGGTTCCGTGTCTATGGGCAGTAGCAGGCATGTACATAGCGATGGTGGGCTCACCCGATTGACAAAATCCTTTGCTCATTGTGGTTTCAAGCAACAGGTACATATCTCCTCAGTCTTCCCCCATGCTGATGTGAGTTAGCGCACTGTTGTAGAGTTCTTGGTTCATCTTCCCGATTCCTTGTCGCATGCTCAGCATGGCAGCAGGATCTTGACAGATGCAGGTGTTATTGTTCTCCCATCCAAATGAGAATGGATCAAGTGGTACAGTCGTTTGAAAACACCGAGCGCATAGGGTAGGTAGTTTCCAATTAGTGCACTGTAGATTATAACATCCTTGGTCGGGCACGTGATGCGGTTGACAAGGTGATAGCATCTTGGTTCTTCTGAAGGACCATGTGTCCATGACTCGTGGCTGACACCTATGTGCACGGTGCAGTAGGGGTGGTTCCTGTGGGCATGACGCGGCACGGATGGAGTGGCAGAAGGCAAATGGTCGCTTCCCCTTGTTGATGCAGAGTCTCAAAACAGCCCACCTACATCACCAAGCTGCTTGCACAGTAACGAGGCTGTTTTCAAGATGGCGGATGGCAATGCTTGTTTTGGCACACTTTTCCATTTGACTTTCCTCTGGTGTTTCCTCGCTGATTTTCCACATTCCGTCGAACCCTTCTTCTTGTTGCATGAAAGGAAACTCCGCCAGTAGCAGAAATGGTGAGCAAAGCTCAAAGAAAAATGAGATACGTACACCCATCTGGTTGCATGTGGTGTACAGGATGGTGATTCAGAATGCAGGTTACCGGGAATGTTACACAAGATTGAAACATGTATAAAATTGAAATAGGCTGTTGTTGGGAAAGTTGGCGGGAATGGTTAGGGCAGTAGTTGCGGCCCCACTTGACATTTTGTACGGGGTTCTCCTTGACTAGCCCCGAGATGGGAATAGCCACTTGACGTTCGGCGTGCTTGACCATGGGGGGAATGAGATGTGGTGGATAATAAATTCTGTTTTCCAGTGTTAAGGGCGCCAGCCAATGGTTCGAGTACGAAGTGCTGTGCGGTTGTGTTGCATTCTTGATGTCTCTGCTGGCACGGTGTGGTGAATGGCCCTATGGCCTAGGCACTGTCGACATTAAAACAATAAAACTGCTTCAGCATTTGGTTAGGATCAGAGAAAGCAGCCTTAAACATACTGATGTGAGTGAGGAAAGGCGTACAGAGTCCATCATGTGACGTATACCACAATGGGAATATTATGAAATATATGTAAATTAACTGGAATTCAAGAACTCACAGTCTAGTATTTGTCGACAGGCACACACACACATAGGACAACACATTCTGCACTTGATTGCATGATCGCGACATTTCACTAGCAGGTCACTTTTATCAGGTGGCTAGTTGAGTGTCCTACAAATCTTTGCATGATGAACCTTGCCTAGCCAGCAAAATGTCGTGATATGCAACAGCGTGACATATGTGCCGTCCTTTGTGTGTGTTCCTGTTAACAAGTACTAGACTGCGAGTACTTGAATTCCTGTCCTTTTATTTTTTTGGTAGCCTAGCACCCTACTTGTAACTTTGACTTGAATATTATGAAAATGTGAGGGTGTATCTCAAAACAGAGCACTCAGCAGTCATTCTTAAAACCCATTTTTAAGAGTTTTGTGGAACTTGTTTGAAATTAATACATCTGTCGTGGAAATTTTCCAACAATTTAAAAATAAAATATATATCAGTATTACACAGTTAGATATGTAGACAAATAATACTTAAGAAATACTAAGAAATGTGAGTTTCTGTCATGTTATCAAACAAGTGATATGTGGCAGAGTTTGAACGATAGTTTCTAAGCTTTGTCATGCCAAATAGCAGGGCATTCAGACTAGGTAATGTAAAGAAGCTGATGATTATCTCCCACCTGGTCATCCACAGACTTGAGCTCCTCTGTCAGAGAGTGAGAGAGCTGCTGGAAGCGGCCAATCACAGTCCTCAGGTCTGCTACCAGATTCTTCTCAACACTCACAATCTGCCTCCAGTCCTGCTCCGCATGCCATACACAAACCCACAGAACACGTCATCACAAAAAACATATGGAAGTTTAAATTAACTAGCTAATATTCTTTTTGAAAGACATGTCTAAATCTTACAAACATATTGTATCATTCTGGGCAGCCAGAGATAATGATTAAAACATACTACAGTATGCCGATTAAGCATTAGAAAGAAATGTTTTAAGTCATCACCAAGTAGCAAGTTGATTTACAAATTCGCTAATGATACAGTAAACTCCCGATTTCTGGGGTAATGATTGGGTAAGGGTTCACAAATAACCAATATTCACTGTTAAAGCATCTTTGGGGGGGGGGGGGGGATGTTTATTGTACACACATGTTATGTAAACAATTAATATAGTGATTCAATTTTTTGACAGCCATTGTGTAGCACTGTCATAAATGATGTTTACATCATCACATACACACAATTCTGTATCAGCTGATGTGTGAACGATTGTCAGAAAATTTCACATTGGCTACTTTGACAGCCTACATTTGCACAACATACATCGGAGAAATATGCGGGCAGGAAGGAGATCGTAGACAAAATGTCTATATATTTTATTTTATATCTTTACAATACAGCTATTATTAGTGTAACAAATTAAACTTTGTTCTAGAATAATGTGTAGGTGTTTAAACAAAATGGAACATTGTTTGCAGTAGTTAAGCTTCGATTGTCTCCGATACATGGGTCGCAGTTAGTGCTTGAAGCTAACATCGCCACGTGCATGCTTCATATTAATTGAAAAGGCCACAACTCTATTGCACAGTATTTTTCAAATATTTCTACATTAATGTCACGTAATATGTTTCAAATCCGAGGCCGCATGAGATGAAAAATTTACTTTTAAAAGTATGAGGTAGATATACTTTTGCGACACAGAAGAGAAATAAGTGAGAGTGCTGGTATCTACGATAAGAAGGACTCCTGCAAAGGAATTAGTAATTTTAAATTTTTGTATTGACGTGTGCCCGATTAGATTGACGGCACGTTGATCGAGAATTTTGGCTGCTAGACCAAAAGTGGGGTAGTTTGCTTTAGGTAGTCGGCATGAGGCAAGGGGTGTTGGATAGCACTTACTTACTCCAGTTTCTTGGGCGTTGTGGTTGGGGTAGGTTTTATCTAGACGCGATGGATTCGGTCCACGCCGGATTGGAGATTCCACAGGTGTGCTTCGTTGGTCCAAAAGTTGAGGTTGTCCAGCCAAGTAGCACTTCGGTATCGGTCAGAAACCCTTTTACCACAGGGTGACATGTAGTATGTACGAGGATACAAGGTGAGAAGTCAATTACCAGAACCAGAACAGGCGTGACTCGGTGAAAGCGGCCTCTCATGTAGCAAGATGGTAGGGCGGAGCACTTCCGGCATGGCAGCTCGACGTCCTGATGGGCAGTTATTCCTGCATGGCATGTGGTTGGGGCGGAGGACTCTCGTCGGAACTCGACGTCCTGGGTTCTGGTGGCTGAGTGGCATCATGTACTTCTTTGTCGGAGCCAGAGGACGACTTCGTCGAAGTTGGGATGGCCTAGACTCCCGGCTTCGTAGTTGTACCAGGTGGAGAGGTAGGCACCTGGGGGATTCCCACCCCTCTCACCGAAGGTGCTTCCGACTGCTCGCTAATGTGGCTTGATCGGTGGGGTGTTTCAAGGGGTTCTGTCATGTGGACTCTACCAGGATAATTCGGAGCAGCCAGATTTTGTTTTGGCTGCGATCTTCTCGGCGTAGCTGCATGGCGTCCAGTGCATTGATCTAACGGAGAACGCACCTTGGCATTGTTCTACATCTCGTTTCCATGGCGCGATGTAACTATGAGCAAATGCCAATCATGATGGGCATCGGTTCGGATGGTGTGGATGTGCTTATCCCAATTCTTGTGATCATTACCCACACTGATACAGAGGCACTTCTTGATCTCCTGGTTCCTCCGTTCAGCTGGCTTGGCTTGGGAATGGTATGGAGTGGTAGTCCAGGTTTCTACCCCCCTCCCCTTCACCATGTTTTAACAGGCAGTTTGCCATTGATGGCTTGTAAACTGAGTACCATTGTCTGTCAGTATGGCTTTCGGATAACCCCATCGTGCCAAAATCTGTCTCCATTTTCAGCATGATTGGGGTGGTTTCTTGGCTGGGTAGAGGAAATGCCTCTACCCATCTTGAAAATTGATCTGTTACTTCGAGTAGGTAGCAGTTTCCTTTCATGCTACGTGGATACGGGCCTATCAGATCTGCGGTGATGTGGGTCCAGGCCATCTTGGGTCTCTGTGGTAATGCGGTGGGAGAGGGGACCGGGTATGCTTTTTCGCAGCAGCCTGTGACGCAGTTGCTCACATACTGCCGGATGTTGCGGCTTATCCCGTACCAATTTTATCAGCCCGTATTTGCAGTGAAACCCAGATCTTTCACTGTGTATTGGGCTGCCCGCTACTTGTCAACACAACGCTATCCCATAGTGCATACTGTTGGGTCTGTTCCGGTAGTAGACGTCGGATGTCGGGTTAGGGTTATTTGTTGGCTGGTTATTTGCAGTTGAAGAAGTCGGATTTGTTCTTCCGGACTTCTTTCTACCTCAGGGGGTGTGGGGGAGACATTTTCTCCTCCTCTTCCTCCTCAGCTTTCTCCTCCAATGTCGGGGAACGAGACAGGGAGTCTCGCAGGTCGTTCATATTACCTGGGCAACGTTGGACCTCGAAGTCGAACGCAGTAAGGAATTCCGTGTTTCGTGTAGCCATTGGAGGGCTTTAGATTCGGTCCGAAGAGTGAAATGTTGAGCTCCGAGATAATACCTGTATTTCTTCATGGCCCAGATAATGGCCAGACACTCCTGCTCATTGATGTGGTAGCGATGCTCGGTTTCGTTTTAGTGGGCATATGCTATCACGTGGGGCATCCTCCTACGTCTTTCTAGTATAATACTGCACCCAGGCCATTTTAACACACATTCGTTTGCAGTATTAAGGGTTTGTCTCCTTGTGGCCGATGGAGTTGGTGGATATTCGTGAAGCTGTTCTTCAAGTCGGAAAATGCTCGTTGTTGTTCCGGGCCCCATCGCCAATGGGTGTCTTTCTCGAGGAGTGGATGTAGTGGCGCCATATGTTCCGCAATGTTTGGAACAAAGTCTCGTAGTCAATTTCTCAGACACAGGTTCCGTCATAGCTGTCGCTTATTTGTAGGTTCTTCCGCTTCTTCAATTGCTCGTATTGAACTGTGATGCGGTAAGTTTCTCTTAGGTGATTTGATGTGTCCCAGATAATCTATTAATGACTTGACAAAGAAGCTTTTTGACAGCTTGCAAGTCATTCCGTGTAATTCGAGTGTTTCCAATACTCATTGCAGAGGGCCTAGATGTTCCTCCCAACTATTAGAGTATATTATTACATCGTCGAGATAGGCGAAACAGACCTCGCCGATGTAACATGTTAGTACTTCTGCAGACATTAATCGTTGGAATCTTGCGGGGGCGTTTTCCAAGCCGAAAGAAATGACTCGAAATTGTAGGGTTTCGCCCTCAGGTGTCGTAAAGGCCGTATATTTTCGACTGTGTGGATGGACTGCAATCTGCCAGTACACGGACTCCATGTCAAGAGTACTGAATATTTTAGCTTCGCTAATATCTCGTAGTGTATGAGACATGTCTATAGCCGGGGGAGCGATTGGGTGGGTGACTTCATTTAGCGATTTGTAATTTACGCAAAATCGCTATTTCCTGTACTTCTTAGGTACAAGGACCACATGTGAGTTATATGGGGAATTCGATGACTCCACGAGCCCCTGGTCCTTCATGTCGTTGACCTGCTCCATGATGAGGTCACAGCAATGGGCTGACACTAGGTATGGACGACTGTACGTCAGTTGTAGGCCATATTTCATCTTGTATGGAACGTTTTGTTGTAGCAGTCTTCCTTGTCCGAATGCACGGGCGTGCTCGTCTAGTATGGCTTTTAATTGTAAGAACTCTGGTTCTTCAAGTTCGTGGTTAATTCTTATTAGGTCGATGGGCATTAGCGGGATGTCATCTGGGTTTTGATCTCAGTTTACAATAATATGGTCGTTTTCCCCCACATAGGCTCTATGATGTCTGTGATCCAGAATGCATTGATGCAATATGAGCCATAGGCACCCTAGTATTACTGATTCGGACATGGTTGGTGATACAATAAATTCTGTTGGTGTAGCAATACTTTGAATTTTTATATTCAGGGTAATTCGGCCTATTATGTCCAGGGTGGAGTCGGGCTGCGCCATTCTTACTATTTTGGCTTTTGGTCTTGATTCGGTGAGCTGGTTCCATGTTAACAAATTTCCTCTGATAAAATTTCCGGTGGCCGCCGAGTCAAGTAAGGCTAGTACCCTGTCATTATTTACCTCCACCTCTATTTGTGGGGATATGGAAATCTGTACTTCCTCACTTAATCCCTGGACGATGAGTCTTTGTTAACCGAGGGTGATGGCCCACTTCCTACCCTGCCATTAGCGTTTCCTGTCTTGGTTCGAAGAGTTGGTTTTTCAGCTGGTCTTGTGGTGATATTTGATTGCGTTTTGTCAACTCGGTTTGGTGGAACAGCAGCTCCTTCTGGTTTCTGAGGGCAGTCCTTGTTTCGGCGATTCTCTGGACGAAACCAACATTTGGGTACGAATGCCATGCGAGGGGTTGAGGTTGGTGCGCCTTTAAGAGGCGCCACAGGTGGTGCTCATACCTCAGGGACCTTGGCTGATACTGGTTTATTGAGACTCACCTGTGCTGCAAAGTTTTGCCCAGCTTCTCGGGCTCGATCAACTAATTCGTCCAAGGTGGTGGGTTTTGCTATCAGGAGTACGTTCCTGAGATTTGGCAGTACCATTCGACCAATGGAACGAATGGCGGTAGCTTCGTCGTCTCCGGGGAACACACGTCGAAAATTTGTTTCTTCCTTCGTATGAAAATTTCCGTTTCTTCGTCGAGTACCTGGGTCTGGCTATAAAATTGTTTCGTTAGCATAGCCAACACCTCCTTGGCTGTGAATTCCGCCTCTATCCAGTTACTGAACTGCTTCCAGTCCGTTAAGTATTCTCCGTATCTTTCTCACCATGTGAGGGCGATGCTCTTCAAATGTAGTTGGGCATGGTCGACCCATTATTTCTGTGGTAGGTTCGTTTCTTTGAATTCTTTTTCGCATTCCTGTGTGAATGCTAATGGGTCTTCTGTACGATAACAGTGGCATCCGGAAAGATGATCAGGGTTCGAATCCCTGCCAAGGTAGTTCCTCGAACGCACCCGGAACAATCCCTAGCCAACTTTATCCCCGCTCGACAGCCAACGAGGCTGCAGCAGATAAACCCTGTCAGTTCAAGTCAGATCATTCACCACACCATTCACGCACCTCTCGTATCCGATTGAGCACAACCGTTATTGGGACAACTGGCGTCCAGTTTATTGACATCTCTGGTGGTACAGCGAATAAGACTGCCTGGAAGGGATAGCTTAACACTCCGACTCACCCTGGGGTTTGACTCTCCTCCACCTTGTAAGGTCCGAGAGGGCAGTCAGCACCCTAACCACTTGTTATTCAAGAGGAGCGCGCGTAATGTGAATACAGTAAAACCCTGTTAAGAAGTTCCCACTTAATAAGTTTCCCTGCTTAATAAGTTCAATAATTGTGCACCTTGTCTATCTGCACATGTGTAATTTGACCCTATTAAGAAGTTTTCCTGGTTAATAAGTATTATTTTTTCAGTCCCTTCAGAAACTTATTAACAGAGTTTTACTGTATAAGCAAAACAAATACAGTACTGAAAAAATGTAGGGTTGTGCGAGTATTCTGTATACCGAAACAAAAATAAAAATGACAAATTTAATCTTTGTATGCCTAAAGTTGTAACAGAACTAAAATCCCCAATTTCGATTAATATTTTGGTTTTAAATGAATGTTTATTCAGTGCATCAGCAAAGGTAACTTCTGTCTGTAAATCATCTTGTTTGTTTTCATTATTTTATAGCTAATTCAACTACATAAAACTGAAATTAAATGTAGGCAAAAAAACTAAAAAACCCTTTGGTAAATACTTCGCGTACTACATTTTTTTGGTTTGGTTTTGCAACAAAATTGTTATCATTAATAACTTGCTAAAATATTATGCAATTTGTTAAAGATTCGAAGATTGATCTCTTAAAAAAATACTTTTCAATTTGGTTTCAGTTTCACAAAAGTGAATTTTGTCGATTTCATTTCGTTAGAAAAAAGTTGCATTCACACAAACCTAAGTAAATACATACATAGCCATCAAAACCGTATTTCTCTAACTGTGTCGAATCTTTGTACTAATCACTAATGTATGGGGGTTTTGGTGCTTTTAGAGTGATGTAAAGTTTATGCTTTTATTTACTGTAGGGATAAAGACACACAGTGCACCAATAGCTGGAAAGAACTTGGTGGGCAGAATGGTAGCCATTATTTATATTTTTCCTAACCCAGGGGAAAATTCCCTGATATTTCTATAACTTATCCCTGTAATATCAAATGCATGAAGACCAATAGCTGGAAAGAACTTGATGGGCAGAATGGTAGCAATTATTTATATTTTTCCTAACCCAGGGGAAAATTCCCTGATATTTCTATAACTTATTCCTGTAATATCAAATGCATGAAGATTGACTTGCCACCTCCAAGCACACATCCACATACTGATCTACTGGCCTTGCAGCAACTTGACTGACCTTGTTGAGCAACTGCTGCAAGCTGTCCATGGCTGCGGTTACAGTCTTCTCAAGTCCTACAGCACTCTCCAGCATCTCATTCAACTGTAACAGACAGGGTAGGCATCAAACTGAGACAGTTACCTGAACGTCTCATTTTAGTCCCTTGCAGAAACCGGTCCTGGCGCTAAACAAGTAGATGTAATATTACTCAAGATGTCAATATGCAATGTGTAACATGACTGATTCATCACAAACATAAAGTAGATACACTAACTTGAAGCCTGACCGGAGGAAGTGGAATAAACATTCAACACTATAATGGGTGCTAGAATGAATAGAATCCAGAAGAGAATACGAGTTCCCCTTCTCCTGCCCCTTTCGGGGTAGCTGCGCTTTTACCACCTTGGTTAATAGACCAGCACGAGTAGACGAAAAGTAGTACCTCAAGTACACAATATAGTTGCCGGCTACGTCGTAGATCCTCCCTATCGGGTAGATGATTGGGTCTAGTATTCCTTAGTTTCAACCTACACAGGACGCCTGGGCCTTGTACACTCTCAGATACTTCATTGTTATGTGCGGTCAATTTCGTGGGGAGTGTAGGTGATCTACACCTGGGATGCCGGTCGAAGCAACTTAGTCCCTCTTTGAGAGTCGACCAGTATAGATTGTTGGACAAGTGGGTGTCCTACTTGGGACAAAATCATCCATTACCCTAGCGTCGTGACATTTGATCGCGCATTTTACCCATATTGCAGTGGGAAGCGGTGCACTCTGCTTCGCAACATGGCTCGCCGGGCGTGCGGTGCCTGGAACAACGGCCGATGTTGGTTGCGATGGTATAGGGCAGTGTTACTGGTTGCGGGTTGTGAGAGGACTTACTATGGGTCGTTGATGGCAAATTCCTAAAAATGATTTACCTTCTTGTGAAATTAATACAACAGCTAGATTGACATTGCCTGGCAGTTTAATAGAGGCCCAAAGAGAGGGATTGGTAAAGGAGGCGAATTATCTACAGACAAATTAAAGACCTCTATGAACAGGGAGTTGTTGTTTTCGATATTCTCTGAACTTAGATTACGCAGTGCTCTTAGACTTTCCGTAGAGCTCGTCTGCATTGTCTACTTTGTCTGCCGTGCTCAGTGTAAGGCATTGATATACACAAAAACCACCTGGAGGATTAACAAGTACTAATTCCGACCTTACTGTGTAAACCAGGAATCAGTGCCGTAAATCGCGGTACTCACCAGATAGCCTTATTCAGACTGGGCTGGGACTAACTGAGAAAGACATATATTTGCCTGAGACCTGGGTGAGGCACCCACCTACGACTACGTAAGTAGCAGGATCTTCAGTTTTCCTTACGGCATTTATAGACGGGGAAGGCGAAGTAGAATGTCTGGTCTGACCAATCGTGGTATGGATTTGTGTTCCTACTGTGACGTGCTTCCAATGATCTGTCCGAGTGGCAGGCCTCGGTTTGCCGGTCTAAATGGTGTGGGTATTTGGCCTTATTGGCTCGTGTTACTTGTTGGACATTTGGTTAACTAATAATAGAATTACTTATCAGTGAGATTATCTTATATCTTGCATTTATTATACAAGTTAAATAATTTTTCTGCAAAGTTAGAAAGGGGAAAAACATATAACGAAATAAGTTACTCGCAAAGAAAATTGGAAAAAATTTAAGTATTTTATTTACATATTTTGAGGAAAGTTTGGGCAGGGATGAGCTCTAGTTTTCCCTGAATGACTCTGCAGCCATCAGATGATTGGGCAGGGGCCTGGGGGTGGGGATGGATGCCCAGTGGGCCACAGGTGCAACATAGCCTGGGCGAGGTTGAGATGCCACAGCAGTGAAGTATCTGCTCTGCTGCTGCCGTTTCTTTCTTTCTTGAGGTATGGGGTAACGCCATTTCTCGGCCTTATAAGCCTCGCAGGCCTTGTAGTTTGCTGCGTGAGTGCCACTGTAAAACACATATTTTCTCAGCGACTTGTCGTCCTTGTCCGACCAGTCACATTGAGTGATGATGTGGCCTTTGCTACAAAGCCTCAAGTGGTGGAAGGGGAGGGGGTGGTGGCAGTCCCTGGCAGAGTGGCCGAATCTCTGGCAGTTCGAGCACTGTGCAGGACTCTCTGGTCACTGATCTTCTTCTACTTTAATTACGAGGCCACAGAGTCCTCGTAGTTGAAAAATTTACTGACTGTGCCTGGTAGGTGGGAGCTCCACGAGATCAACATGTGTAAGGGCTGCCTGTCCATCGGCAGATTCGGGGCGACGCTGATTGGTTGGAAGCCTATGCCAACAAGATCTTTGCGGATCTATTCCGCTGTAAGCGACTTGTCTGCCACTTAAAGGCTACTTTAATGGGCAGCTCACTGTGCGGAGTGAGCACTGAGAACCCTACGTTCAGGGCTTCTAAAATCTGAATTGCTTTCCTGTAATCGTCGTTTGAATGTGGCAGGTACGAGACGCCCTCTGGGACATGTAGAATCACCCAAAGGAAATTTACCACAAGCTTTGTCTATATGTGCTATTGCCTTTTGGTGTAAGGCATGTCTTTCTAACAGTTGTGGCTCTGCCTTACGGTACAACAGGGTGCACCGAATAGGTGGCCATCGAGCATGTGTGTTTGTTCATTGCACGAGTCCCTGAAAGGGCGGCTTGCAGTCCTAAACTAGAAGCTCTAAAATCAGATAATAAAAGTACAGTCTCCTGCTCCACTCTGGTGGGCATGGTGTTTACGTAGGGTCACACAGTCACCTAAGGAAAGGAAAGTCAGTGTAAGTGAGAACCCGTGTTTTATTCCCGAGAGGAATAGACACAGTGGCCCGTACTTCCTCCTAACTACCTTGAGCTGACTGAAAGTGCAAACTATGCAATATGCCAGGTAAGGAGAACCTAGTTATAAACTGAAAGGCAGATTCGACAAGGTAGCTGTTAACTTTTCCTATCTACGCTGTGTCGTGTCCTGATGGGATGTAAGAGGCCCACTTCCTGAAGAGTTGTGGGGTTTGCCATTACCAAGGGTAAGCACCAAGGGTGGGGGTCGACGACTTCTTAAAGGTCTGTAAGGGAAGGCCCTCTGGAAGGTCTGCAAGACGTTGGTGTTGGAGCTGAAGAGCCTCGGGGTTGTCTAGAAGATAAAGAGAAGTCAGAGAGCTCCAGTACATGAGGTGGTGGAATGAGCTTCCGATGCTTTCAGACAAACCGACGAACAGCTGACCGTTTTTAGTCAGCACACAGGTATATGTAGTGCCGACCACCCTCGTTCAGGCTGAGGAGGTGGCAGGTGGTCAAATTTTCTGGTAGGAGGCGAAGCCAAGAGTTGTCTGCTTCATCATCTGCTGGTGGCTGAAGCATGATAGGTGGTGCTATCCCTCGGCGTGCTCTGGAACTTTTTGCTCGCACGAGGTTATTTTTGGGCACTCGGCCGCTGTCTCATTTATTCTTTTGAAGGGGATTTGGCTTGGCTCTCAGACTGCGGCAAACAGTACAATCATGACGTGTCTGTATTAATCCCGCGACAAAGGATATAACCTGTAGCCACTCACTCTGGTAGATATTATACTTGGTTCGGACCCCACCTAGTACACCAAGGAGATATACACAGATGAGATGAAGTCATAGTCACATATAAATGGAGATCATCATGCATCAATGATTATAAACATAAGCACTTCAGATTTGCGATCAGTCAGCACTGTTGTAGATTTTCAATTGGGTACAACAATGATACTAAGAACACAGCACCCAAGCAATTCATAATATACCTGTATGTTCTATATAAAAATATATTAGCGTATGTACACGTGCAGATTTCTGCCATAATTATAAACGACTATGCCTCACCATGTCATGTATTTTATGTCACCTAAGGAAGGGTCAAACCAAAGACAACGAACCACTTGTTGTGGGGATGGTTACAGACACGTGGAATTGTATGTCACACAAGCAGTCAGAAAACAGGCCAGCCTCTCCGAAGTGCCACGACTCACACTGGCCACAGCTGCCACAAAGCGCCCGAAGACAGACTGCCACGAAAAATCTCAACTGCCACGAAATTCCTTGACTGCCATGAAGTGCCCCGAATGTCGCCGAAGCCAGGTAGTCGAGTGCACGAGGGTGGATACACCCACCACGATCTACTCCGAGAGATGCCACACCTCTCACCACCACGCCTGGGCGAGGGCATGGCGGGCAGAATATAAACAAACCTCCGACTATCGCCTGGCCGAGGGCTTGGCGAGCAGAGTATAAACACACCTCCCACTACCGCCTGGGCAAGGGCATGGCCGGCAGAGTATAAACACACCTCCCACTACCGCCTGGACGAGGGCATAGCCGGCAGAGTATAAACACACCTCCCAGTACCGCCTGGGCGAGGGCATGACTGACAGAGTATAAACACATTTCCCACTACCGTCTGGGCGAGGGCATGGCCGGCAGAGTATAAACACACCTCCCACTACCGCCTGGGCGAGGGCATGGCCGACAGAGTATAAACACATCTCCCACTACCGCCTATGCAAGGGCATGGCTGGCAGAGTATAAACACACCTCCCACTACAGCATCGGTGAGGGTATGGCCGGCTGAGTATAAACACATCTCCCACTACCGTCTGGGCGAGGGCATGGCCAGCAGACTATAAACACACCCCCCACTACCGCCTGGGCGAGTATATGTCCGGCAGATTATAAACACACCTCCCACTACTTCCAGCCTCATCGCCTTCATTTTCAAAAGGTACCATACCTTCTAGTTGCAGCAGGATACAGAACACCCTTCATTATTGCTGAGCATTCTAGTACGGCAATCACCACTGCCATTCAGGTGGTCGTAAACACACCTCACTGCCCTTATGGTTAGTGGCCCCCTAAGTCCCTTCTGGATGCCAAGTTCAGGATAGTTATGTCGAGTTGTTGTCATAGCCACCTAGCAGTTTTTTCTACCTTGTGCAGTCTATAACCAGGCAACCCTCACCTGGAGTACGTAGCTTACTTCAATTCAACTTTGCTATGTTTAAGAGGTAGTACGGGCCAGCGTGTTTATTCCTACCAGAATAAACACGTTTTTCAAATCAACCAACTAGTTATTATTTTCAGAGGCTATTTGTGCCGATTCCAGGTAGACTGGAGTGTCACAAGTAAGCTGGATACTGCGGAATATTTCTCATATCAATTTACCAACCATCGAATAGGACTGCGAGCTCCCTCTCAGGGACGCCGTATGTAGATATACACATACATTAGACGGCCACACAGAATGGTAAAGCCCCTATCATAAGACAGACAATCCAAAGGGCGTCTAGTCAATCAGCGCACTGAACTGTGCCGGACATGAAAGGAGCATTGGGTGCAGCTCTGGGTTGTCCAGCTTTAACAACTGGAAGTACATTCAAATAGGGACTTGGTCGCCTGCTCACTCTTCACGAGAATGGTGTTAGAACTGTCTCACCTCTATGCCATACACTCGCAAAAGTTGAACTCAAAGGAAGGTGAGAGAGGCAACTAATGCCACCGCCAACCATGGTTGCAACTCCACGCCAACTGCACTCTGCAGCTAAACCCCACGGGAACGAACTCAGACTGCATGACAGCTGGAGGGGCACTGATTTCCCTCCCTCGCCTCTCCCTTCCTTATTTGCCACCCCCAACTAGCTTGCCGGCAGCCAACGCCCAGACATCGCCACCTTCCTCAAGGGCGAGGAAGTCAGATACGGTATCGCCAATCCCTGGATTCGGGGAAGCCGCCAGAGTAGCCTGACCAAGATCAATGCCAGTACCAACCACCCCAGCTCCTCCACATATGCAGAAGAACCCTGGTGCAACGCCAATCGCCGACCATCATTGCCGTAGCTGGGTAAGTAGTTACCGAAGGACCTCATCAAGCCAAGTAAACCCATAGGAGTGTGTCCACCCATCCAGAGAATCGCAGCAGCCTAGTCACAAAGCCATGTGCATAGTGCTATACACCAGTCATGAACCAGTACACCAGTTGTAAACTGGACGTTAAACAAATATGCATGACTGACCTAGCGCACCCAAGATTACCCTGATGTGACGTAGTCACTGACTCCAGAGTGTGTCACACGTCAATATATTCAATGTAAAGTATTATACCTCATACATGCTGTATTTTGATTATGTCACACGGGAACTACTAACAAAATTTTTGATGAATAACAATTCTATAAATTTTCTAATATATATTAAGTGATACTTTGAACCATATACCATTGATTTGAAAAAATGAACTTTCTGGGCAGTTATTATAAAATATTACACAAACACAAATACTGTATTGCTGCGATTCAGCATGACATGGACTAATTTTTGCTGCATGATGTATTTTCCAAGGGAACTAGAATAAATACAAAAATTACTTGTAAAGAATCAGGGTAAAGCCTGAACTGATCATTAAAATATAAAAAAAATTCTGCCATAATAATGTTTTTTGATCCTGTGGTGTCCTGATGCTGCATGGAAATGTGATGCTGTAGCAGAAGACGAGACAAACGTGTCTCCAACTAGTGTACCATGTCCTGACTACACTTAGCATATGTACTGCACATGCTTGCAGATCTCTGACCTCGAGTCCACTCTACTAGCGTAGATAGCACTCACACTATTACTTCCTGAGAAGTAGACGCATGCCTCAAATTTCTGATGCACCAAGAGCACAGAAAAATGAAAGCACTCATGTGGCTGCTACTTCGATTTGTTACCTTCCACAGCAAAACAAATTACCAATATATCTAATAAAACAGTGGAAGAGTAAGAAAATAACCCACAAGTCATTGGTTGACTCAGCACATAATTCTTGCAGATTATAGCAGAATTTAAGAATGAGAACATATACGTACCTACTTAAAAGAGAAAGAGTAGAAAACAAATGGTAAAATTCATCATTTGTCCCAAGAGATGTTTGCAACACTCACCTGAGTCTGTTGTAATAACATCACTTCTGTGTCAAGACCTCTGCTGCTGCTCATAAGCAACTCCTGCAACATGTGCAACTTGACAAAATAATTTCATTACTAACACATGCTAAAATTCACATACTGAAGTGAACCTGTCTCTTTAATGTTTTACAGCTTTGCATAAAAAAATTTCGTGATTCAAGACCGTGACCTGAACTCGTCGTGCTCCTCCCCATGCACAGAAACTAAGGAATGAAGCTGTAACACTACTAACATGGCTAGCATTCAACAGGACTTGTTTTTTCATGCACATATTATTTATTGGAAATGTTACAACATTCCTGTAGTACAGCTCCTTACAAAACTCAAATCCGTGACACACACACACATCTTTTTTTTCCTGAATGTGTCATATTTGGATGTAAGTTTGTCTTAATTTAGTTTGGTAACCATTCTGCAATTAGCCTGCCAACTTAAAATAGGACATAAAAATAATAATAACCACATAATATTATATTTTAAATTATAACTACCACATTGCAGTGAACCTACTTGAAAATGTATGCTGATTCTCTCGAAGCCCCAACATGTACACAGTGGTATAGTAAGGGAGGTGACTCACAGAGACTCACCAAGAGAAATAAATAAATTGAGAATATACACCAACATGGCAAAGTTATGGGATACTTGGACTTGGATGGTACTTGCACCCGGTGATATACAGGATGGTTCGTAGGGTACCAGTTATCTCTCTGGCGCAGACTACAGGTGGCTTGGGTGTCGACAGTTGGAACCTCGAGTCCTGCTTCGTCTCTCTGTTCTCTACAGCTGTAAGGGCAATGCAGCGTCAGACAAGGGAGTTTCTGACGGCTGGTTACACTCTGTATTACCATGACGGCGGTGATCCTCTGCGGTTGGGGAGGGGTAAGGGGTGTCAAAGTTCTTACCAGAGGAGGGGTGGGTCTGCGACTGATATGGCAGCCCCCTTGAACAAGAAGGGGGAGGGGGCACAACGTAGAGGTCTACTATGCAGTATCGATACAGAAATACAGAAATAGGAGGAGTAAATTCAAAGCAATGAATGATATAGTCAGAAACTTTACCCATCCAATTAAGGGCATTAAGGGCAGAATATACTATAATGTTAAAAACCCACTGCTGAGGAATTATGACCGTGAGGCGTCGGGGACACAAGGGCTCAAAAAACGGTGTCGCTTGAGCGACGATGACGCGACTTAGCTGTATGCAGGAGTTCCTCCGGGGGCTGGTTTAAGGTTCTGTCAGCTGAGTGTCCCTGTGCGGGCTCTCAGAGGGGGCACGTCAGCGTAGCAGTCTCAGCTGACAGCCTCCTTCCAGATCAGGCCTCTTTGACAGCGTGGTCGTCGCTGCTGGCTGCTTCCTCTGGAGTCAAACTTCTTCGGCGCCTTTGTGGTCTCAGCTGGCTGCTTTTCCAGGACTCGATATCTTCGACAACAAATGGTTTCTACTGGCTGCTCCTGGTCGGTGGGAAACTGACATACCCGTCATTGTGTCTACTTTCTGTTGCGCTTCTCTCGTGATCCTCTTCTGTTGCTTTTCTCAACATGCGCCGTGTGCTTGCTTCTCCCTTGGCCCTTATTCTGTGCGCACAGTGTCATCAGCTGATGCATATCTTCTGCATGTCTTAAGGTCTCATGGAATCCAGGATCTCCAGAATGGGGGTAATTGTGGTGGTGCTAACATATACACATTCATAGCTCATGTGGGACCGAGATTTTCCACTGCTCTGTTCGCATGTGAGATCTCGCCCAGATTATGCCATCCCTTATCTCGTACCGATCAGGACATCTCCTCAATAACTCTCAAAATTCGGGATCGGCTTGCTGTCAGTCTCGTATCAGACCCATGCGGAACTTAACCAGCTGTACTTCTGCGCTATCTGACCGTGTCAGGTTAGGGGTTGAGGGGGGGGGGGTAGCATGCCATCCAATCGTCAGCTCCTCTCTCCTTGCTAGGAATTAGCGGTCACCAGGATAATGCATCCAGCAACTCGTTAGTGGTGCCCGAACAATGCTCGATAGTGAATGAAAATTCCATTAGAAATAAATTCCACCTACCGAATTTTGCCATTTCGCTACTCATGGTCTTTATCCTTATTGTCGGTTCTGAGGATGAATGGGTGGTCCTGTAGGCAATAACGGTATTTGTGGACCTCCCAAATCACAACCAAGCACTCCTGCTCATTACTGTGGTAGCGCTATTCAGTCTTGTTTAGCATAGTACTAGCACATTCTATAATCCGCCGCTGCTCCTGTGACTGCTCCTGGTATAAGACTGCTCCCATTCCGGTTCTGCTTGCATCAGTCTGCAGGATTAGGGTAATTCTGGCAGAGGCCGGTAATCATGGGTAAGTCGCAACAGTTAGCCTTCAATTTTCGGAACACTTCTTGTGCCGGTCGGTCCACTTCCGGAGAATAGTTTTGGGTAGGCATTCGCTGAGAGGGGCCATAAAGGGGCCGATGTCTTCAACAAAATCTCGGAGACAATTGCTGAGTCCCTGAAATCACTTCAGTTTTCTCCAGTTGGTTGGAACTCCAGCCTCCTCATTTCTCGTACTTTCTCTGGCTTCGGATAGTTCCCGTCTGGGATAATTATGTGTTCTAAATATTCCACCCAGGTTTTCCCGAAGTGGCACTTCTCTAGTCGACAGGTAAGTCAGTGGAAACTAAATCTCTCCACGACTTTTCGCAAGTGTACCTCGTGTTCCTCCCATGTGCAGGATTATACGATCACATTGTCCAGGTAAGCCCTGGCCACTATATCCTGTCAAAACCACTCCTGATATCACTGGAACGTGGCGGGTGCATTCTTTAACCTGTAGAGCATGACACAAAACTGCAGCGTTTCGCCTTCGGGGGTTGTGAATGCCGTGTATTTTCTGGATCCTGGGTGTATCTGGATTTGCCAGTACCTACTGTGGAGTATAATGACCTGCCTACCTAACACTATGAGTTCAGCTAATATACCAACTATTCTCTGCACTTCTCACCTTGTGTCTACTATAAACCAGTTAGGTAGGGGCCTTACATAGGGGTTATTTAATACTAATAGCTATTCAATGAAAGAGGGAATTCACCTACACATTTATTACAACTCTGTAAGTGTATCTATATGACAATACTTCAACACAATACTACAATGGTATTCTTCACACAATAATGACTCTATCTTACTTCGACTGACTATATAAATATGAGAACACAAGAGTTACAATTATACAAGAACGGAGAGTTGATTACACTAACAATGGGATACTGGTATACTGGACTGATATGTTATTATAAGAATACAAGAATGCAACTACTCGATATGCCTTAGCCTTGCCACGTAATTATTAAGATGAAGCCTCGATAATAAGCATGTCGCCCTAACCGCTGAGCTGGATTTATGCTTAGCACTGAAGATGTAGAGTTTCTTGTAGAGGCCAGAGTTCCCCGGACCCTAGCGTTCTTCCGTGTCGCTCCGACACTGATGTTGCCGCGTCACTCTCTGCCGACTGCTTGGGGGGAGGGGGGTGTACATCTCTGGCTTAAATAGTCTGCTCTCAGTAGGTCGCTCAGTCTTATTGATAAACAGGGGGCTCGATTCAAGAATATACAGTCTATAGCACCTTAACTTATCATGTTCGGGCCCCCTGGACCCCTATACAGCAGGTATAGCTTTCAAATATGTGCACGTCTCGTAGGTTGCGAAGCATATCAGCCAGGTTTATCATTGGGGGCACTATTGGATACATTACATTGTCCAAGGCCTGGTAGTTGACACAAAAGTTGACCAGCACTACTTTGGTATTATATGGTAAGTCGGCTCAACTATTCCTTGTGATTTCATCTCGGCTACTTGGTCTAATATTATCTGTCTATGGTAGGCTGATGGGTTGCCTGGTCGGCAGTATATGAGATGCAGCTCTTTTAGCCACATTTCATGATGGATAGCAGCGGTCTTGTTCAGTATACTGGTATACTAGAATACCACCACATGGGTGTTAAGTATCTGCACTGGGTTCCCAAGCTGTTCAGCACTTAGTTGGTGGTTCACTTCCTCGCTGCCGATTTCTTGTCGTTTTTGCAGGTTTATCCCAGTTTATGGCCATTGTTATCCGCAGTCGTTGATACAGTTTTGGTTCATTAGTCATGGTTGTCTGAGGATTACCTCTTCCACTAACAGCGGTATGCAAAAACAATTATGTTTCTACCTTTTCTAAACTTGTGAACACTGTCAACATGACAATGCCATCTATGGCCAGCCATAACTCAGACTGGCCATTTGTATTATTCGGGAGCTTTCTTTTATCTGAATTTTATGTTTGGGTGTCAGCAACTGGCTTTAAATAATATTTCTGGGTGCAGCGATGTCAAGCACAATTTTAATCTGATGGTTATTATTCTGGACCTCGATCCGAGGGGCATGTGCTCCCGGTCTCATATCACTCATGGTTCGGATTGGTTCCACCCTATCGCTTATTCCGGGGGCGACGTGCGAATCAATGTCCCGGCAGTGGTGTTTCCCAGTTCCTGTTCCATAGCCTTGGCTATTTCCAGTTCCTGTCCTGATCGGCTATCGAGGGCTCGGTCAGAGTTCAAAGGGCATTCTCATTCCGCTTGTCTTTGACATACCTCGCAGTAGTATACCATGCCCCTTGCTCTATTAGTGTCGTCAGGCCATCCCAGGTAATTATTATGGAACATCTGGGAGCATGTTGCCCACTGGGTGTATCGTGTGTTACGTCCCAAGCAATTCTGTAGGTTACAACGCTTCTGTTGTTCCCGGCAATTAAGACAGCGGAACTCTATTTCTTCGGTCGGTCGATAGGTGTCATTTCAGCCTATGCACTCATGGCAATAGCCCTGCGGGCAGTGGCTACACATGATCATGTACAGTCCAGTTCCACGACAAAGGGGAGCACTGCATTGCTCCAGCTTGTAATTTTCCCACAATATCTCTTCCCCTCATCACTTGTGCCTTTTTCGGGTTATCTCGGCTGGTGTTCCTTCTGCTTTCGCACTGCTCCGCCCCTGAGCTATTATCTTATGCATCTCCACCATACCACTTGTCCACGTTTTATCAGGATTTCTCGTCTGCAGGCCTATCGGCTCGTCTCGGGCTATGATATTATTGGGCGCGATGGGGTATTGTTCGAGACTCCCAGAAGTATCATCGTGCATGGTGACTAGCTCGGTAGGGGAGAGACTCCTTCTCATCCTGTAGTCTGGTTCCATTCCTCTGCCTACACAGACTCACTATTGCCCCACGTTGGGCGCCAAAAATAACTTGATACTTCTTGCACCTGGTGATATACAGGATGGTTCATAGGGTACCAGTTATCTCTCTGGGACAGACTACGGGTGAATTGGGTATCGACAGTTGGAACCTCGAGTCCTGCATCGTCTCCCTGTTCTCTACAGCTGTAAGGGCAATGCAGCATCAGACAGGGGAGTTTCTGATGGCTGGTTACACTCTGTCTTACCATGGTGGCGGTGATCCTCTGCGGTGGGGGAGAGGTAAGGGGTGTTAATGTTCTTACCAGGAGAGGGGAGGGTCTGCGACTGATATGGCAGTTGCAATGCAGGTGGTGATTTCTCCATATGTTCTAGCCCCCCTTGAACGAGAAGGGGGAGGAGGGACACAATGTAGAGGTCTACTACATAGTATCGATACAGAAATACATCAGTCAATTTGTGGGTTAATAGGAGTTTATTCAAAGCAAATAATCATATACTCAGAGACTGTACCCATCCAATTAAGGGAATTAAGGGCAGAATGTACTATAATGTTAAAACCCACTGCTGATGAATTATGACCGTGAGGCGTCGGGGATACAAGGGCTCAGAAAGTGGTGTCCCTTAAGCGACGATGATGGCAATTAGCTGTATGCAGGAGCTCCTCTGGCAGCTGGTTTGAGGTTCTGTCAGCTGGGTGTCCCTGGATTCTAAATATTAATGAGTAATTTTTTTGTTGCCAAAATTGAGGCAATTAAAAACATTGCTAAAACAACAAACATAACAACACAAACAAAACTTCCTCTTTGTAAACGAAATTCAATAATCTTATAACGAGATTTTCCTATATAGCATTTGCTGTGTTACAACCAATTGTGGTGGCACAGTTGTAACATACTGAACTTGCATTTTTTTATTTTAGAGAGAAACTGGGTTCCTTTCCTGATCCAGTCATCCCAAGTTTGGCTAAGGTTTTCTGAAATAACTCCATGCAAACTATGGGACTGCTCTTTCATATAGGCTATGGATAATTGATTCCTTCTCCTCTCCCTATAGCCTGAGACACTAATTCCATCTCTCAAGACTTTTCTGTTCAGATGTTAAGTCATAAAAAGTACTCGTGTAACATGCCTCACCTTCCCTGCGGTAAGCTTCCGAGTCTGGTCTAGTTCCTTCTGCAGATGCAACTCCTTGCTCCTAGCCTGCACATCACACAACACACGCTGTAGTTCATTCACTCTTACTTACAACTTTTATGAAGTTTTACTTACAGGATATTCCTCCGCCTCATACAACAAAGCTTAACCATGTCTAGAAAATTTCACAAAAGGGACAGTGCACTGCAAATGGGTGAACTCAGTTTATAATATTTTGCAGTATAACTATTTATTACTACGCACTGTCAACACACACATTTCATCCCTGTTTTATTTATATTATTGTAAAATCAATACTACAATTTATTGATGACAGATAAGTATGATGCTTGACACTATCTGGCTTAGGGTAATGAGACATTACTATAGAAATAGTGACTTTGTTAGTGCAGGCCAGAAGCACTTACTTAAAGTAGCTTGTGGCTGACTTACTTTGGTACCAGAGTTCATGCTGAATATAGTGTGGGCCATGTCGCTTGTCTGCTGTGTAAAAGTCAATTACGGGTTTGGTTATTGGCCGGGCGGTTGACTTTGGTGCTGGTTGCTTACTTACACCGGCGCTTGGTCTGCTGGGCGGTGCTGTCTGGGGTGTGACTGCTGGCGGTACTTGGCTGTCCCCACGGGCTGCTGTGGCTCGAATTGCTATTACTGACGGCTTTCGGTGGGCTGGGATAGCGGTGGATGGTAAACCCGGGGTGGGCCAATTCGACGGGCACCTTCTCTCCTCGACAACAGACAGGGTGTGGTGTCCCTGGAAAATTCTGGGGAGCTGAAGACCGAGGAGGGGGGTGAGCTGGGGGGTGAAGCCCCATCAACTTATGGGCGGCCTGAGCTCGTTCCGGGGAGTTTTTTGACCCAGTGCCTTATTGGTCTGAGTGCAGCTCCAGGTAGCTTGGTAGGCAGAAGTAACCTTCCTCTCCTTCAGGTCTCCCCCCCTCTATTGGAAAATGGCATCAAGTTCAAGGCAGAGCAGGCGATGTGCGATTCCCTATCTAGTAGTGTTCTAATGTCTCGGCAACTGGGCGAATGCCGAGCCTAACCGTGCGGTGGCTAGAGAGCTGTTTTTTTCGGAGTGGTTGCTCTTAGAGCGGATACGCCCAACACAGAGCCTACCAAATACTCCATCCGGTAACTCACATGGTGCGGTGGACGTAGTACAAAATGGTCTAGTGGTCTCTCCTCTCTAGGGGAGTACGACTAGTGATCGTACATGGGGTGCACCAAACAGGTGGCCATCGAATGGTGTGTGTTTGCTGATGTACGAGTCACTGAAGGGGAGCTCGCAGTCCTGCATTTGGCGGTAAATTATTAAGTTCAAACCCCTGTCACCTGCTCCACTCTGATGGGACGTGGTGTCTACTATGGATTCTAGGCGTACTCAAGGAAACGAGAAAACAATGTAGTTTAGGAACGTGTTTATTTCGAGAGGAGTAAAACACGGAGACCTGTATTATCTACTGACTACATCGAGCTGACCAGAAGAAATATACTACACTGTCCAGGTGAAGGGGACCTGGTTCTAGGCTAAAGGGTGGTAGTTTCAACTAAGGTAGCTAAATCCTCTTTCACTGTTTCACTGATATCCATGTCATGAACGTACCTAGGGTGCCCACCTACTGAAGGGGCAGCCGTTGCCATGGGCAAGCGACTAAGAGTGGATGGCGTCTTCTCGAAGACTGGCAGGTGAAAATCTTCTCGAAGATCTGGCAGTAGGCAGCGATGATGCTGAAGAGCTTCTAGGCATCTAGTTTGTGTTGTTCACAGAGCTCTAGTGCACGAGGCTGATGTGGCTCTCAGAAGAGACAAGCAACAACTGGCGATTTTTCGGCCGGTGCATGGTAATATATTCTCGTGGCCGAGGGTTCACCGGGCCTTGGAGTGAGGGTGTGATGCACACTTATCTGTAGGCGGAGCTAAGGGCTGTCTGCAGGCGGCCATTGTAGGACTGGAGCACCGGTGGCACTATCTCTTGGCACGCCCTTCAACTATCTGCTCGCTCGGGGTTGCAGCGATGAATCGATCGTTGGCTTATTCACTCTTGACGTCTTCTCGATAGGAGGCTAGGATTTGCATACTAACTGTTCTGATGATAAAATGTACACTTCTGTAACGCCTGTAATAATACCCGCACCCAGGGAAAATCCTATAGCCGCTCTGGTAGAAATCATACAAATCAAATCCCAGTTCAATGCACTTTTTAGTGAGACACGTATGAAGCAAAGTCATTTATCTTCTTAGTCAGTACGTGTCACACATCATGAAAAAGCAAAATTTAATAAAAATAAAGTATTTTAATATTAACAGACGTATAATATGCTTGTGATACACACAGACATATTTAGGAAACAATTAAGCATGTTATACATGGGGCGAGTTTTCAAAGGTTTGCTTCAAAAACTGCAAAGAAAGTATATACAGTTCCTGCTCCGCCAATCAACAGTACTCATAGTTAATACCCTAAAAAGGGGGCTAGGCCATAAATACTAATTTAGTTTTTAATAAATGAAGTTTAAAATAACTGGTATTGGATTAACATAAAATACAAACAACACTGCTGCCATGTTCAACATTGTACTTGCCTCAGCTTCAAAAGTCTCTGAACGATTCTTCCAAAACTCCAGCTCAATTTTTAACTTCTGCAGTTCCTTCTTAAGCTGGGAAAAAACATGAAGCATCATAATTACTACATGACATTGTCTATCTCTATGAATGAACGGTACACCTACTGCACGACAAACCCACATTGTAAATACTGTAGAACCATTTCAAGGGCCCCAAGCAATGTCAGTCTTATACATATAAAGGAAAAACTGTACAAGAGTTTATATGTATTGAAATATATGTCTGTGGACCAATAGAAGGCAACTTATTAAGCAGGAAAATGTTATACGAGGGAGTGTTATAACACAGTTCCACTGTACACGATTACCATGTCAAACAGCTACACAATGATACTTGTAATTGCAGCCTCTTGTCTTGTTTCACTACCAGTATGAACCACTTTATTAGATACGGCTTGCTGCTTTAGATTCACAATGACAAGGAATAAAAGAGATCAAGAAGAGCAATATCAATCCTCATACATATCAGTATATAGGAGACAAACACCTGCACAGTGTTTATGCCACAACAACATCTGGATTAGAAGGAAAGGAGATCAGGGCAATATACCTCTTATAAACTCAAAAATAATCAGAGAACAGTAATAGGAAGAAAATACTATAATAACTGACGCCTGTTACCCTATGAAACACTTTTGCACTGTGGTGGGTGTAACGACAATCTTTAACACGCGACGCCTTAGGTTAAGTACCATGAAAACCATTGTTGCGTGACTTCTGAGGTAAAAGGCTGACATCGTGGTCAACACTAAGGTTTTGGTTCGTGATGCCAGTATCACGAGAAACATAAGTGAGACTTAATGTATAGCAGGTGCTCGACCAGCATATAGCACTGGTCATGTGGCCTGTCGAAGTGGTTACTGTCACAGTGTATGACACATTTTAGTACAATTATAGTGGCAAACACTGTTAATTACCTTCTTCGTGATTAAAGTGCAACCAGAGCGTACTTATATTTGCAACATATGGCGTTGAACACTTGCCAAACATGTTACCATTGGGGAAATTATTAAAAATTACAACGTTCATTAAGTGCCTTCAAATGCACGGCAACTATTCAGGAATATCACAAAATCATTGAAACAATTAATTATTAGGGAGTCGAAGAACCACTCTACGGTGCAATTCCTTGAGCATGCTACAAATTACCTTTAAATAGAAGTGTACAAAACTAACATTTAAAATGGATAATACTAGTGCACCGCGACTGAAGAGGATCCATTAGAGGGCGCAAATCTAAAAGAAAATGGTTTAAAATTTACTTTAAAAAAACTTCACTAAAATTGATAAGTATCATTCAGGTGGCACCTGATAGAAAGCAGATGGGTCATCAAGGTGCCTGAATATTAAAAAAAAATATTAACAAGACAAATACAATTAAAATAATGTTACCAAGTTACCTTATTCTACCCAGGCATGAGCCGTGTATGCACTAAGTAGCAAACAACACAGCTGGGCCAGCCGAATGGGGCAGCGATTCAACTACTGTACTACACACTCGTGAACAGCCAAGTGCGCAAAGCAACTACGTTACACAACATTGAATAAATGCAAAACCACTAGCAAAATATTAAAATGCAAAGGGAGAACAGAAATTGTGCACCCAGCAACAATTATGCACTACTCACGTGCCAAACACTAGTCCAATCAATAAGCGCTGTCCACAACTCACCGGTACTTTCCATCGTGGCTCCTAAACCCTATCAAACATCACTTAAATTGCACCACAATTTAGTTAAAAACTAATCACTGCTCCGGCATTACAATTCGAATATGTTGTAGCACTCCATGGCAGTGTCCGACATCCATACGATTTAGCAGAACATATGGCAGGAGATGAGGTGCTTCTTGTAGTCACCCAAGGTAGAGTGGTGCCAGAGGGGTAGCAGCTCGCATCCAGTTGACCATAGCACCCCCTCGGACACTTCTCACATTACACACTGGGAGGGGAGGAGGCTGAGTGGGGAGAGGCATAGAGTAGGGAGCGGACCTGAGCAACGAGAAGTGGAATCAATCAGCGCTGTGCGTGGTAAATTTCGGAACTAAACGTGACGGTGTGGCAGCACTGTCGCAATGGCCCGGTGAACGGGCTGGCCCTTTACCTTTCTGAATGAGGACCGTTGAAGTTGCTGACCCAGTTTGTAATAGCGGAAAAAGTGAAGCTGGCAACCCAGTTCCCTACAGTGTACTGCTAGGGGCTGCAAGAGTTGTACCATGTACTGGTCCCGTGGAGAACGGTGGACAAAGTGGTCGGTTCCCTCCAGCTGTACACTTATGACACTTGGGTGTGGTATCCACAGGGGTTATTTTGCCAAACCAACTTGTGGTGATGGGACTAGGTGGATTAAGGTTGGCACAATGTGTGTTGTTGTTCTAAACATGTAATGGTGGCATGCCCGAATCGAGTATAAGGGTCATGTGGTAAATACAGTAGAATAAATATGTTAAGCAGTAATAGAGGAATGTTACTATACTGGCGACGAGTACAGGATTTATAGAAGTAAGAAGAGAGAAATCGAGGCAGCCCAAGAATGGCGGTGATTGGGAGAATGGGCGAGTTCTGCTCACAAGAAGAGACGATTGCATCATATGCTTTGAGGTTAAAGCATTACTTCAAGGTGAACCAGATAAAAGAAGAGACCAAGGTTTCGGTGTTAATTACAGTGATTGAGCCGAGGATATTATCGATATTGAGAGATTTAGTGTCACCAGAAGGGGTGGACACAAAGACGTACAACGAGTTGATTAAGATGCTGGTGGAACATTACACACCACGAAAAATTGTGGTGCTAGAGCGTTATGCATTCTATAGTAGGGCACAGAAAAGTTGAGAAACTATAGCCGAATTTGTGGTGGCGATAAAGCATTTGGCAGCTACCTGCAAATTCAGCACATTCTTAGCGGAGGCCCTGCGGGATAAGTTGGTAGTGGGAAGTGCTAACAAACGCATTCAGCAGAGATTATTGGCGGAGGACTTGTCGTTACAGGAAGCGTATGAACTGGTCATTCAACTGGAACAGACCGACTGTCAGAAGAACTCTATGGAATTCCGTCACAAGGCGACCAGCGAGATAGCGAGGTTAAGTTTTTCGGACAGGAAGAACACTATGGAATTCGGTCACAAGGCAACCAACGAGATAGCGATGTTAAGTTTTTCGGACAGGTGGAAGG
Source organism: Dryococelus australis (assembly GCA_029891345.1). Classification (NCBI taxonomy): domain Eukaryota; kingdom Metazoa; phylum Arthropoda; class Insecta; order Phasmatodea; family Phasmatidae; genus Dryococelus; species Dryococelus australis. Next base: position 1,089,404 of record CM057006.1, read on the forward strand.
ATGTGAGAAGTGGTAAGCAGTGTAAGTGTTTTCGATGTGGACAGAATGGACATGCAGCGAATGGGTCCCTGCATAAGGGGGCTACCTGCTACAATTGTGCGCGAGTGGGACACTTAGCAAGACAGTGTAATGCGAAGAGCAAGCACAAGACACAGCCAATGTCGAGATCACAGCAGGTACATCAGGTATCCTCCAATGAGAGAGGGGAGAATGCCGGGGACGAAGATGGAGTTGAAGGGACAGGTGGTGAGTACCCCTTATACTCTATGTTTAATGTGAAGACTGGTACTGGCGTGAAGAGTTATTGGGTTCAGCTTGAAATAGAGTGTCAGTCACTGGTAATGGAGCTGGACATGGGCGCGGTGGTTAGTGTGTTGCCAGAACATATGTATCAACAGTACCTATGACACCTAAAATACACACCCGATACGATTCAGCTGAATGCGTGTAGGAGGCCACTCGCAACCAGCACTGGGCCAATTGTTCTTCGAAGTGGCAAACAATGGGCAGACGAAGCAGCTACTATTGTTGATCGTCAAGCAAGTAGGTAGCAATATGCCAACATTGATTGGACGGAAATGGTTACAGCAGCTGAAGATGGACTGGCGTTCCATTTTGAAGGTAGAAGTACTAGACCACGATAAAGCAAGAGTAGTCAGCCTGATGTCACAAAAGTACGTGGAGGTGTTCGGAAAAGAAGCAGGAACAATTAAGGATCATAAAGCACCACTACATTTAAAGTCAGGGGCTTCACCAAAGTTTGGCAAGTCAAAGTCTGTACCGTTCGCATTACGGCCGCAAGTTGAAGCAGAGTTGAACCGGTTGGAAAGACAGGGCATAATATACCCAGTGATGAAAAGCGAACGGGCCACGTCACTGGTGTGTGTACGAAAGGCGAATGGAGAGGTGAAGTTAAGTCGTGATTTTAAAATGACCTTAAATCCTGTATTGGATAAGGATTACTACCCACTCCCCAAACCACCGGAAGATATAGTTGCATCATTGGCGGGGTAGGCGGTGTTCTTGGTAATTGATCTGTCAACGGCATACCAGTAGTTAGAAGTGACAGAGGAATCACAGCCAGTGTTGACGGTCAAGACCCACAAAGCACTGTACAAGTTCAACAGATTACAATTCGAACTATCCTCGGCCCGGCGATATTTCAATCAGTGATTGAACAGCTAGTAGGTGGGATGGATAGAGCAGTGTCTTATTTAGACAATGTGTTGGTGTCCGGCCCTACGTTCGAGTTGGCATCACAGCGGCTAGAATGGGTGGAGGGACAGCTACAGAAAAACGGGGTGCGAATCAATGTGCTGAAGTGTAGGCTTTTGGAAGCAGAGGTTAATTATCTGGGATGGGTACTTAGTCGGGCAGGCATGAAACCGACAGATAAACTGTTTTGTTGTTTCCTAGGTGCAAGTAATGGGTCCAGAGATGTAAGAGCAGGCCTGGATGTAATGAAGAAAAAAGGGATTGGTGGTTTACACCTACACGAGAATAGTGTGTTCCAATCTTTTCAGAAAAGAGGATTTTCGCAACCCAAATTTGCTTCCACAAAACTAAGAACGAAATCACTTGAGTGTCGTAGCTGCTATTTATAGTCTTGTACACTGAAAGGTCTTACAAAGTTTGATAGCCCTTAACCTGAAATGTGCAGGTTTGTTTTTGTTGGAGCGACACCTTCGAAAAATAAAAGTCAACAATGTTCACGAATTCCACATTCGTCTATTAAACTGGCTGAAGTCTCTTGTTAAAGTGTGTGTTTAGTTCAGCAAGTTTAACTAGGGATAAAATTGATTGATTGCATCAAAATAGTGTTTTCATATTTGTGTCGGTGATAGCTCGTACAATGTTTACATATTAGCAAAGCATTATGCACCGAGCCAGAGTCCCAGCGTCAGCAGGGGAATAAATACCCAAAACAATGATTCACGGCGCACGGGCAATTTATTTTAGGTGGTAACGCATCAGCGAAACTGGGAGTTTCCCCATAAATGATTGTCATGTATAGCCTATTTGCACAGAGAAATAATATATGCGTGTTTTGCAATTTAACATATTTCTGTACTATTTGTAATATTACTGTAATATTGTCTCATGAAAACATGTTTAATTACAAAAAGATTTGAACTGAACATTACCTAAATTGACAATGTTACCAATACAATGTAGAAATACGATAGTGGGTGCATTATGAACTGGGAGGTGACGCAGGGGTAAAAGTTAATAATGAAAATGTACATTTTGTATATATTTTGCCCACAATTAACCTGATATTCATAGCCCTCCCCACTATTGTATTTTTGCTTGTATTGGCAATATTGTCTATTTAGTTAATGTATGGTTTTTTTTTTTTTTTTTTTTTTTTTTTTTTTTGCAATTTAATCTATTTTCGTAAATAAATGTTACATTATTTACATATTTTTCACCTATTATACTCCACAATTTCCCTTATCTTCATAGCTGTCCCCACTATCGTTTTTGGGGTTTCTATTGGTCAAATGTTGATGCCCCTAGTAAATTCGTGTTCTGTGTAATTAGTAGAGTGGAATTATACCATTTTCTAAGATTTTTCTTGAAAAGTATTTTCATACTTTAAAATGTTATTTCTTTCATTTGGGAAACTATGCATTTGAATATTAATTTGTATGTTATTTGAGTTGTGTTTGCACCAACTACCATAATATTTTCGATGATTTATTAAAGAAACAACTGAATGAAAACTGTAATAGTTTCCTTTCTAGGTAGTCGCTTACCTTTAACACACCCTAAGGTCTACATAGCATTAATGTTTTACTGTGGAAATATTTTAATTTCTCTACATACTGAATTTGCAAGTAATTTTAATTTGAATGAGTGGAGAGTTGTTAAGTACAGCTTTCGGTGGAGTGAATAATTTTTCTCCAGTCAGTGTATCAAAGGTTCGTTCTGTATGCTAAATACCATGCACTGACGCCACACACCAGACACTTTAATTTCAGCAGTGGAGATGTCATCAGGTTGTATACAGTTTGCAAGTCAGTGTATATATTGCGGAGTGTTAACCAGCTGTGGAGTGAGGATTACCATGAAAATTAATCAAACCTAGTAGCAACATTTTCCCTGTAAACTCTTCATTAGAACTCTATCCATACCATGCAGCGATACTGAAGAAGTCTTAATGGTGCAGAGTGAGTGAAGAAATTTGGGTGGAGCTTAACAACGAGGTCTTGAGAGGATTGTTATTGAAGTGAGTATAGAGCAGCGCCAGAATGAAGGGACTTGGGGGAATGGGAGATCCCAGAGAAAACCCTCCTACCAGTGGCATCATCCGGGACGATTCCTACATGTGAAAATCCGGCATTGACCCGGCCGGGGATTGAACCCACTCTCCTTGCAGGCTAACTGCTCAGTCACCGTGGCCTCTAAATGGTGCTGAGATTTAGATGTCTGATCCTTGTACAATACAGAATGTTCGGAAATTAAATGTTCAAACTGTGGGAGGTGATTCCTTACGAAAAATAAAGTTGGAGATATATAGGACTCCATATACATAAACGAAATGTCAGAGGAGATATGAGACTATGAAAATTGGGGTTGGAAAACGTATTTTTGCAGAATTCTTTGTACAATGCCTACAAAGTCCGCAGCAAAAATGTGACTTATTCTTCCCATGTTGCAGAGCAACATGCATAACGCTGGCCACCCTCAGTCTGTGTGCACCGTTCGGCTTGATGAAGTGATACATCAGCACATCAACGACTTGCCCTAACAATAACTTTACTTCACCAATAAATAAAAAACCCATCATCTCACTTACTCCAAACAAGTGAAAATATTCCAAGTCCATTACCTTGTTCTGAAGTGACATCCGATGACATAAAAATTTACAAGGCATAGTTCAGCTTTAACATGGAAGAGATAGGAAAGTGTTATCCCGCCACACACGCCAAATTAATGTGTCCCATTCAACAGCATGGGATGTACTGCAGGTAAATCGTTTCCATCCTTACTCTTGGCAGAAAGTACAAGACATTCAGTGAAAATATGTTTTCAAATCCCAATTTTCACATGTTCGTATCTCCATTAATATTCTGGTTTGTTACATGGTGTCCTTATTTTTTTATAAGAAATCACCTTCCACAGTCTGGGCGTATAATTTCCGAACCTTCTATATAACACACTTGCCTCAGTTTCACCAGTGTCTACACGATTCTTCCAAAACTGCAACTCCATTTTTAACTTGTTCAGCTCCACATCACTCTGAAAGAAAAAAAGTGTGGACAGTTCTCTTTCTATTTTCATACAGTTTACATTCATATCCAGATACTTATATCCCAAGATAACTTGCATACAATGATCCTTAATGTGTTCATAGTTCTAGGAACAGATCAAAATACCGCACAAAATCTCCTATCTTGCTGGTCACAATTACTAACAATTTAGGGATTTTAGTTTGTTTACCAAGATTTTCAACATCTTTATAATGTGTATGAAGAAACCATGCATAACCACAAAATTAAATACTGTGTCACAATTAATGGCATTGAATGATTATAACTTCTAGGCAAACAATTGTATTCATAACAGTCAACCAGAAGTTCTATAAAGTCGCCCTGACTGTCCCGCTCTGGAGGCAGCCCACTGCAGCTCTATTTGTGCACCAAGTATGCACGGCCGTGCGTCCTGTGTACGGGTCACGTCATCATTCATGCAGGAGCGGGTCTGTGAACCGTATCTTGACCCGTCAGACCCCCTGTTCCAAGAGAGAACTCAGATCAGTGTGTGTATAATGCAATTCCAACTTATGCCTCTGAAAGGAGAGTTTAGTATTCATAAGGGTAAGTGTTATCTCCCTTTTGCTCCCATTACGTGAGATGTAATTAGCCTAAGAGTGTAAAGTCACTTGGGTTACGTTTTGACACTAAACATGGACCTGAGATACTCATAATTCATAATGTAAATTTATAGTACTTGTACTATATTTTATTTTCTTGAATTGTGTTCGATATCCGGCCTCCGCCATGCCACTTGTCCGAAACTAAAATCTTTCACTTTGTATTAAATTATTTCTATAATTTAATAACAGAAATTAAAGTGTCTGTGGGATTGTTAAATGCTTTGTAATTTAATGTAATGAATTCTACAAGCCTTGCCGGCCCAGTCCGACTTGCTTTATTAAATATTATTTTCCGACACATAGTGAATATATGAACTCTGGAAATGAAAGTAACAAACAATACTTGTCGGAATTGCTGCATTAATTCATCCAGTGCTAACTATGTATTTGTTAGTGTTTTCGTATGTACATTTTACCATATGTATACTTTAACTAGTTTCCCTCTTGATGTTGGCGGGAGATCTCGGCGAGGTAGCAGGACCTCTCAATCCCCATCTTAAGACTGTTATTGGCGGGCCTAGAGGATACAGAGGTGCCACGTCGCAGTAACCTTCATCTGTGTGTTTGATTCATTTATCTTCAATAGTAAGTCTTTTGAATGTACCAGAACCTTCTTAATTGTTTTTGATCCTCCCACATACATATCCTAATATTCGTCAGACTGGTGGCACCAGAGATTTAACTACCTTAAAGTTTACCACGAGCTTAACCACTTTTTGCCGTTTTAAATGCCATGACCACTTCAGATGAGGGTCAATGTGTATTGTGTACCGAATGTAATCTCGTTCTGCCAATATACATTTCCAGAAGACCCGAGTCTTAATTATTTTCTTTCGTACGTCTCGTACCTTCGCGACCTGGCCCACTCCAGGAACCAAGTGCTTAAGTGTATTAACTGTGGAACCTGAACTCTTTCCTTAACTAACGTGACTTGTGAGGAGATCGCCATGTGGCTGTCGACCTGCTACTGCCCTGAGAACTATTTTCCACGTGTTCACCAATCCATAGATGAGCTGGCACCCTGCGGGCATTATTAAAATCTTTTCCAAAATTTTATTAATGAGCCAGGATTTATCTGAAATCTGGCGCATCTCGCCCTTCGCCAGTGTCCAGAACACGTTATACATTTTCATGCATTTAATTTTCAAACATGTTTTCAAGAATATGTTACATCTACTGTGTGTGTAATTTTCTATGTACTATGTTACACTTTAGGCATACACACTAAGTTCTCCTGTAGGAACATCACTGAATTTAAATTGACATGGTTTTACACACTTGTCAAAAAGAAAATTTTTACAGTTAAGTTAGTATGAGAAAATTTCAAAATAAAGCATTTAACAGATTACAATTACACATTTTGCTAAGGGAGGATCAGGGTTTTCTAATTAAGCTGACATGTCTTGGTGTACTTGGAATGGAGGTAGACAATGGTGTGAGTAGTGATGTGGTTCTGCCCTCTCCTCAGCGACAATAGACCACTATCTATGTCACTTCATCACAACAGAGCACTTACAAGTTACATATAGGCTATTCACGGTAAAATGATCACTTTTGAGAGCCCTGCTTAAGACCTACATGTAAGCACGTTGTGTATTCTTCCACTCTATGTAAGATTAACATTGTCATGGGACTGGTCACTTTATTCATGCGTTGGTCAAGTGAAAATATGAAATTATTAGAAAAGTAAATATTTTGTAAATCTGCTCATTTTTTAAATATACAGTACTTCAATACATTAAAAAAAATAAAGTAAAACAAATTATTAAAATTATCATAAATTGTTCCTTAGCCCTTTTTGTTCGACATTAAGATACAGAACTACTTTCCATCCATCGTTACCAACTTTACTAGGTATAAGTCACTCAGTGCGCCCATTAAAATATTTACAGGTAGGAGCAGTGACTTTTTTCTGAGGTTGATTTTAAAAGTGCTCACTTTAGCAGTGCAGTGCACATGGAATATAGACGCCCAAGACAGACTCAAGAGAAAACGGAAGGCCTAGCTTCCTACAAACATTTTATAATTAAGAAGTGAATATAAGTAATTGAGAGTTTTACAAATGTTCCATTTTTAAGCATGTAACAAACACCGGTAGCCATGATATTTATGGAAACAATGTTTGTGGGTATTATTTTCTCTGCAATTTTAGATAAGTTATTGTTGTTGCAGTTAAGTTTAATAAGTGATTGAAAGTAACGTTCTTAAGAAATGTAAACCTGAGTAATGTAACCCAAAACTGTAGTTTTAAACTGAGCACACACCATCCTAGGAGTTTGCTTTTCCTCTCTGACGTTACACACCCAAGAAGGAATTATTTAAATTACATTTTAAATCCATGATAAATCAATTTGTATGTAATATTAGGTAATTATCAAAGGGCAGTAAAATAACGTGGTGTATATTTTAAAGGCATTAAAAATACAATGGTTATGGAATATGCAAATTTATTTATGCCACATAAACAAAGTTAACGAAGGACACACGAGTCAAGAGGTTAAAGGCAAAAAATTTTGATGGTTTCATGAGCTGTGCTTTAAAAATTGTTATGCATAATGGCGCCGACACTCATCTATATTAATGAGCTGACTGAAAGTATTTATAAGGAAATATTTTTCTAAATTACAGTGAGACAAGTAGGTATATGGTTTTTTGATTTTTAAATATTTAGATAATCCCTCATAATATTTGAAACCACAAGAAAAAGCTTGTTCATATTTGTTTTGGCAATGGTTATGATTTTAAAACATTAGTGCTAAATTTGTTGGTTGACTGAGTATCACTGTGTCTGGAAATCGAATTGATTTGAAATGAAATTTTCCTTATTAAAAAAAAAAAAAAAAAAAAAAAAACCTTATACATAAGTGAAATAAACTAAGTTTTTAGAAAACTAAATGAAATATAAGAAACTATTGAAACTGTAGATTGGTGATAAATGAAAATAATTTTTCCTCTGAGGCAAATTAATTATTTGCACACTCACCTTCACAGACTTGGCAGGTATTTCTAATCTGGACCTGCAAAAAATCATAATTTACTACTGGAACAAATTGTCCACAGTTTTTATCTTTATGACTTGCTGTCATGCATGGCGACAAGTGTACACAGTGACAGTCTTTAAAAAACTAACAGTTACGAGACTGGAAACTCACGAACAGATTCAGTAAATAGTACAAAAGGGTGACATCATTGCATATACGAGCACATGCACAACTGACAGGTTCCGTTGACTTCACATGCTTGTGCTACAATTACAGAGTTACATGAGATTCTTTGTTTTAACAATAAAATCAGCACGCTGGCATACCTGAGTTGCAAGATATAACACCTAGAAATTTATTTCCCATGTCCATATTTGCTACCAGTTGTCATGGGCCCACACCTACACCTCATCCACGTGTGGTATCAACCCAAGGTCACACTCACATCATAGTCGTATACACAAATAAACGATTTCATCATTATTTCAATTATGTTATGAGTCACAAAGATATAGTCAGAATGGGTTACCCTGCAAACATTACATCAGTGTTTCAATCCTGCTACTCTTTGTGTTGGTCTGATTTTAAACATGGATTCACGTCATCAAAAGTTTCTTTCAGTACATGCGCAAATACATATTTTGAGAAGAGAAAACGTAAAACCGTGACAAGAAGTGGTTGTTCTGGTGTGGTGCAGAGTGTAGCAAACATCTCAGTAATATACTGTAAATAAATGGAAACAGTATAACTTCATGTTGGTAAACACACTTCCTTATGTACAAAAAGTTTGAAACATAACTAAAATTTAGGTAAAATAAATTTTTTAGTACTAACACTTAACGTTTTCCTTACTGTCCAGCTTGGGAGGCAGCCCACTGCGGCTCTCGTGCGCCAGTTACGCACAGCCGTGCATTCTGTGTACGGGTCACCGCACTCACTCATGCAGGAACAGGTCTTTGAACCGGGTCACGACCTGTTTGGCCCGTGTTACCAACAGTAAACTCAGCCCAGTGGTTTACACTGCTAATTTAATTAGTGCCCCTGTAAGCAGAGTCTTGATATGCGGGCCAACAAGGATACATGTGTCTCATGTCGTGGAGCCTTCATCTACTTTTGTCTTACCACATAGCTGCAATAGAAGGTTTTTAGTGTACCGGAACCTTGTAACTGTTTTTCTCCTTCCATGTACTAGTCCCGTCTCCAGCAGACTCGCGGCCATAGAGAGTATATTACCTTTAATGTTTACCACTTGCTTAACAGTACTTTTGCCGCGTCGGCCGATGGCAGGCCTAAATGCCATGCCTGCTGAAGACTAGGGTAGCTTTACTGTGTGAGTGTATCGTTTCTCTGCTCAATATAGCAATTCGTGATCCTAGTCTTTGTGTGTTTATTTGTACGTTTCGTACCTTTGTGACTTGGCCCACTCCAGGAAACCATGTGCTCAAGTGTATGAACTGTGTAACATGAAATCTTTTCTTAATTTACTTATTTCTGTTTGGATGTGAGCTGCGAGAGGATCGCCAAGTGGCTGTAGACTTGCTACTGCCTTGAGAATTAGAGTCTATATGCTCGCCCATAAATACATGAGCTGGCACCCTACGGACATTATTCATTTATTTAATAATTTTTCGTTAAATTTATAGCCATGGACCAATGTTTCTCTCAAATCTGGCATACTGCGCCCCTTTCTAGCAACCGAACCATGTCACACTGGGGGTATTAAATAAGAAGGAACAAACTGGGCTTTTGTGCACAGAAAAAATATGTTAATAAAATCTGAAGTTCTGCCTGTGTGTTGCATTAGAAAATTACATTAATTTATGTTGCTAAAGTAAAATTCATGATGGTTGATAGAATATTATCTTTGACACAAAATTACGTGACAGGTAATTGGGTTAAAGAAACACTTGTGAACAAACTCAGGGAAGTTTGCCGTTTCCAAAACAGTTTGTGTAATTTACCATGTAATGACTAAATGTGTTGAGAAGTCGAACTTAGGTCTTACTGGCAGTGCTAGTGCACGGTATAAAGCTTCTACATTTAGTGATAGTGAGGAATGACTCTCTCTCTCTCTCTCTGTTTGGACGTTCAAAACCCAAAATCAAGCATTATTTGTAGCACATTCTTGTATATTTATGCTCCCTGAACATAATTTTCTTTTGGTTCTATTTTTGCTGACTATACTCATTAGTTACTCCTCCTGTGTTGAAGAAATGGCACTGTGATCAGTCCGTCAAACTGAAGAATGTCCAGCCATGTATGACTGGGATGTCATCAGAAATAACACTGACCGTCTCAATAATCGAGCACAGAATGGGGAAGAAACAAGATCTCAGTGCATCTGACCATTGCCAGATCGTTGAGGCCAAACATATGAGAAACACTACATCTCTAATGCAGTGTAGGCATCGGGATTTCCACTGACCACCACCAGGGACAACTACCTTGGCATACAATGTACTGATGATGGGGCCATAGTCGCCTAGCTGAGTCGCTAACAACAGAGAGACTGGCCACAGTGTAGCAGTTTATTCGCCAATTCAATGCTGGACCACAGCGACCTGTGAGTAGCCATACCATCCAGACCCACATCATCGCTACGGCGTACAGAAGCCACACCTCACTAGTCTCACAGCATGTCACAAGGCTCTATGATTAACGTACATGTGGGCACTCTGCCACTGGCCTTCTATGCACACATGAATACTAACTTGTTAACAAGTTAAAATGTTCCTTTTTGCTAGAATTTTTAACTTAACTAGTTAGTTTTACAACCAAATAACTTGTAACTTAAACTAGTTACTTTTTTTGGAAGAAACTAACTTATTTTTATGTTAAGTTAAAAGTTAATTTCTCGCAGACACTTGAATTTAACATTATATTGCTAATGCTTTGACACGGAAGAGAGATCGCCACGACAATTCGTCGGAACAGATGGTGAAATAAATATCTTTCTAATCCTACTAAGTGGTCAAAAGCCTGCGCCATCTTTCACTGATGTGATATGCCAAGTCAAATATATGGTTTCAACAACTATGGTTTCCGTCAAGTTACTTTTTGTGCAGTATAAACACAGCATAAAACCAAATAATTTAACATCGCAATACCGGACACTCAGCAGAGAAAATAGCAACTAGTTTGCTACTAGCGAACCTAGGGGACTTATATGAGAAATCATTCATCTTGTCCATTTTCTTGCAATGTTATTTAGTATTGCGTGAGTATTTGGGGGGAAAGAAGAGGAAAGTTAAATGATGATAATTTTGAAATGCAACTGCTGCTTAGCATCAGTAAACGATTACAATTTTAATTGGGAGTAAATGTTAAACATGGATTAGAAAATGATTTTGTTGTGGAATTTTAAATATGTTAAAAGTCGAACACATTACTGTGTAATATGTAAAGCTTTATAAATCTGTATATATTATAAGCTATGATCCTATGTGAAGCGGTTGGCAAATGTACATAGTCAGTGTGAATGAAATATTATAAGAGTGTAATTGTTAGGAACAGAAATAAATCACATTTCTAAATATTTTAAGTAATATAGATAACTCCTCCCTTTTCACTAAATAAAAAAATATCATTTACATCCAACAGAAAAAAAAAATGTTTCCTAACTTTTACAGAGCTACTTTTTTGAGATACCAACTTTTAACTTAACTTAATTATTTTTTCCAACTGTTAACTTTTAATCAGTTACTTTTTCCAGGCACTAACTCTTAACTTAAATCAATAACATTTTGGCACATTAACTTAAACTCAATTTAAGTTAATTTTTAAAAGTAACTTACCAATGTCTGCTTCTATTCACACAAAATAGTCACTTGGACAGACTAGCTGAGAACACATTGGCACACACCGATGGCTGGGTATGAATACATCACCAAGGACATGAAGTGATGGATAAATCGTGGCCACAGGACACAATTAAGGCCGGTGATGTGTGGAATTCTTGCATAAGGATAGATTATGTAGGATGAAATGGGCCCCTCGGTATGCACTGTAGCGGCCAGAGGAGAGCCTCATACGAATGTACTTCTTAAAGTACGACACAATATAGATTCTAACTTTTTTGCGGAACATCACGCTGACCTACTGCGGGCACAGCATATATATGGCCAGGAATGCTACCCCCCCCCCCCAAAGTGTCACGCCGACGCCAGAATGTGAGCATCAAGACATCGAGGCTTGGAGGAGCTTCCAAGTCCTCTTCTGTGATATTGGTGAGCATACCCCATGCTAGTGGTTAGAATGCAAGTCATCCTTCGAGACCCCGTCAAATCACCCCTTAATAATAATTATTAATAATTGGAAAGGCTAGTGATTTGAGAGTATTCCTGTATTGCAACTTAAAGGCACTGAGCCGCTTGTGTATAAATGTCAATCGAGTATTGTGTATTAGTATTCAGTATAATGTAATTGTAACAATCCTAACTACATTTATATATAAATATTCATGTTAAGAAAGTGTTGTTCCATGAACCCCAGTTAGTTGGTGATTTCATGAGCTATGCCCCATCCCCATATGTACAATCTCCCCTTACCTAGTATTGGAAATAAACTTAATTAAATAACTTGGTTCAGTGGTCAGAGTAGAGTTGGATAGGGGAGACGTTTCAGCATGCCACTGTCCCTAACCAGCAAAAGATAGAGGGACATGCTGACAGATTATGTGCAGGAGAACTGTACCTACAGCGAGATTGCTCCCGAACTGTAACTGAGTGGTTTATGAACTGCCTGGCCGACGACGTCAATCTTAATGAACACATCTGGGATGCTGCTGAGAGGTATGTGCATGCCGTGGATCCTGTTCCGACCAATCTCCATGCATTGAGGGAGGTTGTGCTGCAGTTATGGATCAGTATGGCTCCTTGCAGTGCATTGCCGAGTCAATGCCACGCCACATGACTGCTACACGCTACTAGGCAGGTACCTCTAACATATCTGCTTGTGAGCATAAAGTTTGATAGTTAAAGTGACAATGTATCTACTTTGTAGTCGCAATCATGAACCATGTGTGATTTAGATAATGCCGGAACATAAACAGTGATTAAAAATATCAAGTCCATGGAAAATAACCACAACAGAAAGTTACACTCAAAGGAGTCTACAGCTGCCTTCGATAACAACTATATAAATGCACATTCAATACATAGTAAAGAACTTTACACAAACAAAATAACGACTTATTCATACCACTTTTACAAGATTAATTCGCACATCAGAGCATTTTTGAATTAGTGTCTCCACAACATATCCAAACATCACCATTTTTTAATTGGTGCATTACTCAAATTCCGGGAAATGAACTAATGAAAACCATCTTAAAAGTCATTTTATTTTACACGGTGGACACATATACTCACACAGATTGTGGAGGAGCTTCTGTACCAAATAAGTCGCTGTACGACACTTCGTGGAATACAAGGCCTTTCACATCCCACGAGCCTTCCATCCTGAGACGACGGATTAGCTCCAGCAGAGAGGCCACATCCACTTCCAAGCGCTTGACAACGGCTCGCAGAGACACTGTAGTATGGCCCTACACACAGCACGCAGTTGCAACAACTACCCTCGGCCAACAAAGTAAGTACATGACCTGATATGATATATATGAGCGCAATCAAGTTTTCAATTTAATTGAATACATTTTAGGTAGTCATATTTAATCAGGCCAGAATGTATGATGTCAGAGGGAAAACTTGTGAAATTACAACTGAACACTTCAGGTAATTAATTTTAGGTGAGGAAATAAATGGATGTAGCGGAACCACAATAGTAATTGATATATCATGAGACATGAGCGCTGTCTCTGTATTGGTGGAAAAGCACGATGTCGAACCAGGTCAGGACTGGAAGTTCGGGCTACTGTATTGTGAATTTGAGGTTTGTTCAATCACATGAGAAATGCACGGACACAGGGAACAGAAAATTCTTACATCAGGGTAGTGATGTCGCTTGTATAGCAGAATGGAAGCACCTTGTTACACAACTCTATGTACAGAAGGCAGTCGCACAACAACTAAGGGAGGCAGATTCACATTGTCTTGCTCCTGTGTCAGAATGAGAGTAAAGAAGCGCCCAAACTGCTTTGTTCACCGAGATGTGTTGATGTATTGTAGGCAAAACAATCTCTAAAGAATTGTTATAAAATGTATTTCTGATACTTATATACATTATCACTTTTGGGTTTTACAGACTTTTCTCTATTTTCATGTAGCATGTAATTAATGTTATGAATACACCAAAATGAAAGTCGTAAGAGGGGCTCCTGAAGGCTTGCCCCAACCTATGCTGGATATGTTGTTTTGCACTAACAAAAGGAAAGCAAGTGTCCAAAAGGAAAGCACTCCCTAATCCAAACATTTGACGTCATCCACTTCCCCCTAGCCTATTTGCCCGCCGTCGCCGGCAGTCGCTGCAGCTACCATCAATCTACCGGGCGCTCGTGCGCACCGGTTGGAGAGAGCACCACAGCGATCGAACCACGAAGACCTCAGTTACTAGTGCGGCCGCAGGGACCGAAGAGAGCGCTCGTGACGTAAGCAGATAGGAAAGTGCAAATGCCGAGCAAGCCACGAGCGTGCGCGTGTGGCTTAAAAGGAGACCCTGCAAAACTGGACGTATGTGAGATAAGTTTTAATTAAGAAATGCTCAAGGACGCCCATTCACGAAACTGAAAGTTAAGGTGCCCTGTAAAATTTTGATACCCCCCGCGGGCTTTAATAACAGTGCTTTTCCATTTTCTATCATTTGTCATTTTCATGTGTTTCACCCTCATTTCGTTTCACAGAGTGTAATTGTTTATTATAGGGTTCCTATGCCAAAGGTAATTGTTTTTGCAAGAATTGTAATGTTTCAAGCAATGTGGAATTGTTTTATGGAATTTTGTGTCCGTAGGAGAATAATCAGCGTGGCTGGCGTGCCCGCCAAACCTCGACCGGCACGCTGCGCGGGACAGTTAGTCATACTGTGGTGTCTCAAGGAGTTGGATCTGCTTAACGTCGGGGTCATGCTTCACAGCAATAGACATTAGTTTACCGGAACCTTTGTTTACTTCGAAGCCGCCCAAGATTATCCACTCCTCCCTTCCCGTGAAACAACATCGCTCGGGAAGGCTTAAGTTTTCATGTAAATACTTTGTCGCCTTCGGGCCGTTTCTGCAGTGTCACCCTGCCGGCGGGTTAAGGCAGTAGATGTAAAGGGGGAGTTCTGGACCACCCCATATTTTCATCAAAAAATCGTGTTTTTTTCCTCCAAAATCAAGATTTCTTGCTCCAAAATCATGGTTAGAAATTTAATAAATTAAGAATTCTAAAAAACAAGCAAATTTACTCCAAAATCAAACATTTTTACCCCAAAATCAAGAAAATTTACCACTTTTTTTCCTTCAAAAATGCCCGAGCAGGATTTGTGCTGCCTTAAAAACATTAAATTTTAAGCTAAAATCAAGCAAATTTCTCACTTTACAAGCAAAATTGTCATGTTTTCTAGAAATAGCAATTTTGTAAGTGAGCAATCTAAATAAAGCAAAATAGGGAGAAATTAAATATTGTATTAAAATATCGAAGCGTTTTGTTTATTCTTCCATTTAATAAAATAAAAAAATTATATATCCTCAGTGATATTTTCTTTCAAATAATCACAAGTTAAATTTCGTTTGCTAATTAAAACAACATTACAAATTGTATTAGCCTCAACAGCTTTTTTAAAATTCTACACTAACTTTTACATTAGTTTTATCTTTAACTACTGCTGTTTTTCTACACAGGCAGTCAACAACATACAATGGTCTTTGTCCCCAAAATGAATAATAATTGATATCGCCATGATAGTTTGAAGTTGACTTATAGTAAAGTTCATTATTTCTGTATATGGTATCTAATTTTGATCTAGAATTTCTAAAACCATTAAAAGCCAGAAACTTTTTAAGACAAAGATCATTTTGAATATCTAGATTCCAATTTTCCTTTGAGAAATTTCATTTCTTCCATTTTTAACAAAAATATTTCTTACATTACAATGATTACAATATGAATCATAGGTTTTTATATACACTTTCATTTAATTGCAATTGATGCGTTAGGTTTGTATTCAACAATAGGCCAACAAATTTCTAATTTTCAATAAAAAATTTTACCTGGATCAGCATACGTTTTATCAACTGAACCATCTGCTTTTTAGCTTCATAAACAAATAAATAATTTTTCATCACATGAATTTCTAAAAAAAAGAAAATGATTTTATAACCACCTTTCCAGTGAACTTAATTATTATCGCGAATAAAGTCAAATAAATATCAGATACATTATTTCATTAATTTTATCACTACGAACAGATTTTACTCGAAATTTGTTACCAACATTTGTAGACTCTAAATAATTTTGTTCACCTGGTTATCTTAGCAAAATATTCATCATTGTGGAAGTTATTCCTGGATTATCAATAGCCTCAATAATATGTCCATGTTTTGAAATTTATACTCTAGAAAACTGAAATGGAAAAAAAAAATTAGAATAAAATTACTATTATCTAAGTTTTCGTATTTTGCCTCATCTCCAACTTTATCTCTTTTTAGTAGGAGATATTCTTCCAAAACATAAGTGTCGTTTGGAAAAGAAAAGCTATCTTCTATGGGAATATCAAACTCAATTCTATTATTGTAAATATTTAAATTCCCCCTAGTTTGATCAGTTGGGAGAAAAGTTTGTCTCTCAAATCTCTCAAAACTTTTATAACTCGTTTATAAGTAAAAAATATATATAAATGAAGGATTTACAGGGAGTTCATCAAGTGAAATTGCTCACCAAGAAGTATAGAAATTATAAAAATAACCATGAGGTAGAATATGAAAAAAAAACAAGAAAAAAGATCTACCATTAATTCGTGAAGAATTTGTGGCAAAAAAGTAGAACAAGCAAGTGAAGAAAATAAAAATTGAATAACAGCACTAGTACCTGTTGCTGCTAAAAATTTAGATTATCCACCAACCCAAGAAGAAGCATCTTTAGAAAGAGAATTATTCTCAAGATCACCAATGGGTGTTACTACATTACAAAATTTTTCACCTATAGCAGGTGTTTCTACTATAAATCTCGGAAAATATATTTCTAGAAATATTCATGTTATTAATGATAAATTGGGTTTACGAGGAGATGGGCAAGGTTGTAAAATTGGGGATACAAAAGTAAAAATAGATGGCGATTCTCTATTTCTCAAAGAGAAAAAAATATGAATTAACAATAGGCCTTACTAATTTGTTAACCAAAAAGTAAAACAGATGATCTTGTAGATAAATCCACTGGTGAAGATAAATTCACTAATGAGGACTGTAAAAATTACACGGAAATTGTTTTATTAACAAATGCAGCATATCAAAATTATGAACCAACTATGAGCGTAGCTTCGAGTATCGGTTGGAAGTATAATGAAATAATTAAACCAATTAATCACGAATATATAAAAAATTCTCCTAAATATGGCGAAGATATAAAAAAAACCAATAGTTTGCCAAAGGAACTTATTTGGATGGACGATGTTAGAAAATTAATCGATGGATTGTTAATTACTAGTTTTCATGCAGAATTTTCAACTCCAGATGTAGAGAATAATACTATAGCTACAATTGAAAAAATGAGAGATGTCGTTGAAAAAAATGAAATTATAATCATTCCCAAAGGCGAATACGATTTCGAATCTTTAAAAGAAGCTATAAATTTAATCGATCCATTTACAAAAAAAATTACATTGAATTGACTAGAGACAATGTGAAAAATAGAATATCTATCGAAACTAAGATTGATATTAAACTTGATGTTCACTTCTCTGATATTCTCGGTTTAGAAAGAAAATGAACTATTGAAAAATACAAAGTTGTCGTGGTCACTAAATTACCTTTTTTTCCCCATATAAAACAATCATTTTTCATTGTAACTTGGCATATGGCATGTTAAAAAAATATGACGAATCCGACCATTTTGAAACTGATATAATTGTTAGTTTTCCACCAAAAAGTATGTTTGGTTTAGAGATTATATAATTGATCAGTCACCATATACAATTTTTTATAAAATTAATAATGAGCAATTTAATAACATTGTTTTAGAAATTTGAGATGAAAATGGTATTTTATGATGGTTCTGACATCGAAATTGTTTTGGAAATTAAATAAGTTAATAATTTTGCTATTTTATTAGAAATCATAAAGAGCGCCATGTTTTAGGGCCCCCTTAATATATCTCTCCAAAATATAAAACTTTTCTTAGAAAATTTAAGGGAGGAATTCCGAGTTCCTCCCTTAAGAGGTAGGTAAAATATAAAACTTTTCTTTCGGAAATAGGTGTGATGAATAATTTTTATATAGCCCTAAGTGACAGTGATTCACCTGACACCGAATTCGCCATATGATTTTTAATATTTTTCTTACTCATCGCACCTCTCATTAATAAACTATAAAAAATTTCTTTCAGGAATAGGTGGGATGAAAAATTCATCCCAACTCTCATTATTATAATTATAAATTTTGATATCCATATGGCAGTGTATCGATTTTATTTTCTAGAATAATTTTCTTGTTATCACAAGGACTCAATGCTATCATATTAAATTCTACTGTATATATTTTATGTTTCTCATTCCATATCAAATTCATTGTCCTGTATTGAATTTTCTCATCAAACAAACAATTCTTATAGTCTTCGAATAGTCTAGCTTATTAACTACACATTTTTTCACACCTTTAGATTTTTTGTTTTCTTTATCGCCAACTCTATATGCATAAATTTATGCTTGTAAACCAACAATTTTTTTCATTATTTTACCATTACAATCATTTTTTTATTTTTCCTAAAACGTTATTTATTTGTGCCATGTTATAGATATTGTCGTTTGGATAACCACTTGTATCAATTTATCGACCATCATGTCTTCATATAAATTTTCTGGTTTTATGCTATAAATGTATGAATCTGTATCTTGATACCATAATTCAATTTTATCGCCATATTTTGGTTTTATTATGTTATAATGAAAATAATACATTAATTCTTTCGATGTGTCCAAAATTAACATGGCCACATAAATAGGCATATTAAATTATACATTTATTTTATTCGTATGTATAGCTGCAAGATTTTCAATAAATATAGTACTTATTTTGAAATTTGGTTTGGCTACTAATTTTTCACATTTTTCAGCATCTGATACTAGTTATATATTAACTCTGTTTCTAATATTTTCCATAGTTTTACCAAACACTGAATTATTCACGATCTTATAAAAATCTTTTTCAAAACATTTTTAGCATTAGTTCTCATTGTGTATAAATCTATATATTTCTTCAACCAATCGAACTGATCAAACATCAATATTCTATGTATTTTAGTGAGTTTTAATCCATTATTTAGACACTGTTTCAAGTTGCGATAGTGAAGTATATACTATTGTTTGTTATCTAAAGCTGTTAATAATTTAGATTGATTTGTCTTTGGAACTATCTTATTTTCAGGACAAAAAGGTAGATCTTTATGTAAATTATGTAGTTCTTGTGGATATTCTAAATCAACTTCTAATATGTAACCATACTCAGAATCATTCTCCAAATCTGATATTTTTTCACTACAATAATCTAAATCATTTAATGCATTGTAAACCCACTCGAAACCTCCATATGGTAAATGCTGCGACATTGCCCAACCATATAATTTATTATCATCGAGATATGCTAAATAAGTAGATTCCTGATTAGAGTTAAAATCCTCAAAATATTGCTTACAATTACAACATTGTGATATTCCACCTCTAATTCCTTTTTCAATCATTAAAAACATATCATAGTTATGTAATAAATCTAGGGGTTGTTTAGTCATTTTTAACATTGCAGGGTCTAAATCATACGAATTTATATACGTGTTTCTAAAATTTTCGAATATATCTGCTAACAATAATACATCACTATGTAAATATAAATCATGGTATTCACCAAGATTTTTTATATTAAATTGGTTCCATGTATTTTTGCATGTTCGTATTCATCATCAGATATACTTTTTTTTGTTTAATTTGTAATAAAATTCGCTCTTTGATGGAAGTTCAGTTTCTTCAAATTTCTTCCAAGTATCCATATAATCATATGGGTAAATACGCTTTCTTATAACTAAAACAACTTGATTTTCTGGAAAATTATTTTGTTTGTGTTTCATTTGATCTTTACAAGATAATTTATCTAAACTACTAGCCATAAATTTAAACGTGTCTATAAATCTCATTTTTAAATTTTCTTTGTTTTTCCCAAAAGTTATAAACTTTTCTTCATTATTTGCTATTAAATTTATATTTTTTTCATCATATCCTAACTCTTTAATTAATAAATTTGGATCATATCTAGCTAAATTATGGAAATAAATTGGTACAAAATTTGGTAATTTTCATTTATATTACAATTGTTGCATGTTGGATTAATGAAGTTTCCACTTATGTGATCATGATGTACTTTTTTATTTCCTCCGTATATTCACACTCGCATACAGTCCATATTTTTAATTTCCTATATAATATTTTTTCTTCTTTTGTTAATGGGTACATAGGTTCAATTTGTGAATATATTTCACCAATCTCATCTACTTCTCTTTTTATTGATTGTATAAATATTTTATGAGCATCTGGGCCACGATATACAACTGGTGGCTTATACTCACCATAATTGGATACAATATAATAGCAAAAACCAGACGCTTCATGTACTTGATATTTCATTGTATATGATACGTCATTCGATTTTAAATCGATCATATTTATTTGATCATTAGTAAGATTATATCTTTCTTTAAGTACCACCTTGCAAATGCCATTATCAATATAATATTCTGTTAAAACTGGATATATTTTGATTAGTTTAAATGTATACATTTCTTTTGGATTTGGTTTAGTTGTTGATATTTTATTTAGAATTGATTAAAAAAATCTGCATATGTTGTGAATGGAAGCTTCATTGTACGTTTATAATTTTTGAAACATATTTGCTCTCCTTTCAAAGGTAATTGAATTTTTACTTCTTCATTTTTTTAGCAGTCTTCTGTATGTTTACTTATTTTCTCTTGAGAATAAAAGAATTGAAGACACATGTCGCATATATAATCTTTGCCATGCTTATTATTTTCTGTGCTGAAACTAACCTTGATAAATCTTTAATCCAACAATAATGCGAGTTAGTATTATCTTTGAAATGAACTAAATTTATATGCATATTCTCTTTTATTTTTTTAAAAGTTTTAGTAGATATACCATGGATTTCTTACCTTCGTATTCAATAGAGTATACATTAATAGAAGTATCGATTTGATTATCTATTTTTGGTATATCGTCAATTTTAATTGGGTATTAAAATTTATCTATTACTTTATCGATATTAAGTGCCGCATTTTTATATTTGGTTACTCCCTTATCTGAATGGCTGTCTGCTGGAAATAATGCAAATTTTACAGCCCAAAGAAAGTAATTTTGATCATTATCTTTAACATTTATGCATGCTTTCTTAATCTTTATAATTTCTGGTAGTTCAATATCTGATAATCCTTTCAATAGATTATACTTATTTACTGCTAATTGTATCCCCATTATTCTATCTAAAGTCCACCCCGAACCTCTTTTTTGGAATTCAGAAAAATTTGTAATTATTTCTTGTATTAAGCATTAATAAATTCTTTTAACATCTCCATCATTCAGTATTGTGTAATTTGGCAACTGAAATGTAAATAACTAAACATGATTATTTTCTTGATTACAACAATTGATATATAATTAAATACTGGTTTTCAACCCTCTAAATTTATAAGATATTCGTGTATTTTCTCAAATACCCTAATTTTTACTGAAGTCAAAAAGTGAATACGTTGTAATAAATTATAATAATTTTCAATGCTATATATTCATATTTTACTTTTAAAAGCTTTATTAACTGAGTAAGCTCCATTGGTTTCCTTATTTATTTTATTAACGAAAACATTATTAGAAAATTGGAAAATTTCTTTCAATTCGTTTTTATCTTGTTTATATTATTCGTTGATATCAGTATCAGATAAAGGTAAATTTGTAAAATTATTCTTTGTTCTCCATTCTGTTACTCGCTTACTCTTTAGGTTGTATAAAAACATTAGTAGAAAATGGGAAAATTTCTTTTAATTGTTTTAAGCGTTTCTGTATTTTATAGTGTAATTTGAAAAGGGCAGATTTTTTAAGTTTTCTCTTCTTTGTTGATTTATAATAAATGGTATAATAAATGAAATTAGATCAGCTTTCCGTATCCTGTATCAATATTTAATTTTTTAATCCCTACCTATAAATCTCAACTCTCACAATCTCTCCTCGCCCAACTCAACTGCGATATTGCGCGATGTCATTTCTTGTGTCTATTTATAAGAAAATAAATCTATGAAGACTGTGCAAAAATGGGGGTAGAAATATAAGTGTGTAAAATCGAAATACGAGCTTAAATTATTGATAATAATGAAATCGTTTTTAACTATTTAATTTCTTCTTATGTGGATATTTCTCATTATAGCATTTTTTACACATTGTTGTATGTATGTCCTTTGTAGTTTTATGACGAGAAAATTAATTTGTAAATTTATTCTCTTCGTACACTGTACATGTTTTTGTTGAGTAATTATTACGTTGAATTTATTTAAAAATATATACTATTGCATTGTGTAATATATTATTTTTATGATTTTGTAACTTACAGCGACTTCTCTCATATTCACTAAAGCATTTTTTGCATTTTGTTGTATGTTTGTCTATAGTAACTTTGTGGAGATAAAATTAATCGATAGATTTATTCTCATTGCATAGTACACACATCATAGTTGAATAATCAGCATGTAAAATTTCATTCGTATTGTGTAGTTTAGTATTTTTATGCTTTCTGAGAGATAGTTAAGAAACACATTTTCCACATTCGCATAGTTCTTTCTCTTTTTTTTTTTTTAAACTCATAATGATTTTTCTCATATTCAGGACATTTTTTACAAGTGTGAATATGCTTATCTTTTGTGTATTTATGCATGTGAAAACTTTCTATATTTAATACTTCGCCACACTTTTCACAATGCTTTTCTTGGTTTTCCATTTTTTATTTATTCAGAGAATGAAAAAATACTTTTCTTTAATAATTTGTTTCTTTGTAAATAACACAAAAATTGGAATCTCTTCTCAACAAGTTGAACAATTCGCTTGAATTCTCCAAACTACAAGATCTAGAAACAAATAAATGGTTTACTGCTACAGATTTTGATATTTATGAGTCTAAGTTTGGCAAAAAAATTAATTGTATTCTAGATCGTAAACTTAAAATTTCATTGCCCCAGCGCTATATCAAGATACTTGATAAAAATTGTTTGAAACTAATAAATGTGAAGGGGGTTTTTATAATGTATAAAGTCTTAAAAGAAATTAAAAATGGAAAGTCTGTGCCTAATACAGAGGTCCCTTAAAAAATATACAACTTTTTATTGATAAAAATCTTTCTTAATATTTCATTTGATTTTATCTTAAATTTGATTGCTCGCTTGCAAAATTGCTAACAGGAAAATTTTGCTTGAAAAGTGAGAAATTTGCTTGACTTTTGGCTTAAAATTTAATGTTTTAAAGGTGGCACAAATCCTGCTCGGGCATTTTTGTGAGATTTGTAAATGTATTTGATTTTTATGTGAAAATGGTTGATTTTGGAGTAGATTTGCTTGTTTTTTAGAATGCCTGATTTCTTAAATTTCAAACCATGATTTTGGAACAAATAACCTTGATTGTGGCCTCAAATTATTTGTTTTTTGTTATGAAAATGTGGGGTTGTCCAGAACTCCCCTTTTACATCTACTTAAGCCCGCCACCGTGTATAAGTTGCTTCTTGGATGAGCTATTAATAAAACCCAATGATTAAACGTACAATGGTGTGCGTTCTCATTCGGGTTGCCTACGGGCCTTAGGGGCGCGGGCCCCCACCTTTCCCGCCAATCATTAAGGGTCATGTATCAATGTTGTGTATTATCTTTCAGTGTTTTTTTAATCTACGTACAACTAATTATGAGTGTGTGAGCCGCCCCAAGATCTCACTGCGAAGGGTTTCAGTAACATAACTGTTTTTGTATCAATCACGACGGTCAGAGCACCAGGAGGACACCACCCGTAGGTCGTCGGCACATGACCCGGAGATGAGAAGAGTCTGCTCTATGCTAGGTAGTGGTACTTCACTTAAAATACCTGGTGCCTGTCATCTACAAGTAGAAGAGTTGGTGAGAATCTACGGAACATTTACCTGTCCTGCTCACCACCTTAGTTAACACCACTTTGCTCCACTACCTTACCGTCACACTGTTGGTGTGAATCCTCAGTTTCCCACACATGGACGGAATAAGAGTCAACACGTCTGCCAGTGCAGCCACTGAATTCTGACTTCCTGACAGTCACTATGCAGCCACTGAATTCTGACTTCCTGACAGCCACTATGCAGCCACTGAATTCTGATTTCTTGACAGTCATGGTGCAAGTGTTATTTGCAGTTCACTCCACTATGTGCACCACACGGTGGAACTGTTTCAACCTCCCACCTCGTCTTGCACTAGGATGGCTAGCTCACTGTCAAACTACATATGACAATCAGAATGGAGCTTTTTTTTAAGGATATGAACAACTTTTCTTGCAGATGAAATAGAAGAAAAAATTCTGACCATGGAAAATATTTTGCAACATTGGATAAGTTGCATTGCAAACTGACACATACTTCAGTCATTATGGTTTCAAAATTAAAGCTGTGAGATTCAACAATTTGAAATAATCCCGTAACAACTGAAGAATATCCCCCCATGTCTCATAAAAAGAGACTTGAAAAATTCGCTATTTCTTTCTGTACAAGGTAGAATTCAACACCTTGTTCATTTGTACTGCTTATGCTATTAGTCCACCCGTTATTCTAAATCTCCTGGACAACTTTCCAATAATAAACACACAATAAAATGCAGACCTAACCATCGTCTTCCACTGAGACAACAAGCAACCAGTGAATAGCGATATTTTCATTACTTTACATACAACTGTGGAGTCTAGTCGATTGAACTTACGAATTTCTCATGTCTCTACTCATAAAATATGTAATCAGAGAAAATATTGCAGGGTAAAACAAAAATATGCAGTTATACTAAAATGTATAGTATAAATGCCAGGATTTATAGTGTATGTAAACATGTAAACAGAATTAAAAATTCAACACAAAATGCAAATTGGCGCATTACTTACATCTGGGTCCTTAATCTGTGGTACACATTCTTGGATAGAAGTGTCACGTTTTTTAAGTTTTTCTTCAAGTATCTGCACCTGTTCCGTTGCCATATCTTCCATATCTCCAATAGTCTCCACTAAATACTCGTTCAGCTCAACGAGGTCAGCAACCCATAAGTACAGAAGTTTTGCCTTCAGCTGAAACAAATCGCACGCAGAGCGTACTTTAGTCTTTTAATGACACAAATAAGTTAATGGTACTGTGGTAAAAACTAGCTTTCAGAAGACAGCAGGCTCTTGAGATCACTGTCAAGATAGATATGTCTTGGGTTCTGAGTTGGAGCCATGTCGTGGTGCTTATAGAAACTGACATTTCGCTATATATTCCAAAAGCCTACTGTTACAATTACTACAATTCACTACAGCACAGATGCCAAGACTATGAAGAACTTTTCTTTCTATTTTTTCTCAAGTTCCTCAGACACCAATATTTTAAGAATAATAAAGTCTAGACACTGTCATTTTACACCATTTCCTTTAACGTGGGATAGAGCATATGAGATGCATAAAGAGAAAAATGGAATTCTCGATACAGCCAACAAAAATGTCTCCCTTCTACTATGACAAACAGCACAGCTAGTGTATAATCAAGAAATTTCTAGAAATACTAGTTACATCAACACTGTAAGTTGTAGCCCTCTGTGACTTTCTTTCGACAGCTTGTGTATCGTATACACAAAAACAATCCACCACCCCTCCCCCCACATGTGACACCTTATTGTCTTGTGTAAAACATGCCACACCTAAGGAAGCCAAAAATTAATTTAAAGCTCTGTGCTCTACAAGTAGAAATTATTATTGTGGTGGGGAGGAGATGATTTACAATTGCAAATAACTAAAATACAAGTAATAATAATAACCTAAGAAAGAAAATAAATAAAATGAGAATGATGTTTTCAAAGTTCTGTGAGAGCTTTTGCTTTGTGGTATCTCGTAGAATATTCCAACACTCAAGTATATTCTCACTTACACTCTTTGACTCACCTCTACAAGACACTTGATGGCACATAATCACAGCAACTTGTGTGTGTAATGTGAATGCTTTCAGTACATTGTGCATTAACCCAAATGTAATGAAGTGTATTGGCTAAAGAATGCTCTCATAGACATCAACCAGCTGAAACTCAGGAATTCTCAACTCTAGCCCCTCCCCTCACATTCAAGTTATCTGACACTTGTGAATTAAAATTGGAAAATTATTGAAAAACATACAACATTAACATGCACACACTTTGGTGTATTGGATGTTACATCTGCCTGGTGAAGAAATCACTATTTGTAGAAACCATTCATTTCTAATGTTTATTAAAATTGTGAAAATCTATGCGAAATTCAACATAGCAAAATGCCTTGCAAAAGTCCCTGTACCTGAGCATATAATTTACCAAACACTTAAAAATCTTAAAATGCATTTATAATTAATTCACTGCTTGAATGAAAATTAAAAAAAAATTATACTCAGTCGAGCACCAGTCAGTAGAACATGAGACTCATTAAGTTCTCAGGGTTCACTCTAGGTAGTGATTCTCCAAATTGAATTTTATAACAATTACTTAAAAAGTTGAACAAACTCAAAAATGCATAAAATAATTATCTAGAAATGTTTATTAGTATTAACTTCATTGGTTGAGAAAATAATTAGAAAGTCTTCAAAACATGTGCTTGTCATAGACGACAAAGTTCCAAATTTGTCTTAGAAAATTCCTGCTGGATATACCTGCCCACGGCCTTACTATACTATGCTGTAATGGATCACAGGCTATGACTTTATAGCTCTTCAAATATAGTAAACACATAACTATTTTGCCTCTTCTTCACCTACTATTGCCTCAAACTTATGTTTGCTCAACTTACAACATAATATTTCAGCATTTAACAACATTTTAATACATAAAAAGTCATTTTCATAGGCATCTCTCTTGTAGAGCATCTGTTCACGTGAAATCCTGGTCCAAGAAGATACTGCACAAGACAGCAGCTTACTTCCTGGATTTTGGCGCAATATTCCCGTAACCAATCATAGCTAGTTTTATAAAAGGAGCTATCTGAGATTAATATGGCGGGAATATGCCACTATCATATAGACTTCAAAAACAGCTGGCGGGATGTGACGTATCAGAGATAAACATCAAACAAATGTGTGTCACTGACGTAGCTTGCCTATATGTCTCTGGCGCTCATAAGCTCTCAAAAACTTAGCAAAACACACTAATACATATAAATAAGTAAGTACACAAAATAAATTTGTTCTAGGTAAAATACTGACAATTTACTAAAGTGGTCTGGACACTGGCGAGGAGTGAGATGCACCAGATTAAGATAAACCCTGGCTCATGACTGAAAAGTTTAGACAATAATTTAAAATGCCCAGTAGGGCGCCAGCTCATGTATGCACAAGTGAATACGTTGACTCTTATTCTCATGACCGTAGCAGGTCGACTGTCACATTGCGACCCCCCCCTCTTTCCCTCACTAGTACACATTGATACAAAACATAGTTATGTTCAGATTTTACACACTCAATACACTGATGCAAGTGGTTACCTGGAATGGGCCAGATTCCAAAGGTACTTACTTGTGAAAGGATGAAACAAGGCTAGAACTAGTTAACATATTGGTGAAAGCGGCAGTACACTCATTACACAATTTAGCTTCCAAGACCGAAGCGGACATGCCAGTTGGACCTGCCATCGGCCAAAAAAGCAGCAGGAAGTACTGTCCAGCACGTGACAAGAAATTACGGTACCAAAAATCTCCGGCGCCGGAAGTCTGACGGAGATAAGAGTACGGGCGTGGGAGGTGCAAGCGAAAAGAAAGAGGTTCCGATGTATAAGCACACAATTGCAGCTAAATGGTTCGAAAAAAGAGTGATGGCTCCTGTTATGCAACACGTGTGTACCATCTAGCTCTCTGGATCCAAACTAAATATGGTGGTTGATATGCCTGACTACCTCACCAGATATCTCCCGCCAACACCGAGAGATAAATTTCAATAAATGTACATTTAACAAAAGGTACAAAATGAAATTACAGAAAACACACAATAAGCACTGGAACAAATGATGCAAGATTTCCGACAAGTAATATCTGTCAATTAGGGTCCCAGTGTGTGTGTGTGTGTATATATATCGAAGAATTAATAAAAGAAGCCAGAATGGGCCGACAAGGCACATGGAGGCGATACACTGAATTAACATAGCAATTAAAGATTTCATTAACACCTAAAAACAAATAAATTAAATTACGAAAATAATTGACTACACGTGGTGGAATTTAGCTTTGGGCAATTGGCATGGCGGAAGCCGGAACTGCCAGGATGTTTTATGTGTTAATTTACTACAGTTCTAAATAATAAAACTGCACTTTTAAAATAAACAAAACATGAGAGATTTATAAATGCCCTTAGCTCGTGTTCTGTATCAAGACTAAACCAATGTGGCTTATCAACTGGCAGGCTGTTTACGCCTCACTTAAGGAGAGCAAAAGGGAGATAACACTTTCCCTTTTGAAGATTCTTAGACTCTGCTTTATGGGGCACAGATCAGAATTGCACTGCACACCCATAACACTGAGTTTACTCATGTAAACAAGGGGTCGGGCGGTTTGTGACCGAGTTCAGTGACCGGTGACTGCATGAACGGCAGTGGTGACCCGTGCACAAGGCGCACGGATGTGCATGAGTGGAGCAGCAATGTTCTGTCTGCCTGCCTGCCTCTCGAGCGGCACAGTGAGGGCAATGTCATTACATTAAACCGACTGAAAATAAACAATACTTAACTTTACCGCGACTTTTGCGAGATGTTAACGTAATTAAGAACAAGTGTTTAAATATGGCGGTAAACACATAAATACATAAAAATACAGTATTCCCCCCAAAACGAATTTAAACATTGGCCTAACCCTACAAAACATACACAATAAAATTCGAACATACAGGTCACTAAAAGTAAACAAAGACCCTGAAAAATAAATAAATACCTTGAATATACAAGTAAATAAACACCTTGAATATACACGTAAATAAACACCTTGAATATACATGTAAATAAATACATTGAATATACACATAAATAAACACCTTGAATATACACGTAAATAAACACCTTGAATATACACGTAAATAAACACATTGAATATACACTTAAATAAACACCTTGAATATACATGTAAATAAACACCTTGAATATACACGTAAATAAACACCTTGAATATACACGTAAATAAACACATTGAATATACACGTAAATAAACACCTTGAATATACATGTAAATAAACACCTTGAATATACATGTAAATAAACACCTTGAATATAACGTAAATACTGTGACTTGGCTCAACACCTGGAGTTGACTCAAAAGTCAAAGGCTTGTGGAGCGAGGAAGATGGTAGGGGGAAGGGGGGTATTACTGGGTGTGAGTAAACTTAACTTTGGCCCCCTTATGAAATATTTTGAAAATATAAAACATGAATATTTTTCTATAATTTTATAAAAACATCTCTATATTCACTATTTTAAACAATGCCCTTTATTCTAAATGTTACTAAATGTTTTTAATTGAAATATATACAAGCAAGAGTTACACCTATGGTTTGGAGAGGAAAGCGCTCGGTTGGGGGGGGGGGGGGGGAAGCGATCGCCTCTTCCGGTAGTTCCTGAATCTGCACCTGATAAATACATACAAGAGTTTTCTGATAGCTTGTGTTTCTTTCAGAGTACAGTATCATTAAAGTGATCTTTTAAGTGACCCTATCCCTAAATCAATACAGGTTACTGCACACAAGAAGGGCTTAATGTGACGCCGTCCAACAGCCAGCGGCGCTAGAGCCTTTGGCTGCGCTCACCACGCACGTGTCACGTGTACATGCACGTGCGCAAAGAGGCCAATATTTTTGAACTCTCACGTCAGCAATATTATTTTTCAGCGTAAAATGTGCCTTGTATTTTTATTTTAAGGGTTTGATATGTCTTACAGTGTTTTAAAGTGTTTGTTGTGATTTTTAAAATGTTTGGTTATGAAATTCGAAGTGTGTGCTGCATGTAGATTAAGAACACTAATATACCGGCGTGAACGCCGTCATAAAGAGACAATGAGATAATACAGAAAATTCACAAGAAAATTATAAAATGTAAAAAAAAAATATTTAATTTGTTTGTGCCACTTTTATTTTCAAAGTATATAAAAGTTTACTCGGCATGCATAGCACTTCCGCTTATGTGAACCCCGTAGGAGGCCATGGTAGGTCTGTGCGACGCTTGCCTTTTGGCAGTCTGTCTAGGAAAGCTGGCGAGGTAAGACACTGTACGCATGCACTACACCTTTTGTTCACTGATGTAGATTTCAATAGCACTTTTAGTAAACTGGTTAACCTTTGCTTGTGCACATTTTGCCAGACATTTCCCCAGCATTATGCTTCCACTTACTAATGTATTTCGCCCTTGTGGCATTTTCAACTTAATTAAGGAGAAGGAGGAGAAATATGTCGGAGAGGTCGCGTGACCCACGAAACTTGAATCAGGCACCATCTGCTTCTGCTGAAGGTGTTTAATTGTAATTTCTGTATTATTGCTGCGCGCAGTTTTAAGGGCTTTAATTCTATGTATGTATTTGAGGGTAAATATCATGTTTGAGTATTTTACGGCCATATCACGTATAACCGCGTGGCTAATCGCCGCCAAGTCCATGTCTGCACCATCCTTGCACTTTGAGAGTTTATTTGTGTGATAGAATGTGCGCCATAATTTATTTCATGGTTCTATGTCAGTTTTATTCAGGGTTCAATGTTTTTTTAATGTGATTGATGCTTTTTGTGTTTGAGTACGCTGTCATTTTAATGTTTGCTTTTTCCACCATCAGGCATGCTACAAGCCTGTAATCACTTCAGTTGTAAAGAGCATAATTTTCTCTACCCGAATAATATTTTGTTGGAATTTAATTTGCCGTTTCCACAAACAAATACTGCAATTTCACCTGCACCACGTGGTCCACTACGAACTTTATCCAGCAGCATCCGTACCATATAAACTTGTTTTCACATCCATCGAGGCGTGCGCTAGAGTAATTGCGGGCTGCGGAGCACCCAAGTGGAGTTAGCTAGATATGACCGAGTGTATCATTAATTTCATGGCACATTGATTTGTACGAATGGTATAAATAAAACAGATATCACAGTGAACCATCTTCTTTCATTTGTAGTGACAGTGTCCTAGCCACATGTGTTTCTTTTTCAAACTGTTAAAATGTTTAGTAAAAGTTTAGTATTGCCAACATGTTTGTAAGTACGCTCAGGTGAGACGGACACACAGAACCCACAGCATCCCTGAGAACCCTGAGTCTTAACAGTGCGGTGATTGGGAAGCACAGCTGGCGCCCATATCATCAGTAAGTAATTGTGTCAACGTTCGTCTCATGTCAAACCCGATGGAGTCAAATGACATAATTCATATTCGTATACAAATTTGCCCAACTAAATGAGAAATTTTCACTGACAGAGCAATTCCCCAATTAAAACAGATTAAGAAAATAATATATAAAATAGTAATGACTTATTCTAAATTACTGTAAAGTTGTATAAGTGGGTAAATGCTTTGAAATGGGAAGAACAAGTGTGATTGATGAAAGTTGATCTGGTCGCCCATCAACATCATGCACAGGTCACAGTACAGTGGGTGGAATCCTTGATCAGGGAACATCATTGAATTGCTATTATTTTCCGGTTTGTCAGCAGTTTGAGCATGGAGCTCCTATGCTGCAATGCAAAGCTATTACTGAATATACACTGACCAAGAAGCAGCGGTGAAGATTCCCTTCATGAGCACGTCTAACTTTTCTAAAGACGGCTCTACTCCAGTTATACTTTCATGCTACATACTCTACTCCTCCAGCTCATGTAAACAAAGCTTGACTAAGTCTAAAAAGAATCACACCACAGGAACAATGGACCGTATTTGTGTGTACGCAGTTGAATAATATTTTGCATGGATCTAATTGTTACTTGCAATTACCAACACACCTACACTCTCCCTGTTATTATTCTTGTTAAGTATAAGTGAAATATTGGAATTTATAAATAAAATATAAGTAAAAGTTTCATTTTACAAAAAAAAAAAAAGAACTTTCATGTAAACAACGCATGAATTGCTTGTGATGCATGACATATTTAGGAATAAACCAAATACAGTATGTCATACACAGGATAATTAAAACAACCAAATGCATCATAGAGAAGATGATTTTTCAAAGGTTTCATTCAAAAAGTGTGAAGATATGTACCACAGACAGACTGTATCATCATACGTAGGATGCTGAGATGCATTCATAATGCTTCCTGTATAAGATGTTATAGACTTAATGGATCTATGTTTTCAAGGTGCAAGTAGTGTGTTAACTTTTCCAGCCACACGTTCGGCGCAGCATTCGAGCTGCAGAGGTTGTCCTCCTATATTCTCTGGGCCTCTCCCAGCCACTGAGTCTACCCAAGCCTGTGTTTGGCTCTAGTTTCTTTGTGGTACTTTGCTGGAAGTGGGGAAGGAGGTTACCTGCGCACAGACCAGACACACGATGCCAGCGAATATGGAGATCATGACAAATGTATCGTCTTTCTTTCTATCTCAAAGTGAATACAGCATGTGGTGGCACCTTTGTGATTATTTATTGTCTGGGGCGAGGTACGCTGGTTTCCTGATGAAAAACTGTTTGCAATAGTATAAAATAAGAAATCCATACTATGCATCCACACTGTTATATTTACAAACACAAATATGTAATAATACTTAAGTAGTAAGCAAAAACCTCCAATCTGAAACTGTTCCAGTGACATTGCTTGTTTACGAGTCCAATGTATTTTGCTATAAATGTCGGATTGTACTTCAACTACAAGACATGTGACATCACAACTCATCTACTGACAGTTAGATTTAAGTGCAGATAATGTGATTCATTAATATATATATTCATAACACATTAATAAAATTTAGAAGGTATAAAAAATCAAAATTTTACAATTGAAACTGACAATATTCAATATGTCTGCTACTAACGAAACATGCCAGGTCCTTATCAAAAACAGTGCCTCGTCATACCCTTCCCAACACACTCTAAGCCCGAACCTTACATTGCGACCACTAATGAGGGACACAGTCTTCCCACACAGGCATAGGGAGCGAGCACATGACACATACGGGGCAGAGCATTGGCAGACAACCAGGCACATCATCCGGCCTGCTGCCAAGGGAGGGGCTGGCAGCATGGCAGTCCAGCGTCCCTGCCAACTATGTAGTGAGTGTTCCAGTCTAACTGAATCCCAGCCAGCTACAAATTACAGACATTAACACTGCAGTAATTACAGCGAGTGTACAAATGGTGCGGAAAATGACAATTACCCAAATCTTACTGTAATACTGCTACACCAGTGACATGTTTTTTAATAAAGTGTTCCTAATCAGAATGTTGTGAGCAGAACACGTGATTACAAATTAAAGGCATAATTTACAGAGTGGTAGTACAGTGTTTTGTAAGTATCTTGTTTTATAACATAAAAACATTAAAGAGACTAAACTGATGCAGAAGGGCCAGTTGTTACTTTTGAGACACAGTTGTTACCGTTAACAGAACACTCCAAAATTTTTGCATGATTGTTAATTAAAGACTTAATTTCTCGTTATTTGTGTGTTAAAGTATTTGTTTTGACGCGCGCTGGTTTAGTGTGTTCGTTGCGGTAAGGCGCTGATTACCCTCCTCGGTCCAGTCTATAACCCTTCCGCGGTGTGTCCTTGATTCGAACAATTTGTCTAGGCCTGGCGGGTCGTGGTTGGTTCACGTAGGCACCGCCTAGCGGAGTGTTAGTCCGGAGTGGAGGGGGATGAAACCCGAAGGTGATTCGAATCGTAATCGACTCCCATGCAGGGAGTGTAATCTTATTCACTGAAATGGCTGCCAATAAGCGGGACGCCAGCTGTCCCAGGTCGCTTGTCACGGTAGGGACAGAGGGAAATAACTAGGTTAAAATAATAAGGGTGTTTTGAGTTCCGGTCTGAGGTGCTGGCTCAATCCTGCTCGGCCTCGTCAGTCTACGACTGGGGATGAAATTTAACGGGGTGGAAACTACACGAGGTTTGGTAGCGGTTTTAAGGGGTCGGTTGAACTTGACCACATTCCCTGATGCGATACGGATTGTATACGTATTGTTCGGGCTCGTATCCGAGTCTTTGCTAGGGGTTGGCACAAGTACAGAAGACAACGAAGTTTTCGGCTGATAGTAACTCACGTGGTCTAAGTCCGGCCAAGACCAACAGATCTCCAAGTAGGCGTCAAGTTCTGATTCATGTTCGAGTGGTAAAGTATGCAAAACAGGACGTGGGGTGAACTCCGGAGCTGTGGATGGGGTTGCATCTTTGTAGTTAGAACCTACAGCAACCGGTCATTGCTGTTCTCTCGGTAGAGCTCGCTGCTCTCAACGCCTATTCCGGCTAGGTATCCCATCTCTCTTTCTATACATTAGAACCCCCGATCGTATAATAGTATAAATAAAACTTCAACTAACAATAAGGTGAGAGGGCAATAAGGAATAATGAAGAAAACTAAATTAAGTTTGACGTAGTTTATTTGTAAGTCTTGAAACCAATAGAGAATCCCGGTTCAACGTGTACTCTAATTGATCCTAATAATTTTGTAAATTACTTGAACACATTATTCAGGTGAAGGTGAGCCTGGCCGAAATCTTAGATTATTTATTCAAATTTGATACAAGTATTATTATGCTTTTAACAGCATTTGCCTTCCAAGGGGTGGTTGTCCAGAAAGTAAAGGAGTGACTGGGGTAAAAGGGGTTCAGCATTACGAATCCAAGTTACCTCTGGTTCATATTGCAGGAACTGTGGACGGGCTGGTGCCGGAGAAGCCTCATCAGCTTTCTCAAGCTGTGTGTGAGGTCAAGACTTCGCAAGCTGTTGGTATAGTTGAGCCATCACAAGCTGCAGGTGAGTTAGAGCATTCACAAGCTACAGGTGAAGTCGAGTATTCGAAAACTGCAGGTGAGGAAGAGCCATCGCAAGCTGCAGGTGAGATAAAGCTTTCGCAAGCTGCAGGTGAAGTAGTGCCTTCGAAAACTGCAGATGAGGAAGATCATTCGCAAACTGCAAGTGAGGTAGAGCCTTTACAATATGCAGGCGAAGTCGAGTCTTCGCAGCTGCAGGTGAGGTAGAGCATTCACAAGCTGCAGGTGAAGTCGAGTATTGGAAAACTGCAGGTGAGGAAGAGCCATCATAAGCTGAGGTGAGGTAGCCTTCGCAAGCTGCAGGTGAGGTAGAGACTTCGCAAGCTGCAGGTCAGGAGGAGCCATTGCAAGCTGCAGATCAGGAGGAGCCATCGTAAGCTGCAGGTGAAGTAGTGCCTTCGAAAAGTGCAGGTGAGGAAGAGTATTCGCTAGCTGCAAGTGAGGTAGAGACTTCACAATCTGCAGGCGATGTCGAGTTTTCGCAAGCTGCAGGTGAGGAAGAGCCTTCGCAGCTGCAGGAGAGGTAGAGCCTTCACAAGCTGCTGGTGAATTCGAGTCTTCGAAAAATGCAGGTGAGGAAGAGCCATCGTAATCTGAGGAGAGGAAATTCCTTTGCAAGCTGCAGGTGATGTAGTGCCTTCGCAAGCTGCAAGTGAGGTAGAGTCTTCGAAAGCTGCAGGTGATGTAGAGTCTTCGCAAGACACAGATGAGGAAGGCGCTTCCCAAGCTGCAGGTCAGGAACAGCCATCGCAAGCTGCTGTTGACGAAGAGCCTTCACGATCTGCAGGCGAGGAAGAGCCTTCACAAGCTGCAGGTGAAGTCGAATCTTCACAATTTTCAGGTGAAGTAGACCCTTCACAATCTGCAAGTGAAGTCGAGACATCGCAAGCTGCAGGCTAGGAAGAACCATCGCAAGCTGCAGGTGAGGTAGAGCCTTCGCAAGCTGCAGGTGAGGTAGAGCCTTCGCAAGCTGCAGGTGATGTAGAGCCCTCACGAGCTGCTGTTGAGGAAGGGCTCACAAGCTGCAGTGAGACGAGCCTTCACGACTGCAGGCAGAAACCTCACAAGCTGCAGGTGAATCAACTTACAATTGCAGGAAGACTTCACAATCGCATGAACGAGACTTCGCAAGCTGCAAGTGAGAAGAGCTTACAATGCAGAAAGTCGAGTCACGCAAGCTGCAGTAAGAAAGAACTTCACAAGCAAGGTAGGATGAGTCGAAGCTGCGTAGGTCAGACTTCAGGGCAGATGAATAGCCTTCACAAGCTGCAGGTGGGAAGCCTTCACAATGCAGGTGGAAATGCATTCACAAGCTGCAGGTTGAAGCGAGACTTCCAAGGCTGCTGTGAAGCGAGCATTTAGCGAATATATGCAGGTAAAGTCCTCACAAGCTGCAGGTAAGACGACCTTCAAAGCTAAGTTAGGAGAGGCTTCCACAAGCTGCAGATGAGGTAAAGCTTCACAGGTGCTGTGAAATTAGTCCTTCGCAACTGTAGGTCAGGAGAGCCATCGCAAGCTGCAGTGTGAAAGCATTTCGCAAGCTGCAGGTAGGAAGAGCCTTCAGGTGTGTGGTGTGAAGAGCCTTCCAGTTCAATGTGAGGTAAAGCTTCACAAGCTGCAGGTGAAGTAGTGCTTCGAAACTACATGTGGAAGAGGGCCCGCAAGCGCAGTGAGGTAAAGCATTCACCGGTGCTTGAAGTCGAGTCTTCGCAATGTAAGGTCAGGAGGAGCCTTCGCAAGGTGAGTGAGAAGTCGAGTCTTTCGCAAGCTGCAGGAGAGGAAGAGCTCAGAAGGAAACTGTTGTTAGGAAGACCTTCACAAGCTCCAGTGAGTAAGCCATCGCAAAACTGCAGGTGAAATATGCCATCACAAACTGCAAGTCGAATGAGCCATCGCAAGCTGCAGGTGAGGAGAGCATTCACAAACTGCAATTGGAAGTCCAGTCTTCCCAAAGTCAGGTGAGGAAGAGCCTTCACATGGTGTAGGTGAGGTAAAGCCTTCACGAGCTGCTGGTGAAGTCGAGTCTTCGTAAGCTGCAGGTCAGGTGGAGCCATCGCAAGCTGCAGGTAAGGTAGAGACCTCACCATCTGTAGGCGAGGAAGATTCTTTGCAAGCTGCAGGTGAAGTCAAGCCATCGCAAGCTGCAGGTGTGGAAGATCCATCACAAACTGCGGGTTAAGTCGAGTCTTCACAAGCTGCAGGTGAGGAAGAACCTTCACAAGATGCAGGTGAGGAAGTGCCTTCACAAGCTGAAGGAGAAGTTAAGCCATCGCAAACTTCAGTTGAGGTAGAGACTTCGCAAGTTGCAGGTAAGGTATTGCCTTCACAAACTGAAGGTGAGGCTCACTCTTCACAAGTTACAAGTGAGGAAGAGCCATTGCAAGGTGTAGGTGAGGAAGAGCCTTCGCAAGCTGCAGGTGAGGAAGAGCGTTCGTAAGCTGCAATAGAAGTCGTACCTTCGCAAGATGCAGGTGTGGTAGAGCCTTTACAAGCTGCAGGTGAAGTTGAGTCTTCGCAAGTTGGATGTGAGGAATAGCCATCGCAAGCTGCAGTTGAAGTACTGCCTTTGCAAGCTGCAGCTGAAGTCGAGTCTTCATAAGCTGCAGGTGAGGAATATCCTTCACAAGCTGCATGTGAGAAAGAACCTTCGCAAATTGCAGTGAGGAGGAGCCTTCACAAGCAGAAGGTGAGGTCGAGACTTCGAAAACTGCAGGTGAGGAGCAGCCATCGCAAGCTGGAGGTGAGGAAGAGCCTTCGCAAGCTGCAGGTGAGGAAGAGTCTTCGCAAGCTGAAGGTGAGATTCAGTCTTCGGAGTCTGCATGTGAGGAAGAGACTTCGCAAGCTGCAGGTAAAATCCTTCGCAACCTGCAGGTGAATATACGAGTCTTCACAAGATGCAGGTGATGATGAGCCTTCACAAGTTGCATGTGAGGTAGAGCCTTCACAAGCTGAAGGTGAGTTAGAGCCTTCACAATCTGAAGGAGAAGTCGAGTCTTAGCATGCTGTAGGTGAAGTCGAGTGTATGGAAGCTGCAGGCGAGGAAGAGCTTTCACAAGGTGTTGTCGAAGTCGAGTCTTCGCAAGCTGCAGGTGTGGAATTTGCTGGTGTTTCTGGTGAAGTAGTACCTTCACAAGCTGCAGGTGAGTAAGAGCCTTTACAAACTACAGATGAAGAAGAGCCTTCGCAATTTGCAGGTGAAGTAGAGCCTTTACAAGCTGCAGGCGAGGAAGAGCCTTTATAAGCTGCAGGTGAAGTCAAGTCTACGGAAGCTGCAGGTGAGGAAGAGCAATCGCAAGGTGCAGGTGAAGTCGAGTCTTTGCAACCTGCAGGTGAGGAAGAGCCTTTAAAAGATGCAGGTGAATTAATCCTTTCACAAACTGCAAGCGAAGTCGAGTCTTCGCAATCTGCTGGTGAGGAAGTGCATTTGCAAGCTTCAGGTTAGGTAGAGCCTACACAAGATTCAGGTGAATTCGAGACCGCGCAAGCTACAGGCGAGGTAGAGCCTTCACAAGGCACAGGTGAAATCGAGTCTTCGCAAGCTGCAGGTGAGGAAGAGCCTTTACAAGTTGCAGGCGTGGTAGAGCCTTCATAAGCTGTAGGTGGGGTAGAGCCTTCACAAGCTGCAGGTGAGGAAGAGCCTTTACAAGTTGCAGGTGAAGTCGAGTCTATGGAAGCTGCAGGTGAGGACGAGCCATCGCAAGCTGCAGGTGAGGTAGAGCCTTCACAAGGTACAGGTGAAATCGAGTCTTCCCATCCTGCAGGTGAGGAAAAGCCTTTAAAAGCTTCAGGTGAATTAATCCCTTCACAAGCTGGAGGTGAAATCGAGTCTTCGTAAGCTGCAGCTGAGGAAGAGCCTTTATTATCTGCAGGAGTGGTAGGGCTTTCACAAGCTGCATATGAGGTAGTGACTTTTACTCAAGCTGCAAGGTGAGGAAGAGGCCTTCACAAGTTGCAGTGAAGTCGATCTTTAAAAACTGCCGGTGGAGAAGAGTCTATGGAAGCTGCAAGTGAGATGAACCATCACAAGGTGCAGGTAAAGTCGAGTCTTGGCATCTGCAGGTGAGTTAGAGCCTTTAAAGCTGCAGGTGAATTAATCCCTTCACAAGCTGCAGGTGAAGTGAAGTCTTCGCAAGCTGCAGGAGAGGAAGAGCCTTTACAAGCTGCAAGTGAGGTAGTACCTTCACAAGCTGCAGGTGAGGTAGTGCCTTCACAAGCTGCAGGTGAGGAAGTGCCTTTACAAGTTGCAGGTGAGGAAGAGCCTTCACAAGTTGCAAGTGAAGTCGAATCTTTAAAAACTGCCGGTGGAGAAGAGCCTTCGGAAGCTGCAGGTGAGGAAGAGCCTTTACAAGCTGTAGGTGAGGAAGAGCCTTCACAAGCTGCAGGTTTAGTCGAGTC
This sequence comes from Dryococelus australis, assembly GCA_029891345.1. Taxonomy (NCBI): domain Eukaryota; kingdom Metazoa; phylum Arthropoda; class Insecta; order Phasmatodea; family Phasmatidae; genus Dryococelus; species Dryococelus australis. The sequence continues at coordinate 1,128,984 of CM057006.1, forward strand.
TTCGCAAGCTGCAGATGAGGAAGAGTAATCGGAAGCTGCAGGTGAGGTAGTGCATTTGCAGGCTGCAGGTAAGTCGAATCTTCGCAAGGTGCAGGGGAAGTCGAGTCTTGGCATCCTGCACGTGAGGTAGAGCCTTTAAAAGCTGCAGGTGAATTAATCCCTTCACAAGCTGCAGATGAAGTCGAATCTTCGCAAGCTGCAGGCGAGGAAGAGCCAACGCAAGCTGCAGGTTAGTTAGTGCCTTCACAGGTGAAAGTAAAGTCGAGTCTTCGCAAGCTGTAGGTGAGGAAGAGCCTGCACAAGCTGCAGGTGAGGTAGAGGTTTCAAGAAGCTGTAGGTGAAGGAGTGCATTCGCAATCTGCAGGTGAAATAGTGCCTTAGCAAGCTGCAGGTGAGGAATTGCCATCACAAGCTTCAGGTGAATTCGAGTCTTCTCAAGCTGCAGGTGAAGTAGAGCCTTCAAAAGCTGCAGGTGATGTAGACCATTCACAATCTGCAGTGAAGTCGAGTATTCGCAAGCTGCAGACAAGGAAGAGCCTTCAAAAGCTGCAGGTGATGTAGACCATTCACAATCTGCAGTGAAGTCGAGTCTTCGCAAGCTGCAGACAAGGAAGAGCCTTCGCGAACTACAGGTGGGGAAAAATCTTCGCAATCTGTAGGTGAGGAAGATCCTTCACAAGCTGCAGGTGAAGTAGTTCCTTTACAAGCTGCAGGTGAGGAATAACCTTCACAAGCTGGGGTAAAGTATTGCCTTCACAAGCTGCAGGTGATTTCGAGTCTTCGCAAGCTACAGGAGAGGAAGAGCCAACGCAAGCTGCAGGTTAGATAGTACTTTCACAAGCTGCAGGTGAAGTCGAGTCTTCGCAAGCTGCAAGTGATGTAGAAGCTTGGCAAGCTGCGGGAGAGAATTAGGTCTTGGACAGACCAGGGAGAGCTCGCTTTACTATGCGTTCGGTGAGCAGGCAAACTCTGACTATAGGCATTTCTGAACCTCCTTATATAATCCAAGATCAGTGCTTCAGGATTCTTCGGAGGGTGTGGTGAATGATATCTTTTTTCAGCAGGGGCTGATTACAGCAGAGTTATTACGGCGCCGCACATTCCTTATCACCCTGAGTCGAGGCTGGCGACAGGTTTACAACCTCTGCTCGAGGCTCGGCAGTTGGACGTCAAGAGGCAGCAGGAGTGCTGCGCTCCTGTGGTCTCTCTTGTAACTTCCTTCTCGGTTATCTCTGGACAGTGGCTCGTAGGGTAAAACAATCTTGGTTCGAGGGGGTGGCGACCGCATGTCGGATTATTGGCGGGCAGTACAATTTTGCAATTAATCACGTAAATTATAATTGTGTCTGAGGTTGTCCAATGCGTGGAGTCAAATATGTCGGCATGTGAATGGTAGATTTCAACTCTTGTGACTTGTCCCGGAGCTCTTCCTTGCTCATTGATGGGGCGAAGTCGCCCGTAGTGTGCGCAGGCGCGCTGCGCAGCAATGTGGCATGCATTAATATGGTTTGCAAAAGAGCCAAGAAGACAGTGGTAATTTCAATAAATAGTATTACATTAATTAAATATAAAATAATTACCTCTAACATCAGAAATAGTAATCAAGTTTTATTTGGGAAAGGCTGGTGTTAAAAAAATGTATTTTAATTTTAAGAGGGTTTTCTTGTATGGTTTATAATTGTTTCTTTATTGTAATGGTTTTTCCATACTCACACGAGTATGCAGTGGGTACAAGCTGTCTTTACCATCCACCATGATTCAGTCTCGTCTAAAGCTCCGCCATGATGTCATGTGTCCATTGTGAGAAATCTTCATTGCTTTGTCTGAACTGAGTTCGTTTCTGTTATTAATAATTCCATCTGGACATCTGGAACTTATTTCTTTAGTCTCTCTCATTCACACCAGTGTCCTCCCTTGCACGGATTGGTATTGGCTGTTCACAGTAAGATGAGTATTTCTGAAAGTCCTGCTTAAGATCTACTTGTATGCACACTGGGTATTCTTCTGCCATTGTAAACAAACTTAACAGTGGGCCTAATCACGTAATTTGTGCCTTGGTCAATGGAAACTGTGAAATTATTAGAAAAGAATATATTTCACAAATTTGCTAATGCGTTCATATATTACGCATTAAAAAACCAGGCTTTAAAATAAGTAATTTTAGTATTTACAAATGTTGACATAACACTGTTAACGTAACAACCTAAATTCAACGTTAAAACATTGGATCTACTTTCACTCCGACGTTGCCAACTTGTCTGTGTGCCAGTTAAAATATGTATCTATTTAGGCAGACGCAGTGAAATTTTTCTAAGGTTGATTTCAAAAGTGCTCACTTTATTTCGAACAACCTTTACAAGGGAATATGAATATAAAGTTAATGGGAGCGGTCGACTTTATGGGCATTGTAATTGCCCCACCCCATGGTGGGCTTTTCCTAGTGTTTTCATTTTGTACTTAATTTGTTTTATTGTAAGCTGAGAGGTGAGAAAGTGTTAGTGTGACGTCATGCCATGCACTTACCTCTCAACACATCGCTGGTTGCTTACTCGCCACTCTGCCAGCCAGTGACACCCCGTGATGGCGACAAGTGTTTCATATAAAATTTTCAAGTTATTTTTAATTAGTTAAAAATGACCATGATAGGTAATTTAATTATATAAAAATTTGAGGACCAATTTAATGGTACAATTTTATTTGGGTGTATTTTTGCAATGCCGAAAAGAATTCCACAAGAGAGAGAGTTCTTGGAAAAATAACTCTTGGTATTACATAATAGTGTAACGTCCTCCCACGATCCCCTTCCCTAAGACAGTTTGTCCTGCCGAGCATACCCCGCCACCGCAGCCAGGGTGCGCACTCTGTAGACGTGCAGGGCACCCCGAGTGACGTGTGCAAGGTCAACCTAGGGCACGCCGGGGCAGTATAAGCGGCGCCTGCCCAAGTCAAGTAGCCAGGACTCCGCAGGGCGGAAAAGATAACCATACAACGTACTGAGTCAGAGGGCTTACGGCTCACGCCATTACAGTTGTTACTTATTATGCGAATAAAGAGTCTATTTTGTTGCTCTTTTTGTTCCGCCAGTGTTGTATTGTGTTCCTCTGTAAATGTGTATTTTTCATTTTCATTGTTATGCGTTATGCTCATTTCACCAGTGCTATGTATACGTTTATCATCCATGGTTAATATGTAAACTAATTTATCCTGTAGCCTTAAGTTTCAGCAGGTAAAGCAGGAGTTAGCAGGCCATTCAGGAAGTAGCCCACACCTTGGCGTGCAAGCCAGCCTGCGCCAGCTCTCGTGCCAGGGTGGGAAGTTAGTAACCATATGACGTCAACGAGGTCGGTCTCATTTGTCCGCGATCTCTGCGTTTCCCGCGCACTGGGCAACACGCATCTTTTTCAAATCATCACTTCAATGCTATTGTTTAATTCTTCAGAACTGTTTCGTTTGCCACCGCCGGTACATCACCACCCTCACTTCCCCGTGGTTTGCATTCCCCGGAGAAGTTTCAGTTTTCAGTAAGTCTTTCTGCATGGCGTAAGTCAGTTGTAGTAGTGTTAACGCGATGTCCCGTTTATGTCATCTACGCATGTAAAGTGTCTTCCTGAGAGAAGCTGACTAAATACCCCGAGAACTGATAAGAGAGTAAGTTATTTCGGTAGCCGCGAGGTGTTTAAGGAAATGGGTCCTAACAATACCCGCCTTCATTTGCATGTGTTTTTTCAACAGGGCTCAACGTAACCATGTGTCAGTTTAATTGCATTGTATCAGTATGGGCGAGTGGGTAGCCCTGACAATTCGTATCGCAAGACGTAACAGTAATTAGCAGTTTGCCGACAAAACGTCACTGCAGCAGTACAGCGTGTAATCAACCCATGGGTTACAGCTTAGTAAACACCCAACAAAAGCATCTGTACAGCGTCAGCTGTGGAAAGACAGAGATCAAAGGTTCAACGGAAGTTTTTGTCCTGGCGTACGGCCCGCAACCTTGAGATAACAGAGAGACATCATGCTACAGCATCATCCACCATCATGGCGTTGCCTTGACGACGCCTGGCGCCTAGTCGGGTAATTCCAACATTCCACAGACCTCACACTTCACCTCCTTCGAAATCCTATCTAAGTAACCCATTCCCACGCCACCACATGCCGTCACACTCCAATTCGTGGACACATTCACATCATTGACCTCATAAAATACAATTTCAAGTATTACAGGTTGTTCGTTCAGTTATGAGTTATATTTACTTGGACCACATTTTAAAGAATTGAGTTTTTAACCTGAACATTGTATTATTTTAATAAAGATCCATGGACTCAAGAAACACAAAAACAAAATACAAAATATTATTAATTTAGGTTTACTTCAATTTACTCTCTTGAAGCATGGGGAAATGGAAGGTTTTAGATGTTATTTTAATTTAGGTCAATCTTGCACTAGACAAAAGTAATTTTACATTCCACTGTAGAAGGATACAAAATAGGCAGCCCTTAAACCCGTACTTCAGCACAAAGCAATGTGTTATCTTTTTTATTACATATCTCAACGATTTGCTTATGGGAATCCTTCTACAGAACTGCAGTACAGCTAATTCAGAGTTGACGCCATTGGGTGAGACATGAGACGAACGAAAACACTATTTACTTACTGTTGATGGGCTCCAGCGGTGTTTCCCAGACACCACACGAGACTCAGGGTTCTCAGGGATACTGTGGGTTCTGTATGTCCGTCTCATCCGAGCGTCTCTAGAAAGCACTTTGCATTACTAAACATTTATGAAAAACACTGTCAAAAGTAGGATTTTGCTGGGTTTCAACGCTATAGAAAGACATAAGTTTTCATTGAGATATTTTGCTTTTATTCACCATGATATACACATCCTGCCAAAATGAATTACGATTAACCTCGGGTGTGTCTAGCTAACTCCGGTGGGTGATTTCCCCAACATGTAACTCAGCTAGCGCACTCTTAGATTGATGATTCTTCCGCGATGTTTGAAAACACAATCTCCACAAGGAAAGGGGTTTACAGCCGCTAGGGTCTAACGGATACTCGACGGGACATGTCTCCTAACCACGTGATGTGTAGCGACGCTCTATACACTTAGCAGGCTAGGACGAAAATAATGCCACCATACAAATTACATAAATATCAGTTACAAAACATGGGGCACAATATGAACAGTTACAATAAACACGCAGATGCGTGAAAGCATTCTTAGATGGCGCGGATGCCTCTGGATAAAGTTCGTAGCGGGCCACGTGGTGCAGGTGAAATTGCAATATATTCTGTAAAAAATCATTTAAATACAGTCGGACAAAATTACGGTGCAATTGTGAAAATTATTCTGGTTGTATTTAGAGCGTACAAACGCGTCTGGTGTGCCTGATGGCGAAACTATCCACGTATGAGGTTGACCACGTAGTCGTTTACAAAAAGCATCAATCTTGGAAAAATTACAAGAACCCTTAAATGAAACAATACATAAACCCTGAGAAAATTATGGCGCACATGAAATTACAAACAAGAACACTTTAAGCGCAAGGATGGTGCAGATACGGACTTGGCGGCTGTTAACCACAAGGTGGGCAAATTATGTGGCCGTAACACAATTCAACATGACAAAACTCTAAAAATACATACATATAATGATTACCCTCAATATTGCACGCAGTAATTATGCAGATACTACAGTCAAAAGCCTTTAACATTGACGGATGGCGTCTGATTCACAAGTTGCGAGGAGTGCACGGCCTCTCCGACATCTTTCCTCCTTCCCTCAATTTAAGATGAAAAAGCCACGAGGGCTGCAAAATATTTATCTAAGCGGGAGCATTATGCTGGGGATGTCTGGCAAAACGTACGCAAAGTAAAGGTTAACCGGTAAACTAAAGTGAACTATGGAAATCTAACTTAGTGCAAAAATATGAAGTGCGTACGTGACAGCGTCTTACCTCGCCAGTTCTCCTAGACAGACTGCCCGGAGGCAGGGGTCGTGTGGATCTTCCATGGCTGCCTACGGGGTTCACACAAGCGGTAATGCTATGCATGCAGAGTAAAACTTTTATAATGGAAAATAAATGTCATACAAGATATTGAAATACATAATAACAAGAACAATTTAAATAGTTAAATATTGGTGTTAAATATATGACTGTTCTTTTTATAGGCGTTTACGCCGGAATATTAATGTCCTTGTTCTTCTCGCAGCGCGCATTTTGAATTTGAAGTAACATTGCACAATATTTTAAGTAAAGACATATTACACTTTTAGAACGTTTTTAACCTGAAAATAAACATACATGGCACAGAAAATCACTTATCCCGTTCTGGGAAAGTCAGTGGTTGTGGCATCTGTTCTCACGTGCTTATCCAAGTGTCACGTGAGTTGTGAGGGCCGTCATAGCCTGACTGCAGCTAGCTGTTATCCGACGTCACAGTTAGTTATTAGTCAGTGTGGGAGGGATGTGGAAATAAAGGTTAGGCGATACGTTAACCAAAAGGTTGACTTTCCGTCACCAAAGTCTGGCATTTAGACCTCTTCCTGCATGCCCATGCCAATTAACAGTTAAAAATACTGTTTTGTAATGCACTTTAAGTATTCCTAAGGTTTTCCCTTACAATTTTCCTAAATTGTGGGAGCAACATTGATGATATGAACTCTCCACATAGGTACCATGTTCATGAATGGATGTTTTAAAAATGTATTTTAAATCTGCCATGCTTGGACTTTCTACTCTGTGACTTGTCATTCGAAAACTGTCCTACATTTCGACTTAAAATCTTATAAAATTAAATCAATTAATAGCGAAAGTGAAAAATTATGAGGATTAAAAACGCGGTGGTAAGTATCCATCACTCACAAAATAACTGACAATTACACTTATGCTTTTATATAAATTACCGTTACGAAAAATAAACATAAGATCTAAATGTAAATAACTTGGTTCAAAATTGTGTCAAAATAAATAAAACTAAACACAGACCATTTTGAACGCAGTTCCTTTTTCACATAAAATTAAAATAATAATATTGAAAAGTCTTGTTTGTACATGCAATAAAGGCACTGCACTCAAATTTCAGAAAATACACTCTTGACTCTTAAAATACACTCTGCGTCCTTGACAACTTGTCTTACCTCCATATGATCGTCTAATTCATCTAATTCCTGAAGTCGATCAATGTACATCTGGTTTAGTTCTTTAATCTGTTCTCCTAATCCATCATATTTTTGACAGTCACAACAATATTTGAGCCTCGATTCCATTACTGTAATCTAATAAAAACGTATAGTACGAACGTATCAAATGCAACATTCACAATTATTAAAATACAGTTACATTCATATCTTTAGTCATGTAAAAAAATTAATAACAAACATAAACTTTTGTATTTCTTCTTGGTTGTGCTGGTTTGTAGTCCTTGCGCATGTTTGTGAGATCCACGAGTTCAGATATCAAACATGTGTATGTAATACAGGTCTGGACACTTGCTTAAAAATTTGACGCTCTTAATGATCTATTTACTTCATTTACCCAGCCGCAGAGCGCTGCTACCGAAGTATGCTCTTCACATGGATAGCATAGGGAGGGAGTTTGCAATTTTTTCTTAAAATGGAAAAAGATGTTCATACCTCTATGGTGTTATCCCTAAAGCCTTTACACAATTGAAAACTTTAACATTTGACTTTACCATTTTACTTTACGTTTGCTTTCCGACATGTTGTTTCTTATGGAGCTTGACAGAATGAAACGGTCAAAGGTAAAATCAAGCACTCTTGACTTCAAGATTTCGAAAAGTTGAAATTTAAAGTCAAAGTCAAGCAGCCGTTTTGCCGAGAATCTAGCAGAAGTTATGTGGAAAGTGCGTTATTTTAGGGCAATTCTAATATCGGTATATTAAACAAAGCTCGTCTTAAATTAAATGGCAAACAAATATCATGGGAAGAGGAAATATGCCAATTGACATATTTTAATAAAATAAACAAATTAGGTTTTTAAATAAACTTTTAATTAAAATTTTAAGCCTATTTTTAAAAAAGTCATGTAAAATACATTCCTGGATAATATAATTATTTAAATAACAAGATACATATTTCTAACGAAGCTCGCAGAACCAATGTTCAATTGTCGGAACTCTGACTTGACAATATTATATTGTGTATTGGTGGTTTCGTCAGAGGAAAGGAAACGCAAAGTCAAATTGTATAGTTTTCTATTGTGTAAGAATATCATCAATGCTAACAACGCTAGTTAGCTTGCAGCGTTCTGCGGCTACTGCATGAACTATATCAGTCAATAAGGTGGCCATTTCGTTATCATTGTTAGATAGGCGAGTGAGACTAAAGATGAGGTAGACCGTATACTCCTAACTCCATGGGTAGACCGATCTCGCTGGCTGCGCACAAACAATCTCGGTGTCCCAACATTGAACTGCTTTTCTGCCAACACGGCTAGCGAAAACAGCGTGGTTTGGATTTTAGTTTAGAAAACTGATTTGTAAACAAGTGCTTAGATATGGTTTTATACTTCCTCTAATTAATTTGTAATGTACCTAGTTTGATTAGAGTTAAACTGGTAAAAGCGCCTTATTCATATAATAGCGCATGTCGTTTAAAAATTAATATGTAAATAAACACTGTCATCATTGTTGACCATGTGACTTTGACATTTATGTTCCTTTGGGAACATGCGCAGAAGACGAATACGCGGTCTACTTGACTGTCCTCTACGGCCGTGGTATGTACCATAGAAAAGATATTAGTTGGTTTGGTATGTCCGGAGAAGTAGACGGGCGGTATTGCTGGCTGAAACTTTTCCCGTGAACAAATACTTAACCCGCAAATCATTCGCACCCAAAATACTCTTTTGTTAGTGAGCATGTGTCACACTTGGTGGATTCACAATCAAAATACATACGCACGAAGTATATACCAGAACATTCATAATTCTTATGCGAAATTGGTTCACAATTGAATACTTATCAATATTTTACACTAATGAAATTTTGCGAGGAGTCTAATGTCCATTGGCAGTGTTGGTAAATAATACATTTTTGTAAACCAATCCTGCATGGCTTAGTAGGTAAAACTCCTCTCAATAGAGCGCTCTAGTGGTCCCAGACGGTGGCTTTATGTTGAGGATTGGAATGAAACAAATACAGTTTTTATTTATGTTATTTATTTACATTTGTTACGTGGAGCCTTAATACATGGCAAAAGCCATAATACTATGAAACATGTTATTTGGCAAAAGGCAAGAACAACCATAAAACAATATATTATTTACAGGCTGTAGCTGGCACCGGAGCAATTGAATTTTTATTAAAGGCCGGGTCCGGGCTACAATTGATTTAGCACACGCACATCACGTACTTGATGAGTTGCTGCGGGATGAACATTGTGCTCATAGTCGCAGAATTGGCCGCCCTTTGGGACCAGCGAAGGTGAGGTGTGTCTGGGGCGGGGTAGGTGGGACTGTTTGCAGCTCAAATGTGGCGTCTATCCACAACTAGTCGCATCCCCAGGTGGCGGATCAGGGATTCCCAGGTTCTGGGAATGCCAGGAATATTCAAATACTGGCTCGTGGACCAAGAGGCCGGCTCGACAGAGCCGTCGTCGCGGACGTCGATTACCTGGGTAGCTCAGTTGAAGATGACAGTAGCACGTCGGCAGGAGGCAGCCCGACGATTAAGGTGGGAGACTGGGGGCAACCCAAAGGTTCTGAAACATGCGAAATGTGGCGAACTCTCCTTGTGCTGAATTTCGCGGACTGTCAACTGCAGACGCATGCGGAATGGAATGGAACAGCATCGGACCTCGGAAGCACCCCGATGGCAGCCTTCGCACCTGATAGCTCCCGGATGTCCCGCCGAGTGAGTCTCGCGTCTACGACCGAGGGAGAGTTTCTTGAAGGGGGAGGAGGTACCTCCCCTTGTTGCTGGTCCCAGCCTTCACCCACGGCGCGGAGTTTCTGGCATCGCTGCGGTCGAGAGAAGATGGCGTCGGTTGCAAGACTGAGCTGTCCGGGTTTCTGACGCACTCGACGAGAAGCAGGGTGGCCCTGCAACAAATACTCCTGCCGGTGTTGTTGTGCAGGCAGCCTGCACAGGATCATGAACAGCAGTATCCACCTCAAGGGCCCGTCCCCTCTCTACTAGTTCTTCTGTCGTATTAAACCAACATTCAGTCCAAACCTGATATCTCCTGTAGCATTTTCATTAATGCTCCTAAAGTTTGTATTTTATGTCGGTATGGGTTTTACCGTGTATGTGCGAGTTTTACCATACCTCTTCTAGAATACAGTTCCATCTATACGTACACTTAGGGAGGTAGTCATAGCCTTAAATGTCTGGCCATGGCTGCCAATTCCTCTTGTCGAAATGCACGCCTCCTTGCATGAATTCCCTTCCTTTTAGGAGGATGGGGTGCAGCCCTGAGACGCATTCAGCTCTTGTTCTACGGCGGGCGCACGTCTAATACTCTAATACATTCCGCACGCGTCTGCAGTTGACAGCCTGCGAAATGCAGCACAAGGAGAGCTCTCCACATTTCGCAAGTAAAAAGTGACGAAAATATTAGTTCGTCCCAGCAGACTAAAAAGTCATTCATAAACTTTCCTTCGTTGAAGTGTTAAAAACGAACTTTCCGTAATAAAAACCGTTCATATTTAATTATGCTTCGGCATAATCTGTAAACCCAAAAATGTATTTTCAGAATTCTTTTGCCATTTTCCGAAAATATGCATTTCTTTATAATTATCGAGCTGCGTATGCCTCTATCATTGAAACATTTAATGTTAAATATGAATGGCGTTTTTCTGCAAATATAGTTCTCCTGGGGTAAATTGTTATATGTTACCGCAGCGCAACATGTTATGTTACATAAATGCACCTATATTAAAAAAAAAATATTGGGATTGCCATTTTTTGTTCTTTCTATGTTGGCTTCACAAGAACCAGTTTGTAAAATTGACGTATTTGGATATATGTCCCGCGCTCTGTCATGAATAATATTAAAGTTTCTATCATGATATAACAAATTTAATGGCAAAAAGTGGAATGAATTATGTATTAATGAAATAAATTCCGTAACGGCATTGATTTCTGTGTTCTTATCCGTTTTTTTCGTTCCAGCATATAATAGGAAATAAAGTTTTGTAATTGAGTGCTTTCGTATAGACCTATCTACAAATGTGGTTAGTATTTTTCTTGATCATTTCACTTGTGTTACTCTACTTTTTAATGAAACACGTAAAGGTCTATTTTTTCCTTCGAATTCTGTGGGTAGCATTCTATTTTCAGTTCTTCATTTGGTTACAAAAACATAAAAACTTATATATATATATATATATATATATATATATATATATATATATATATATATATATATATATATATAATATATATGTAAACACACACACACACATACACTCGCAATTAGGCTACCGCCCGGTGGCGTGCTCTCTCAACTCTTCTTCACCCAACCAACTCCTTTTCCACTCCCTTCCTGAATTTACCAACCCCTCTCACAGATACTAATTCCTCCCTCAACACATTCCACTCCATCACAGACCTCACAAGCATGGACTGCCTACCCCACTCCGTTCTCCTCCACACCTTCTGAAGCTTCTCACTGTTGTTTCCTCTTCCTCTAAACACCCTCTTACTTAGCTTGCAGTGTAGCCCTCCCCATCCACCCTCTTCATTTACCATCCTGTACATCCTGACTAGCTGTTCAACTTTCCTCCTGTCCTTCAATGAACTCCACCCCATTTCTTTCATCATCACTGATGGCCTATAGTTCCCTTCTTCCTCACCATCTTACCCCTGCCTTCTCCACCTACCCTTCACCCATCTTGCTGCCTTTCTCTGCACCTTTTCCAGTTCTCGCACCTCCACCTCTACATACGGGTCCCATACTGCTGCAGCATATTCTAACATTGGCTGTACCATTGTGCCATACGCCTGCTCCTTCACCTCACAGCTGACTTCATTCAGCACCCTTCCCAGCATACCCAGAGCCCTTCTTCCCTTTGCAACCACCCTCGCTACCTGTTTTTTCCACGTGAGGTCTCCCTGCAGCAGTACTACCCCTAGATACTTATATTGTGCTGCTTCTTCTATCTCTTGTCCCTCCCATCTGTACATGTCCCTGCTTATTATCTTCTTCCTTGTGAACCTCACTACCTTAGTTTTTCATACATTTATCTTAATTTTATTTTTCTGGTCCACAACCATATCTTATCAATGTCCGCCTGCAAATTTCCGCCCCCCTCTCCCACCTCAGCATATACAACACAATCGTTTGCAAACAATCTGATTGTTCCCCTAATCCCCAAACCCATGTAATTTACCATTATGGTAAATAAAAAAGGACCCAGCACGCTTCGCTGTGGTACCCCTGACGTAACCTCCTCTTCCTCCGATATTGCCTCCCCCACTTTCACCCTCTGCCTTCGCCCCCTGAGAAAGTCCCCTATCCTTCCACTACCCTTCTGTCTGGTATCAGCGCCTCCACTTTCCTCATCAATGTCCCATGGGGCACCTTATCAAATGCCTTCTCAAAATCTATGAAGCACGCATCCACCTGCTTCCCCTCATCAACTACCTGCACCAGATCCTCTAATGACCCAGTAGGCTGAGTCTCACATGAGTATCCCCTCCTGAAACCATGCTGGGACTCCTCCAACCAATTCCTATTGTTCAAAACCCTCACCACATACTGCACCACCAGCCTCTCCATTACTTTTCCTGTACTTGATGTGAGACTCACTGGTCTGTAGCTACCAGGCCTCCCCTTATCCTCTCCATGCTTGTGTATAGGTACCACCATAGATCCTTCCAATCTTGTAGTAACTTACCCTCTCCTATGGACTTTTTAAACAGGTACTTCTAAATATTTCGCCAACTCCTTGCCACCAAACTTTAGTGCTGCGTTTCCTATCCCATCTGGTCCCCCTGCCTTATTGCTCTCCAAACCCCTAATTACCCTTTCTATCTCCCACTCCCTCATCTTAAACTCACTAAACACCCCCCGAACCCTGTTTGTCCCCCTATTCCAACCATGCTTTGCCTCAAACACTGACAAGTACTGTCCTTGCAGCATCTCTGATTTTTCTTGGTCATTTGTCGCATGCCTACCATCCCTTCCTGTTAGCAGAGGGATCCCGTCCTCTCCTCCCCTTAACCACCTAAAATACTTAATAATTTCCCCCATTCCTTGCCTTTCCCTTCTTCCACCATGTTCCCCAGAAATACATTCTTTGCCTGTTTGATCTTCCTTTCAAGCTCCCTACCCATTTGTTTCATAATTTCTTTAGATTTTAACATCCCTTCATTCCGCCACTTGGCATGTAATTTTCTGCACTTCTTCATTTTCAAAATCTCCTGTCCATAATATGGGGGATCTCCCCCAGTCCGTAACCTTTTCATTGGCACAAATTTCTCCAACATAACCTCCATTAATCCTCTAAACTCCCTCCACAACCCCTCTACACCCTCCTCCATAGACCATTTTTTAAAGCTGTCTCTCAGGAATATTTCTGCCCCTTTCTTGTCTCCTCTCCCATACTGCCATACCAACCTTTCTGCCATTTGCACTTCCCTCATTCTGCCAATCTCAATTTCCAAAACCGGGATATGATGGTCGCTTATACCATCCAATACTATTGCACCAACTACAGCATTCCCAGGTCTGGCCAACACCACATCCAGCACTGACCCAACACCCTCCTCATTCCATCTGGTAGGTGTTTCTACTACCTGGACTAATCCTCTGTTGATGATTTCATTAACGACATTAAACCCAGTTCCTGTACAATTATTGAGCCACAGAATAGGACGTATTTCACAATCTATTTTTATTTAGTTATTTTCAATACAATATCGTTCAAGCAACACTGTTTCCATTCAGGTAATTGGTACATATTAATATTTTGGCAGTTTATAACACAAACACATGTAACATACAGTATAACGCATACACAATACACTAAAAAAAATATATAGGTTTTACTACTTAGCGATATTTGTAACTAGGGATTTAATTTGTTTTGCAGTATAGTAGTTCCTTTTTTTTTGTTACTCGGTTATGAGCCATTACAATTGCAACTTGGTGGGCGGGAATTTTTTAGTAATTCTGCAATGTGGTTTCAAAAAAAATTTCATCAGTTGGAACTCGTCACATGAGTGTAAAGCGGGGTTCACAGCTGAAAAAGTTAACGTTAAATTCAGAATTATGACGGTACCGAATAATTCAGTATTTATTGTTTGACGCGCTTTATAATGATAGAAATTAGCATGTCACATGTATGGTTTTGTTTTACTTAAGTATTAAAAGCTTTGTGGGCGTAACGAATCAGAACAGAGCAGTCGATGTTGTTGGCGGGAAACTGTTATTTACTACGTAAGTATTAAAACTACACTCATTTGCAAAAATAAAATATTTCCATGAAGTAATGGCGCGAGTAGAGAGAAGGTTGCCACACAGTATCGTCACAGCTCGACGACGACATGCGTCCTACCATCGTTCATAGCTGCGAGACACTGAATAAGGACTTAGTGTTAGCCACACAGCTGTGTTCACAGAACACGCAGCATACCTTGCTTGCTACTTGAACAGTTCTGCCTACACTGTGGGTTGGACGCAGCAGGAACAGGAGGGTACACAACCCCGTCTAGAATGCTCGGGTCGACTCTGGTGGACCACCAGTAGGGATGATAGTTTCACCGTGCGACAAGCTATAAGCACTCTACAGGCGTCGCTGTGCACCATCCAGGGACATGTCACGGCAGCTGGGGATACTCCTGTGTTCAATGTACCATATCCAGGTGGCTACCGAATCCGAGTCTGGAGACATCCGGTCCAGCGTCTTGATCTACACTTCATTGTAGAGTGGCACAGCTAGAGGTGTCGTAGTGTGGTGTGTCATTTCCTACGATTCCCGCACATCACTGGTGGTGAGTGACGACAAGGCGATACGTCCAGGTAATTCTGATAGCATGTTCTATCCTCTTCCTGGCGAAGCTTGACAATACCCATTTTCATAATACCCGACCTCACTCAGCACGGGTATCTCTGTCCTGCTTTCGTGATGACAACATGATTCCTTGGTCAGCAAGTTCCCCAGACCTCTCGCTCATAGAGAACGTTTGCGACTAGATTAAACGACAATTTTCCTAATACCCGACCTCACTCAGCACGGGTATCTCTGGCCTGCCTTCGTGATGACAACATGATTCCTTGGTCAGCAAGTTCCCCAGACCTCTCGCTCATAGAGAACGTTTGCGACTAGATTAAACGACAATTTCGACCTGTGGTGAATATGGCGTACTTGGAGTGTCAGCTGGGGTAGGATCTTTCTCAAGGGAACATCCGGATTTTGTATGCCTCCGTGCCAGACTGTACCACAGCGCCGCCTATCTCCGTACACCGGGTGGTCCAACATAGTATTATAGGTATGCTTACTCTGGATTTTGTAATTTACGAGTACGAATCTGCTTTTAGTATTCATCATTTACAAAACACATGCAAATTGAAATATATATTTATTGATGGGACAACGGTTAAGCAAGTTCAGAGTAGACGGTCTCTGATTTATTCAATTATACTTTTTTTTGTTGTAGGTTTGTACCACACGTGAGTAAACAAAGTATTGTCACTCCTTCGTAATATTTTATACGAAATGTCACACTCTTATTAATTTTTGTGCAGCCGATACCAATTTTTTGTTGGCTAACGTAACAGTTGCTCACTAAATAACTTTAATTTAAAGTTTACTTTTTAAGCAGTTTGTTGGCAAAATGCATATATTTCAGTGGCTTAAACATTAACAGCAAAATTCATAATGGATGTTTGGTTCATGTACTTACACTGACGGTAATATCTGCATCATACGTATAGTTACATTATGTTATTATGTTTATGTAGCTATTTTTTGCGTGGTATAGCTTTAAATAATTTTTGTAGGTTTAGTTTCTATTCGAGGTGATATAAAAAGGTTGGGAATATCTTTATTTTTGTGCAATCCGCTAAGACTTGACTATGTTCTGTTCGGTGAAGCCATGAGGTGTTTAAAACATCGTTGTGCTTAAGACAAACTGTTGTTGTTGCTTGTAGCGTTTGTCTCGGAGATGTTCGTTTTACATTTAAATAGTTTAGGTTACCTACAAATGTGTGAAGTGATGCTAAAATTAAATGTTAAGGTTTAACAGCCATGTGTTATATGATTACTCAACACAATTCCGGTAAAGAAGTTATCATTGAATTTATTATTGTCCGTGTAAGAGCGCTCAGTGAGCACGCTTTGTCTCCACATTGCACCCTCTCCACATCTCCATCACATGACGTCATGACGTCAGGAGGTGGGTACCTATTATATTCTATTGAAAATGGATAAGGCGAATGAATGAAGAACAGTAAGGCCGATGTATAATGTGCAACCTGCGCCAGGAAGTTGTTCCTATACTTTGTTGCAGGTGAATGGCCAAAGTGCGTCAATGTTATGTATAATGTGCAACCTGCGCCAGGAAGTTGTTCCTATACTTTGTTGCAGGTGAATGGCCAAAGTGCCTCAATGTTATGTATAATGTGCAACCTGCGCCAGGAAGTTGTTCCTATACTTTGTTGCAGGTGAATGGCCAAAGTGCCTCAATGTTATGTATAATGTGCAACCTGCGCCAGGAAGTTGTTCCTATACTTTGTTGCAGGTGAATGGCCAAAGTGCGTCAATGTTATGCAGGTATTCTTCAAGCTATTGGTTGTTCACTTCACTAAATGCATAGCAGTTCCCTGACTGACATCGTCTTGTAATGAGATTTTGCGAACAATATTTTTCACGGGACAGAAATGAATGAAAAAATCTATTTCATTTCACGTTTCTTCTGGGTAAGTACTACACACGGTTTCGCATATTTGGTCTTCAAGAATACGTATCTCTTTTATTCCAAGCCAAAATGGTTTGATATAAATGGGCTTATCTGTCAATAACATAGCATAATCTGTCATACTAATTATTTTTAGGGAATCTGCCTCAGTAAACACATGATGCTGTTTGTCCCATTTCGCCTGTGTCGCCTTGCAATACTGTTCCAGTGTGTCACGTTGAAGTTTGTAGACCAGTACCTGCCGTCATTTTGACAGTCAGTTATGTAAGGTATCAACAGTCCACCTCCTCTCTGTCCTCAGCTGTATTTGGTCTTCCTGGATGTCGAAAATCTTGTCATTATCCATCAGTCACAGAAGTCGAAGTACTAGGTATTTTCACAGGTTGGTGACAGTGAAGGCCTAAGAGTGAAAAAAAAGGGGGGGGGATCTCGACCTCCAGGATACCCACATGGTCAGTGGAAGTATTCAAGGCCTCACTGATGCTTGCAAAAGTGACGAGCTGTACAGCCCCCTGGTGTCCTAGCTGATTCATCCTGCGTTACCTGCCATGTGACAATGATGGAAGTGGCGGCAGTGACGTCATGTCACAGTGTGTGTGTGTGTGTGTGTTGTAAGTAATACCAGGTCAGGTGTTCCTGGTACCATGCAGTAGTGGCATAAATGAGTCTGGCCAGAATGTACCATCTCTCTGTCGTGCACTCCATGGGGGGTGGCTCTGGTGTCGTCGGGGTCTGTTTCCTTTTTGGGGAAACTATCTAAGGTGTGGGTGGTGTTTCTCTAGGAGATATGTTGGCGTTTATTGAATGGGCATTCTTCTTAACTTTGGTAGTCCATCTTGTGAATGTTGTGGTTTACTCTCCTGGCTTTTAGTTCAATATCAGATGTAGCTATGGGCACTATACAGGCCATAGGCAATGCCTAAAGACCAGCAAAATCCGCGTTATACTTCGGTGACTTGATAGACTCCACTGCCTTATTAACATAAGACCACAGTTCGTGAATTCATTGGCCACTACACTGTAATCAACGTCATGTTTATGCTTCATTTCCTCGAAAGACATTGGTCGCTCCACTGCTGAACTTATGTTACTGTCTCAAATGCTCTCTGAGGCATGCCAAACATATTTTGGCGAATGACCGAATTTGATTAAACGCACAATAACTTGAAGCTCAGTCTGCCTTCAAAATATAACGGGAATATTGCAGGTCTCCAGCCATGGCCTATAAAAACGAACTTTTCCCATTCGCTTGAAGTGATTTCGGAAAACAATTGAAAACAGAAAACATGGTGGCTGGGCCGGAGATACAATCATCTCTTCCCTGATGCCAGCCACTGCGCCAATTTGCTCTGTTTAGACATATTGACTTCAGGACTTGTAATAAATTTTCTAAACACTGTTCTGTTCATCCACAGAAGCCTCACAAACTATTTTCTTTTTAAACATTTTATATTTCCTTTAATTTTTTTTTATTTTTCTAATGTCGTCTGTCAAACACACAGATTTTTTTCAGTTGTTATGCTGCATGCATTTTACACGTTGGATTTAATGTAATGATACATATGAGTAAGTCATTTTCACGTAGGCTACATAAATTTCACTTGAGTGGAAAATATAAGACAGTGAATACTATATAAACAATATATTTATTGAATTTTTTGGATTTTTTACAAACATGAAAATGTTATAATTGATTGCTAGAAAAATATAACAGATATTTTTGGGCCATCAAAAAGCCAGGCCGGCATGAAAGAAGGAAGTGCGATAAATACATGTGTATAAATAATGTATGTAAAACAATTCCTGTGAGGCATGTCGCTAGTGTTAAAGCTTGTAGTGGAGCGGAAGGGCAGTCCTGGAGGATGAGTTGTCTACTTCCGGCCGAACTGCTGTTGTGGGGGTGCATTCCTAGCGTTGAACTCTAGGGACCGGAGGATGGCCTCTGGGATGGGCGGTGGGGTGGGCAGGTGGGCGCCCTGAGCCACAAAGCCGTTCTCGTTGGCCGTGTACTTGATCTCGATGGGGATGCCTTCAGGAGAGGTGTACCTGAAGCCGCCATCAGCGACGATCACCGGCTCCTTGCCTCCCACGTTGGCCAGGGTGCCTACCTCCTGGGCGGAGATACCGTTCTCTGTGTCGTAGCTGCCACAACAAGCACTCTCTTACACATTGTCATCATATCAACTGCTCATGTTTATTTCATCACGTTTTAAAATTAACCTTAGAAGAATGTCACCGTCCCTACCTGCATGTTTTTAACTGGCACGCGTCCAGTAAAGTGGTAACAACGCAGATAAAAATATTCCATGCCTTAACGTTGAATTAAATTGTTAGTTTAACATTTTTGAATACCGGCAATGAAACTATTTGTTTAGCATTTTGTTTTTGATGCATGTAAGCATAGGTAATGAAACTATTTGTTTAGCATTTTGTTTTTGATGCATGTAAACATAGGTAAAGGAAAATTTGTAAAATA
This sequence comes from Dryococelus australis, assembly GCA_029891345.1. Classification (NCBI taxonomy): domain Eukaryota; kingdom Metazoa; phylum Arthropoda; class Insecta; order Phasmatodea; family Phasmatidae; genus Dryococelus; species Dryococelus australis. The sequence goes on from CM057006.1 coordinate 1,148,348, forward strand.
TTTATTTTCACTTAACTGACCCATGACTAAAGTGATGAGACCCATGGCAATGTTAATTTTACATATGGTAGAAGAATGAATACACAGAGTCGATCTTGAGCAGCGATTTCCAGTCGACCGCAAACTAAATATGTATAGCTGAGTTCACAACTCGAAAAACTCAGTGTTAACTTTAGAATTATGATGTGTACAGAATAACTCATTGTGTGTTGTTTAACGCAGTGGTTCAAAACAGAACAGCCGATGTCGGCAGGAAACGGCTATTTACAGTAATACATGTAACAAAATAATTATAAACTCTTGTGTATGTGAATGTTTATTATTACATTTAAGAATTAAGTTCACTTTTTAATACGCTTTTCTGCGAATCAACGTGTGCCGGCAACAACGTAATATTGGAAACTACAGTTAGGGAGGATGATTGTTTTATGGTCTACCTCTGCCTTCCGCAGTACGAGGGAGTCCAAGACCCTCGGTGACGGGAATCGAACCCGGATACTGAGCCGGGGGTAGGGGGGGGGGGGGGGGGTTTCAAACCCATTGAAAAGAGTATTTAAATTTTTGAAACTAAAAACTAAATAAAAAATACACTTAAGGAAAAAAAAATTTATAAAATGAAATGCAAATTATGCTTGTAATCATGCAGGTTCAATGATTAGTTAGTGTTTATATATTAATTTTTAGGCATTATGTTTCGTTATCTGTTCGCAGCAGTTTCTTGTCCCTCAGTCAAGTGGACGTCTCAGAAATGTGGCGATGTAAAGGCAGACATTGCAATAGTCACTGTAAGGATAACAGTTTGTTAGCAGCTGCCCCGCTGCTGTCCTGCCCGAAACACTGCTACGTCTTATGCCAATAAGTTTTATTTCACCTAAAATATCAGAAGATGTTTTTATGAATCACTCTCTGCACCAGTAACATATTGTTGTACAGGATGTACTGATGAGTTAGTGTGGAGATCTTCAATAATACAGTTTTTAGGTGTTTAAATTTTGATTTTTAGAAGTATCAACTTTTCCACAGTCCGATGTTGTTTAGAATAAACAGCATAACTACGTAACTTCATCTGTAATATTGTAACAATGGAGCAAAGCGAGAACAAACGGATTATGTTAACTATGATGGGATTGTTTTGTTCAGTATCTTCCATCCCTTGCCTTAGGGTGAACACGAGGGCAGCCAACATCAGTATTATTCATTCTGCTCGAACTCGCAGACGTTGGCCAAGATGAGAGCAGTAGCCGGGCGTGGCGATAGTGAAGTGGAGTGGAGTGGAGGGGTTGGTGGAACTGTGGATGGGATGAGCAGAGACTGCCGTCGACGTCATTAGTGGAAAGGTCACGTGACGACCTCAAATCCTGCGAGTGTATCACCACCGACAGGCGAGGAGTGGCGAGTTATGCACGTGGCTTGCCGTGAACCTTCCCTGCGAGGTCACGTGACCCTACTAGCCATTATAGTCCTTGTAGCAGTCGTGACCAAGCTACTTACTACTGTCGTCCACCCGAGCTGTCGAACATCTCTAGGCCTACTATTTTCAAAATGTTCGTTATGCTCTTCAAAAATATATCTAACGAATTTTTCTCTTCCGAACGCTAGCCACAGAACACATTTTATTCTTAAAGCGTTAGAGTCACCACTAGAAATATCATAGAGCCAAGATTCCGATGAAAATACTGTACGTTAATTCCTTTGATTCCTTTTAGAGGACACGATGAAATAATTATTGCGCATGACTTTGTCGTATTTAGTTCATCTGCGTTTCAGTGCCTCGAGCTTGCAAAATACATTCAGGGAGACAGCATAATCAAGACCACGTATCAGTGAATTACCAGTTATTACGGTACGTAGGCATGTGTTATCTGTCCTCTGAAGATAATTAAAACAGGACATACCTTTTCATCCGAAGCCCGAAGTTTTTGAAGGTCTTATAATAACCTACGTGGACCCTACAATTAACGCCGCTGTATTGCTCGTTTTGCTACGTGCATCTTCCACTCAGCAATGATACGAACGAAATGGAAATGGAAGTGAGACTTGTGCGAGGCTAAATAAAGAGTTACATTTCAATCCACAATGGAAAATGTCTTGACGAGTAAATATTGCGATAACAAAATGGTATTAATTATGAATTGTTTGCTTTCAAAATTTAATGATGGCCGTGCAAGTTAGTTTTTAACGTAGACTTTATAGAGTTTTCTATCATTTTATAGTTACAAACACTTTCTAATATTATAACTATACTGCCTTAAAAAATTGGATGTGTTGTCCATTTTCACTGGAACAATTAACCAACTAGTAAGTATCATTGTAAGAAAAATTCATTGGTTGCAAGACTGCGCCCTAGAGCCTAATATATTACGTATTCCCAGATGAAGGTTTAGGAAGTGATAGTTGATAAATGATGTTACAGATTGGTCAGTATGTAAATGCTATAATATGGGCTTGGAACATTTTTACGGAATTATTCGCAACATTTCAGAGTGAATGTTTACGACGAAATATGTGCGATTAGAGCAAGGATTTTTAAGAGTTATATTATTTGTGAACTGTTTGATAAGTTGTTCTGCAATGTGCTTAACGCTCAAGCTGAATGAAAACACATTATAGGCTGCTCGTGTTAAATGGAGCATTTTTGAAAGTCATGTTTAGTTCTAGTCTTCTGCCACGTGCGAAAGCCAAGATTGCAGTTGTCCTAGAAATTGATGCTCGTGCGGTAATGATATATTCTTGTAATATTGTTGGAAACATCAGCACATTACAATTACGCCAGTACATTCTCCAATGTGTGTGAAACGGAAAAAAAGCAGGAGTTAAATTACGCCTAGTAATTTAACAATATATCTGTAACGACACAACGAGATAAGGTTTATTATACACTGTTCATGGATAACCGAGAAATATTGAAGAACCCAGCACAAGATCTACATTCTTACTTATTTTGGAACCTCCAGCTATAAGTACCGGATTAGTTTACTTATGTGTTGATCTACTGAAACTGGTATTCACTGGATATATTATTATGCTAACTATTATTTATGTGTGAATAAAGAGTGCAAAATAATATATATATATAAATTTAACAATTCAACTTTAATTACATCAATACATGAAGTAGTTTCCTTATATAGCTGCTAGGAGCACGTCTATCAGGGTGTCAGTTAAGATGAACGGAGGCACTAACACGGGCGGGTATTTAATTGAGCACGAACAAACTATATTTAGGACCAGCTATTTTTCGCGACAAGTATTAGCCACAAGCTAGATGTCAATTTGATACGCGCAATCTTGCAAATTTCCTTTGGCTACTGGCCACGCGTGCGTGTGAGAAGGCATTTTATTCTCAACTGGGCCAAGTAGAATAAAGCTACCCCGATACTGAACTTCCGTGATTGGCTGTCATACACTTAAGACGCCGTACGAGTTAAAATCATCCAATCACGGTACTGGTTATGAACTAACACGTATTGGAGTACAACAATTCGTGGAATATTTCCGGGAAAAAAAGGTGGCCCTATCTGTGATTTTGAACACTATACCAAGTAGTGCAGGTTTGATGAGGGCGGAGGGAGTGACTCACCTGTAGACGTAGGAGCCGTCAGGAGACTGGTCCTGGGTCTGCTTGAGGATGAGGATATGCGGGCCGCCGATGGGACGGATGCTGGGCGACACTGGTATAGGCACGGGGGCTGGTCTCACAATTGGACGAGGGGGGAAGTAAGGTCTCGCTGTCACTGCTAGAGGGTTGTAGGCAGCGAACTGCGGCCGTGCTGCCGTCGCACACAGCACTGCTGCCAACACCACCTGCACACACAACCTCCTTCTCTTCACTCCACTCGCACATCAGTCAAGAGATATGGGCGGTTCGTCTTCACCTTGAGAGACTATGAGGGTGATTAAGGTGAGCGGGAAACGAGATATCCCCGAGAAAACCCGCCGACCAACGGCATCGTCCAGTACGATTCCCACATACGAAAGTCCTGAGTGAACTGACCGGGGGGTCGAATCCAGTTTGCCTTCGTGGGAGCCGAGCAGACCTAGCCGCTCAGCTACCGTCGCCATAACGACACTAGAGAAGCTGGTTGGACTCGCACTAATGAATACCCGGGTTCGATTCCCGGTCCAGCCATCATGACTATAGTTTACCTAGGTCACTACAGTCCAGGTGAATACCAAGGTATTTTCGTAATTCTGGCGTCATCCACAATATCAGATTCTTTCATTTCCGGCTGATTTAATGTTTGTGAAGTGAAATAAAAAAAAAAATTGAACAAATTGTAATCAGCAGTACATACAAGTCCAAACCACTGACATAAAGTGATGTCACAAAGAGCATAATATAAACTTTAAAATATCAATAAGTTTCTGCATTTTCGCAACTACCTAATTACAAGTATAAATATATTTTAAATCTTTTAATATTTTTATTTTCTATAGTCAGAAATTTACAATAATTATTCTGAAACTAAAATTATGACACGAAAAGCAATAATTGTTGCCTAAGAGGAGAAGAGGGCCATGTCATAATTTTCCTTTAAGAAGACTCTGGGCCAAAAAAATTACCAGCGAAACTTAGTTTTTGGAATCTCTTTAATAATTATGAGAATTCCTTATATTTTAGGCTACAAGCTGGATAATTTGATTTCTTGCTAATTCAAGCTTTTAAGAAGAAACAAAATATCAGTTCGATTTTTCTGAGTATTTTAAAATTAAATTGTTTTCTTATTGTATACACGCAAATCCTCGCAACATTATTTTAAACTATCAACAGAACTGCATGATCATTGAGTCAGTAATCGCGGTGCATTCTTTTCTAACGAAATCGGAATGTTAATTCTGTAAATTATCTTTTGTGAAGCCAGTTGGTGGAATTCGAATATTAGTATACATCTCGGCAAAAAAAAAAAAAAAAATATATATATTTTACTAAATAGGTGTGTTAAGACAGAGAGAAAATGCTGGTCCAGGTGGAATTGCAACTGCTCGTGTAAGAATGCACTTGAGGACATCCTGCACACGAAGTTTACTTACATGAGGCAATGTGCATAGTAAACACCGAGTGAGTTATCAGTGTTTTGGGCGTCTTATTAATGAGAAATCTCATTTACGAAAGTCTCTTCCCCTCTCGTTTGTTTATGAATGGTTCATGCCAACCACGCAGCACGTTGTGCACTGGGTAATGGCAATCACGCAGCACGTTGTGCACTGGGTAATGGCAATCACGCAGCACGTTGTGCACTGGGTAATGGCAATCACGCAGCACGTTGTCCACTGGGTAATCGCGAGAATCACGCTCCAAAAAATTACAACGCACACCAAAACACTTCAAGATTGCATCATTTGGTTTGAAAATTATTTCGATTATGGACAGGGTTAAGAACTGTCGATGGTACTGCAGCACGCGATAACGTGTTACCCCCCCTCCCACCGCCCAAGTATAAAGGGGGTGGTTTATCCCAACTTATTTATCATTTACATTCGAAACATTTGCTGGTTTACTTCCTATATCCATACTTCTCGGTCATTACACCAAGCTACCGATCATTTGACTCGTATCTTGATAAGATGAGAAAGATCCTAGGTGAGACAGCTTGACTCCGAACTCTCCATACCCGCAGACTACACAAGCACTACCGATGAGTGGAAATAAATGGGGGGGGGGGGGGGGGAGGGGTCAGAGCAGTAGAAGAAAAAATTGCTGACACGTGCATGATGACGCTCCTGCCTGGGGCAATGACGAAGACATCACGGTGATAAGGAAAAACACGGTCATGTTCATAGCATAGCAGCGTACCTGCATTGAGATTTTGGAGTAATGGGTACGTGTGTGCCAAACAACGGAGACATTGTTATCTACGGCAGGATTGGGAGCCTACTCTGGTAGCAGTTGAATAGGAAAGACACCCGAAAGTGTCTGGTGCTGTTCTAACCTCATTTGGAGAGCATTCAATAAATGTTCTGTCAAGTCGGAAAGCGTGCGAGGAAGTTTAAGTCGGAACTCGCCATACCAGTTTAAACTCATAGGCAGTGCATAATTACTGCACCTACTGGCCACCAGCTTCACGAACCAGGCCTCTAGTGGCTAAGGGGAAAAACCCCATGTTTAACGGCCTCAGCTTACAATCCAGAAGGTCTCGACGGGGATGGAAAACGCGTTTCATTGGTTACGAAAAAAAACTGTTCAAAAGTGTGTGGGATGTATTAGCATTGCATCTACTTATTAAACTATAACCGCCATCTTTGAAATGTGACGTCTTCCTTTAGACAAAGCTGATTTCTCTATATCAGAATATTTTAATCAGACCGGAACTGCTGAATATAAGGTATGTGTTGTCTTGCACATTAACTTGCTACGGCAAACGTTCGTATAGACGGAGATCAAGTCTTATGAATGCCGTCACACGGAAATACCTTTTACGATGTAGGTTTAGAACACCTACAGATAGCCAAGGAATGAGCTGTCCTTGGGCTGGAAATACATAAGCGTAATCAGGTCCTAGTTGTATAGATATCAATAAATAATTATAGTATGTACTCGTGCAGTGCCGTGCATAAGCATGTCAGGTATGTCTAGTCGCAGAGGACAGCATTGCTGAGGCTAATCAGCCGACTAAAGAAACCCCGTGGGCCGCTGCGTGCTCGGGACTCGCACCAGCGACCCACGGGCTTAGTGTTAGTACTTACCAGAGACTGCATGGTTGTGAAGCTGGAAGAGGAGAAGAGTGTGCAGCTATGGTCTGTCCCGCCACATTTATACCCGACCCGCCGCCGAGCCCACGGCGAGGTGCGTAGTGGCAGGGATGTGCGCACACCCTTCTCCCACCGCGTGGACCCCCCCCCTTTTTTTGTGTACATGCCGCGCCACGTCATGCACCACTTCTGACATTTGTGTAGGCGAGGGGAGGAGCACGGCGGGCGAGTGGTCAGCGGAGAAGGACGACCTTTGTCGTCGCCAAACAAGAAGAGCCTCAGCGCATTCCTCCCGCCCCGCCCCGCCCCGCCCCGGGGGAGAGAGAGTGGCACTCCCATCACTCCGCAGGCACATGCTGCTATAGGGGCCGCGGTGGCACAGCGGCCAGAGCGCCCGTCGCATGCCAAGGAGGACTGGGTTACATACCCACCAGGGTCGCCCCGAATTTTCGCCCCTGGCAATTGTGCTTGACGATGCCGCTGGTCGACAGATTCTCTCAGGGATCTCCCGTTTCCCCACCCTTGCATTCCGGGGCTGCTCCATACTCGTCTTGCTTCACCCTCATCGGCTGTCCAGACCTCGATGCTGAGGTAAAACTGTCCACTAACTGCGGCAGCAGCCAATGAGAAGACAGCCCAGGACTGTGGTTGGAGTCCAGCCTACGGGCCACTGACGCCGAGATATGTTACAGACACTGTATGTCAGTATTCATTACTGTCAGTTCTACGGGGAACAATCCTCAGTAACCACTAACCAGAAAATGCGTGTGCTGCTCAGTGAGTAGATATTTTAGAAACTCTCAGCACTGATATTCACTGAAGTGAAAAGAAAACAATTTAACAATACTTTTTTTTTTAATTTTAAGTTAAATTTACTGCAAGGGTGCAGAGGCGCCGACTTCAATTCGATTTTGTGGGAGGCAAAAGAATCAATATAATAAATTTACACTGTTGCACCAAATAAAAAAGGGGGGGGGGATAATTTCTCCGGGGAAATTTTAAATTCAGCATGCAACGTGCTGCCTTTAAAACACATTTTGTTCAAAAAATATTGACAATGTAGTTATAGTAAAAATAAAAAAACTACATTCGCAGCCTACAAATGGTGATCCTGAACTACAGTCGCAAACAATGTGAGGTGATTCCAAATCCAAAATGAGATTAACCCGATTACAGACTTTGCCTGTTTGCCTCAGGGAGTTACTACAAGGCAAAGTTTTTGTAGTACAATATAAGCATGATAATGACATCATTAAAAGCGACCAACACCCACATTTGCTGGGTAATAACAGGGCGTCCCGTATTTTCTAAACTTGGTGCTTTAATTAGTTTTTAAAATGTTTCCTAGCGTTTTGTTTCACACAGACACACACACACAGATATATATATATATATATATATATATATATATATATATATATATATTATATATATATATATATATATATATATATATATATATATATATATATATATATATATATATATATATATATATATATATATATATAAGGCGGAGAGAAAGTACCAGGGCGCATCATTTCTATCTAAGAATGAGACCAGACACATTCGAGGTGCTTGTGGTTAAGTTATTTTGTAGGTCACATCGGGTTGCTCCCAGGAGAGCTCTGAGTCTTCCAGCTCAAGACATTCGGTTGGGAAGATGTCGGAAAACAATGCATGGCAGAGAGATGAGGAAGGTCGGACTGGAAGAATCGAACCCGAGTCCTTGATGAATGCGAATCCGTCGTGTTAGTGCTACACCATACACCATCATGCCCAGGTGTAGGTGTTGCTCAGCTTGTAGCGGATATTCCCACGGCTCGCGCAAGGGGTAGACATTTAGGCCCTGTTGTAATCACCTGCTCTGCGGCTACATTTCTGGTGAAGGTCGGAACCCAGTCTCTGATGTTTATAGAGTGTAGATCACAGGCGTCTCCTCTCGCCATACGTAGGTCGGTACATGCAGTTCGTTACTGGTACACGACAACTTCCTTCCTACTGTAACCCCGGTACACGGTGCAATTGTAATTCTCGACATAAGTTCGTATTAAAACTTCTACAAGAGGTACTACGGCATTGTGAACCATGAAGATGATGTACACTGATTTAAGTTTTCTACTCAAGTCTCTAATACTAGCTAACTTAGTAATCGCAAATTAGACAGTCTAAGCTATCGAAACCCGTGGCAGTGTTCTAACATCAGATTCAGTACAGGTATAGCTTGAAATGTCGTTACACCTCTTCTGACCTACTTCTAATGCAACTGAGGCATAACGAAGCCAAGCAGAGTGAGTTCTCCTAGTTTTGTTGTAAAAGCAAGGTTTTACTGCCACCAACCGGCGCATCACTGACACTGCGAGATTCTGACAGTTCTCTTCGCGATTAGCGAGCCTATTTTTACGACGTGTGCACAAGACAATAGTCTACCTTTAGTCTACAACGTGAACAACTGTACGATATGGGAATCTGCTTGATGACGTAAGATTCCAGCCCGCGAAACCCCCAGATGTTGTAAAACATTGTTTCACAGACACTATAAGTTTTTTACAAAGTCATTTCACACTGTGTTCTGGGTTTGTTTCCTCGTCGCAGGGCAGGGCTTGTGCGTAGAAACCTTGCACCTTCGACATGTAAGGCAACTCGGCCCGTTTGTCTAGGGCACTAAGCCAACGCACCCTTCCGAATGTCAAAATGACCGCTAGGACAACATGCGTGCATTTCTAAAGGCTGTTCACGATAAAGTGAGCACTTTTGAAACGAACATTAGGAAAAGGTCACTGCCTCTGAACGCATATATTTAAATTGGTGCACTGAGTGACATTTGCCCAGTAAAGTTGGTAACGGTGGATGGAAAGTAGTTCCATATCTTAACGTCGAATAAAAATTGCTAGGAAACCATTCGTTATGACTTAACTTATTTTTTAGTTTTCTGTTTTTTTTTTTTTCATCGAAGTGTGAAAATGAGCAGAATTGTATAGTATTTACTTTCCTAAAAATTTCGCAGTTTTACTTGACCGTCGCATGAACAAATTGATGAGGCCCGTGGCAGTGTTAATCTTACTTAAGGCGGAAGAATACTTAACGCGCATCCAAGTAGATTTTAAGCAGGGCTTTCAAAAGTGTTCATTTTTCCATTTACAGCCTATAACAACTTTTCCCAGAGACACTCGGGAATGCGTCTTATAAAGCCAGAGTTTTTAAGTGGGGTGAAACGGACATTACTAATTAGCCAATGTGAAAGCATTGGTGGGGATGGAGCGCATGTGACTAATTGGTGGAAGGGAGATAACTAATTGATAGATGCTTGCCGACTAAACAGTAATTAGCAAATGAGAAGCATTGGTGGAACGAAGGTTTCCGAAGACACCCGAAAAAATTAGCCAATCGGAAAGATTGGTGGGATGATTGGAATGGATGGTAGAGTTCGAACGAAAGCTCTTGGTTGGCCGAATAGAACGGACGTGGTGGAGGCTTGCCAACTTAACACTAATTAGCCAATGAGAAACATTGACGGAACGGAGGTTTGCGAAGACACCCGAGTAATCAGCCAATGAGAAAATAGGGGTGGGGGTGATTGGACAATGATAATCATTGGAGGGGATGAAGCAAATGTGACTAATTGAACACTTAAATACATTGGAGGAGATGGAGACTTGTCGACAGTCGAACGAACGTGGACGAAGGTGAGAGCATACTAAGATGATGGGGTCGAACGAATGTGGACGAAGGTGAGAGCATAGTAAGATGGTGGGGTCGAACGATGGTGGACGAAGGTGAGAGCATAGTAAGATGGTGGGGTCGAACGATGGTGAACGAAGGAGAGAGCATACTAAGATGGTGGGGTCGAACGATGGTGGACGAAGGTAAGAACATACTAAGATGGTGGGGTCGAACGAAGGTGAATGAAGGTGAGAGCATACTAAGATGGTGGGGTCGAAAGAAGGTGGACGAAGGTGAGAGCATACTAAGATGGGGGGGGGGGGGGTCGAACGAAGTGGACGAAGGTGAGAGCATACTAGAGATGGAACAAGTGGGGGGGGTTCGAACGAAGTGACGAAGGTGAGCATGCTAATGGTGGGGTCCCATACGAATGGTGGAATGAATGTGAGACATAATAAATTGTGGGTGAAGCTTTATTTTGTCGAGTGTCTTCAAAATGGCGCATTTTGAAATTTTTTCAATTAAATTTTTTAAAATATTTTTAAACGATGTTTAAATAATCATTTTAAATACTTTAATCAAATTTGTATACATTTAAACGATTTTAAGAAATTTTCAAATAATTTTTTTAAATATTATCGAATTTTAATAATTTTCGGAAAGATTTTTTTATAAATTTAAATTTTCTTGTGGTTCAGGGTTAAAGTACTGGGTCAAGGTAAAAGGTCAAAGGGAAATGGTACAGGATGGCGGGCGGTGGACGTCACAATATGGTGGCCAGGTGGCTCCGTCTCAGGTGCCAGATGCCGATGTGCCAGACTCAACACAATCCTGCCACTAATTTACATGTTTAGAACATACTTACATTTCTGAAAACGACACAGTTCCACTTTATGGCCGCATGAATGAAGGGAGTGGGTTCACAGTAATGTTAATGATACGTCTGATGGATGGAAGACTAGAAAACGTGCAGGTAAGGACGTCCTGAGCAATGCTTGTGCTCTCTCTCTCTCTTTCTCTCTCTGCTGCGAACTGCCTTTAGGAGCAGCAAGTTATCACTGCTTTAAAGGCAGGGTCAGCATGGATGGGATGAAAAGAGGCCTACGCCTTGCTGAACCAGCAGCGAAACTCGGGTACACCTATTGTTCTCAGCCATTCGGAGAAATGATAACTCAAGGAGCTTGGTTGTAAATGTCGGGAAAACGGAAGTACGTCGAGAAAACCCGCCGGCCACATTACCGTGGCAGATCTACCAGAGTTCGGACCCGAACGCCTTGGTGGAAGACTGACGTGGTATCATCTACTGCAAGTCAAATGTATATCTTGAGCGCCTAGACGGTAGGCCGCCACTTGTCACAGCAGCTGTGCAGGTGGTCAAGCTTACTGGACCACTCACTCCTTGTGCGTTCGTGCATTGATGTCTCGTAGGCCATGTGACGAAGCGCTACATCCAGTCAACAGCGTTCCTTCACCCCCCCCCCCTTTTTCCCATGTTCTTTCACATTAACACCGACTACTGCACCCTCCTGGAGGGATCTAATTTTATAAGATTACTAATATAAAATAAATAAATATCTCCATTAAATATGATCATCTACATTACTGAGGAATGCTGTATTTGACATCCTATTTTCATGGTATGTTCTTAAACCATAAAACTGTAATAAAATGACATTTTATATTATCTTATAACATTTATAGATGAAATGTACGTAGAAGCAGGACAATGGAGGGGAACTAACGGTAACACAGTAGTAGACTGTTGTTGATGTTGGTGGTTTTCGGTTGGCGTGAGATGAGTCCGATGGAACAATGGTCATTGTTGGCGTTAGTGCAGATTGTTTCATGGCTGTGCCAACAGATAGCAGTGAAGTCTTAATAAATACGTGCGAAATATTTGAATTGGCTACTACTGTAATTTAAATTTTTAAAATTAATTGAGCAATACATTTATTGCTGAGAATTTAACTTTTTTTTTAAATAATGCCCACTAAAGTAAGCCATATTTAAACATTACAATTTATTTCCTTGTGCTAAAAGATAAATGCACTGCTTTTTATAAAGAAAAAAATATCACATACTATCAGTTTGATATTAACATATTAATTTTCATAATTATGTTCAGCCATTTCCAGGCTTTTCGACTGTAATTAATTCAGGACATAGATAACGCTCTCTCATTGGTTGGTTAGTGGTAAAAATTCAACGTATTCCAACTCGCTACAGCCCCATCAACCACCACCGAAAACACCAGCATCATCCACCATAGTCGACCTCCCGTTGCGCAGTCTGTCGGTGAGGGCGGGAGGTTCTGGGTGTGAATCCTAGGTCAGACATGGGTGTTAGTTTAAGTTAGGTCATAAGTTAATTTATAGTATGAACCGTCCTCTGTTAAGTCTTCAGGAATAACACCAGGGGACATTAATAAGCCCTTCCCAATCCAATTCAAATCAATCGCCAGCCACGAGTCGAAATGATTTAAGGATTAATCACCAAACATCTATACAAACCACCAACTGGAAATTGTGGCATCTCACATACACTGCACTGTCCTTCAAGAGCCACCAACACATTATTGTGCCAGGGACTTATTACCTCCCTCACCCCCTCCTCAACATCACGGAAGGACAGCTGCATGTCAGTTGTCTGTCAGCTGCAGTCACCTAGGAGATACTTATTACATGGACCGTGTGTGTGCACGCAACAGACGAGGGTAGCTTGGATGAGAGAATACTGGTGCTCATTGGAGCAAGTTGTGCCACGAGGGACACATGTGTCGCTCCGATCAGCCAGAATGACTGGTGTGACGATATGTGGGTGGAGTAGCGTTGGAATGAAGGCAGGGGAGGAAGTAGGAGCACTCCAAGAAGCCACACACCAAGCCACATTCCTGCCCGCAGAGGCTTAACATCGACAGTAGGGTAGCCGTTTCCCAGCAGTTGTCGATAAATATCACCTGGTGTTAACGCAGTCAGTGACAATAAACATATATATCGATACCTCAGTACAATAGAGCCACACCTCAAAATTATGTTGTTTTTCAGGAGGAACATTGTTTTGTATTAACATAATGCCTTACTCCAGTCTTTCCCACGCAGAAGTATAAAGTTCAATATTTAAATTGTAAAATTTTAACCCGTAGCAGATATTTCCCTACTGCATATTACAGGGTAATTAAATATAAAGTCACGTACTTTGCGTTGTAACAATGTTGTACTGAACTATCGATATATTCACATCTGCTACTTCTAATGCACATCTCCATAGCACGGTCATAACTGCCATCCTAACATGGGCCAAGGAGCAAAGCAGTCCGCAATATCGTCCAGAATTTATATTTTTTAATTATCCCCGAACAACCAGAAAATTTAATTAAACATAAATGCTCCTTGGAAAGAAGTAAGAGCTCAATTTTTCTGAATACCTTATGAATCTTCTGTTGTAACTACTGGGTGTATAATAATGTTAATGGAGCTACCAGGTGAGAGTGTAACCGTAGTTGTGTGAGATGATACAGCTGCCAGCTAATCGGCCTTGCAGCGTACATCACAACGAGAACGTATTCATATCAGTAAATTAACACGGCGGCGGCACTGAGGTCAGGATTCCAGCAGGTGACCTTGAGTGGCGCCGATCCGCGCCCAACAGGATGTTCCATTCCTGTTTAGTTCCGCGTCGCTTAAGGCAAGACGCTCCACAGGGGAAGGGTGCAGACTTGCGCAGCAAGCGGGCGATGTGAACACAGCTTCCTTATAGCCGCTAATGGAAGTGGGTATACAGTAGTTTTATAAATGTCACTGCCGTTATATCAACTGCAGTCGATAAAGTGTTGCTATTCGACGCATTGTAGTAAAACTTACTGTTGAAGATGCTGATCACCAGATATTGATATATTATCTTTCTTACTAATAATTACAGAATAGAATAACCATTACCTCTGAAAAGAATAAACCCTAACATATATATATATAAACCTATTGAATCAATAGTATTAATATCAAATGTAATAATCATTTATAGAAATATTAATAAGAACCCAAAAATAGAATAGTGGAAATACTCCGAATTGGGTATTTAATATTAAAAAGAGGAATTTCACTTTCTACTGTAAAGGAAAAAATTAATATAGGGATTAAATTCTAAAAAGTGTTTAATCTCAACATAAAGACAAAAAGTCACACCCTTAATAATAATACCAGCAAGAGGTATGCACGGCTTAACTAACTCCTCTCGACAGGAGGTAATTATATAGGTACGGTGCGTATTACTGAGGGAAACTGAGACGGCGAAGGAATCTGCCTCAGCCTATAGCGAGCAAGCATCACAGTATTCGCCTGCAAAGTGGAAGCATGTATAGCCAAAACCAGCCTGGCTGAGCCGGGTATTGAACCCAGTAATACGAGTGCAGTATTCTACCACGGTGCTTCGCCACCTGCTCGCGACAGTATCTCATGCTAAGAAACAATAGACGCGTACACTCCTGTAGTATTGTGTTCTCTGTCAAGTGCGTTTTTTTTCAATGGCTGCTTGCTTACAATATATTTTTTCTTCTACCTCATGTAAAAAATACCATTCTTATACACTTAAAGAGAGCACTATCGATTGATCGATCACGAGAAATCGTGAAGTTTTTTTTTAAACAGTCATACTTTACCATTAAGCAAATTCACAGTATAAGTATAAACACATTAACTAATTAAAACATTTCACTTCCAATAAGACGTTAAGACACGGAGTCACAATTCTTTATTCTTTGACAACATTAGTTCAAATTGTTCGTCAGTATTAACGATAAAGCTGGTCCAAATATATAAAGTCATGGGAGGGTTTTATTTGGAGGTTGATTTCAAAAGAGTATGAAATGAAAGTATGGGTTGACATGCCCATAGGAACGTGGGAAGTGTTTAGCATGGCGGTATCAAGTTTTTCACTTAAAGTAAATGAATAGAGTAAGTAGCCTGCTCTTGAATAATAATCATCAAGATCTTTATTATAATGGAAAGCAGGGTATGAATTGCAGATTGTGGTCATATCTTTGCATGCTTAGCCTCAGTCCGAACTAGCGTGTGCAGATCTATAAATATAAGACTGCTGAGGATCCACAGAAACATAGTTGCTCACCGTTAGCGAGCTGTAAACGTTCCTACTGCAGTCAGCATGCTTCGTACAAGTGAAGGAATGCCTTTGTAGTACGTTATCGGCTTACGTGAATGAGAATTTTCAAACCGTGAAATTTCTGCTCATTCGGTACACAACGTCGTACTGAAGAGAAAAGGACAAGCAGAAAATCTCAAACTGGACAATGAGATGTAAGGACACCACGGGATGACAGACGCCTTACCCTCTCGCTCTCAATCCGAATTAGTGATTTCAATCAGTAAATTTATTATATTTAATTTTCAGTAAGTGAACTGTTATTTACTGGCAGTTCAGTTTAATGCAGTAAGGCTTCACTGCTAGCCCAGAGCATTTCACTAGGAACCATTAGACATTGCTGTTTAATCAGTAAATGCCAGCGAATAAAATAATCAGTGGAATTTTACTCATTCAAATGGAACAGTCTCAGTAGAAGTGCCGCTCATTCGGAGCAGTGTTAACGTTTTAGATTTTAGAGTGCAATGGCAGTCGCAAACATATTCTAAATGTATCAATGCAAGCGCCATCTTCCAGGCTATGTATGTACGTACATTTTCCAGCATCATACAGCATGACAATGGACTTGGTGGGCTGGGGAGAAATACGACAGGCAATTTTGGCTGCTGTGCTGACAGCATGTCGACCAGTGAGCCCATTACGAGCTGGATATTTGTTAGATATTGATTCCAAAACCTCTCGGCAACAGCAAACAAGCTATAATTCTGGTGTATACATTATCTTCTTGCGTTGACCCCTCAATTCCAAGTGAATGAGAAATGATTTTATACTAACGTCACACAGCATTTCATGGTGGAATTCAATTTGATTCAATAGGAAAAGTAAAAATAAGAAAAAAAACTGTTTTTAGCTAACAAAAGCCAATTAAATAACTGCAGCTTCAGATGAAAAAAGTCATGTAATTAATAATTTATGCAGAGTTCGCTATGTTTTAAATGCCAGAGAGCTTTGTTTCATATAGCTTTACATCCACTAAATTAAAGAGGCTGGAAAGAAAATGGAAAACTTGCCAAGTTACAGATTTTAACCACAGAATCTGCCATCGGTGTATCACATACCTAAACAAGTCGTTACCACTATAACTAATTAGCCTTTTTCTTCTACGTGGATGAAAGTAATTTTGATGAATTTATTACAATATTAGATGGTAGGTAGGATTTAACATCTCGGTGGGAATAATGTAATTATAGATGGTTCCTGAAACATCTGTGATATAACATTACAGAGACAAGAACAAATACACACATGCCTTACGTGGGACTAGAACCAAGGAACTCGGCTGGCGTGAAACAACTACACCATAAAGGAATACTTACAGTAGATAGATACAGTTTACATGGCCTACTATATCTCTACTTCCGTGTAATGTGGTATAGAGGCTGACTGGTTTTTGAGTATAATGTGGTATAGAGGCTGACTGGTTTTCGAGTATAATGTGGTATAGAGGCTGACTGGTTTTCGAGTATAATGTGGTATAGAGGCTGACTGGTTTTCGAGTATAATGTGGTATAGAGGCTGACTGGTTTTCGAGTATAATGTGGTATAGAGGCTGCCTGGTTTTTGAGTATAAGCTATATTTTCTCAGCACTTCTGGTAAGAATGCCGTTGGGTAGTCCACTGATTATAATTTTTATCAAACGCCATATGGTGATTTAAATATAACACAAGATAACGAAAATTGTGAATACAGTTATAGTAAATCCATAATAAAACTACATTAATATTTGATAACATGCTTTAGTAACAATATGACATTTTACTTAAAGAAATGCACGAGTGTGAAATAACTGGTTTATACATACATGGATGCATGCATTGCGGATTGGCACATTTTACACTCAGAATTTTGTACTTACAGAGTTTTGTAAGTACAGAAGGTGTGCGTTTATAAAAAAAGTTGTGTTATTAGTGGCACCATATTCTTGAAAAATATTGTTATAATCTGTTCATGGACTTAAAAGTCAAGACAGACATTCATTCGGACGATTTATTAAGCCTACCTTTTCAATGGAAAGAAGGGTGAAAATGTCAAAAAATCTCTTAATTCCGCACAAATTATTCACTACTCATAAACAACAATTTCCTCCATCTTTAAAGCAGAAAGTAAACATACCGAAATAAACACAAATGAACTATTATTTATTGATAGTTAAAACTCGTGCAGTTCATGGAACAAATATTATTTAAAAATGATACCGAATATATATATATATATATATATATATATATATATATATATATATATTCCGTATCATTTTTAAATTATATATATATAAAGGCTCTTTAGTAGGCTTCAAGAAAGTGCAATAGTCTGGACTAGTGACTGTAGTAAGATGTTACGAAAGTGAATAACTCAACAAGAACAGGAAAAGTAAGTTGAGTCTGGTCACTACATAACCTAGATAAAGAACTGTATTGGAACGTTGTCAGGAACGAAAGATAACACGTGTACTATAGCAGAAGAGAGCAGTTGAAGAGGAGATGTGGCTGCCTGGGTGGAGAACGCACACACTGCAAACAGTGCTCGAGAGATAACACGTGTACTATAGCAGAAGAGAGCAGTTGAAGAGGAGATGTGGCTGCCTGGGTGGAGAGCGCACACACTGCAAACAGTGCTCGAGAGATAACACGTGTACTATAGCAGAAGAGAGCAGTTGAAGAGGAGATGTGGCTACCTGGGTGGAGAACGCACACACTGCAAACAGTGCTCGAAAGATAACACGTGTACTATAGCAGAAGAGAGCAGTTGAAGAGGAGATGTGGCTGCCTGGGTGGAGAGCGCACACACTGCAAACAGTGCTCGAAAGATAACACGTGTACTATAGCAGAAGAGAGCAGTTGAAGAGGAGATGTGGCTGCCTGGGTGGAGAGCGCACACACTGCAAACAGTGCTCGAGAGATAACACGTGTACTATAGCAGAAGAGAGCAGTTGAAGAGGAGATGTGGCTGCCTGGGTGGAGAGCGCACACACTGCAAACAGTGCTCGAGAGATAACACGTGTACTATAGCAGAAGAGAGCAGTTGAAGAGGAGATGTGGCTGCCTAGGTGGAGAGCGCACACACTGCAAACAGTGCTCGAGAGATAACACGTGTACTATAGCAGAAGAGAGCAGTTGAAGAGGAGATGTGGCTGCCTGGGTGGAGAGCGCACACACTGCAAACAGTGCTCGAGAGATAACACGTGTACTATAGCAGAAGAGAGCAGTTGAAGAGGAGATGTGGCTGCCTAGGTGGAGAGCGCACACACTGCAAACAGTGCTCGAGAGATAACACGTGTACTATAGCAGAAGAGAGCAGTTGAAGAGGAGATGTGGCTGCCTGGGTGGAGAGCGCACACACTGCAAACAGTGCTCGAAAGATAATACGTGTACTATAGCAGAAGAGAGCAGTTGAAGAGGAGATGTGGCTGCCTGGGTGGAGAGCGCACACACTGCAAACAGTGCTCGAGAGATAACACGTGTACTATAGCAGAAGAGAGCAGTTGAAGAGGAGATGTGGCTGCCTGGGTGGAGAGCGCACACACTGCAAACAGTGCTCGAGAGAAAGCTAGACCGAGCAGGTCACAACCTCGCGACCTACAGGACTGCAACTGAGAAAATATCACAGCATGACTTTTAGTTCACATTGCGTCACTTATTCAATAAAAGCATATAGCAAGGCCTGAAATAAGTAGAAAATTCAATAATTTCCAAGGTACTAACCTTCCTTTTAATGTATGTATCTTGATAATGAAATATGCTTACAATTTCAGAAAAAATAATAATATTCTCGAGAACACAAAATTAAGAAATCTGCTTAAACACATTTTTAACAGATAAATAGGTGTATAATAGTGCAATATTTTAACGTTTTCATGGAAAATTTACAACATAGTTTTCTAAGTATATTTATAAAATAATCATTTGTTTTGTCGTGTTGCAACCCTTACAATTTCGATTACGCTAAAGCTTATCAATATTTTTTGATGGCAATTAATACTTTTTTTAATCCACTAGGTTTTCTTAAGTGATTATGAATTTTTACAAATTCGCAAAAAATATATTTTCGCCATATGCAAACCACAGCATGTTCACAAAAAAAAAAAAAAAAAAAAAAAAAAAAAAAAAAAAAAAAAAACTTTTGAAAATTGACCCCCTACATGACGTGTTTGGTTGTTTCCTCAATATGCCTGCACGTCATGTATCGCAAGTATTTCATATTTATGTTAACTTAAAGTACTTTAGTTTTGGATAAAAAGAACTTTTACTCATATTTTATCTATAAATTATTATATTTCGTTTGTAATAGAATAAACTGCAGTGAGAAAACACGAGTGTTTGTAATGCATAGTAAGAAATAGTTATTATGAAATTTAGTTTTACACTTAGTGCGCACGAATGTGGCGCGTTTTACCTTTGGTGTAATTTTCTCAACTCTGTTAAGCTTTGTTTGCACAGAGGAATATCCTGGAAGTAGAACTTTAGTAGTGCTCCAAAAAAGTTGGAAGTAACTGCGAATGAATAACAACATCGATACTTTTCGCAGAATCTAGGGAGAGTGGAAAAAGAGTGTTTTGTTAAAAATAATTTATGGTATAATACTTAGACATTCTTGCTCTAGTAACACACAGTATAAGTGTGGACGTGGCTCCGAATTGTATTTATGAAATGTTTAAAAGGTACAAAGTTCATGCAGAAATGAGGAAAGAAGAGCATTCGTTTAAATGTGAGGTTGCGCCACTCACAGATCGCGAGTGATAGTTGTTAGGAGGCGGCGCAAATGTCAGCCGAGCATTTAGGACACATTTAGGAAGGCGCCCATAGCCTGGGGCAGTGGCGGTTACTCTCGCCGTGAAACTATACAGTGAAATCATCGCATAACTAAAGGAACACTTGCTAATGCCCAGAACAGAACATTATACGACTGTCGCAGTTACCAATGGGATACTGATTTGATAAGAAACTGTCTATGTCGCTGCCTTCCTTAGCCACTAAACAGTACGCTGGATTTCAGTAAAAAAATATATATTTTACTCAGCTTTCACAATGTGTCTGTGTGATACCGGCTTGCCAGTATCACTTTAATACTTCCCATACCCAGAGACATGCTTCCACTTTATATTTACGTTTAACCTATTTTTTAAACAGAAAAACGAGTTTTTTTCAGAACTGTTTTAGTAGAAAACTTCTTTACGTGAGATTGAAAGCAGTAGTTCAAGGAGGTGTAGCGCACTTTTGTTTTGATTTTACTCCATAAAATGATAAAACCACGCTGGGAGTCTCATAGAGGCGAGTTGCTAGCTCTAAGACTGTAAACCAGTGTATGGCTGTTTGGGCTCGAGAACAATGTGGACTGTACTTTAAGGAAAATATTTCTAGTTGCGACTTACTGATACGAAAACAAAGCCGAACTGATTTTGTAAATTCCAGCAGCGCCGCTCATGACGGATGGAGCCACCGTCGACAGTATTCCCACAATGTGGCTGGGAATTTAAGCTAATTCAAACAGACATATGACCCAAACATTCTCCCCCGCCTTGAAGAGTCCACACTTCAACACTTATCAGTCCCGTTAATAGTATACAAACGTATAAAACAGAATGATAAGTATTTACACAAACAAGTTCTATATACACAGATGGATTTCTTAGTCGTGCACAAGCTGAGGGGAAGATGACACAACTTCACAACTGGCCTGGTGAAGGTGCCTGCTGGATACGAGTCCTAGTGATATGCACAACACCGTCTGCCTTAGGGCGGATCTTTTCTAATATGCCAAGCTTCTACCGCAAAAGGGGTAAGTTTTGGTCTTTTACCAAAACCAAGCTGCCTTCAGCTATATTGTCTTCTCCAATGATCCACTTAACATTGGGCTGGAGATTATGGAGATACTCCACATTCCACCACTTCCAAAACGACTGGTGGATCTGTTGTAGGAGTGACCACCTAGTCAACCTGTTGACTGGAGTTGACGACGTATCCAGTTCAGAAAATATCTGAGCTGGACCCATTGTAAGGAAGTGGATAGGAGTTACCGCACAGAAGTCATTAGGATCACTCGACAATGGGCAAAGACGTCCTGAGTTAAGCATTGCCTAAATATAGGCTAAAACAGTTCTTCATATGCCAGCAACTGGATCCCCACTAAATTCTTGAAAATGGCCTTGACAGATACGATACCTGCCTCCCAAAGTTCGCTGAAGTGAGGAGCTACTAGAGGGTTGAAGTGCCAGGTAATCTTATGGTTTGCTACTAGGAAAAAATGTTTGCCCTTCTTCCAGCAGATGGCTGGCCCCAACAAAGTTAGTGCCAAGGTTGGCACATTGTCCACATCGAGTGAAGAACCTCTTAAAGGCTGCCGGAAATGCTTCTGTTGGTAAAACGGAAACAAGGTCTAGATGTATGGCCTTTGTTGCTTAACACACAAACAATCATATGTATGCCTGCAGCACACGAGGTTTTCTGAGTCTAGCCATGGCGATGGAGACGGGATCTATGTAACATACTCCAGTGTCAATAAATTGCTTGGCCTGGCACACGCTTTCAGCTGGAAGACATCCTATAATAGGTGTGAGGGGTTTGGGATGTGTTCGAAAGCAGTGTATACATTTATGAAGGCGGCTGCGAATAAGATTCCTGGCGCCAAGTACCCTGGGTGAAAAAACTTTAAATGAAGCCCATCAATCAGCATCACTGCAAGATGCAATTTTTTGGAAGAAGGATTGAGCGTTTTTCTTTTAACTGCAATTCAGCCCTCTGCAGTCGACCACATACCCTCAGGTTGTCTTAAGAACCTACAAAAGCAGCCAGCTTCTGGATGAATGGAGAACAAGGTTGGTGCCTGGCAATACGAGCAAACTCTTTAGCGAATTATATTTACAAGATCTTGATTAGGATATTCGGAGCCCTTTGCATCTTATCCAACTGAACTGGACCTGTGGTAGGTGACCCGCAAGCACCAATTGCCTGCCTAAATCTACACCACAGTGCGACTATTCGTTGTACCTTATTTAACTTTGACTGTCTTTCCATTAAGTTTAGGAATGGTGACTGTGTCAAGGTGGCCTGCAGCACAATAAAGTGATGTTCTTCATTACTGGTGGGGCTAGAATCATGAAATTTACTCTGTGATCAATGCTTCTTATCTTCTCAAAGTTAGGCAGGTCCTGACCACCAAAGGGGATGCTCGACAAACTGTGCAGGAGTGAGGCCATGGGAGGCACAATCTATTGGATCCTCTTTACTCGGAACATGATGCCACCAATCGACAAACATGCAGCTCTAAATTTCACTTACTGTCTTCCCGACAAATGTTTTTCACACATGTGGTGAAGCCCTAATCCACGAAAGTGCAACTGAAGAGTCATTCTAAGCATGTATCTCTTCCAGGGACAAAATCCACGAGTACTTATACAACTCTAAGCGCAAGCATTGAACTAGAAGTACAGCAGAGCAGAGCTAAGGCGAGGAAGTGTTACTCTTTTGAGAGGAGCCACCTTAGATTTAGCAAGCAGCAAATGGATGGTGACCACACTCGAGCAATACACTTGTTGAAGATACGCTACAGCTTTATACCCCTTCTCTGATCTGTCAGAAAAACCATGCAGTTCGAAGGTGGAGTCTGCACTGCTAAGTGTGATACAGCGAGGAATAGTTATGGTGGGACAGCAAAATAACTCATTTTGAATAGTTTCCCACTTCGCAATGATGTCGGGAGCAGCCAGGCAGTCACAGTCAACACTTGCCAGCCACAGCTGTTGTATAAAATGCTTGGCTATGAGTGTCAATGGTGACAACCATCCCAGTGGGTCAAAAACCCGAGCTATGTCGGAAAGGATTTCACAATTTGTCAGAACCAGGGGTCTCGGTTGAACATCATAACCAAAAGTGTCTATGATGGGATTCCATTGCAGCTCTATAATCTTGACATACTGGTCTTTATCAGAAGAGTAGTACGTACCCGAGAGTTGCACATACTCTGGATACAAGCCTTCCAGCACAGCAGGGCAGTTACTGGTGAACTTACAGAGTTGGAACCCACCTCGTGAGAGCAACTGTTGTAGTTCCTGTCTCAGCTTCACAGCAGAAGTGACATCGTTGGTTCCCGTGACCACATCATCGACATAAGTGCCAGACGACAAAACACGTACAGCACTCTTATACACTTCCTTCTCACCTTATGCTAGCTGATGCAAAGCTCTGAGAGCGAGAAATGGGGTCGAGCTAACACCGTATGTAACAGTGTTAAGACGGTACACTTCGAGAAGCTGATCTTCAGACTCCCTCCATAGGATGCGCTGGTAATCTCTATGAGCATTAGCAATCAGAATTTGATGGTACATTTGTTTTATATCACCTGTAAATACAATCATTGGTATTCGAAAATGAAGCAGCAATTCTACTGTGTCCCTTTGTAGCTTAGATCCAGTCAACAATACATCATTCAAAGACAAACCAGAAATGGCCTTCGCAAATGCATCAAACATGAAACGAAGTTTGGTGGTGGTACTACCAAGCTTGTGCTCACAGTTATGTAGGAGGTAGTAGGAGCAACAGGGATTCACATCTGAACTGCCAACACATCCCATATGACCTGATTTAATATAATGTTGCATAAATGAAATATAGCTTGCCTTGAGATCTAGCTGGTGTTTAAAACGATGCTCGAGTGAATGGAAACAAATAAGTGCAGTGGAGTAGGAGTCTCCTAAGTCAGAGTCCGGACTCTTGAAGGGAAGTAGAACACTGTAACAACCGTTTTCATCATGAGCACAGCCTGGTGCAAACAACTTTTCACAGAGGAGATAATCTGGTAACTGTGTAGGTTTATCAGGAGCAAGTGCTTCCACTTTCCAAAGTCGTTCCACGACAGTGTCAAGTGATGAGCTTAAACTGGGAGCCACAAATAATTATGAAACATGTGATGACTGCAAGAAGGGGTAGGTTTCACCATAAAGATACTGGATGAATGGTAACCCTTAGCCAGTATACGATCTGCTGAAACCTGCACAGGTTTGATCTTTGAGGGTGCCGGCATAGATATTGATGCAACTGCTTTCATAGCACGACAATGTTTGTTAAAAACCTGTACAAAGGACTTGCAAGTGGGGAGCTCAGTGTCTGCAGAGGCCATTTCCACTGTGTTTGAAGTGAGGCATCCAGTTTTCTGCAAAGGATGGGCAGTGCTGCACTGGAATCTTCAGAGTTTCCAGTGCTGCCACATTCTCTGTTACAGCTGTCAGCATCTGTAGCAGTGAGGTGGGAGATTCAAAGGAGACTGTAGGTGGTTTCAGCAGAGCTTCCACATGCAAAGAAACAATTAATTTTTGGTTAAGATATCGCTCCAATAACAACTTCCATGCAACGTCAAAATTTTCATCTGACATAGGCAATGCCTGGATCATACTTAATGGCTCACCATTAAGAGAAAACTTTAAATAGGACAACCTTTCAACTGGAGTTAACCGGGGTGATCAGCTACAAGAGCACTAAACAAGTACGAGAAGTTCGCCCAGTATTTCGCACTTCCACTGAACTGTGGCAAAGAGATCTTGGGAAGTGATACATTTAAGTTCCGTGTGCTGGTAGCTATTACTTGTGCTGCTTCCAACTTGCAAGATATTCTACCATTGCCATAATATCGTAGTATTGATTTTCGGAGTTCAACATATGGGCTGCAGGTGCGTCTTTATCGATGCCTGTTTGTTGTTCGGCTGCCATTTCTATAGATGTAATCATATTCAAAATTCAAAATTACGTTTCATTTCCAGCAAATCTCGCCTTGTTGCATGGAATAATTTTTTTTTTGGAGGGATTTGTACCAACACACTTGGCAAGGCCAAGCACGCGCTTGAGGCATCTATCAGACAATCGTAAACGATTTTTGCTGCCTGAGCATCGCCCATGATTGAAGTGGCTGCGATGTGCAATAATGTGTCCACAAACTAAGTATCACAACATAAGAGTTGCGTGTTCGTATGCATAGAGTAGCCAAAAGAGAGATATGGAAAACACCTGGCGGGAAACATAAATAACATAACAAAAACATGTGGTCGTGACAACAGTCTGCTAACTGGAAATGGTTCATGACATAAAGTGATAAGAATGTACGTACCATTCACGTTAGGAGTGAAATAAAGAAAATACGCAACTAAATCCTGAACAAAGGAACTGACTAAGCTAAGTAACACACGCAACGAACAAAGAAAACGACATTCACGCACACACAAACACGCTATTCCAAGTCAACAAAATATGGCAATGTATGCTCACTGTTTGTCATAAAATACGACACACGTATGAGTTGAATAAGTTCGCGGTTGGTAACTGTACTTTCCCTTCACGCACGTGCTCACAAAACAAAGCGAAATCACAACAGATATACGAGCCCTCAATGAACAAAACAAATATCGATCACACACACACTGGTGCCCAATCGACCCGAAAGGACCAAATGTTTGGGCTCGAGAACAATGTGGACTCTATTTTATCGAAAACATTCCGATTTGCGACTTTTCGATATGAAAACAAAGATGAACTGGTCTTGTAAATTCCGGCAGCACCGCCCATGACCGATGGCGCCACCATCAACAGTGTTGCCACAATTTAAGCTACTTCAAACAGACCCATGGCCCAAACAATTTCCTTGCGAGTGGAGGCAGGTGATTTTAATAGAAATTACGATATATAATACTTATGTAGCTGTTTTGTAAAAAATTGAAGGTGCTGGTTTCGAATATTTGCAGGAGTTCTTCCATTAAATAAAAGTATAAGGGTGACGGCAAAAGTAGCATTCTTGGAACAAAAATATTGATCAAAAAATGTAAATTCGCAGAAAGATATTAATAATTAATTGGTAAAATTATTTTCATAATTAAAACGTACACATACAGATTGTGAGATTTCGCGATGTACCTATATCGATGACGATCCTGTGCTTATACGTTAAATATTAACTAGAACAGATTTTAACATAAGTTATCTCGCTTGGAAACTTATACGTACAATAAAGGAAGATATTACCTACTGAACATGAGCTTATTTCCACAGGATATTTTAATGATATTATTAGAAAAGAGCAGAACCTTTCTGACCTTGTTGCATCCAAAACCAAGGGCGTGGCAAGGCAGGATTTGCATAAAGACCTAGAAAAACCAACAGAACACTAAAATGGCAAAATCCATGCATAAACCATTTTTTTCTGTACAGTGTAAGGGTAAGTTGATAGTAATAAACGATTTATAACAGAAACAAAGAAGTGTGGTAATATTCTTGTATTTTGGTCATGTTTCTTTCAATTCTTTTCATTTATCATTAATCTTACATGTGGACAAACTTTCATTGGTATCAATTTTACATACATGTGGGAAAGCTAACGTTATCTCTTCTACCTTCAATAATAAAACTATTAAAATGTTACATAGAAAGCCAGGTTTGCCAAATATAGAGTAAAATGCAACCAGAAATTTCAGGTACAATAAATTCGCCGTTATTGAGCTAATACTTGTAAAATTGTACACACAAATTATTTATGCCTCTAACTAGCCAAATAATTAGTAAAATACCAAAGGCTATCAGAAAATATATTGGGAAGATTACCCCAAATTACCATCGTTCCAAAATGGCGGATCTATGTCTGTCACACCGACATATACTCCTGAAATAACAGAATAATTTTTGTTCCCACGCCAGAAAACCCAATTTGGTAACACCTGACTGTAATAAACAATGAACATACAATCAATGTTTAAATATATCGAAATCAATGACATGATCAACCTTCAATGTAATATAATTACCGCGATCCCAGTGATGATCAACTGCAGCTGCAGCCTAATACCAGTAAATATGATTTTGTAAAATGCACTAACTTCGTAAAGTAGCATATAGCCTACCATTACCTAGACTCGTTCTCAAAAAGCTAAGACCATAATAATTGTTTTTGGTTACCAGTGGTTACAACCACCCAAAGCCTGGTTAAGACTTGGTCACATACTTCCTTATAGGTTGTTTACAAAACTGGTTACAGAAGGTAACAGTATCAAAGTTCGGTTAAGAGGCCAACATTTCGCAAGCTTCAAAATATTAAAAAATTTCTGGCCATAATGGCCCTCGCCTAGCGTCAGAATGACGTAAAGGACCTATTCGCTTGAGGAGCCTACATTTGTGTATCAAACAAGAATACTACTTATCTGTCAGATGCTTGCCCCCTCCAGGCCGCTGACTGACCCAGAAGGAAGCGTGAATAGGCATTAAATACACAAGTCTGCCGCATATCGCTACCAATCAGATTAGAGATCCGTTATTTCCCCTACAAAAACCGCAATCCCAAGAAATTGTTGGGGTTATCAATTGTCCCTGGGAGGGGTTGTGATATTTACGCCCAATGGCGGTTGATGTTACCTAATAAAGTGAACCGACGCAGCGGACACCTATTTCCCTTAGAGTGTCTTCACAAATGAAAAGTCAAACACCAATAATATTACAGTACGGCATCATACTTCCGGCCTCTTGATCAAGATGCAGGAAACTGCGTAACCAGACGTCACCGTTTTGGGGTGCGCGCGCACCAGGCAAGCAGTTCTCCTTGTTCGCCGTCGACGGTGCTGCGCTCAGGCGACGAACCGCTGAAACATCAACACGCCACACAAATGTCTGCCAGAGCTAGCTGCTGCCGCACGTGAAAATTGATAGGTAGAGTACCTTGCACTCCAGGTTTTTAAAAGTCTTTTTAAGGTAACGTAAACCTGGCGAGAACATTACAGTTTAATAATTTATTACTTTTGCGTCACTTTGGAGGATTTTCACGACAAAATCAACGTGATAAAGTGTTCGTGCATGCCGGACAGTTCGCAGCTCATATTATCAGCTAACCAAACACAATAAGTATTCGAATGGGTGACTGGCGACATGGTTCCACCTGCTAATTACTTATTAGTTTTAAATTGTCAAGGGCGTGTGCGACGTGGTCCAGCTCATTAATTTTAAGAGTTTTTAGTTGTAAGTTTGATGATTATTGAAAGGCGCGCAGTGACGTGGTGCAGCCCGTCGCACAGTAATATCGTCACAATACATGGAGAGGAGATGAGGCACGAAAATGGGAGAAAGCTACTGACGCATCAGAACAATATGATTGAGAGTAACGAACACTTTTTGTTTTACAATTTACAAATGTCTATAAATTTATTCTCCAAATCTTATCCCCACGTTATCTGGTTATTGTGAAACGGCAAGAACATGTTAATAATTTTTAAATGGTGCTGCACTATTACGCCATAATTACTTGATAAAAGTTGGGAATTTGGCCTGTTATGCATTGTCGTGTATACTGCCAGAAAGGTGTATAGTTGTGGTTTTAAAATAAGTATCCATAAGCAATTGAAATAAGCAACAAAACAAGCAATTCAACATGGCGCGTGAGACCGAGCGTTGACAGCGTGATCTACAGGATGTTGAGAAACTTACCCGAAATATTTCATGAGGGGCTTCCTTGTGGAAAATGAGGTAGACATATGTAATGCAACTTATAGCCTAGCTCAACTCCTAAGGGAGGTATCTGGCCTCGCAAATTGAGTTTATTAGTACCTAGTACTTTCGAAAAATATTGGATACAGCGTATAATAAAACTACGTTTCTCTGAATAATGTTTAGTGCTATCGATAATATCGATATATTCAACCTATGAAAAATTGATGTTAGGACATTCCGACTTCATAAATATAATAGGGGTTGCCGCCCTCTAAAGCATACAAATGTTTTGCTTTCATTTTTTATGGAATTTTTATGCCTTCTTATTGAGAAGTACACTTTACTTAACACGAAAGTTCATGTCGATGCAAGTGCCTAGGATCCACCGTTTCCTTTTAAAATCTACTCAACAATTTTAGCAGCAATGCTACGATGCCTGGCACTTAGGGAATATCTCATTCACGCGGAGGTAAACACATCGAAGGCAACCAATATTGGGCCGACTATTCGTAAGTGGACTTAACTGGGAAATGTACTAACGTGCCTTGTCGTGATGTCGCTTAGGCACTCATAAATGCTCAACTGAATCAGCAAGTACCAAACAACTACACAGTACAATAATTATCATGATGATCAACGTGCCTATTTCTCTTATGTGTTGGTCAACTGCGACAAAAGTTGCATGTTAAGGGGTCACGTGGTTTGGATATTTCTGGTGGTGCAAATTACCTGCGCTCATACCACTGCGGTCTGTCACACCATACATCAAATGCATGTTGGCCAATCCTCCCCATGTCAACCTCAAAATACTATCCACACTGTAGTTCTACACACATGTAAGCACATCACATGCCTTCTGTCTCGTTCTACTTGTGCTTTCGGGATTAGGCGGTGCAAAATCGGTTGCTAACGATACTTCCACATGTAGAAATATTGCATATGTGTCAGGCGTAACATCATTGTCGTTGAAAACTTCGAGTGTGGTTTAAAATAAAACGGTCGGTCCTAGGCATTTGCAACAATATGACCTTTATTATTAAGTAATACGTGCTGCTCAGTAAGACAGCCTCAAAATTCCACAAAACAAAAGGCAGAACAATTGTAGGCCACCCCTAATTATTTTAATGAAGGTCGAAGCAAAAGTATTAGCAATGGTTTCTTCATACGTTGACGAACTCAGTAACAATGAACATTATCGAGTGAATCGTAGTTTCATGCCATGCCGTTTCCGAAATTTTACGAAAGTACTAATTATAAACTCAATTTTCAAGGGAAGATATTTATCTTAGGAGTCGGGCTAGGCTATAGGCTGCATTACGTATGTCTACCTCATTTTATACTAGAAAACCTCTCGCTAAGTATTTCGAGTGAGTTTCGCCCTCTAGGCCTAGACTTATTTCCTGTTCGCTGTATGCACATAAAGGAAATAAATTGCTTGTTAACAAAATACGTATTGAAGATGAGTTGGTTGACGGCAGTTTTAATTTTACGTACGGCAGAAAAGTATACCGTGATGAGGACTTCCAGTATTGGTCAGTTAACCGCGGTTTCCATGTTATCAGTGGAGTGAGAAGGACTCGGGATGCCAGAGGCTCTGTCGCTGCGGTCAGCACCTGGACCATGTCAAGGTGCTTCTGTCTCGTCCGCATTCTTCACGCCACATCCCTCCAACAAGGCTTGCTCATCTCATCTCTGTGCGACAGGCGACTACCTACAAGGATGCCGCTAGGGAGTAAGGCCAGATCTTCGTCATCATCTGTTGGACGGCGACCTTGGAAACCTGCTGGAGCAGAATCCCTCCATCAAGCCTTGTTAATGTTGTACTTTCAGGCTACGTATCCTTCCGCCACATGACAAGAGCCAGTGGACAGCCATGACCATGTCTACTTCACACGCGCTTGTGTAAACTTATCACTTGTTCACCTACTATTATTCTAGCTGAGTTTCACCTGCAATAGTTGTCAAGTTAGGTTAGTTTAAACTGTATATCACGTTTTCACATACCACCCTATGTTGGTCTAGGAGTACCTGTTAAGGCCCCGGCACAATTACTAGATGCACATCACTTACACAAGATAGTATTTTACACAATAATTAAACTGCATGTAATACAATATGACAAGGAACAATATCGCACAGCGATGAGTACATAACTGACGGCAGTATTAGTAACAAGAAGACTTTAATTCTGTTAAACTTCCCTTAACAATATTGCTGTGCGTCGTTGTTTGGCCATTCAGAGGCCTCGAATGCTACTACATTGGCAAGTGAAAAACTGGATTCTCAGATAAGAAACAGACAGTATTGACTTTACTTCCGAAGTTGTGATTGTCTTTTGCTCAGTTGGTAGTTTGAATTTGTAGGAAATCTAAAGGGAAACTTGGATGTGTGTTTTCGTATAAATGGATTAGATGAATAGTTTTTAACTAACGTTAATTGCGGCTGTTTAGTTACTAATTTGTTTAAATCATGCTACCAGCAAAAGGAATGGAAAATTTTTAAGTAGCTAATTTGGAAAACAAACAAATGAGCGTTAAAAGTGTCGGTTCGATGTAACCAGATCGTTGTGCTTGTGAAATTATGAGGTCACTTTTGCCGAAACCATTGCGAATTTACGTAGTGATATTGTGGTGGACGTGCATGATAATATGTAGGTATATTGTGGTGGACGTGCATGATAATACGTAGGGATATTGTGGTGGACGTGCATGATAATACGTAGGGATATTGTGGTGGACGTGCATGATAATACGTAGGGATATTGTGGTGGACGTGCATGATAATACGTAGGGATATTGTGGTGGACGTGCATGATAATACGAAGGGATATTGTGGTGGACGTGCATGATAATACGTAGGGATATTGTGGTGGACGTGCATGATAATACGTAGGGATATTGTGGTGGACGTGCATGA
This sequence comes from Dryococelus australis, assembly GCA_029891345.1. Taxonomy (NCBI): domain Eukaryota; kingdom Metazoa; phylum Arthropoda; class Insecta; order Phasmatodea; family Phasmatidae; genus Dryococelus; species Dryococelus australis. The sequence goes on from CM057006.1 coordinate 1,180,217, forward strand.
TAATACGTAGGGATATTGTGGTGGACGTGCATGATAATACGTAGGGATATTGTGGTGGACGTGCATGATAATACGTAGGGATATTGTGGTGGACGTGCATGATAATACGTAGGGATATTGTGGTGGACGTGCATGATAATACGTAGGGATATTGTGGTGGACGTGCATGATAATACGTAGGGATATTGTGGTGGACGTGCATGATAATACGTAGGGATATTGTGGTGGACGTGCATGATAATACGTAGGGATATTGTGGTGGACGTGCATGATAATACGTAGGGATATTGTGGTGGACGTGCATGATAATACGTAGGGATATTGTGGTGGACGTGCATGATAATACGAAGGGATATTGTGGTGGACGTGCATGATAATACGTAGGGATATTGTGGTGGACGTGCATGATAATACGTAGGGATATTGTGGTGGACGTGCATGATAATACGTAGGGATATTGTGGTGGACGTGCATGATAATACGTAGGGATATTGTGGTGGACGTGCATGATAATACGTAGGGATATTGTGGTGGACGTGCATGATAATACGTAGGGATATTGTGGTGGACGTGCATGATAATACGTAGGGATATTGTGGTGGACGTGCATGATAATACGTAGGGATATTGTGGTGGACGTGCATGATAATACGTAGGGATATTGTGGTGGACGTGCATGATAATATGTAGGTATATTGTGGTGGACGTGCATGATAATACGTAGGGATATTGTGGTGGACGTGCATGATAATACGTAGGGATATTGTGGTGGACGTGCATGATAATACGTAGGGATATTGTGGTGGACGTGCATGATAATACGTAGGGATATTGTGGTGGACGTGCATGATAATAAAGTAGGGATATTGTGGTGGACGTGCATGATAATACGTAGGGATATTGTGGTGGACGTGCATGATAATACGTAGGGATATTGTGGTGGACGTGCATGATAATACGTAGGGATATTGTGGTGGACGTGCATGATAATACGTAGGGATATTGTGGTGGACGTGCATGATAATACGAAGGGATATTGTGGTGGACGTGCATGATAATACGTAGGGATATTGTGGTGGACGTGCATGATAATACGTAGGGATATTGTGGTGGACGTGCATGATAATACGTAGGGATATTGTGGTGGACGTGCATGATAATACGTAGGGATATTGTGGTGGACGTGCATGATAATACGTAGGGATATTGTGGTGGACGTGCATGATAATACGTAGGGATATTGTGGTAGACGTGCATGATAATACGTAGGGATATTGTGGTGGACGTGCATGATAATACGTAGGGATATTGTGGTGGACGTGCATGATAATACGTAGGGATATTGTGGTGGACGTGCATGATAATACGTAGGGATATTGTGGTGGACGTGCATGATAATATGTAGGGATATTGTGGTGGACGTGCATAATAATATGTAGGGTTATTTCCTTTCATTTTTCAGTTGCAGGTATCATGCACACAGATTTAATGTCCTTTAGAGCGGGATGGAAAATTCCGACTAATTCATACTGCAGCTTACAATAATTCTCGTTTAGCTCACTCGGGGCCGCGGTGGTGAAGTGGATAGACTACTTCTAGGCGAACATGGTTCAACTCCCGACGGGTCGCTCCCGGACGTGGAAATCGTGTCAGACTATGCCATTTTTTCTCGGGGATCTCCCGTTGACCACGCCCTTTCGTTCCGGCGCTGCTTCACCATCACCTCGCTTCACCCTCATTGGCTCACAAGACCTCGATGTTAAGAGCCGCACGACTCTCTTCACTCACTTACGCCTTTAGTGCAGTACTCTGGAAGACGTAGGATCTTGTTCTTCAGGGGACTATTGTTATTACTTATATAACAGCTGATGGCCGTAAAATTATCGCATAATTATTTAGAATTTAAGGGCTTTCTAAAGTTTGCGCAATAAACTTTAATTTTTTTTTCCAGATGCCATTAATGAAGATTCAAATAACTATTTCAACTATTTAAAATCGCTTGCTTTTCGCATAGGAGATGGTTTTAACGATGACGCAAATTACCTCTTTTATTACATAAAACATAGGGTTTGTCAGCACGTTCCTGTAAAACTGACACATACTTATTAATTTAAGAGATATGGTGTAAAAATGATATCCACCCATATATAAATACTACTTTGCGCTGCTACGGACTTTGCATATTTGTGATTATTTTAGTTGTTTTGAACATATTATTTTTTAGTTTGGTAAATGTTACTTAACTTCTAAATGTATCGTCTTGTAATAATGTAATGTAAATACACATGTCAGGCTAAAGTTGATAGCGGGGGTTGCTATAAATAGGCCGGGCCTCGTGAACGGAGACAATGAGCTTATGTTAGGCAGATTACAGGATACCTACACTATCAACTATTGAAGCGGCGAGAAAGGTAGGCTACCTTTCATCACGTAGAATGCAGGGAGAGGCAACTACTACTAACTCGGTGTTAATGTTGGATCTCAGCATCGCACAGCTTCAGTACAAGACAAATTACGCCGTCGTCTGTCCAGGTGGCGCTGTAGAGCACAGAGCCTGGCATTACGCACGCGTGATGTAAGTAGAGATGACAGGTGGCGAAGGAGGCAATGGACGGGAAAGGAGTAGAAGTGGAACTAGTGTTGTTGAAGACTGCCATCTCACTCTGGGCGAAAGACGAGGACTCCTCGCACAAAGTTGGCATTCCGCAAGTATTCGTCGCTGCTACACTGTTGAAGGTTAACTGAGCACTATGGAAGCCCACCTTTGAACAATGTCGCTGTCCCTTCCTGCGTGTACTCGAGCGGGCACACTGAGTGAAATGCGCCCAGTACAGTTGGCATCGGCGGAGCGAAAGTAATTCCAGCTCTTAACGTTGAACAAAACGTGTTGTTACCTTACATGTGTGAACACTGAGATCACTTCCTTGCCTTCTGTATTTTACTTGCACATGAGTGTAATAATAAGAAAATCTGTGAAATATTTACTTTTCTAATAATTTCACTTGACCAACGCATGACTCAAGTAACCAGGCCTATGACAATATCAATTCCATATGCGAGGGTTGATGTGAGTGTAGTTCAGAGATTTGGACTGTTCTTAACAACGAGGTCTTGGAAGCTGATGAGTATGAAATGAAGTGAGAATGAAGCAGTGCCGGAATGGAAAGGCGAAGGAAACGGGAGATCCCCGAGAAAACCCGTCGACCAAAGCCATCGCCCGGCACGATTCCCACTTGTGAAAATCCGGGAGTGGCCCAGCTGGGGATTTAACCCGATTCGCTTAGGTGGGAGGCGAGCAGTCTAACCACTCAGCCACCGCGACACCGCGCCCAGAGAAGTTGCCAACGACGAATATAAATTAATTTCATATTGATGTTGAATTACAAGTGTTAAGTAAACAGTTGTGAATAAAGAAGTGGCTTCTCTGGCTTATGTTTGTTACGTTCATTACAAGTGTTAAGTAAACAGTTGTGAATAAAGAAGTGGCTTCTCTGGCTTATGTTTGTTACGTTCATACAAGTGTAAGATTAAGCAAATACGTGAATCTGTAATAATTTCACAATTTACGTTGACCGACACCGCAAAAATAAATTGATCCGGTCCTTGGCAATGAGAATCCTATATACGGCTGAAGAATACACAATGCGCATACAATTCAATTTCAAGCAGGAATTTCAAAAGTGCTCAGTTTAATGTGAACGGATTATGGATTACACGCAAAAGCTCAATTTCTCATCTTGTAAACTAGATATTGGCTGTTCAAGTCTGAAACAATCACGGGAACATGCGTGAAGAGTAGCTGTAGTCTATATATATATATATATATATATATATATATATACACATAAAAGGCGTAATAAATTGCACAAGAAATCTTGTCAGATTAATAACTAAATATATATATATAAAAAAAAAAAACTAAATCCCAGAACAAATTATTAAACGAACAAACTGGGGGGGGGGGGGGGGGGAAATCCCCATTATGACAGCACAGACGAGCACTGTAATGAAGACAAGAATTTTGCTCAAGACTGGACTACACAACGATGACGTATCAGCCGCAAGGCTAGACGTCACAACGATGATGAGACAGAAGAATTCACTAGGCTTCCTTACACAAGCTTGTCGCGACGTTTCAGGAGCTGACATCGTCACAGTAATGTGTCTACTGTGGGTTTATCTACTGCGGGTTATGTAGTACGCAGTTTTGGCTTCTTTAGGATATGTTGACATCTTCATGTCTTAAGACATATTAAATACATACTTTTTTGGGTTATCAGTGAACCAGTATTGGCAGAAGGCTAGCACTCTCATCTAAGAGCTACTGTTGAATAATTTTCATTCAGCTTTCTTGCATTTCTTTATGAACGAGTTAATTTGAAGTATGTGAAAGTTTCATGTTGATTTCGCTACATTTTTGTGTCTAGTATACATGCCATCTACAGTTGCTCCATTACGTTAGGATTTAGATTAATTGGTGCGGGTTTAAAGGAAAAGGAAATACACGCTAATAATACATGACATTACGGGATAGTATTACTCTGGACAACAGAATGTATTTACTGTCAATGAACTACCATAATACAGTGCTAAATGGCATTAAACACTCATGTAAAAATATTTTTTTCTTAAAGGTATTATTTTCTTAAACCCACATAATCTCTGCAAAATGAAATTAATTTTGTACTGAACCCACTATTGTCATTGTCTTATGCCTAAGAGCTACATGCTACAGGTAACAACAACTTATATGTATTCAGTAATGAAAGCGACATCCTAATTCAAAATAATTGGGAAGTTTCCCAAATCACGATCAACTGAATGCAACTCAGCGCAAATTGTCTCAAACTGTTGGTAATTTACTGAATAAAAGTGATGAATGATGCTCCACTGGTAAAAGTGAAATTTATTCAGTAATTCAATATCACGCATTATTATAAGATCTTCCCAAAGGTACAAGTAAAATATTTTCAATGGACATTTTCCAGTCAAATTATGCATAAAATATGAATTTCCAAAAAAATCGTGAGTGAAACTGTACCCAAATATTCGCAACAATAAAGGGTTTATGTTTACTAACGAACTCTTAAGTACATACGAGTTTTCTATAATGCATCGAGTTAGCTTTCCTTTATTTTAATGCCCTGAAATAAATCATTTGTCAATTTCTTATAAAATAATTTAAATTAAATTTACCACAAATTATGTTTCAGCTGCTTGAAGTTTGATTAACGCGAAATGGCCGACCCCTGCTTATAAAATGAATATAACATATTTGAGGAGCAAACTTTCAAAACCAGACATGTCCACGAAAATCCGAAAATGAGTTAAAAATTGTTTCTATATAAGCTTGGTGAGATACACGAGAATATATATTCAGATTCAGTCAAAAAAATACATGTCCCATTCTGAAGGAAGTGAAAGTTCATGTTTTCATTCAAACCAGGACATATCCATTGCACTGTGACATTGGAATCATAATTATACTGTCTACTGCCCTGTGTTGAATAGGTAGTTCAACCAGAAACCCCCAGGCAGCAGAGGTATCTTGGGGCGGTCAAGCTTAGTTGTCAGATACAGCCTTTTGTAATTGTACACTCCCCACTAGACAACAGCTGTTGTGTCCTTTCATCGAGACGTAGCAACCAAGATGTTTCATTGAGAGCCAGTAAACCAATGTTGTTTATTATTATCGCCTATCTAAGAAGTGTATGCATTCTAATGTTTTATGGGTATTTGTTTGTAAACATGTAGAACATTAATACAACTGTTTGGAAAACAGTTCTTTGTGCAGTAAATTCCGTTTCTTTATCATGATACACTGCAAATATTCTGCGCTTCGCATATTGTACTATGGCTACTCAATGTTATAGCAGATGGCTAAGATACCCCAATTTTTGCGACTACTATTCAGTTGGCATGCCTGATGTTTATACAACTGAGTCGAAGAGGAATTAAAGTGATCGGGTTGGTATTCTGCTAACTGATGCACACTGAAGTGTTTTTTACTGTATTGCTAAGAACCACCGTATTATTGAAGTGGATTTCGTCAATCCTAGACGTGATTAATGGATGCCATAGTATCAGACACATCATCTGGTTCACAGAAGAGAAGGAAAAGAAATCTAAAGCTTACTAAGCGTGAATCTGAGAAAATTGAAATGTATGAGCGCATACATTTTGCTATGTGACCTAACTTGACATAAGAACCTGCTTGATTTCTATGCGCATATCCAGTATGTTAAACACTAACATAAATATGCAAATTGTTTAAACCATTAAATAACTATAATTTTTATCATATTCAGTAGACAAAGAAGCACTTCATATTACTATAATAATGGCTACCCTTTGCAGTTTAGTTTCAAATTAACAATATCGAAACAAATAGCTGCATTAGCAATACAAAATACAATAATGGAAAGCAACACTACCCACTTGTCTTAGACTATTCTAAGACAAGTGTACTTGGTAACCAAATTAATATTTATGTATATTTTTGAGGACATTGACAGTGATATTTTCTTTCAGATGTAAAGACAAGGATCCGAACATGAAAACATCCAAGAGACCATGCCAATATGAGAACAAGCAGTTTTCATGCAAAAGAGTGACAATGTTTGATATGGTAAAATCACGGTCACAACTGTATCAAACTCCCAACAAAGCAGTACATCAGCAGCACTTATGCCACTTTACGTCAGTGGGGGAACCGAAAAGGAAGCTTCCCTGCACAGGTACTCCCACTAAGAAAGCCAAGCCTTGAAGTATTCATGTAACATATTTCATGGAAACAGTGAAAAGACCTGTGCATGTATGCTAAAAGTTCATTACCTCTGCATTGGGGGTTTCCAAAAACAATCTAAATACTGTAGAAAAAGATTTGGATAATGGTTATATACCAAGGGAACGCAGGGGAGGGGAAATAAAATCAGCAAAATTAATTAACTACGAAGAAACGTCACTTGACAACATTCATTGGTAGTCTGAAAGGATGTGAAAGTCACTATAGTAGGTCCAAATCTAAACGCATTTATCTAGCAAGCGATTTAAACATTTCTAGATTGCACAAAACGTACAATAGAAGTGTTGAGCGTGATACGTCATTGAGAGTTACTTTTTTCCTTGTTCAGGTGGATTTTTGTGCACGATTTTGATGTAGGATTCAGATCACCTTCCTCAGATTTCTGCACAGTATGTATTCGTTTACAACACCAAATTCAATCCGCAAAACACAACACAAGTAAAATAAATTTACTTCTGCAACTTAGAGTGCACAAACTTAGGGCAAATGCATTTTATGATCTTACAAATCAGTCATCACCCAGTACGTATCCTATGCGTTTTGATCTTCAACAAGTTCAGCTGCTTCCCCGGACGCCTATCCAGGAGGCATTTTATAGCAGACAAATAGGTTTTTATTCATTGTGCTGTTTGCCAATGGAAAAAAAACATAATTTTTATGTTTGGACAGAAGATCAAGCAGGAAGGGGTTCTACTGAAGTGTCTTATGCATTTATGTACTGTCTCAGCCACCATTTACCTAACAACATATCCAATATACACTTGTTTTGTGATGGCTGATGAAGCCAAAACGAAAATAATCATGTTGTACATGCATGGACACATTGGCTTCGACAGTCTGTGTCCGAGAGTGTTAAGAATATATTTATTGTTTTCATAGTTAGACTTCATAGTTTTTTTACCTGCTGACCATGTATTTGGCAGAGTGGAGAATCTATTGCGGAAACGACCAGTTATAACAACTAAACGAGAGTACGAAGCGATATATTGACAAGTAGGAAATGTGCATGCATGAGGAAAATATTGGAAATTGCATGGTGTAGTATAATTATCAAATGTTTTCCAAAATGTTCGTGGTATCAGAGAATGTAAACGGATTATTATTGAAAAACTTGAAACCAAACGACCCAGTATGGTAATGCGTGTCCGAGCTATGGCGCATTACAGATTTGATCCTGACAGAGAGCCGGCCATGCCCATTTTAAAGAGCGGAAAAGTTATTCCAGATGCGATGCCAGAAATTTACACAGTGCATAACATATCCAAACAAAAGGAACATTATGTGCAGTCATTACTTTGTAAACAGTTTGGTGAAGATTTACCTGACAAAGAGGATTTGCATGGGTACAAAGGAATTTTGGACTTACGAGGTGAAAGAACTGAAAAACATAATGTGCCTGATGATGAGAGGTTGTGTAGCTGTGTAGGAGAAGACAAACCACACGTACATATAAAACATGTAATTAAGTGTTTATTGATCACCGATATTATAAATGTTAACCACTGTTTGGAAAATGCTTTGTTAATCATTATCAAAACATACAAAACATACTAAGCCATGTTTCATTATATGAGCCACCCATCTATGTTATTAAGTAAAGCACTCATTATGCGTTTTCCTAATGTAATTTTATTACTAATTTTACATTTGGTCAAACAAAAGCAGACATGCCATATAAGTGTGCGTTCAAAACCAGACATGTCCGTGATATTCATTCAAATGTAGATATGTCCATTTGTTTTTGTTTAATACTGATGGAAATATAACATTTACAAATGTTATATCCATAACACTAATTTGAGTACTGTAATGACATACAATAATAAATCAATCATAAATAATTTGCATTAGTATCACAAAATATTAGTTTTTTTTGCTTTCCTGTAAAATTGGATAAGGTGGACATGTCGGGTTTTGAAAGTTTTCTCCTCATTTATTTCTTAATTTCCTTCAGACAAAGCAGAAACAACCTCGAGTAATATATGGATTTAAAACTGTTTTCGATATTCTTGTAGTCTCTCAATATTTTTAAAATTGCGTTTTCTTGCAACATTTTAAAATATTGCATGTTAAATGAAGTGTTATATTTCTTAGATGGCGTGTACAGAATCATCGATTCGTAGTGATCCCGAAATATTTCTCCCTACATATTTTTGTTACAAATTTTGTTTGGTGTTTATTACGCATTATCCCCAACCAAGTTATTTGATTAGACGGAGAGAGTTCTATCAACATTTTCGATACACTTCCCAACACTGGCGAAATTAGATTTAAATTACAAGATGAAATGGATTTATAACTTAGAAGAATGTAACGGTAGTTTTGTGATGAACAAGTGAAAATTGTAATATTTGTGTATATAAGTAAAACTTTATGATTTTTAATAAAACTAGTAAATATTTACATTTAAAAAATTACTTTTGCAAGAATAATGTATTGTGAAAATCTGCAAATTATGGAAAAATTGTAATATTATAATTCTTTGTAAATTATTTGTGAAATATAGAATATATACAATGAAGTTTCAATATATCGTATGCACAAACATGTTCACTCACTTATCAGTTATATTATTTTATAGTGTTAATTCAAGTGTATTGAATTTAACATGATGCTGGCTTTAGGTTTTCCTGTAAATTGTTCAGCACAACTATTGATATCTATTTGTCTATTCATGTGCAGATGGTGTATAATGCACAAAGAGGAACGTTTACACTACTAAGAAAGTAAAATGAAAAGGTTGAGGTTTGGACTAGTAAATGCGTTATATTTATATTTTGTATTTTTTACAGTAAGGAAAATAAGCAGTATAAAACAGTAGTTGTGGCCACACAGAGGCTATACAAGGCGAGGACCTCGGAGATGCAGGTACAGGAGCAGCAGCACGGCATGTCTTGTGTTGTCACGCTCGCTGGCTATGTCCCGTCCGAGTGTGGCCGAGTCTAGATCAGGGTAGAGCGCTCTATTTGAGGCTGGCTCGCTCTGGTGCAGGGGGGTGTGCCGCGATGAACTCGAGTGACTTGATGATGGCCTCTGGGATGGGCGGTGGGGTGGGCAGGTGGGCTCCCTGAGCCACAAAGCCGTTCTCATTGGCCGTGTACGTGACCTCGATGGGGATGCCTTCAGGAGAGGTGTACCTGTAGTAGCCATCGGCGACAATCACAGGCTCCTTGGATGCGGCGTTCGACAGCGTGCCCTTTTCCTGTGCGGAGATGCCGTTCTCTGTGTCGAAGCTGCAACAACAAACACAACATTCATCTATCACCTTTCCCAGTCATCTCCCACGGTTACTCCGGTTTTGTTTTAAATTGCAATGTAACCCAAGGAAAGCAGCCTCCACCCATGCTTGCGTCTCATTTGTTCGTGTACATTCAAATGTTCTGAAAGCCACTCCTGTTTGGCACAAATTCAGGTTATATAGAACCTTAATTTTATTTTAGAAATTGCCTTTTATTTACTACTTTGATACGGCTATACAACGGGGGATATTTGCTTCGAACAATTGCAGGTCCATATTGCTTCAAGTGAAGCTTTGTGAAGCGATCGAGACCTACAACCTAGCTGACTGTATGTAAGTCATGATCCAACGGGCGTGTTCTTAACATCACCATTGATGATAGCTCCTCTACTGCGGGACCACTCTCTGTCTGTGCCGTGTCTTAACTAGTATTGGGTGGAAAATAAGTTACAATATTGATGAACACGTGCATATATATATATATATATATATATATATATATGTGCGTGTGTGTGTGTGTGTGTATTTGTAAGCACATGGTCTTTGTGACACCATGCAGTATGAAACATGAGCATGCTTTGCTGAAGTGAACCCTTTATTCCAATAGAGATAAAGATATTAATGCCAATAGTGCAAGTGGAAATAATAATGGTATTAAATACAAAATATCTGTATACAACTTGCAACTTGAAAGATGCGATTGTAATATTGCTCAAAAAATACAAGGTAAAGAACTCACTCCTGAAAGAAACTTGTATTGTAAATAATAACAGACTATTTCACAAAATCAGTACAGCGTATAGAAACTGTTCTATTTACAATTTGTCACTCTTCCGGTAGTCATTGCAGGCATGCTAAAAAAATATGTATATGTCATTTTAGAAAATATATCAAATACTCTCACAGCATGCTTGCATCTTCTCTATCCGTCAATTTTAAATTTTTTAATTGGTTTTCACAGAAAATTCAATTTTAGACAAAGTTTAGAATGTGGCGTGGCATTAGTATGAATCGCAGCACAACCACAGAACGAGGCTGACATGATGTAAGACAAGGCGGGGAAAGTGGGTGGGGAAATGAAGGGAGCTGGTAGGGGCGCGGAGATAGAAGGACGACCACTCCCACTACAGACTCCCCGCCAAATACCAACGGGTAACATCAGGGACCATCACGACCTTGAACTATCAGATCTCCCGCCGGCCACATAGCTGATCGCAGAAACAGGTTGCAGGTCCGCCAAGTGGAGAGCTCGACGCGTGAGTGAGCGAAGAACACGTACTTGCACAGGTATAGCTAGTCGTGCGCTTTTCTTTTCAACTGTTCAAGATACGGTTTCTGAGATCAAGATCACGTTGCTATGTTACCTGCTTGCCTTCAACTTTCATCGACATGCATATTGCTCTTTATTCTCACGTCTTGTTATTGACTAACGCGGTAACGAATGCTACGAATTCAATAAAATACATTTCTGCGATAAAATGTGTTAATGTCGTTATTGAACAATATCTGATTCCCTCGGACCACAGAAAATAACACTAAGGTCATACCGTTGTGGCCTTTGATGAAATGGAACAGTGAGTGTGGCACTTTTAGACTCATCATCTCGTGTCTCGAAGTATTTTACACTACCTGTGAAGCATATAATGTCTAATTCACCCTCCTCGCAGATAAGGACTAGAAAGATGCATCAGACAAACATGAATTCGCATTTAAGCATTAACTGAAGTATGAGAACTAGCATTTACAATCACATTTCATAGACACGTTTATTATTAATACAATTTAGTTGCTAGTAGGTTAAACTTTTTACAACACCCGTAATTAATTTTGAGATCAGGTGTTAGTTAATACTTCCCTGGCTTTTATACATTTCTCATCATTATGCGGAAATTTAGTTGAATCACACTAACAGGAGATAATTCGCAGAGATGATTAATTCCATTTGCTCAAGTACCTTAGTCAAACAATAGGAACAGCACAGTGCTTAGGAGATGAGTCAAAGAAGCTCATGTTTAGAAAGCATACCATACGTAACATTTGTAGGGTAGTGATGATAGATGAAGCCCGGCCTTTAGAATGCATAACCACAATTGTTCTGCGGATACTTCAATGGCTATGATCCCCAATGTTGTTAATAATTTCGGATCAGTGATGGCCCTTGCTCAACACCCGGAGTGATAACCAAACCGAACATCATGGACAGGACTATGTACTCGAAAGCACGCACGCGGTACGGTGTACTTCTAAGCTCGTGAGTCGTATCGGGAATTTTGCTATCGAACTACTAACAGTAAGGTGATAGGAGTCTCTCTCTCTCTCTCTCTCTCTCTCTCTCTCTCTCTCTCTCTCTCTCTCTCTGGAAACACTCGGTTAACCATCTCCATAGTCGAATTTCAAGAGCTATGATCATGGGTGTGTGTAGATCTATCGCCATTGTATACAAAGAACAGTACAAAATAAAAATAGCAGTAAGTATTTTACTCTGTTTTTGTGACACTGGTTCCCTGGCTCGAAACAACATAGCTACTAGGAAGCGGAATTACGTTTCTTTTACTACTAGATGCGCTATGAGGAAGATCAATGTTCAGATTTGCCTTTCATATATATATATATATATATATATATATATATATATATATAGACACACACACACACACTTCCTTTAAATTATGCGTTTCTTCTGCACTGAACTGCGGTAACATCGGCTTTGTTTGCACGGGAAAGTTTTATATCGGCTCGAATTTTTCCCGCTCAGGCAATGCGAGTAGTGCAGAAGTAGTAGCAAGATCGAGAATCAAACCGAAGTCCTCCCGATTGCAAGTCCACTCTTATCACTATGGCACATCGTTCGGACCCCTATCGTTAAGAATGCACCGATTCTGCGCTCGAATTCCGAGCCGTGCTGGAATAAAACTGACATAGAGTGAGATACCAGTCTTGTCCGTGGGATTATCCTTGTTTCGCTCCCTGTCACGACATCCCATTTCGAATGTCCACAATTTCCCGAAATAACTCCAGAGGAATGTAGTCCTTTACCAGAGGTTAGGGCCGAGGCCTTATCAGCTACTGCTTTTCGGAGCAATTTGCTCGGTCTCCTATGACCTCTCTGTTGACGAGGCTTTAGTCCCTACCAACCTGCGTACTTCTAACGACTCCACTGTAGACGAGTAGGTAGACCCTACCTATATGTTTGTACCATCATCGGCTCCGCCTGTTGGTCACACACATGTATGGCAACACGTGGTGGGTGTTGAGATGCCGTGGCGTAATAGACTCACCTGTATGCGTAGGAGCCGTCTATGGCGCTGTCCTGGATCTGCCTGACGATGAGGATGGGCTGGTCAGGGCTGAGGCGACGCACTGGCTCGGCTGCGGCGACAACTACGGGGACTGGGGCAGGACGTACGACGGGCTTGGGCTCGATGAAGGGTCTCAGCGTGATGGGGCGGTCCAGCAGCACAGGGCGGCCTGAGATTGTAGGCCTCAGTCCTAGAGGAGTGTAGGCGGCAAACTGTGGCCGACACATCGCCACACCCAACACACCTGCCAGTATCACCTGCACAGTCGACACTACCTAAAGGCTGTTCACGATAAAGTGAGCACTTTAGAAATGAACTATAGAAAAAAGTCACTGCCCCTGTATGCATATATTTTAATGGGTGTACTGAGTGACATTCGCCCAGTATAGTTGGTAACGATGGAGGGAAAGTAGTTCCATATCTTACCGTCGAATAAAAAGTGTTAGGTAACTATTTGTGATAACTTACAATTAAATCTTTCACTTTCTGTTTTTTTTTTTTTTTTTTTTTTTTTTTAATGCATCGAAGTGTAAAAATGACCAGGTTTTGTAAAGTATTTACTTTCTTAATAATTTCACAGTTTCATTTGACCGACGCATAAATAAAGTGACGAGGCCCATAGCAATGCTAATTTTACATAAGGCGGAGGAATACACAACGCGCATACAAGTAGATCTTAAGCAAGGCTTTCAAAAGTGCTCATTTTACCGTCAACAACCTATACCTACATTCACGGTTACTTCTAACTTTTCTGAAGACCCGCTTAAGTTCTGCTGCCAGGATATTCCTCCGCCTCATGCAAACAAAAATTATCCAAGTTTGGAAAATAACAGCGAAGGGACAGCTCACCGCTCTCAGTGTAATAATATTCTCCATAAGTTATTTTTCTTACTACGCGATACCAACACACCTGTTTTATCACAGTTTTTATTCATATTGATTAGAAATTAAATATTATAACTTATACAAAAAATATGCGTAAATGTGTATTTTAACCAAACTTAAGAAACGTTTATGTTAAGAGAAAAATGAAATGCTTGTTATTCGTGAGATATTTGGTAACCAACGTTATAACGTCATGCACGAGGTGATTTTCAAAGGTTTTATTCAAAAAGTGCAAAGAAACAGTGAATAGACTATACTGTACACACGACGTCCCTTTCCTTCCGGCATTGTACATGTTGCACTCGCCACACATCGCCGAGTTGTACGATTATGTTCATGAACTGGGATCTGGCGTGCCCTATAGGATACAACACATACATATTTAGGCATGGGCGGTGAGTATATTTCAATGTTTGATTTCAGAAGTGCTCACTTGGTAGTGAGACAGCCCGAGGCCCGGCGTGGCTGAACACAAAGAAGTGAAGTGACGTTGTGACGTAGCAAAGCAAGGCTACGTGGTGATAACAGTGACGTACGTGCTACGCGTAGTTAAAGCGGCGTGTGAGACCTCTGGCGGGTGGGAACGGAACCCAGTTCACCGTGGTAAGAGGCGAAGGTTCTGACCACTACACTACTGCATGTGACGTAGCAAAGCAAGGCTACGTGGTGATAACAGTGACGTACGTGCTACGCGTAGTTAAAGCGGCGTGTGAGACCTCTGGCGAGTGGGAACGGAACCCAGTTCACCGTGGTAAGAGGCGAAGGTTCTGACCACTACACTTCTGCATGTGACGTAGCAAAGCAAGGCTACGTGGTGATCACAGTGACGTACGTGATACGCGTAGTTAAAGCGGCGTGTGAGACCTCTGGCGGGTGGGAACGGAACCCAGTTCACCGTGGTAAGAGGCGAAGGTTCTGACCACTACACTACTGCATGTGACGTAGCAAAGCAAGGCTACGTGGTGATAACAGTGACGTACGTGCTACGCGTAGTTAAAGCGGCGTGTGAGACCTCTGGCGGGTGGGAACGGAACCCAGTTCACCGTGGTAAGAGGCGAAGGTTCTGACCACTACACTTCTGCACAATGCAATTAGAGAAAACAAGTTCAAGGAAACGTATGCGTTACTGGACTATATGAACTCATAGGGTACATAATAGTATAGGAACAGAGCATTATTTGTGAGGAGATGAAGAGGCGGGAGACACAAGCCTATATACTAACGAAGAGCACTAACACTGTACTGAACTCCGCTTTTACATTTGCTCTACAGTGATTTTGAGTAACTTCTAGAAGGAGAAAACTTTTAACATATAACATTTCACACCCTTTAATAGTTTCGATTTTTAGTTTTCGAATGTGTCTCCTCGACATTTTTGACGAGCATTTTTAGTTCTGGTTTTTAGCGGATTAAGTTTTGCGCACGAATTTATAGAGCACGTTGTTATGCCTGAATTACTAGGGCTTTGAATTTAATATATTTTAGAAATATCTATCCTTACGAAGCAGATACTTTTCGCACTAAACAAGACTTTGCAGTCAAACCATCCAATTTTACTACTATACATATTCCTATTACATTTCGCAGTTTGCCTTTTTTTATTTTCATTTAAGAAAGTCCGACGAATTTCATAACATCTGGTTTTTTTAATCAAATGCCGATTACCTCAAGAGAGCATAGACGAAACGTATATTCAAACGTTTGAAAGGATATGAAAACAGAGGCATGTTGATATGATATAGATCCTTGAGAGTGGGCTGCCTGCCACTGGAAGACCACTCCAGGCTCAAGGTCAGTACGCACCTACTCTGCCTCTGGAGTACACACTCGGGTCTCCAGCGCTGGAAACATTGCCCCTACGTGAGCGACACACTCGTGGCCGCCTCTATACTCTCACCACGCAGCTATAACATTGCACTGGTGTCTTACCAAGGCTTACTGACAACTAATTAAATGAAACCTGAGGGTAGATAAGGCATTTGCATACTTAAGTAATACTGTGGGAAGTGAACTCTGGCCTCAACATCCTAGTTGCCACGTCTAGCAAGAGTTCTGTAGTAGTGTAAAAAACATTTCACCTCTAAAGAAGGATAGCCAATCACGTTTGAGACCAATGTTGTACTTAATACATCACTGTACCTTGCTTGCCATTGCAAAAAGGTTCCATAACCGAACAACAAATTTAGTATGCCAGTATTAACTACGCACTTAGGTTTGCAGATTCATTCTCCATTCTCTCAGCGGTTTGGACCGTACTTCCAAAATTATATCCCATAGTACTGGAAGCCTTGCCATCAGTAAAATTTGAGTTTCAATTTTTTATTTACAAAAAATTGTTAGTATATATCATGTTATCCTGTGAAGTTATGACTACTCAGGCTGCAATGTATTGCACAGTTGAAAGCAAATTTGCAACAAGAAAATTGTGATCGAGGTTTGTATTACAGCTAAAAATCGCTTACATTAATGTGATGACAAGTGTTTTGCGCCAAAATTGGAGAGTAACTTACATTGTAGGCTGTTCATGGTAAAGTGAGCAGTTTTGAGGGCCTAGTTATTTTTCCTTTCAGCCATTTTTATCCTTTGGCATTTTTAAAAATTTAATATTGACGGCATGTGAGTAGTAAACACATTATGTATTTTCCACCACACTTGTAAGTTTACGCCTATAGTTAAATTAAAAAAATTATTTATTGACTATTATTCCAAATGAGAAGACTTTCAACAGTGCTCACTTTACCGTTAATAGCGTATACCTAACTTAACACTATCTAACCTTTTGGCATTTCTCCCCTTCGAATTTTTGACAATAAACAGCTTATACGTATTTGTGTAGCACTTGAAAATTTTATGGGAACATGGATATCACGCCCCAATCCCAAATTTAAAAATATTAATTTGTAGATTACTACAAGGTGAAGATAACTTCACCTGATGTGAAAACTACACAGCTTAGACCAAAATAGTTGAGTTCAAATAAAAAAGGAGAAAATATTTATACAGAGGCAATCAAAGGCTAGGTTCGTCGTTGTAAACGAACAATGCATTCACTGAAATGACCAGGATAATCTTGCAGAACTAGTTGGAAACTAGATATTACAAGCAATAGTTTATAAAAACCAGCTAGACTTTGGAGGCCATTGTCAAAGATGGGAATAAATATTCATACTCTTGTTAGGTCTACCGTTAGCCTAATGCTCCTTAGAAAATTAAAACACCGAAAATAAAAAATTATTTTCTTCGGGCATACTCTCTCTCGGCTAGGTATTTGAATCAGTGTTTAAAAGAAGAGATTTAATTTGAAAAATGTGTGTACTATCATTCACGAAAAAAAAAAATAGGTCTTAATATTTTTTTTACATATTTTCAAGAACTTATTCTTTTAGATCTGAATTTCTATCAGATCTAGGAGCAGGACAAAGTCTAATTTTATGGTCCTACTCGGTTAGACACTTCAAAATATCTTTTAAGGCATTCTCCGAAATATAGTTATTTTAATTAAGCAACTAAATTTAAAAAGGAGAATTTTCAAGAACATACGAAATAAATTATTTTAAAATATTTGTAGGCAGAGCTACTACAACAGTACTGTGTGGCCAGTGGACTTACCAGAGCGTTCATGTTGACCAGAAGAGAGTCAGCCAAGTGTGAGGACATAGGGCGAAGAGGCCGTATTTATAGGGAACCAACAGTAGCAGAATACTACATTTTACTACCACCCCCTTCCCCCGACGTATTAGTTTCGGTGAGAAAAATGTCTGTCTGGTCAGTGTCTCTATCTCTCTCTCTCTCTGTCGTGTCTTTGTTCGGCAGACGTCCCGGCGAGCCTGATAACTTTGAGGCAGAACCTGTATTTGTGACCTTTCGCACTGCCTTCGCCGGACGTCAAGTGACCGGGTGGGGAGGAAGACAAGTGGCGGAGTCGTCCTCACTCCTGACATATACAGATTTGGAGAGAGTGACTGGTCCTCATAGTGCCTGTCACAAACCCAACCCAGTCCGCCCCACAGCCTGGAGATACTTGTCGTGGAGCTAGCGGTATACTCTCCTGACGAGCTGATGTGTCTTTCACACTCCATGTGTCTGGGAAACGGCATTAACCTACACCTAGACCAACTACTTACTTTCTTCACAACCATATTTCTCGTATAGTGACCGAATTGAGTCTCCTACCCAGCGAGGTCTTTGTTGGTAAAGGCTGTTCACGATAAAGCGAGCACTTTAGAAATGAACTATAGAAAATAGTCACTGCCCCTGTATGCATATATTTTAATGGGTGCACTGAGTGGCATTCGCCCAGTAAAGTTGGTAACAATGGATGGAAAATAGTTCCATACCTTAACGTCGTGTAAAAAGTGTTACGTATATATTTGTGATAATTAAAAATAATTACTTTCGCTTTCTGTTTTTTTTTAGTGCAACGAAGTGTAAAAAATTAGCAGATTTGTTAAGTATTTAGTTTCTTAATTATTTCACAGTTTCGTTTGACCGACGCATGAATAAAGTGATGAGGCCCATTGCAATGTTGATTTTACACAAGACGGAAGAATACACAACGTGTATACAAGTAGATACTAATCAGGGCTTTCAAAAGTACTCATTTTACCGTGAACAGTCTATAGATGAAAATGAGCTTCCTTTTTCGGGCTGGAAATGGATAGCAAAGATCCGTTTACTTTGAAACCCGTGAAATCACCTTTTTTTAAAAATTGATTCAGAAACAATTTTTGAAACTGCATTTATTTTATTCAGGCCAAAGAGCGTTCTTTGTTATTACACTTTCAAAAGTTTTCTGCTGTCGATTTTCGTAAGTTTGTCTAGCAGCGTAGTCGTTGTGTGAAATCTGGCGTGTGCGCCCTTCTAGCTTATAAAAGCTACGTTTCGTTGGACTCATCATCCGTTTGTTTGATACTCTGTTGAGGATAATAATAGCAGTTAAATTTTCCCTCTTCCATTTTCGTTGCTCACATCAATTTTCTTGAACTCGTGATTGGTTTGTTTGTCAATCAGGTTCTGCAAGCCACCTTCATACTAATTACTTAGTAGCCATTGCTTTCAAAGGAATATCACTAAAACTGAAAAACACACTACAAAATAAAATTCATAATTTTTGTTTCACATAGCATAAAAGAGCTCTAAACTCCGAACACGCAGACATTTTCAGAAATATAAATGTGTAGATACACCAAGTGTCAACCCTCGCAAATATTATTACTTTACTAATATTTCTTAGGCAATCTATTTTGACATGGAATGAGTTGTGTTAAAATGCCAATACCGTTGCCTGCAATAAGAATTTATTACTGCCAAGGAATGCTTACAATTATTGAACAGTTTCGTTAATGAACATATCGCTCATTTACCAAATGGAATATATGTTGACCACAAATAAATAATTAGATTTCGCACTAGAACATCATGTAACTTTAACGCACTTGTCCGAAACCAATGTAAATGTGCTCAAAATGTTGACTACCTAGTTTAAAAATATCCCTTCTAGGCATTATAACAGATATATGTTTGATTTCCCAGTCAGTATTAGATTCCTTACAATAAC